>OX402047.1:16012529-16757529 GCA_947859365.1 Archips crataeganus
CTTTCCCAAATTCCCACGGGAACGGGAAAAAACGGGATTTTTCGTTTTACTGGTCGTAGAAAGCTGAAATTCGGCATGTAGGTTGTTTGGGGAGTGTAGAGGAGCATTGAGAGAGGACATTCCAAAATTCCCACGGGAACGGGAAAAACGGGATTTTTCGTTTTACTGGTCATAGAAAGCAGAAATTCGGCATGTAGGTTGCTTGGAGAGTGTAGAGGAGCATTGAGAGAGGACTTTCCAAAATTCTCACGGGAACGGGAAAAAACTGGATTTTTCGTTTTACTGGTCGTAGAAAGCTGAAATTCGGCATGTAGGTTGTTTGGGGAGTTTAGAGGAGCATTGAGAGAGGACTTTCCAAAATTCCCACGGGAACGGGAAAAACGGGATTTTTCGTTTTACTGGTCATAGAAAGCTGAAATTTGGCAAGTGGGTTCCTTGGGGAGTGTAGGGGAGCATTAAGAAAACATTTCCCGAAATTCTTACGGGAACGGGAAAAACGGGATTTTGCGTTTTACTGGTTGTAGAAAGCTAAAATTTCAAAATTCATAAGTTTATACTGTAAGTAGGCCGCAAAGGGCTCTTTAACCGACTTCTAAAAAAGGAGGAGGTTATGCATTCCACTTTTTTTTTTCTATGTAGGTATGTTCACCGATTTCTCGGTCAATTGTGGACCTGCTTGCTTGCTTGCCTGTATGCTGGCTTGCTTGATATCTTGGTTCTTTGTAATACTCATAGTACACGCGAGCGAAGCCGCGGGCAAAAGCTAGTTGATCTATAAACGTCATGGTGCTGTATCACATGAAACAATAGACGATCGCATTGCCGGCCAAGGCCTACAATTTTGTATGAAAATCCATTACATACCAGTTGTCTAACCGCGCCCGCAACGTGATACGTCCCGGCCTATTATTAAAATTTGGAACACAACGTAAACATTACATAGCATGTTTGAGAAATAGTACATTATTGTCGTGGCCTGGAAGTAGGCAATTGCTGGCTGAGTATGAGTATTAAACGGACGAGCTTGCGAGTCCGTTTAACTAATACAAAGCCAGCAATTGCTATTCCAGCCGAGACTAATTATAAAGCTTTTCTCAAAAATGGTGAAGGAAAAAAATAGAATAAACTTTTATTAACTTAAATAGGTAAGTACAAAGAATCACTTAAAATTAAATGTCATTAAACCATTTCCCGCCTTTTATCATTAAAAAAAAACTGCAGGTGTATTTTTCTACCGAAAACACCACAAGCTGTTTCAAACACAATAAAAAAAGTTTTGAGTTCCAACAAAACACCATACCGGTCATTTAAATTGGCTGTATACGAATACTGCCAACTTATTACCATGGCCGTTTTAACTTTTTTAAAAGTTTGAGACTCGACAATAATGGAATTTGTATGCGACATTGTTGTCGAGTTTATCGAGCCTGCAATGTTTTTAACTTTTTAATTTTTTTACTGACCATAACTATGCACTTCACGTTCTGATCTGTAAAGAATAATGTCAACTTTTACGGATATTTTTGAGAAATAGTACATTATTGTCGTGGCCTGGAAGTAGGCAATTGCTGGCTGAGTATGAGTATTAAACGGACGAGCTTGCGAGTCCGTTTAACTAATACGAAGCCAGCAATTGCTATTCCAGCCGAGACTAATATAAAGCTTTTCTCAAAAATGGTGAAGGAAAAAAATAGAATAAATAAATAAATTAAAGTAAATAAATATTAGGGGACAATCTTACACAAATCGACCTAGTCTAGTCCCAAACTAAGCAAAGCTTGTACTATGGGTACTAGACGACGATAAACATACTTATATAGATAAATAAATACTTAAATACATAGAAAACATCCATAACTCAGGAACAAATATTCGTGCTCATCACACAAATAAATGCCCTTACCGGGATTCGAACCCAGGACCTCTTGCTTCGTAGGCAGGGTCACTACCAACTAGGCTAAGGCGGTCGTTAATAAACTTTTTCTCAAAAATGGTATGAAATGTTGCCATTACGTCATCAAAAACGTCGTAGAAAGTAACGCATCCTGGAGACTAGCTGCTAGCGACCAGGAAGTAATCTCGAGCTGCCAGGAAGTAAGTATGAAATTTCATTACATATCAAGTGTTCAAATTTGGAACCCGTGCCGTGCTTCTACGTCTGTGAAAAACTTAAACTATTAATAAAAAAGTTCACACTTAAGAGGATGTATGCAAATTTGATAGTTCTCTGATTAAATAACTGGAACATTTTTCACTAATTTTATGTTGTTGTAATTACAATTTTCGTGATTCAAATGTTTCAAAATTAAGAAAATTCTTATTAAAATGATGACGTTTGTAATTTAAAGTTGGCAGATATCTTAGTGTTGCCGGACAATTGTTGGTGAATCGATTAATCGTCGATTATAATTGCGGCGCACAAATAATCTAAATATCGATTATCCAATCGATTAAATCGATTATATCGATATAATCGATAATAAGATTCATACAATTAATCGATTATAATCGATTATAATAGGGTCAAGTACACGATATAATCGATAATCGATTATATCGATAATCGATTTAATCGATTATGTAGATAAAATCGATTTAATCTATTATATCGTGTACTTGACCGATTATAATCGATTTAATTGTATGAATCTTAGTATCGATTATATCGAGATAATCGATTTAATCGATACATCGATTGTATAATCGACATCTAGATTATTTAGGGGAAAAATAATCGATTAATTAATAATCGATTATCCGGCAACACTAAGATATCTAAACATCGTCGCCCGGTACCTTTAAAAAAAACAAGTCTTAGATTTTCTTTATTTTTTCAATGTGTACTTTTATTTTATTTTTATCAACTTGTTTCATTTTTGAGAAAAGCACTATACAAGCTTCGCCCAGTAATCGCCATCCTGGCCTCGTATCATTGCTGGCCTCACCTAGCGGTTCGGCCATCAAACTTCTACTCGTCCAGAGGCGCTACTACGAAATTCGAAAATCGAAGTTCGTATCGTATTATCCCTCTCACTCTCGTGTCAAATCATGTTAGCGTGAGCGGGACGGCACGAAACGAAGTTCGAATTATGCACTTCGTGGTAGGGCCTCTGGATTGCTTACTTACTGGTCTCTGCAGTAATGTACTATTTCTCAAACATGCTATGTAATGTTTACGTTGTGTTCCAAATAATAGGCCGGGACGTATCACGTTGCGGGCGCGGTTAGACAACTGGTATGTAATGGATTTTCATACAAAATTGCAGGCCTTGGCCGGCAATGCGATCGTCTATTGTTTCATGTGATACAGCACCATGACGTTTATAGGTCTATGGCATCATAGCAAATAGCCATTTAAAAAAAAACTATAAGTAATATTTGCGTTTTGGTTCATTATGATATTCTGCCACTACGCTTATTTAATAATAAGGTAATGGTGATCTGCCTAGAGAAATATTTCACCATCAACATCACCATCATCATCGTCATCATCATCGTCACCACCATCATCATCATCACCATCACCATCATCACCATCATCATCACCATCATCATCACCATCATCATCATCATCATCGTCATCATCATCATCACCATAATCATCATCATCATCATCATCATCATCATCATCATCATCATCGTCATCGTCATCATCATCATCATCATCATCATCATCGTCATCATCATCATCATCACCATCATCGTCATCGTCATCATCATCGGCATCGCCATCATCATCATCATCATCATCATCATCATCATCATCATCATGATGCCGACGATGATGATGATGATGATGATGATGATGGTGATGGTGATGGTGCATGTTTGAGAAAATCACTATACAAGCCTCGGCCGGAACAGGGGTTACCGGCCTCGTATCAACTTAGATACTCGGCCGGCAACCCCTTACGTCCCGGCCTCTGCAGTAATGTACTATTATTACCTTAAATAGGTACAAAGAATTGCAAATCACTTAAAATTAAATGTCATTAAACCCTTTCCCGCCTTTTTACATTAAAAAAATCTTCTGCAGGTGTATTTTTCTACCGAAAACACCACAAGCTGTTTCAAACACAATAAAAAAAGTCACGAGTTCCAACAAAACAACTGATACCGGTCATTTGAGATGGCTGTATACGAATAGTGCCAACTTATTGCCATGGCCGTTTTAACTTTTTAAAAAGTTTGAGACTCGACAAAAATGGAATTTGTATGCGACATTGTTGTCGAGTTTATCGAGCCTGCAATGTTTTTAACTTTTTAATTTTTTTACTGACCATAAACTATGCACTTCACGTTCTGATATGTAAAGAATAATGTCAACTTTTACGGATATTTTCGAGATTATCATCACCATCACCATCACCATCACCATCACCATCACCATCACCATCATTATCATCATCCACCATCACCATCATCACCATCACGATCACCGTCACCATCACCACCATCACCACCATCACCATCGTCACCGTCACCGTCACCGTCACCGTCACCGTCACCGTCAGCGTCAGCGTCAGCGTCAGCGTCAGCGTCAGCGTCAGCGTCAGCGTCATCGTAATCGTCATCGTCATCGTCATCGTCATCGTCATCGTCATCGTCATCAGAAAAATAAATAACCCTTCTTAGGTAGGTACTTCCTCTTCTTCTCAGGCACACTCGAGATACCATGGAATGGAACATGGAAGCAATAAGTATGTATTTGCGTAATGCTAGGTTTACCCGGAGCTTGTAGCTAATGCTTGGTAGTTGTCACTTCCACTTGTCAGAGAAGTGTGTAAACATATTGTACAAGTGCTTAGTATTATACAATACACGCATCTGACAAGTGTAAGTGACAAGTGCTAAGCATTAGCTACTAAGCTCCATGTAAACCTAGCATAAGTGTACAATACCACTGACAGATGGCTTGCCTTCATTTCATTTCCAACTTTAACCCCATACAAATAAAGTAGCTATTACAAAATCTGCAAACGTGGGTAACAGTATTCTAAAATTGGCTTTATTTGTAGGTCTTTAAAGTTGAATATGAAATGAAGGCAAACCATCTGTCAGTGGTAAACTTTATGTAATTTTACTGTACGTAGAATCGCATAGTTATGAGGGAGGAAACTTGTCACAGTCAATTTCAAGATTATCTATTTCTTTGACAGATGTAGGTATGGAATAAAAAAAAACAAAAACAATAAAAACATCAAGTTACAAAAGTATCATAAAAACTAGAAAAACTGCTTCCTAAATAGGTAAACCTGTGGTTTAGGATAAAATGTCATATAATCGAAACGACACACACGGTCACAACACTGTTTTTTTAAAAAGAATAGACACAATAGGTAAGTCTCAGATCATAGGTAACTGTTTACGTGATAAATTACTATCGAAAAATATTCAATAACTATGATAAAAAAAAATTAACATACCCAAGATAAGTTATGTTTAAGAAAAGCGAGATATTATTTTTTAGTACTTGACAAGTCCTAATATTATTACGGGATTTTATTTATAATTTCAATAGTTTGTGCGCATTTACGTAATATGGGTGTTGTGATGTGTCAAATGTTGGAAATTAAATCTCACAAACAATAGACATAATAATACACTACGTTCTTTCATTTCGTACTAAATACAAACTGAAATATAGATGCACAGAAAAAACCCCAGAAAAAAGACCAATGCTGGGAATCGAACCCACTACTACCACCACCACTACGTTCTTATAATTATTTATTAGTATTCTCTGTCTACGTCACAAACCATAATAATATAATCATCTGTGGCTGTATGGTTTGAAACTTTCGCCTTATCCCTAGCGGAGAAAATTTTAAAAACAACAACCATAACATAATCATCTGCAGTGTAGCCAACTCTACAGTTTTAACTGTAGATCTACAGTTTTTTGGAAATGTTCTCATTTTTCAGTAAAGGCTTCGAAATCTACAGTTTTTTGGAATAAGACGCCAGTGTCATCTAATACGTTTTTCGGGCACTAAATCGGCTTCAGCAAAACTGACTCTACTCTCAGCTATTATACTGACTCTACTCTCACGTCGCGGAACCTCCATTTCAGAAATCACTGGAAATCTTCAAAGATTTTTGGGTATAATATTTAATAGGTTTAGGGGGTGTTTCACCACCTTATTGTCAAACTACTGGTCACGTAACCAATGAATAAACTAAGTACTGGACAAATCTGTCGGCTAGTTTTTTTTCAGTTTCACCACTCCGGTCCTGTGCAAACTAAGTACCACTTAACTAATCGTCGGTTTAACATAGAGGGGGAATGGCAACGTCACATTTCACGATCACGCGTTCCTGTTCGCACACTTTCGTTCAAAGAGTCGCTCATTGTTAAAGCAAAAGAAATCGTAAACTATGTAATTTTAAAATACATCTATTTTTTTGCATAAACAAATGTGTAACATTATAATTAATCCAAAAACGATATTTATTTACGATACTTTGTTAACAATAACAAAGAAAAATAAAATCACGTAAAACGAATCGAAAAGTGGCGCCAAACCATTTGACAGATTAACTTTTTTTTGTAATGGCGATGTACAAGTACACGTAGAACAAACGATTGTGCCACTGAAAAAAAGTCTGTAATTAAAAAATAATACGAAATTTTGGATTTATTTTTACATACTAAAAGCGTACCTATATTTTTTTATTCAAATCTTGATATTTGAATCCTCGTTAGAAATTTAGCATGACTTCTTTCTTTAAATTATAAAAAATACTTTGATTTATTTTTCTGAAACCGGCTGAAGGGCTCTCCAACCATGACCACAAAAAAATTAACTGACTAATTAAAAAGTTATGTGACGGATAAAAATGCTAAATGCCACCTGATCTGATGGTCAAATTAAAAAACAGTTTGTCCGTCACTTAGCGCTAATCAAGACTGGTGAAACAGAAATTTTAAGTTCATCTTTCAAATAAGGTTATGATTAAGCTAATCCGAACTTTAAAAAAAGTGCTAAAAAAAATAATAATAATAATAAATTGTCAAACTGCTGATTACATATCCAATGAATAAACTAAGTACTGGTTAAGAGCGTTTATTTATACCTGCTGAGCTGGCAACGTTGCATTTTTGTTAGTTTTCTCCATTATTACATAAAAATTGAATGAAAATTAAAAATGTGGTGTATAAGAATTGTTCTAATTATATAAGTTGAATGTGTCTACTGCAATAATTATTCGTGATAGACTTTTATTTTCTTTAAAAACCGTTAGGTTATAATTTCTTAGTTTTTTAAGTAATTTGATTAAGGGGCTACCATGTTTTTGGCGCATTTATTTCCTTCATTTAAACTCGTGCTGTATCATTGCTAGCAATGCTATAGTCCTGAAATTCATATGTAAGATATTTGAGGATTCACTCTAGTGACCAGTTTTTTTCGAAACACGATTAAGTACTTGTAGTTCGCTCGATAGAAAAAAATCCAAAGTCGTCTCTAAAAAATAAAATAAACTCGTAGTACGACGCTAATACTGCACGGAAGGTCATGACTTTTTGAATGTTAATAAAACAAGATGTTTTCTAGGGCGTAGTTTTGCTACATTTTTAAAATATGTAGGTATTTGTTTTAGTAATAAGATGAAAATACATACCCAAAAACGCGCAGTCCAACCAACCGCGGCCCCACGCCCAAAATCGATTAGCGCGAAAAACTCGGTAGCCCCTTAATCAAATTTAATTATTTAAAAAACGAAGAAATTATTACCTAATGATTTATATTGACGGTTTTCTACAGTTTTTGTTAAGTCAATATTTGTAGTGTAGTTTGGCAGCACTGATTATCTGTCAGAAACGAACGAACGAAACGAAGCGATTAGCGAAGCATCAAATTGTTGACATTGAGATGAGATTTAGTTTTCATGAAAATGTTGTGTGTGATGTTTCCAAAACAATCACCTGACTTACCTGAGTAATATTTCCTATGATGATCAATCACTGTTACACTGTTATATAAATTGATCAAACTAATATTCTTCGTAAGGTGACAAAGCAGATTGTTATTGCATTACAAAATTTGTGTTAAGGCCAAGCGCCTGATGCCCGCATCATCAGGCCGCGTCGACGCTACAGCGCGGGGGGCGCGGATACGTACCCGGCCGCCACCCGCGCCTTGGACTTTTTTTTTATTGCAACAGATCACCGACCGTACGCTACCGAATCTCTGTACGCGCCGCGCTTGCACTGGCATTATAATTGTTTCTCAGTTCGATTATTTTTATTATACTCTTTTTTTTATACAGTCCACGTATTATTGAAGGAACCATCAAGAATAGATTACCCCTCTAACGTGCACTAGGGATCTAGACTCAACACATATGGTCCTAATCTCGCCGTAAATAAGTGACCAAGATCGACTGTGAAATTGTGACCCTTGGATTGTTACTCTTCATCATCGTGACCACCACAACGAGTCAACAAGTGCCGCAGTGCGTCACGCTCTCCGCATCTAACTCCGTGTCTTCAGTGGACTTAGAGATTATCGTCTTAAAGCTGAGGTCTTGCCGCGAAGTGCAAGTTACGAACTCATATTTCTTCACGGCCCTCTACAAGCACCGAGCATCTCATCCAACTACTTACTTCAGTATCTACGGACATCAAGCGGATTCCAAAATACGTAACAAGTATCATCGAGCTTAAATCGTCGCGTCGGAAAGAAATTGAATCTACAGGATAATTGGAAAAGAATAGCAAAAAACTGTAAGATTGTTCCAATTATTTACCTACTCAATTCTAATCTTAATTTGAAATTACAATAAGTAAAATCCTTATTTTATTCACCCATCATAAATTGCCTCAAGACGGAAAGTTGTATTGACAAAAATTTAATAAGCTTGAACATGTAACTTTATTTACTTTTCATATTACTTTGTGTTTTTACATTCAGCCATTATTAATTTCATTGTTATTAATCAACATCAGAATAACAAATTAGTGCTCAGTCATTACAACGGCAATTATAATCACATAATTTTTTACATAAAAATTAAGTGGGTAAGATTATAATAGCACTTTATTAACTCCTTAAAAAGTAAATAGTAATTTATTTTGTTAAAAAATAAATTTCCTTCCATACTATTAATAGCAATTACATTAAAGTTAACGTAACCCCTGCTTCGAATCTAATAGCAAAATCTCATATCGTGAACCGCCTACACTAAAAATTTAGCAACAATCAGGTAACGCCTAGTAAAAATCTTAAGGCAATATTCACATTGTCATTGCTGCATACATTTCAACAGTAAACTTAATTTTCATACAATTTGCAGCTTCATAATTTAGTCATTATTTTTTTTAACTTTATCTTTAATTTATCTAATTCATTAAACTTACTTAACAATGACAGCAGAATCTAGAATCAAGGAATTAATTAAAAGACGTGCCACGATAAAGGCTAAGCTTACACAGTTTACAGCATATGTCGGCACAGCAAAAAACTGCGATCAATTGAACGATGCGCAGTTGCTTGAAATAGAGTTACGCATTAAACGGTTCGACGACTTATATGTGTCTTACGACAATTATCAGGGTGAATTGGAGCAGCTAGTGGATGACGCAAACGAGCAGTATACCGAGCGCGAGCAGTTCGAGAGCTCGTATTATAAGGAGCTTGCGGCCGCCCGTGAGCTGGTAGAGAGATGTCGTAGTCAGCGCGCCAAAGACGCTCTATCGGACGCAGCCTTCAATGATTGCTCCACAGTCGCCACGCACAGGAAAGATACAGTAAGATTACCAAAAATTAATTTGCCTCACTTTAGCGGCGGTTATCAAAATTGGATAGAGTTTAAGGATATGTATGTTTCGTTGATACACTCTAACACAGGCATTGATCACATCAATAAATTTCATTACCTTCGTGCCTCTTTACACGGTAGTGCAGCTACTGTCATTAGGAGTCTGGACTTTAAGTCCGATAACTACGATTCTGCTTGGAAGTTGCTTTGTGATAGGTTCGACAATAAGCAGTTATTAGTAAACAATCACGTTCAAGCTCTCTTTAATATAGAGTCAATACAAAAGGAGTCAAGTCAAGGTCTTAGGCAAATAGTAGATAGCACAAAAAAAAATCTTAGAGCATTAGCGACACTCGACCAGCCAGTCAGTCACTGGGATACCTTGGTAATCCACATCATGTCTCCCAAGTTGGATCCCGTTACAAACAGGAATTGGGAGGAACACAGAAACTCTTTGACCGAACCTCCCACATTGGACGACTTTACTACATTTCTGAGTAATCGATGCAATCTTCTCGAAACATTAGAAGAGGCAAAGATAAACAAATCCAAAGCGGAGACGGCAATCAGCAAGCCAAAGAGTTTCATAGTTTCGGATAAAGATGTCAAGCCAAGAGCGAGTACACGTACATTATCTTGTCCATTATGCAGTCAGCCTCATTTCATTTTTAGGTGCGAAACTTTTCGATCATTGCCGGTAGAACAAAGGATGCTCAGAGCAAAGGAGAGCAAGGTTTGCTTAAATTGCTTACGACCTGGCCACAATGAGGTGAGGTGCAGACTTGGTCATTGTAAATACTGCAAGCTAAAGCACAATACCTTATTGCATATACATAATGACTTCGTAAACTCTTCCGAGCATGTGGCACTGCCTATCAATAATAATGAGCAGCCACAGACATCTACCGGGCATGTAGTACTTTCTGCGAACAACATTAACGCTTCATCCAACCACGTTTTGCTTTCCACCGCTTTAGTTAAAGTATGGGACAGCATGGGGCATTCACATATTGCCAGAATATTACTAGATAACGGTAGCACGGCCAACTTCATTACACAGGGATTATGTGACAAACTTAAATTACCTTTGAATAAAGTCCATTCAACTGTTACCGGAATTAACAATCAAGAATCCAATAGCTCACAGTCTTGCTCTCTTCACATGGAATCTTATGACTCTTCCTTTGAGTTGGACATTGATTGTTTCATACTGCCTAAAATCACGTCTTCAATTCCGAACAAATTCATAAACGTTCAGGACTTACCCATACCATCAGGAATTTGCTTGGCCGACCCTTCTTATCACGTACCTTCGTCCATTGACATACTAGTCGGTGCGCAGGTCTATTGGAGCGTGATCGGCACAAATCGCATCGAGATGGGTAAGCATAAGCCTGTTCTCTTCGAGACAAAGCTGGGTTGGCTCTTATCAGGCGTAATCTATCAGCCTGGCCATGTCCAACCCATTTGCCTGCATCTTAATCAAGAACAAACAGATACCAGTCTTACTCGCTTCTGGGAACTGGATTCAATTTCTTCAAAGCATGATCTTACGGTGGATGAAAATGCATGTGAGTTGAATTTTGTTAAAACCACAAAGCGTACTGACGATGGACGCTTCACTGTAACACTGCCTTTGAAGGAATCTCCTGAAAAACTAGGCAACTCTTTTGACATGGCTAGGCGTAGATTTTTAAGCTTGGAACGCAGGCTGGATCGAGATCCTGAACTAAAAAGGCTCTATGTCCAATTCATGGACGAATACCAATATTTGGGCCACATGAGCGAAATCATTCCATCGTCGTCTTCGGTTTCCAATTATCTACCTCACCATGGCGTACTTCGAGAGTCGAGCACAACAACCAAGCTTCGCGTGGTGTTCGACGCGTCAGCTGCCACTACGTCAGGCATGTCTCTTAATGACATCCAGTTAGTGGGCCCCAGGATTCAAGACGACTTACTCTCGATCCTGCTCAGGTTCCGTCAGCACAAGTACGTAGTGACAGCTGACATCGAAAAAATGTACCGTCAGGTTTTGGTGGATATTAACCATCAACCGCTTCAACAAATCCTTTGGCGATCTGACCCTTCTCAACCACTTAAGTCATTCAAGCTTAATACGGTGACTTACGGAACAGCATCTGGCTCTTTCTTAAGTACGCGTTGCCTCCTAGAACTGGCACACCAGTCATCTGATAAACAAGTCCAAGAAGCCATCGCTAAGGACTTTTACGTAGATGACTTTTTATCAGGATCAAATACTGTCAACGATACTGTGGCGTTATGCCATAAAGTTGCAGATAAGCTTAAGTCCGCGCAATTTCACTTAAGAAAATGGCAGTCTAACGACAAAAACATATTAAAAACTATTTGCAAAGAGCCGTCACATGAGGATTTAGTAAATCTCGCGGAAAACGAACTGTCCAAAACATTAGGCCTTCATTGGAACAGTTCACGAGACACTCTTACCTTCTCAATTGCATTATCATCAAGCAATTCAATCACAAAGCGTCAAATTCTGTCAGCCATAGCACAGGTATTTGACCCTCTTGGTTTGGTCGCACCTTGCATCGTAGAGGCGAAAATCCTCATGCAAAAATTATGGATTAGCCAGTGTTCTTGGGATGAACCACTTAAAGGTGATATTCTTACCGCATGGAACGAATTCGCGAAAACACTTCCCAGCCTCAACAATGTAAACATCCCAAGGTGGACATCATGTGACTCACCTATATCTACTGAGTTTCACGTTTTCACGGACGCCTCTGTGAAGGCATATGGTGCTTGCTTATACATTCGCTCCGTGGCTGGGGACGGTTCCGTGAATGTTCATCTTCTTGCTTCTAAAAGCAAGGTGGCACCCATCTATGCCACTACCATCCCGCGCATGGAACTTTGCGGCGCCTTGCTAGGGGCAAGGCTATGCACTAAGGTCCTGGATTCTCTCACCCAGAAACCGCATCATACAACATTTTGGTGTGACTCAATGATAGTTCTTGGTTGGTTGGCGTCGAATCCATCCCTTTTGCGACCCTTCGTGAAAAATCGCATATCCGAAATACAGGAAACCTGTGGGCGCTCCGCATGGCGTTATGTCCCTACAAAGGAGAATCCTGCTGACCTTGTATCCCGGGGTCTCGGCGCAGATAAGCTCATTGAGTCACAATTCTGGTGGTCCGGACCGCTGTTCCTAAAATTTGAATCCACACAATGGCCGACCGCACCAACATCGGAAAATAGGTCTCCATTGCCAGAGACTATTCAAAATACATCATTATTATTGTGTCCCAATGCACCTAATGAAAATCTCATAAAATCTTTAATTAATCGTTATTCCAATTATTCACAACTGAAACGCATTATAGCTTACGTGATTAGATTTACAAATAACTGCAGGAAAATCAACAAAAAATGCATTGGATATCTTACATCTGATGAATTGTCTTTTTCTTCAATTCTTTTATCACGGGCATCACAACAGGACTCTTTTCCTGAGGAGTATAAGATGCTTAAGTCAGGGAAGGCTTTACCTACTAAAAACCGGCTTGTATCATTGTCGCCCTTCTACGATTCTGATGGTCTTATTAGAGTCGGGGGTAGGCTTGCTAATTCGTTTTATGACTACGGTGTTAAGCATCCCATACTACTCTGCAGCAAGCATGCTCTAACCAAGTTAATATTTAAATTGTTTCACACACTTACACTTCACGCTGGTCCCCAGCTACTCCTGTCTTCCATTCGACATGAGTATTGGCCTTTAGGGGGAAGAAACTTAGCCAGGCATACTGTTCATAGCTGTATTAAGTGTGTTAGGCTCAAAGGGGAAACTGTGCAACCTAAAATGGGCAATCTACCCAAAGAAAGACTACACTTAGAATACCCGTTTCTTGAGACAGGCACTGACTACGCAGGTCCAATTTTGATAGCCGATCGTAAAGGTAGAGGTTGTAGGCTAGTCAAGGCTTACATTTGTATCTTTGTTTGCTTGGCGACGAGGGCACTTCACTTGGAGCTTGTCTCCGATCTTACTAAAGAAGCATTTATCGCAGCTCTCAATCGATTTATGGCTCGTCGAGGAAAACCGAGAACCATATTCTCGGATAACGGAACTACATTCATTGGCGCCTCCAACGAACTCTCTCATATTTTTCAGAGGAACTTTGCTGCCGATCTATCAAGTACCGGGGTGAATTTTTCCTTTATCCCCGCGTACACGCCGCACTTCGGAGGTTTATGGGAATCCTGCGTTAAATCGGTTAAGCATCATCTGAGACGAACGCTAGGGCTTACGCACCTCACCTATGAGGAAATGTCAACTTGCTTAATCCAAATTGAGGCAATTTTGAATTCGCGACCGATCACTCCCCTTTCTGACGATCCTTCTGATCTCGCTTCCTTGACGCCAGCTCATTTTTTAATTGGAAGGTCTTACATGTTATTGCCTCAAGAGCCAATTCCGGATCAAAACATCTCCAATCTTCAGAGATATCGGCGCATAGAGTTCCTGAAACAACATTTTTGGAGGAGATTCTCTGAAGAATATATCCAGGGTCTACAGCAGAGAACCAAATGGCGCAGTTCCAGAGGACAATTAAGGATCGGTGCCATGGTGGTTGTCAAGGAGAAAAACCTCCCCCCTCTGATGTGGCTCCTTGGCCGTGTCGTTCGAGTGCTACCTGGCAAAGATGATATCGCCAGGGTAGCAGATATAAAAACCAAGAAGGGTGTCATTCGCAGAGCATTCAACACAATCTGCCCCCTTCCTGTTGGTCAAATTGAAGATGACTCTTCAACGCGGGGAGTATGTTAAGGCCAAGCGCCTGATGCCCGCATCATCAGGCCGCGTCGACGCTACAGCGCGGGGGGCGCGGATACGTACCCGGCCGCCACCCGCGCCTTGGACTTTTTTTTTATTGCAACAGATCACCGACCGTACGCTACCGAATCTCTGTACGCGCCGCGCTTGCACTGGCATTATAATTGTTTCTCAGTTCGATTATTTTTATTATACTCTTTTTTTATACAGTCCACGTATTATTGAAGGAACCATCAAGAATAGATTACCCCTCTAACGTGCACTAGGGATCTAGACTCAACAATTTGTAAGATCACTTTGTGTTTTAAATATGTGCCTTTTTCTTTATTATATTTATTCATGTATGATCGTGTTCATGTTTCGTAAGAATTAATTAATTTTGTAACACAAATATTGTTGATTGGTGCAGGGTGGTTTAAAGCAACGGGACGTTTAGTTATGTAGAAGTGTCCTCCGTTTACCGTTCAACCAATTTTTGATTTACGATACTTTCACAATTTTAGATTACAAATCATAGAAGTGGATCTAAATGGGATGTTCAAATATTTTTGTTCCAACATATTGTTTGGTCAAATGATTATTTCGTTAATTTAAAGTTCACTGAACTATAGACTAAGGAAGATTTTAAGCTACACTACTAATCTAACTATCACATGTAAAATATATTCTGACATATTTTCGGTTTCAACTGGTCAGAAATTATACAAAACAATCATACAAAAAAATATAAAAAATGTAATTCTTGATATTTTAAACTATTTCTTTCTTTTTCAGGTGGAAGTAAAATGCATGGATCATGTAGAGTGATAACATTTTGCTTGTTGACTACAGTTTTGCCAACTATACTCATAATAATACCTCTTTACTTACGGAACATGAGATATGCTGATGTTATGTATAAGATATCAGATTCAGATGTGATCCAGATCCACAAAGGACAATCATCGATTTTTTGCAAATCACATTCCTTAAAAATGAATACAACATTTAATGCATTCCAAATGAGTGGCAGACCTGAACTGTCACCAGACAAGAAGAAACATATAAGACTAAAAAAATCTCTGACACTTCCTGATGACACGTTGGAGTACTGGGGATTTTATCTCTTTAAAGGTGCATCTGTTGAACTCAAAGCATGTTCAAGATATTTAGGGGCTAAAATTTTAGTAGTTAAAGGGGACAAAATACTCAATACTTGTGGTATTCTAGAAGGTAATAAGTATACAAAAGATCCTCCTCATGTTGACAAACAAGAACATGTGGTTGTGACATTAGAAAGTCCGGGTGCAAACAAAGAGGACTTGAAGGTGCTTCCTCTTATACCCTTCGAAAATAAGGATCATGATAAGGACAAATATCACACAGGTAATGAGATACCTTATGATAAAACTAATTCATTTCAAAATGACTCTGGCAGTGCTGAAAATATTTTTAACCTTATGAATGCATCAAATAAGTTTCGAACCAAACGTAATGCACAGAACCCTTCCGTTCATCAGCCAAACACTGTGCTTGATGCGGGAATTCACCATGGAGGCAATGCCTTCAACACCACCACTGGAGACCAGGATAGCTCAATCTCTAGCTTTGAAGTTAGTCTACATGAATGTTACAATAATGACTACATTATTAATGAGCCTTTTCCATTCTCCAATCTTTGTAATAGTACAAAATATTTAGAACAGACTACTACACTAAAAGTAACTCATAATATATTAGTAGATGGATATTATTATTATATATTTTACAGTGACAATGATATTGTGAGAAACAATATTCATGTTATTTTTGATATTTATAAGCCTAAATTTCAATACACTAACATGTCGGATTCAAAAGTATGTATTAATAAAACAGAATGTGTATTTAATGTAGACTTTTTCAGTGACGAGTTGGTTATTGTGGAAGTGCCTACTAAAGATGGGCTGTCAAATGATGATGATACATCCATATTGACGTCAATGTGCCATCCAAGAATGTCTGTGTATATTATTTTCCCAGTTACAGTTTTATTGTTGATACTTTTATTTGCGTTTTTATGATATTTGATTCAAGTTTTTATTTATTATCTGTTAATCAAAAAGAACATTTCCAGAAATGTGATATTAATTTATTAGATCTAAACTATTACTTTGGAAGTATAGTTTACTTATGATCATATAATAGTGTTAGAGGTAGTGGTTAAGTATTTGTTTATAATAATTATTGTTAAATTTTTAAAAGGATCAATAATTTTTCAAAAGGATGCCTTTAATTTACATATATGCATGTTACAATGTTGCAAGATATACATACAGAGTGTGCATGCTTTGACTTTTCATATGTCATCCATAATCATAAGACATATATTATTATGACGGGTGCTCAGAAATCTATATTTGTGCATGAAAACCATTGTTGTGTTCAATTATTATTAAACTTTAAAAGTACTTCAATTTATGTTGAAAAGTGGATGGAACTGGATGCTGTTGTGTCTTCAAATATTATATTAACCCTTTACCAGGTTAAGGGATGTATGACTCCCACATACTATTTTGTTTACCATAGTCCAGTTTCAACTCCAAATCACCTACAAAACATTATATCAATCCATGAAAATATGATTTCATGATCTTCATTCTCAGCACACAGCTAAATCCAATAATGTATCTTTGGCAGCCATTTGAATTTAATTTCAGTGATTTATGACAAAATACGAACACTTAATTTCAGCAAAATAAAAGCAATGGGTCAGATTTTTTTTGATATTTTGTTGATTTTGAGTGTTGTAAGGTAATGCAATCCTATACTTTGGTAAATATTCATGCATTTTTGTAATATGACCAGAATCAGGATGTGGGATGAAACTATCCCATTGCCCTGTTCAGTGGCGTATCTAGGGTAGTTTCCTAGGGATTCCCAGTGGACCCCTGTGATGCCATGGCCGCAGGGGCGAAGTGGAGTCGATACCCCCAATCCTATGGTGGGCACTAGACCATTCTGGAGTGGGCATGGCCCACTCGGCTTCCCCTCAATATACGCCTCTGGCCTTGTTACGAGTTTGATTATGTGGGAACTATTCTGCCCATAGCCCAGTTAATTGTCTTGTCGGTGTCAGTAAATAATAAAATTGGTATTATGTTGAAATCATTTTTTCAGGGATTGATAAATTGCTTTGTAGGAGACTTGAAGGTATTGGAAATATTGTATCCCACATATTTTTTTCTGGTTACATAATCGATGTTTGTAAATGCATTTTGTACAAAACGTTCAAACAGTTGCAAATCTATATAAAGCACTTATTAATAAATAAATAACTATCACGGGACAATTCACACCAATTGACCCAGTCCCAAAGTAAGCTAGGAAAGCTTGTGTTATGGGTACTAGGCAACGGATAAACATACTTATATAGATAGATACATACTTAAATACATATTAAACACCCAAGACCCGAGAACAAACATTCGTATTTTTCATACAAATATCTGCCCCGACACGGGAATCAAACCCGGGACCTCAAGCTTCATAGTCAGGTTCTCTAACCACTAGGCCATCAGTGGGCTTATTGTATAACGCTTTTGACGCTTGCTTTCGCAATCACTATTTCTTTCTGGCAAACGGTATAAGATGATGACAGAAAGAGATGATGAAAGCGAAGGCAAGCGTCAGAAGCGTTAGACAATATGGCCTCTGGTCGTCTAAAACACGCTTGTTCTTCGCGGCCTGGTAAAGGGTTAAACAGCGTACTTGTTTGTGCTCTATACAAAATGGTTAAGAGAGACTTAAAGTTTAGTTGTTTTCAAAATTTAGTGAATTGATTGATATCAGCATATCATGTAGGTATGTGTTCTTGTTTTGCGCCTTTTGTTGCCTTCAGCAAACAATTGTTTTCATACTCGTGCCTAAACGATGTATGCGGTGTTGTTATGTATTAATACATATAAATCAAAATAGCAGAAATTATTGTAGCAAAAGGTTCAAAGTAGAAATATGTATATGTATATGTATATGTCATTAATATAATTTAATTCAAAAATGTAAATTTTAAATTGCCAAATGTGTTGTTCAACATATTCACTGCTGGGAAGATTATGCTTTTTGGTGAGTTTCGCCTAGTGCCGCTGTCATAGTTTGGCAGTCATTTGAATGTACTTGTGCTTTTTTGGCGCCTTAAGAAGTCTTGTGTTTGACAGCCGACAACGAATGTGTTAATAATAAAATTGTCACCTTATATGTATATATGTATAATATCAAAATATGTAAGTATAGCTGTACCTATGCCTCCAATGTATGTGCATTTTATTACTCACTGAACATTCCTAATAGGCAATAAGCAATGTCAAAGCGTTACGAAATTATTTAATAAATGTTAGTCGCTCGCGGTTGGTAACACGTTGGAAAAATTGAGATAGATTTTCAGCGTGTAAATACGCATCAGTATGAAAAACAGTAAAAAAAGTAAGCTTAATACTTAATAGAAGATAAGTCACTTTCGTTTTCATTAAATTTCTTTAAAGTTCACAAACGACTATTTAAATCCAAATCCACTGGAAGGTAGTGCCACGGGTAATTAAGTAGATCACGGGTAATTTTGTTGTATGCGTCCAATGAGCCGTATGAGCCCATCAGAGAAGTAGTGCCATGGGAAAACAAAATTTTCCATGACACTACTGGTAGTGCCAAGCAGTAGTGCCTAAGGTAAGAAAGGAACATAGCGGTACCTGAAAAGACGCTAAATTTGGCACTGGCTGATAATGATAACAGCCAGTGCTCCACAGTGGCTCGCATAATACAGGCTGGGGATGATGATGATAAAACTCAAATCAATCCCATTAAAACATTTCGTGTAAAGTTACTGTTAAAAGTCCATTTTTTTATTTCATTAAATCGTTTTGTGGGCGTCATTATTATATACAACTACGTCAAATGACAACTATATAATAGGTAGTGGTAGTGGTCGCTTTACAGGATTAAATACAAAAATCACTGCCAAGTCAACCTTAAAAGACATGTATCCCCTTTATCTATACTAATATATAAAGCTGAAGAGTTTGTTTGTTTGTTTGAACGCGCCAATCTCAGGAATTACTGCTCCGATTTGAAAAATTCTTTCAGTGTTAGATAGCCCATTTATCGAGGAAGGCTATAGGCTATATAACATCACGCTAACACCAATAGGAGCGGAGCGGAGCGGAAGGATGTTTCAAAATCGGGGGTTTTTGAAGTAAAACTTCTATATCTAGGGAACTACTGCTCCGATTTGAAAAATTCTTTCAGTGTTAGATAGCCCAGTTAGATAGGGCGGGTTGGGAGCGGGTGGGGGGGCGGGTTGAGAGCGGGTTGGGGCGGCTTGAGAGCGGGTTGGGGGCGGGTTGAGAGCGGGTGGGGGGCGATTTTGGAGCGGGTTGGGAGCGGATTGAGAGCGAGTTGGGGGCGGGTTGAGAGCGTTTGGGGGGGCGAGTTGGGGGCGGGTTGAGAGCGAGTTGGGGGCGGGTTGTGAGCGGGTTGGGGCGGGTCGAGAGCGAGTTGGGGGCGGGTTAGGAGCGGGTTGGGGGGCGGATTGGGAGCGGATTGGTTTATTATGAAGTTTCACTTCTTCCGGAAGGATCTAAGGAGAACCATAATTGATGAAAAAGCAAATTGGATAAAAAAAATAAGCTGCCCAAATTACTTATTCCACGCGGACGGAGTCGCGGGCAAAAGCTAGTCACATAATATTGGAAAAAGATGAAAAATGTAGTTAACCAATATGATTCCTAGGCCACCATAGAACGTTGTCATGTGACATTTTACGTCATTCGATACGTATTGTTATAGAGTTATAGACAAATAAAAATATTTACTACTAGCTTTTGCCCGCGACTCCGTCCGCGTGGAATTAGTAATTTGGGCGGCTTATTAGGGTTCCGTACCTCAAAAGGAAAAAACGGAACCCTTATAGGATCACTTTGTTGTCCGTCCGTCCGTCCGTCTATCAAGACCCTTTTTAAGAAGGGGTGCTTTTTAAGATTTTATCAAAATGATAATCCTTGACAATTGACACCATGCACCCCACGCTTTTTTTACAATAAAATATTTTAAACTATTATTATTTATTTTATCAATATTTAGAATTGTTTACAAATTTTGATCTGGATATAACAATATAATAATTGCTTATTAAGATTTTTTACTGCACTATAAGAATAGTGAATTGAAATTTATTAAAATTTATTTTTTATTTTTTAAAGCGTGTTTTTTAGTTTTTTTAATTTGTCTTTCTATGTACGTAACCAATCTACAATGATCCCACACTGCGCACATATTGCTCAGGAGCAGGGGTCTGCTAAGACTGGATGTCCATAGATACATATAAATTTGTACGGAACCCTCGGTGCGCGAGTCCGACTCGCACTTGGCCGGTTTTTTTTAACCAATTTGCTTTTTCATCAATTATGGGTCTCCTTAGTTCCTCGATATAAAAAAAAATTACCCCGCACACCCGCGTTCACATTCACCACCGTACTCCCAAGTCAAGCGTGCCTATAGAAGTTTTACTTCAACACCCCCGATTTTGAATCATTCTTCCGCTCCTATTGCTGTTAGCGTGATGATATATAGCCTATAGCCTTCTTCGATAAATGGGCTATCTAACACTGAAAGAATTTTTCAAATCGGAGCAGTAGTTCCTGAGATTAGCGCGTTCAACCAAACAAACAAACAACTCTTCAGCTTTATAATATTAGTATAGATTCCCTTGAGCTTCTTCGATGAAGGATAACATTCGTGAGGAGACCTGTATCACTTAGCTTACTTTTACCCTTAGCTGGCTTAGCTAGCTATATAGCATCGCCCTCTCCTGGAGTTAGGCCCTAATCACACGGCGTATTTTTAACGCGCCGTGTGCTAGGGGCCCTAAGGCTGTTCTAATGGAATGAAAAACGCGCTGTAAACGCGCGTCGACGGCGCGTTTAAAAAATTTGTGTGTTTAGGCCCTTCGATGTGTTCATAATATCTTTGCTCTGTTCTAATGTTTCATTAATTACCACTTTTTAAACATTTAGTCTTCTTATGTATTAACGCTACTATATGTATAACAGCAACACCGCATAATTTGCCAGTTTAGAATCCCTAGATTTATTATAAGTCGGAAGTTCAGGTATCAAGTATGCGTGTACAAAGATGATGTTAATGAAATACCTACTATATAACCTACAAATAAGGATAAGTTTCGCTCTTTCATACTTACAAACGCAGTAATTTACATTTTCACGACACTGCTCGAAAATGTGGCCATAGATAACCTAAATCCAGTACTCAAAACTGCCTATATATGTACATTTAACAGCTGACTCATTTATGGCGCACAAACACGACAACAAAGTTACACTAATCGAAAACAGGACGTATCAGTATATGTATTTCATTATACGATACGACTTTTTGAAAGATAATTTCTGAATTTCATTCCTGGCGTGCTGAAATGACATTATTGGACCAATCAACAGTAATCGTCTGCTGCATGCGATGGATGGATGGATGAATGGATGGACGGACGGACGGACGGACGGACGGACAGACAGACGGACTGGATGGACGGATGGACGGGATGGACGGGATGGACGGATGGACAGATGGACGGGATGGTTAGGATGGACGGATGGACGGATGGACGGGATGGACGGGATGGACGGATGGACGGGATGGATGGACGGATGGACGGAATGGACGGGATGGACGGGTTGGACGGGATAGACGGGTTGGACGGGATGGACGGGATGGACAGGATGGACGGGATGGACGGGACGGATGGATGGGATGGACGGAATGGACGGGATGGCCGGAATGGACGGGATGGACGGGATGGACGGGTTGGACGGGATGGACAGAATGGACGGATGGGCAGATGGACGGGATGGACGGATGGACGGAATGGACGGATGGACGGGATGGATGGACGGAATGGACGGGATGGACAGGATGGACGGGATGGACAGAATGGACGGATGGGCAGATGGACGGGATGGACAGGATGGACGGGATGGACGGGACGGATGGACGGATGGACGGGATGGACGGGATGGACGGGATAGACGGGATAGATGGACGGATGGACGGATGGTCGGATGGACGGGATGGACGGGATGGACAGGATGGACGGGATGGATGGATGGATGATTATGATGATGATGATGATAATGATTTCCTCGCATTAGTCGTGAAAACCACAATGTTTAGTCTCGGCCAAAAGTGCAATAGATGGACTCGTACTTTCGAGGGCCTCCGCTACGCGTCGGCCCTCAAACAAACTCGTCCATCTATTGCTTACTTTCCAGCCTCTACAACAATGTACTATATCCAAATAGCATCGATCTTTTATAATTCGTTATCGCGGCCCCGTAATGTCATGGTGCTGGAACGATTTACTAATAATGTAAACAGTACCTCTACCATGAGTTTACACTAGTTTACGTGACCGTACTCGCTAGCGACGGCGTAAATTATTTGTATGGAGAATTGTACTTCCGTAAGTGACCGCTAGAGGCGCTGGCGCATACAAATCATTTACGCCGTCGCTAGCGAGTACGGTCACTGTGAACTAGTGTAAACTCATGGTAGAGGTACAGGGCCTTGGAGTACGCTAAGGCCATTGCGTTAATCAATCACTTTTAACTGCCAAATGAGTGGCAATTAGATTTTTAAAATTCCACAGGGAAATGAGGTCTCCATTCGTTTGGGTGGATCCCACTATTTTTATGGATTAGAAATACTGGGACAGATTCTCCCAGTATTTCTATTGCTGGCGGCGGCGGCGCATAAAAAAATGCTACATCACCTTTTATGACTGCGGTTTTTAGAAATAATCTAAATATATAAAAGACTAGCCTTCCGTCCGCAGCTTCGCCCGCGATAAATTAATTTTCCCGCGGTAAAAAGTAGCCTATGTCACTCAGTGATAATGTAGCTATCTAACGGCAAAAGAATTTTTGAAATCGGTCCAGTAGTTTCGGAGCCTATTCAATGCAAACAAACAAACAAACAATCAATCAAATCTTTCCTCTTTATAATATTAGTATAGAAGAAACTGACTGACTGACTGACTGACATAAACGCACAGCCCAAACCACTGGGACTAGAGATTCCAAATTTGGCACGTAGGTTCCTTATAATTATAAGACCTAGGGGTGCACTAAGAAAGGATTTTTCAAAATTCACAAGGTGAGAGGGGGGTCCAAAGTTTGTATGGGGAAACAAGATTAGTTAAGACTATTTTATTCGTAACTTCACAGGAGTAAAAAAGTGTTTCAGGGTTTTAGGGAATTCAACCCCTAAAAGAGGGAAATGGGGTCACAAGTTCTGGGAATCAACATGGGAATTGTTTTGTATGGTTTATCGGGCCGCTGGTTACGAAAACAACAACGATTTTAAAATCCAACGTGGCGGACGTGATATAGCATCCCCCCGTTGGGGTTGAAATATCTAAATATCAATATGAGTGTCGTTTTTACGGTTTTTTGGGAGGTTAATTCCGAAAATGGCATCACAAAAGGAGTACTCCTAACGAAAAATTACTAAACAAGTATTTCAGGTTTTTTGGGAATTTAACCCCTAATAGAGAGAAATGGGGTGACAAGGTCTGGAAATCAACATGGGTATTTTGTGTCTATGGTTTATCGGGTCGCTGGTTAAAAAAAACAACAACGATTTTAAAATCTAACGTGGCGGTCGTGAAATACCATCTCCGTTGGGGTGCGGTCGGGTTTAAATGTCTAAATAACAATATGGGTGTCGTTTTTATGGTTTTTTGGCTCGTTAATTACGAAAATAGCATCGATTTTCAAATTTAATATTGTGGACATGAAAACTCTTAAAAGTATGTGTTCCAAATTGCAATTAAATCGGTCAAATAGTTTCGGAGTAAAACGGTTGTAACAGACAACCACACGTGATCCTGTAAAAGGGTTCTATTTTTGCTTTTAAGGTATGGAACGAGACCCTAATAGATTTTTAAATTTGATTTTGGTGCCGTCTCCATCGTCGTCAATCGGAACCTAGGCGAGTGCGGGCGGCGCGGTGGGACTTGAGTAGTCATCGGGAAACTTCCTGCAGCCATAATAAGTACCTACAATTTCATGGTGCTGCACGAAGCAACGCTCAACCAGACTGATAAAGCTAAAAACTTGAAGTTTGGCACACATATACCTTAAGTGTCGTAAAATTACACTAAGAGGGAATTTATAGATACTCCCACGGGATAAGGAATACATATATAGGAATAATATTAGCGCTTCGGAGTGGCCCTATCTCCGTAACTATAATTATTTAAGTTAAGACTTCAAATTTGCCATGCATTATAAAAGTTCAAAAATAATTTTAGAATTTTCGGAGTCCCACGGGATAAGGAAAAAACGAACTTTACATATTGAATTCAATGGGACCCTATCTCCGTAGGTAACAATTTCTTTAGGATAATAAAGGTGCAGTAAAAAGGGATTTTTGGTATTTCCCGCGGGATAGAAATCGAGAGTGGACTTTTAAACTTTTTGTGCGCGGACGAAGTCGCGGGAAAAAGCTAGTGATACATAATTTGGAAAAAACTCTTGTCCCACTTTTTCTATTTTGTATTTCCATGGTAATAGTGGGATACACCCCATTCGTTCTACTATAGAACTGTGTAACCGTGAGTAACAGAGTTCAAAACCGTACCAAAAAAGTTTCGTGAAACAAATGGTACCCACGACCAATTAAATTAGTATCTACAGATTCTACAGTTAAAGTTTGTGAATGAATACTTTTAGTTTAAAAGGAACCTTAATCGCCATTCTGGCAAAAGACTAATAATCAGAAACAAAATTTATTCCAAAAATATATAAATAAATCGAAATGAACGTAAAAACCATGTAGAAAACAAATTTTAAAAGGGAAAATAGGATACAATAAGGACCCATCAATAGAAATTAATGAACTAATATTTGGAAATTTTTGATTTATTATTTCCACATAGTTGTGTCCAAAGTGCGTCTCATAACAGGCTCAGTAGGCAGATCTTCTGGAAACAAAATTAAACTTGCGTTTGAATACAATCATTCATAGACATTAAGGTTCCGATCGGGAATGGAGCGCTACATTATCAAGTACATCAATAACAATACATTTACGATATTTCATATATTTATTTATCGTATTACAAAAACAGTTACCATATTATGTACAAATGGAAAAAAAAGTTACAATACATGTTTCTTTCTTCTAGTACTTTTGTGATTGAAATAGCCTCTCCAGTACCCGATGAGACCCCTCTGCAAGCGGCAGAGAGGCCTGCGCGGAACGGGGGCCATCCGGCCGGGCCGGTCTTATTCTATATATATTAAACTTATATTGATACGACTATTATACATTCATTAAATTAACTAAAACGCAAGTAACGGTCCAAATAAAATGAGTTCCAATAAAAATTCGGCACAGCAGTACTTAGGAGGCCTCTCCTAATACTCACACCTTATATATATCGCAATTGAACGCTGGACACAAAGTATGAACCGGGGAATAGTGGCAACTCAGATAAGGTTGGCCACATCGCTGGGCATTTCTGTAATAGTTGTGTGATAGAAGTCCTCAATGTCCTTCAGTGCTCTCTTGTCTGATTCAGTTACAAAGTTGATGGCAATTCCCTTACGGCCGAATCGCCCACCTCGTCCAATTCTGAAATGTAATTAAAAACAACTGATTAGCATACTTTTAGTCTTTTCAAGTGATTTGCAAAATCCATACTGTCCTTTACCACGAAAATAATGGCTGAATAAGTATTCAAAATGCGTAAATGACAAAAGAAAATGTATAACATCACATACCGGTGAATGTAATTTTCACGATTGGTGGGAAGATCGTAGTTGATCACGCAAGAGACCTGCTGCACATCTATGCCGCGGGCGAGCAAGTCTGTGGTAATGAGTACACGGGAGGACCCGGTACGGAACTGCCGCATGATGACCTCACGCTCGCGCTGGTCCATGTCTCCGTGCATGGCAGACACGGTGAAATCACGCTCGTGCATAGATTCGGTCAGCCAATCCACCTACAAGATCAAACAGAAAAGCATTTGTTGAAAAAGGCTTTGAAAATTGGGCTTTTCCCAATTCTTATGTGTCCAAATGAGACAGTAAATCAATTTGAATTATTATTAGGTTTGGCAGTTCCATTAATTAATTATGGTATCACATTACCTTGCGGCGGGTGTTGCAAAAGATCACAGCCTGAGCGATGGAGAGAGTATCGTAGAGATCGCACAGGGTTTCCAATTTCCATTCCTCGACTTCAATGGAGATGAAGAACTGCTTAATACCCTCCAAGGTGAGCTGTAAACAAGCAAAAAAAATTAAGTTACAAAAACCGGTTATGACTATACCTAGATATTTTCCTAGCACAAATGAATATTTGTCCTTCTAATACTTAGTTTATCAATGTCTTATATGTGGCATTATATCAATGAGACACGTTTGAAAATATTTGTATGTATAGAACCATGACACATGGAAGTACAGCGGTGCCACAGGATGTTGACATCACTAGTGCTATTACATTATTATTATTATTATTATAGCCCTTTTATTTCCATTTTGAATTCATTCAACATTATATCATATAGTACATCATAGTTGCATGCCTTAGATTATTTATACACTAGATACGAGCTTAGGCGGCATGAAAACGTCCCGAAAAATATAAGCCAATTGTTGGCTTATATGTCATTTGCCCCCTTCAGTCTGAATGACGTAACGCGATCGTAAGATGAAGCTGTCAAATGGTTTTTTTTTGACGTTTTGTATCGCATCGCAGTGTTTGCTACTGACACTATCTAGTGTATAAATAATCTAAGGTGCATGCATTACATTCTCAATATAATTAAATTAATTATTACATTAATAAAGCCTAATTTATGGGTTATGTCAAACACATAGTTCGAAATAAACTTTAGTTACTGCATGTTGACATACAAATTTGATAATTATTATTATTATTTGATATTACATGGTATAGCACAGTATTGCTTGATCTTGATGCAAAAAAAATACTCAAAATAATAGGAAGTATATAATTTTAAAAAATGGCAGGTATAATTGAATAAATTTGTAAAGTAATTAGTTGTATAGTAATTTTAACATATTTCAAATTACTAAATCTGCTACTAATCAGCTACCAATTAAGCATCAGAATTAAGTTTCAATTTCCATATTAAAATATTATATTATTTATTTTATTAGCAGTTACATCTGCTCACCAACCCTAAGATTTAAAAGCGAAAAAACCCAGAAACTTTTTGCTTTTAAATCTTAAAATATTATGCTGGTTAATGCAGCTACCTATAAAATAACATAATTATATAAATTTAAATTAAAAAATTTATAAAATCCCCAACACAATTTGGTCACATATGTTTGAAAATAAAGTTTATGCCCATAATGCGTTTAAAAGCTCACTTCCGTAGCTAACAAAAGAGCTGATAACATTGAAACGGCTGAACCAATTTTGATGAAACTTGTCTAAGAACCATTGCTAAGAAACCTGCTTTCAAATAATAAAAAACCGCATTCAAATCGGTTCACCCGATTAAGAGCTACGATGGCTCGACAGACACACACATTGGCGTCAAACTTATAACACCCCTCTTTTTGTGTCATAGATTAAAAATAGAACTTAATCATTAGGTAGGAGTGGTATAGGTAACGCCACAAGAGTTGAGGCAAATGATTACACACACAGCTACATGAAGTACGGATTGCAAAAAAGGTAGTGAATGAATGAGTGAGTGAATGAAAATGACACTTATATGGTCTTATGATGAAATACTTACGCAATACTATGCATATTATAATTTTTCTTTTTTCATATATTATTGAAATAAAACAATTTGAAACTGATACGAAATATTCGCAACAAAAAAACGGTATTTTATAAATAGCGAAATATATGCATATCTGATTTAAAGAAATTAGATCAAAATATTTTATTTTCTGTTTTGTTGGAACTAGATGTATTTTCCTAAATAATTCTTAACAAAATAGGTTGAAGAAATTATTAGTCAATCTTGTAATTTTACATAATTATATTGAGTCTGTTGAACTTGCTATTGGTACAAATAAAAGTCAAAATCCCACTGTCATTACATGACGTGTTGTGTGAGTGACCTCAACTCTGGTGGCGTTACCTAGCCTGGGAGGGCTCTTACACATATTTCATTTCAAACTGCCTAAAACCTAAGAGAAGGCTAACATAGACATGTAGAATTACAGTTCCTTGTCCCCTATTTGTTTGCAGCTCCAGTCAGTACCAAATAAGTTTGCATCTGTGAAATTAGTCACAAGTGTGTTCCATGATCTCCCATTCATACAAAAAAAAAGTTTATTGTAAGTTCATAAGTTTGCCCAATGATTACAAAGGCAACCTATAACAATTGTCATGTCATCAAACTGCACCTTAATCCACAAAGGAACTCTCTAAAGGAATGTTTGGGACAAAAAAAAATAAAAACAGCAAATGTTATTAATAACAAAACCTAGTCAATGTAAACAAAATATGTAGTAAATTTACCTCCTCCTTTTGCACAAGAATGCGCACTGGGTCTCTCATGAAGCATCGAGACACTTCCAACACATCATCAGGCATGGTAGCAGATAGTAAAATAACTTGAACATCTGCAGACAGCATCTTGAACACATCATGGATCTGGTCTTTGAATCTGGAAATGAAATTAACATAATAATAACACTACCTACTAATAAGCAAATATGGGTCAGTGATATTTATTAGTACAACTCACCCTCGGGACAACATTTCATCAGCTTCATCAAGCACAAACAGCTTTATGGTATTAGCTCGCAGAGCTCGACGGGTGATCATGTCATAGACACGGCCAGGAGTACCCACCACCACGTGAACTCCACTCTCCAGCTGGCGGATATCCTCGCGCACATTGGTGCCGCCAATGCAGGCATGGCACTTAGCGTTCAAATGGTCACCAAGAGCAATAACCACCTAAAATTACATTGTTATTAAAACAAAAAAGTCCACACTGGATTATTCAACACACAACACAAATGCCACAAAAATATGATGTGAAAAAGTAATATGAAATGAAATGAAGTTATTTATTTGAATTTACTAACCTTTTGGATTTGCTGGGCAAGCTCTCTGGTCGGAGCCAGAATCAAAGCTTGACACTCTCGAATACTAGTATCAATATGTTGCAGGATCGAAATGGAAAAGGTAGCAGTTTTGCCAGTACCAGACTGAGCCTGTGCTATAACGTCGCGGCCTTGAATACAAGGCATAATAGCGCGTTGTTGGATTGCAGATGGTTTTTCAAAACCATAGGCGTAGATTCCTCTCAGCAATTCTTCTTTTAAATTCATATCATCAAAGCTTTCCACGACTTGATGCCAGTTAGTGTCTAACGCCCCTTCGGGCTCCATACCCGGTGGCCCATCGTAACCTGGTTCCTTTGATGGCCCATTCTTGGAATCCTCCGGCCAATCTTCTGATCTGTGGATATAGAACATATTCAAGTGTTTTTCAAAAGTGTGATATTAAAAATACAAAGAAATAATGTATTAAAAGTGTACAGTAACTGTGAATTTGCAAAAATCATTATGATCTCGCATCAGTAGTTCTGTCAAAATGGCACTATACAGTTAGCTGTAGCTTTAAATGACAAAAAAATGTTAAAAAGCACAAAAAACGATACACGTTTAATTAAACAAAGATAATTGAAAGGTACTGAAGAAAATTATATTATACACGTGCGCTATGTGGAATTTATAATACATGTTCTCCTGCCAGCGCCATGTTGGCAATCGGCAACCCTAAAACGGGCGCAAGTATTGGGTTATTGAGGAAAAACTATGCTTCTATGAAAGCAATATACAATTCAAGTTCAAAAATTGCACATCATTACCTTTAAAATAAAACAAATAAACCTCAAATTAACACAGAAAGTGCACTTACCTTCTTTCTGGAGAATACGACGACATCCTAATAACGCGGTAGCTCAACGGAAAAGAACTAGCAAGGTCAAGTTGAGTTTGATGAACAGAAGCTTTTTTTTTGATGATTGATAAACTGGAGCTTAGATGATCTCTGCTGTTGAAATATATAATTAGTATATTTCAAAATGATTTATAAACTGCTTGAAATTTTGAAAACGTACTATTTCACGAGAAGATGAGTAATACTAATTTATTGGGAAATAAAACAACGGAAGTACGTCAACGACAAGAAATTTCAATTTGACTTAAAGCGAGACAACAAATTGAGTTAATGCTGTAGAAAGAAAGAAAGCAAAGATTTCGATTCTTAAGAAATCTATAATATTGTCTATGCTTCAGTCACCGACTATCATAGACGATTTATTTTAAAGAACTTCACGTTTTACTCGGAAATTTTAGGGATTAAATAATAAACAAAATTAAAAACCAGAATTTTACTAATAACTGATTCTAAATCTATTGAATTCTATTTATACTATCACATTTATATAATTACCCGATTATCGAATCGATTAATCGATTCGAATCAAACTATACGACAGTTCTGCACTGGATCTAGTCATGAAAGTTACAAGTTAAGCGAGTCACACACTGAGCAGTACCTCTACCATGAGTTTACACTAGTTGGCAGTGACCGTACTCGCTAGCGACGGCGTAAATGATTTGTATGGAGAATTGTACTTCCGTAAGTGACCGCTAGAGGCGCTGTACAATTCTCCATACAAATCATTTACGCCGTCGCTAGCGAGTACGGTCACGTAAACTAGTGTAAACTCATGGTAGTGGTACAGATGCGGTAAGATTTTATCCGCGTATAAAAACTTATCTGTCTGAAGGTATCACACACTATGCAGATGCGATAATATACGAGATGATACATTCACCCTAAAACTTCGGAGCTGAGTAGATGTATTTTGTGGTGCGGATTGTTTATACAGAATGTTTTTTTTTATAATCGTCGGCTTATTGCAAGAAATCACTAACTGACACAACCAAAATCTTGGTAAAACAGATAATAATTTTTGAGTGCATTGAATTACCGGTAATTCAATATCCTCAAACGTAATTAACTATTTTCTCAAGATTTTGGTTCGTTAGTTAGAGATGTAATCCAGTACAATCAAAAGATATTATCTGTTTTACCAAGATTTTGGTTCTGTCAGTTAGTGATTTCTTGCAATAAGCCGACTGTAAAAGGGGGAAAACGAGCATGCGGGTCACCTGATGGGGAGCAATCACCGCCGCCCATGGACACGCGCAACAACAAGGTTGTCACAGGTGCGTTGCCGGCCCTTTGAGAGATAGATAGGCTACAATGAATACAATACAAATAATAATAGTAGTGTTTAGGGTACAAATGATTTGTTTATAGAAGATAAATACTAAGAAAAAAATTAAAAGAAAAAAAACGAGCTTTTATTAACTACATGTTAATAAAAAGAACTAATAAAGTTAAAATCCTAATAAGAAAATAGACCATGTATATTATCTTTGCATTTTTAAAGGAGCGACCAAAACGCCGCTTAAAAAACGGTGACGTTACGGAATCGCAGTGACGCACCGTAAACGTCATAACTTTACTATGGAGAGCATGCGGTAAATTCTGACGTTTACGGCACGTCACTGCGATTTCGTAACGTTTCCGTATTTTAAGCAGCGGTATGGCCGAACCTTAATAACGTCTCAATTATTTTCAATAAAGCGCGTTACACTTTCTTTATTTCTCTTCACGTCAAAATGTAAAGAAGAAGCTGGGCTTTAGTTGTGTAAGGTGGTTTAGGACTATGGTGCCAGATTCAGGCATTTCATTTCCGAGACAACCCAAAAGTCACTAATTCGGTCACTAGAAAAATATACAAAAATAGATAAACATTTTAGTAAATCGCTCTACTTTTAATGTTTTACAACCATTATTATATCTTAGGTAAAAAAACTGACCTGCTTACATCGCAATGTATTTTTTAAAGAGCAAAACTCAAATTGAGCACCGCTCGTGCCTTTTCTTAGTCATCAAATAAAACATTGGCAGAAAATCGACATAAGTGTTTGTTAACACAATGTTCGTGCGGTATGAAAACAACATTGGCTCTTATTATTACACATAAAAACAAAATTAAACATCAAAAATTGAGAATGATTGCTCGCTAACTTTAATAGAGCGACCTAGTAATTACTCGTAACACAATGAAAAAGTAGTATTCGAAATCGGGGACTGTAAAGTGTAGTTCCTGTACACGGGACAATGACGGTAATTCCGGGTCAGGCCCGGATTTCCCAGTTATCTGGCTACCCTATTTAGGACCAAATCACATAAACCACTTAGTAAAGGCCACAACAAACCGAGAGCGCGGGGCGCCGACGGAGCGTGCCCGCGCGGTCAATAACACTGAATCAGATACGGTGTGCCACGCTGCTGGAGTGCGTCACCGTATATTTGATTCAGTGTTATAGAGCGCGCTGGGCACGCTTCGTCGGCGCCCCGCGCTCCTGGTTTGTTGTAGCCTTAAATCTTGTAAATCAATTAGGTAATCTTGTAAAAACCACTTAGTGTCATATGAAAACAAGGAAGCAATCTTTGAACCAGTAGCTTTGAAATTAGCTCTGGCTGTTGTCTGGACATCATCAGTTTTTAACCCCCGACACAAAAAGAGGGGTGTTATAAGTTTGACCGCTAAGTGTGTGTGTCTGTCTGTCTGTGGCATCATAGCTCTTGAACGGGTGCACCGATTTGGATGCGGTTGTTTTTAATAGGAAGCAGGTTTCTTGGCGATGGTTCTTAGATATGTTTCATCAAAATCGGTTCAGCCGTTTCAAAGTTGTCAGCTCTTTTGTTAGCTGCAGAAGGGATCTTAGACGCATAACGGGCATTGACTTAATGTTCAAACATACGAGTGACATAATTGCGTTGGGGGCAGGTTGGGGGTTTTTAATTTTTTAAATTTATAGTTATACATTGAAACATTTGAAACTGCGCAACGAATGTAAAAACATATACAGCTTACCATAGATAACTAAAAATGCCGGGATTTTGAATCCTCAGAATAATGTTGTTATATACAAATATTTATACTTCACGTTCTTCGCGACAAGAATGAAAGGTAGGTATATAAAATTTTACGCTTTTACACCCCTGGGCACCAGTTTTTTCGATCGATGATCTTAATCGATTAAAACGCGATATGATTTTTTTGTCTATGGTCAAAGAAATTATTCGTTAGGTTGGCGAAATTGTGATGACTTCCTGTGATACCTAGCGTGTCTATGATTACGCTGCCATTTTGAAACGACAGTACTTAGTGCTTTTTGTTCGTGTGGAGCGTTTGCTCGTTGCGAAGAGTAGATTGTGTAGTAGTCAAGTGCTGTAGGTTTAAATTAAATCGAACATTCAAAATGAGCTGGCAAGATTACGTCGATAAACAGTTAATGGCATCCAGATGTGTTACAAAAGCAGCGATTGCCGGTCACGATGGGAATCTTTGGGCTAAGTCTGGGGGCTTCGAAGTAAGTTTCTCGTAAAGTTACTACGTGTCAGTGATTTATAATTAAACCTTATTGTTCTGTGAAACTGTGGCTGGAAGTGCATTGATAGTGACAAAAGTGCATCAATTTTTTCTATTAAATGGATGATGAATTTTGTCCGGCTGGTTGGACAAGATGGCGACATGTGGTAGCCTATTGGAATCAGAAATGTGGATTTTGTCCGTATAGGAAACATTGCTATTTATAACTTCGTTCACCCAACCCGACGTACTCATTATCTACACTACAATTTCGTTGTTTATTTTTCTTTCAAAGGCAGAATATCTTAACATGAAGGTTGCCGGCCGGCAGGGTTTTGTATTATCTACAACGTTAATTTTTAAGTTCCGTGCTTTAAATCTACATCCCCTTTACAAGAATTATCATAATTTTCCGAAAAAATCGGAATGACTTAATTTACATTTAAGTTGCGTTTTTTTTGTTAGTTAAGCTAGCAAAGTTAAGAATAGTTATCATTGAGCAACTGCCTGCCTGTTTAGGTACTTACCCAATAAGAAATTCGCCTATCAATATTTTTTATCTGATAAAGCTGTGAATCGTTTTGCAACGTAGCTAATCATGGCACTCGTATTTTTTCAACTACAATATCTTTTGTTCTCTACATTAAGGGCGGCTGAACTCACTGAAAACTAGATTAACATGATGCTATTTTCCCATCATCATACAAGACCCAGTCAGCTTCAAACATATTGGATTATAGTCAAAACATTATTATGTGATCTGAACATCAGTGAGGTCATTGTACTTTCAAACCTAACTCTTTGTACAGTAGTGAAAAGTCAATATAATTCACATATACACTTTCTACTTATTACTATAAGAGTAATTTGACTGACTGACAGATAAATAGACAGTCAATGCGCTGCATAAACCACTGGAGCCAGAGACTTCAATGTTGGCAGACATTCCTTGAAGATCACAGACGTGCACTTAATCTTATAAGTGTACTAAAGCAATAAAGCAGTGGCACTTGAACTATTGTTTTTGATGATGATATAAAAATGGGTTGTAGGTATTGCTTGCACAGAAAGGTAGTATGTTAGTCTTTTTAAAAACTTTTATTTTTTCTATATGGTATAGGATTCAGGCATTATGTTGCAGTCTCCTTTTTTGTGCCTTAGAAAAAAAGGTACCAACAAAACAAAATAATAATAACATATAAACTAATAATATATAGGATATGACAATAGGCTACTTTCCTAACTAGTCAGTCTTTTAGATTATCAAAAAATATTGGACACGTATTTTTTATTTTGTCAATTAAACAAAAAATCACGAAGATATGGCGCGTTGAAGTTTCGCGTGACGTCACTTGTTCCTACACTTTGTATGAGCGTTTTAGGAACAAGTGACGTCACGCCTCGTCACGCGGAACTTCAACGCGCCATATCTTCGTAGTTTATTGTTTAATTGTCAAAAGAAAAATTATGTGTCTAATATTTTTTGATAATGTAAAATACGGACTAATAAGAATTACTATTTTTTTACCTAGGAAACATCCCTATTCTTTTGGAAGTGGTGATCACTTAACTTCAGTTAATTCACTTGTGTTTATTTCATTTGTTTTATAAAAAATTGTATTTTCTAACTATTCCAACTGGATTTATGAACATTTATGTACCTACAATATTTCAGAAGGATTTGTCTTTACTGTACAAAAAAAAGAAAGATTACATAGTTGAGAAAGTTGTACATAGTTGCAACAAAACACTGTCTTCCTTAGATATAAAATAAATAAATGTTGTCTTATATTTGCCATTAATATTCAGCATTCAGTCTTACATTTGCCATTGTTAAAAAAAGCATAGCACTTAGTGCATGCAATTCATAGCAAAATAAGGGTCTGTCTATTTTATGTGTCATAACTGGTGCATTTGACAGACAAACAGACAGACAAATTTGTAAGAAACTTCAGTTTCTTTGCTCACCTGCGACCTTACAATAGATATGTTTATGTAAGAAATGCGAGTTCATGCAGTTCCTCCACCTCCACACTGTATGAACACACACAAATCACACAAACCCAACCATCACCACCACCAAACTACACTGACGCGTTTCGAACTCGACCAGAGCTCATCCTCAGAGCAAGCACCAAACATGTAGTTTAACATTTGGTAGCATAGCATACGGTTGTGGTGCTTGGTCTGAGGATGAGCTCTGGTTGAGTTTGAAACGTGTCAGTGTAGTGATGGTTGGGTTTGTGTGATTTGTGTGTGTTTGTACAGTGTGGACATGGAGGAACTACATGAACACGCATTTCTTACATAAACATAACTATTGTAAGGATGCGGGTGAGCAAAGTAATTGTTTCAGTTCATTAATATGGACCTCCGCAAAGTAACGCCTGATTCAATGATTTATTCAAATTTGTAAGGTCTAATTCATAATCAGTGCACAAGTAAATGCCTGGATTTGTATTTTGTATTAACATCCTGAGTCCCAGCCTTTTCTAAACAGTGTAGAACTTGAAGACCTAGATAAGAGTCATATGTTTTTAATTTTGGAACTTATTTAAGAGTCTTTGAAGTTCTTTATACATTGAATAATTTTTACTTTTTATAGTACAATTAGGCCATTATTCTTATAGATGATTTGTTCTTTATAAAGTATTTATCAATTTATTTATCTTTTGGAATTCTATCTCTATAATAATCACACAATAAAAGTTTAGTGGTTACAGCCATACATCAGTAATAATTTAAATCAAACAAGTTTTATTATGAAGCTCAAAGGGGTAGTAGGTAGGTACTTTCAGGAAGGTTGTTTAATGACATTTTTTTAACCTTTTAGAAAAGAACATTGTAACTATAGTATTTCCAATCATTTATTTTCTCGATGACAGCTCCCGTAGAATGTAAAAGCGTTTAGTTACGCAAAAATTTACTTTTAAATGAGACATATAAAAAATACGACAACTGCCTAATTTTGTTCCTTGATCCCATATAAGATTCATCTAAGACACATTGAGTACATATATGCAGTAATTTCTTTTTAAAGTACGATAAATAATAAATGTTTTAATAAAGTTACATTCTATGGTAATCATAACATGTCATTTGTATTGCCATAGAATGTAACTTTATTAAAATGTTTATTATTTATCCTACTTTAAAAAGAAATTACTGCATATATGTACTCAATGTGTCTTAGATGAATCTTATATGGGATCAAGGAACAAAATTAGGCAGTTGTCGTATTTTTTATATGTCTCATTTAAAAGTTAATTTTTGCGTAACTAAACGCTTTTACATTCTACGGGAGCTGTCATCGAGAAAATAAATGATTGGAACTACTATAATGATATGGATCCCACCAAAAACATAAATGTGAAAAATGTTAGCCAAGTTTGATACTAAAAATATGCTTGATTGTGGATTTTACCAACAAAAGGATTGAGATCTAAATGGGTGCCAAGTTTTGCAGGTAATACTGAAATCTATTTGTAAGAACAAATGACATCCTGAACAAGTATGATACTCTATTTGCGGGGTGCGGGGGTTTCAAAGGGGTGATGAAAACTTCATTGATTTTGCCGTAGGATACACCGTTTTCAAGATATTTGACAAAAAACACAGGTTAAGCAACGTCGGGCGCGGTCAGTACTTGGGTGCGTGACCGCCTGATTTAATTTTTGTTTATTGAATGCTTAATGACTCACAATGAACAGAGCAAAGACACAGGTAATGAATGACCAACAGCGTGAAACGTAGAGTTACGGTGGATGGGCAAGACATACAGTACGTCGACGAGTATATTTACTTGGGCCAGATAGCATCCTTCGAGAACAGGCAGTCAAGGGAAATCGATAGGCGTATCGATAATGCCTGGAAGAGCTTCAGATCCATGAAGGCGCTAATGAAGGGCAACCTTCCTCTGTCACTTAAGCGCAAACTCGTCGACATGTGTATTCTTCCCATCTTAACCTATGGCGCCCAGACTTGGTCATTAACTGAAGCTCAAAAGTCCAGGCTTAAGGTTTGCCAGCGAGCAATGGAGCGCAGTATCCTGGGTATTCGAAGAACTGATCGAATCAGAAACACTGCACTGCGCTCCAAAACTCGTATTACAGATGTGGGTGTCAAAACCGCCAAGCTGAAGAGGGACTGGGCCGGACATGTCTGCCGAATGCATCTGGACCGATGGGCGCGAATCGTCACCGGATAGGTTCCGAGGGATGGCCAAAGGAGCAGAGGCAGACCTAAGAGGAGATGGCGGGACGACCTGTATGTATGTACGCTTAGTATAAGTTTTACTTCACCAAAATACTTCTCGATCGCGTTTACGTAAAAATTTCAATTCTATGGAAACATGGACGCGCGGCAGCAGAGGCGCTGTCCATGTATCCCTAGTAATTGATTTTTTTACGTAAACGCGATCGAGAAGTATTTTGGTGAAGTAAAACTTATACTAAGCGTACTGATTGGCAGGTGCATGCCCAGGATAGGGAAAAATGGCGGAGGAAAGGGGAGGCCTTTGCCCAGCAGTGGGACATATTATAGACTATAAAAAAATAAAATAAAAAATTGAATGTTTTGTTATGACGTTATGACGTTGTCACGTTAAACTATCGTCCGTAAACCGACTTTACAGACAATCGGGATTTTTTTACTACCCGAGCAGTGTAGTCTGAAATTCCGTAGATTAGCCAAGCATAGGCCAAGCCGTAGGTCTCCTGGGCACAAGGCCTAAAATCCGTAGATCTACGGACTTTTCCGTATATCTGGCAACGCTGTACCCGAGGCTGCTCGCCAGTCAGTACGCGGCACGCTCGGCTCGGGCCGAGCATGCGTTTGCCCTCGGGCAGGCACGTCCTGACTGCCCGAGGCTGCCTCGCCGAGCCGAGCATTTGCTTCATGCCAAACTTCAAGCATTTGTTCTGCCAGTCAGTACGCGGCAATTTTCGATTGATTTCGCTGTGCCAATCGCGAACCTGACGTTATATTTTGATCCATGACGGTGGTGGAAATTCTTACGCCGGAAATAGTCGTGTTTCAACTAATTTGCAGCGCTGAGCGCGAATCGAAATACATACTAAATAGTAACAAGGGGCCATCCATAAATTACGTCACACATTTACGGGGGGGGGGGGGGGGGGTCAAGCGATCTGTGACACTAGAACAAAATAATGGCGATTTTCATAGTAATAAGTGTGACAAGGGTGACAAGGGGTGGAGGGGTCCAAATTGATCGAAATTGATGTGACGTAATTTATGGATGTCCCCCAAGTAGTAACAACCCTATAGCCACAGGCAGAGTTGAGGAAACAATTAAATTAATTTTTCGAGTAATACTTCGCAACATTACCTTCTGTTTCAGTTATAAACCAGTAAATTTATATTAAAAAATCACTTCAATCAAAGAAAAGAGTAGGTATATTTTCTTATCCAATATTCACGGAGCTGTAGACTGATATTTTAACCACATAAACAAAAGTTGTTAAGACCCCCAACCCCAAAAATGTGTCTTCTCCATTATTGTTTGTTATGTGTCAGTGCAACAAAAAAAATCGGCCAAGAGTGTATCGGACACGCCCAGGATAGGGTTCCTTGGTTCCTTGCATATGATATTAATTTTACTATTAATTATACTGTCAGTATTAAACACGCAATATTTTATAGGTCAGGTTGCTATTTACTGTTAAACTGCCGATAATTCTCAAGCAAACTTAGCCGTTATAGTTTTCTGTGTTAATTTGCCATATTTCATCCTGTCCTGATTTTTTCAAAATTTTTATGCCAAAAAATTCAATTTTTTTTAGTTTAGCTTTTAGAGGGGGGACGGGGGGACGCTTGATTTGAAATTAAAAATTTACTTTGAAGTTGATTTTTTCGCAAACAAATCACTAAATCGAAAAATCGTCTTCACAACCTTAAAAAAAAACTATCCAACGATTTTACGTGTAGGTACGGGGAGGTACCGTAAAAAAATATTTTTTCTTCATTTTGTTCTTAATAGAATAAAATTTTAGACTTAGAAAAAAAAGATACAGTATAAAAAAGTAAGGTATTATTTTCTACATTGAACTTATAACTAAGTGTGTTAAACCGGCCTTTCACTTAGTCCGGATAATTGCTACACGTGTCCATGCAAAATTACAGCTTTCTAGCTTCAATAGTCTGAGCTAAGCCGCGAACGGACGGATGGACGGACGGACAGACAGACATGGCGAAACTATAAGGGTTCCATTTTTGGCTCCGGAACCCTAAAAATGCGGTGCCTGATAAATGACACTTCTCCCACTATAGACAGGGAAATAAAATAGATAGCCGTTTGGTAAATAATCGTGGTTTTGCATATTACATAGTTTGCAATGTTGCAGCATTTTACGGTACCCTAGGTAGCGACAATAAAGTTCTGTCAATCTATGCATATTAATCGACTGCAGCAATTAACATTGTCGTTTGTGAAAAATCTTTACTTTCGTTCAAATTTCGCTGAGATGTATATAACATTATTTGAAGACTTAATGTAAAAAATAAAAATTGTCGTAAAATGAAGTTCCGACAACGTTAATTGCTTTCGTTAATTTAGTGCACTGGCGTGAACCATTGTCTGGATTTCCAATCTTTGTGTTCGTTCACGTTGTATGCAATGAAACTTACATCTAGGGATTGCAATCCCGCAGCTCATTCAATCCCGCGGGATTGTTATGCGGGATTACTCAACCCCGCGCGGGATCCCGCATTTTTGAAATTATGTTATAAAATCAAATTTAAACACAGATTTTTGTGTAAAAAAAGCAACAGAAATTATTTATTTTCTATTAATTAAGTGTAAAGGCCCATTTACATTATACAACTTTCTTGCACTTTCCATACAATAAAATTGAGGCAATAAAACATTGCTCAGTCTAAACCTAAGGCACAGATTACTTAATAGTTACTTCCTAACAGATACTGCATCCCGTACAAAATCTTGGTACTTACCGCGATTATAGCCACAGATTATACTACTCCGTCTCCTTAAGAATGTGTGCGTGCCGACAGTGACAAGGGCTGGCAGTTAGGATAATTTTTTTTTTCTACATGTTGTTTTACCATTTTGTCGGGATAATTGCTATATACATACAGGGTTATTTGTAATTCACTGGCATCATCTTAACCCTGAGTTCCTATCACTCAAACAAATGTTTTTTGTTTTACGACTTTTTAAAATGAAGCACTTTTTTTCCCATACAAATATACAGAGTATCGTAAAAATAAGAGGAAATCTCAAATTTTCAAAACGTTATTACACCAAAAATATTAAGTTATGACAAAAGCTGTAAAACAAAAAAACATTTGTTTAAGTGGTGGGAGTTTAGGGTTAAAAGGATGCTAGTGAATTAAAAATAACCCTGTATATCCATGCAAACTTTCTAGCACTAATATTCCCTAAGCTAAGCCACGGACGGACAAAGGGACAAACGGTCATGGCGAAACTAAAAGGGTTCCCTTTTTGCCATTTTAGCTCTGGAATCCTAACAAAAAGTATATTTTATTGTAATGCGCAGAATACATTATGATTGTCATGCTCACAGTACCCTAGCGTTATACTAGATACGAAGGTCAATTTTCGAACTTCGCATCGTGCCATCCCGCTCACGCTTATAGCTTTTTATAGAAGAGTAAGAGGGACAGCACGATACGAACTCCCAAATTGTTATATTAGCTATTAATTTTAGCATAGTCATATTAAAATTTGCCCCCTGTTTCACCATTCACTTATAAAAGTCCAGGCGGCATATTTTTTCCGTGGAACACGAATGAACGTGCGTCGGCGCGCGCTTGTGACAACCTACTGAAATTCCGATCGCAGCAGATCGTCCACGCGGTAGGTAAATATCGCGCGTAAGTATCCAGAGCTTCACAATGGGTAGACTCGTGATGGTTGTGAGAAAGTGGCTCGAGACTTTGTCATATAATGATACGGAGGTCTTTTTTAACAACGGCCCCTAATTCCAGACATAAACACATACACACACACACACACTTACACACACACACACACACACACACACACACACACACACACACTCGCACGCTCGCACGCGTAACTATAAATATAAATTGTACCTACTGTAAATCTAGTTTAGTAAGTAATTTAGTTGTTGTTTTTTATTATTTTTTTGCTTCATTGTTCTTTTTATTTTATTTTATTTTGATATATATTTTCTCTCTAGTCCTCTGGTAAGCTTTCTAAGTAAACTATATGTATATTGCACTCCAAGGCCCCAAGATACAGGCTCTGCCTAGTTTGGGGTCTGCCAGATATTCCCTTGTATTTTGCTGATGTATGTTTTTGGAAATAAATTATTAAATTATTAATTATTATTAGTACATGGCATGCAGGAGGCCTGCCTAAGGTTTCTAAGGTTTAGACTGAGCAATGTTTTATTGCCTCAATTTTATTGTATGGAAAGTGCTAGAAAGTTGTATAATGTAAATAGGCCTTAAGAAACAAATCGATTCAATTCAATTCAAATACAATTGGAAATCATTAAATAAAAAATAACAACAAATAATTAAAAATATATATATAAAAAAAACTAGTAATCAGTTTTCTTAAATTCATCTCTAAAATGTTTGGCATAGTTTAATAGTTTTGTTTAATTTTACCTAGATGCTATTACTATGATATCAACCTATGGTGATAACTATTGAAAATAAGCTCTTAAGAAGCAAATGGCATTATTGTGTCGATTTACGCGAAAGTTTTAGCGCCAAATTTTTAATTTGTGGGATCCGCGGATCCGCTCTTTGAAGGTGCGGGATCCAGCAGATCAATCAAAGCAGCGGGATCCCGCGGGATTGCAATCCCTACTTACATCCGTGCAAATGTCTCTAGACTTAGCGGTTGAGATTTTGGGATTTTATTTGCATACATCCGGATCAGCGGTTTAGATTTCAGGATTTTACTTGCTTACATCCCTATCCCGCGGGAATAGCAAACCAAAAAGTAGTCCTGTGTTATTTCCGAGATTCAGCTTTCTCTAAGGCACCATATTTAATTTAAATCCGTTCCGCAATTTTAGTGTGAAAGAGTAGTAGAGGAGAACACATGCAGATACATTTTAGCATTTATAATATTAATGTAGGTATTTTATGAATGTTACATGATTGTGTCGTTTTTAACCGATTGTATAATTTCTTTGGCCTACAGCTTAAGTTAAACCATGTAAAAGCTTGACGATTGAGATTCGCTCGGCCTAAAACTCGAAGACACTCCTTTTCTCAGGGATAAATCCAAGGTAGATCGAGATTTCGCCCCTGAAAACCCCCACGTAACTGATTTTATCAACATCAATCCAGTTGTTTTCGAGATCCTCGAACTAAATAAATAACAAGACTTGTTCTAGCTGCACTGATTGTCAAATGTATCGATTGATTGATGAACCACCCTGATTTCTCTGTAGTTATAGTAGAAAGATGTCTGTAATTAGGTACCTACCTGATAAAATTAGTCTATATTTGGTCAATCTGTGCTTCTTCTCGAGATTTTAGTCTAGTCGAAATGTTCAAAATGGTGTTAATTCTTGATAAAGGTCCTAAAAATATGTGTGATTGATAGCTCATTGGATTCGGAATGACGTCTAGAAAAATGTATTCGAAGGATTTTACTGCAGGATAAAAATTGCAAAAGTTATTAACAAATTAAGATGAAAAAAAAGGTATTTCGTTTTTTGGCAAGATCTCAAAAACTATTAATATTTAAGAAATTTAAAAAAAGATTCTTAAAGAGGACAAAATTTTCAAAAAAAAAGTCCTACCTCCCGGAACTCTACCTCCATTATTTATAATTTTAATTTAGCGCTGAAAATAGGGCCCCGCGCGGCCGATTCAGCATGGCCGCGCTGCCGCTCAACAGAGTATGACATAAAATATTTTTTTTATAGAATTATTTATCAATCGAAAAATTTAAAAAAATTATCGTGTCATCAGAACACTTCAAGGAAGAAAGTCCCGTTGGAAAAAAATTTTTTTTGTTGATTTTTCATAAAGTTATACTATTGTTAATTAAGTAATTTTTCGTGGGCTTTAATTTTTACAAAAGACAGTATAAAAGTTTAAATAATTGGCCTATAAATTTTTGGCTTCTTGGAGCTCTTCTTATATATATACTTAACAAGACCACGTTATAAAAAAATCTTAAATTTGTATATTTTGTTTATTATAATTTTTTAAGTTAACAAAAAATGAAAATCATCAAAAATGTTGTTAAAAAATTTTTTTCAATCTAATGTTGAGTTATGGCTATTTTTGCATTGCATAGAGGCATTGTCTAACATCGAAAAATATTTATTTGCGGCATTTGTTAATAAATTGTTTATAAACAAATAGACTAGTTTAATATTTTAAAAAAAAATTTACCATATTGTTGTCATGGGAAAATAATGATTTTTAAAATAAAAATTTTTTCTTAAAATTTTTTTTAATTGTTTAAAACCGTTTTTTACATATTTGCATTGTTTAAATAATTAGTTATGAAATTATTTCCTCTTTAAAAATCATAATTACCATTTGTCAATAGACTGACCGAAAAAAATTTTTTTTTTATAAATAATTTAATTGTTTATTAACTTTACAATTGTTTATAAACAAATTCAGATGACCATAGTATGTTTTTTAGTTTTAGAAAAAAAATACTATGGTCATCTGAGTTTGTTTATAAACAATTGTAAAGTTAATAAACAATTAAATTATTTATAAAAAAAAATTTTTTTTCGGTCAGTCTATTGACAAATGGTAATTATGATTTTTAAAGAGGAAATAATTTCATAACTAATTATTTAAACAATGCAAATATATAAAAAACGGCTAACCTATACCAAATTTCAAGTGAATCCCACCACTGGAAGTGGGTCAAATTCAGCTTCCAAGATTTGACCCTCTTTCTTTCATTGCAAGTTAATAATAGTACATTATTGTCGTGGCCTGGAAGTAGGCAATTGCTGGCTGAGTATGAGTATTAAACGGACGAGCTTGCGAGTCCGTTTAACTAATACGAAGCCAGCAATTGCTATTCCAGCCGAGACTAATATAAAGCTTTTCTCAAAAATGGTGAAGGAAAAAAAATAGAATAAACTTTTATTAACTTAAATAGGTACAAAGAATTGCAAATCACTTAAAATTAAATGTCATTAAACCCTTTCCCGCCTTTTTTCATTAAAAAAAACTGCAGGTGTATTTTTCTACCGAAAACACCACAAGCTGTTTCAAACACAATACAAAAAGTCTGGAATTCCAACAAAACAACTGATACCTGTCAAATGAGTTGGCTGTATACGAATAGTGCCAACTTATTACCGTGGCCGTTTTAACTTTTTAAAAAGTTTGAGACTCGACAATAATGGAATTTGTATGCGACATTGTTGTCGAGTTTATCGAGCCTGCAATGTTTTTAACTTTTTAATTTTTTTACTGACCATAAACTATGCACTTCACGTTCTGATATGTAAAGAATAATGTCAACTTTTACGGATATTTATATCAAATACTCAAGTCTACTGTCCCTTGGAGCTGTGAAAAAATCAAACTTCTAAGCTAACGCAATCAAAAGATACAGCCGTTTATGCCGCATATTTCCGCAAATTTTCGAAACTCGCAAGGGAATCAAAACCTACAGGGTACTTTCCGTGAACTCAGAATCTTGAAATTTGGTACAAAGCAACGTATTATAGCACAGATAAAGGAAAAATTGCGAAAAGCATAAATTTTTAACGCAATCAAAAGATAAAGCCTTTTATGCCGCAAATTTCCACTAATTGTCGACACTCGCAAGGGAATCAAAACCTACAGGGTACTTCCCGTGACCTCAGAATCTTGAAATTTGGTACGAAGCAAGTTCTTATAGTACAGATATAGGAAAAATTGCGAAAAGCATATTTTTTTTGTCTGTCTGTCTATATCAGTAACCAATCTACAATGATCCCACACTGCGCACATTTTGCTTAGGAGCAGGGGTCTGATAAGACTGGATGTTCATAGATACATATAAATTTGTACGGAACCCTCGGTGCGCGAGTCCGACTCGCACTTGGCCGGTTTTTGAGATTGTGCTCCGTTTTAAAAAGAAGTCTTTCGAAGACTGCACCGCACCTACCTTACCTTTAAATTTTGTTTGCGTTGTCACTGCATTTATTTAAGAATTTTGAAACATTCACTTTTGATTGAATTAAGAAGTATTTTCTATTTGGATTCCTGTAGCTATGTTTCGATTTTTGAATGAAATTCTTTTCACTTTGGTTTGATGTTTAGCGATTATCAGCTACAATTCGTTAAGCTGTCTGAACGCTCATGAACTTATAAGAGTTACATTCAATTTATCGGCTCGGTCACCCGGCGTTATTTTATGAGTATTGAGTGGCGCTTCTAATTTCAGTTGCATTTATTTTCACACTTAAGTTCAATTCGCACGAAAGCTTTTTCCACGTCCTTAAAATCTCTTAAAAATAAATGGGTCGATCAACTTTTTTTTGTCACTCGTTGCTATAGTCACGGTCTCCTGGGTCACTCTTTAAACCGTAAGTTTAACTGATTAAAATTTGCCAAACATGCATTTTTGTGGTAGTTTTAAACCCCTTCTACAATTGGTCATCTTATAAGGATGTTAGTTAATGTGACACAACATTTCTTCTAATTAAACTGTACTACTTTTGTCCCCTCGCTGACGGGATAGAATAACACCAAGAAATAGTTGATCCACCCAAATAACACAAATTTGATACCTATGTTTTTATTCACACGATGGCGCTTTTTTGTCGAGCGCTTTTGAATTTTTGACGTTGAGCGGTGAATCGAATCGAGCTTAAAATAGCGCCAACGTCGGATTTTATTTAACGCGACGCTTTGTAACCTCTCGTGTGATTTTGGCCTTAAAGTCTTCTTTGCTTCACACAAAATAAGGTAACGTATGTGTCGCCCTGAAACCAAATTTACTCAACTAAACTCCAAATATTACGCTTTGTTGGGCTGAGCCTTATTGAATCATAAATCATTTTTAACCCCCGACACAAAAAGAAGGGTGTTATAAGTTTGACCGTGTGTGTGTGTGTGTGTTTGCGTGTCTCTCTCTCTGTCAGTGTGTCTGTCTGTGGCATCATAGCTCTTAAACGGGTGAACCGATTTGAATGCGGGGTTTTTTATTTGAAAGTAGGTTTCTTGGCAATGGTTCAAAGACATTTTTCTTCAAAATGATAATTGTTTGAATGTTTGAATAGTGAAAATAAACGGATCACTCACGTCTTAAAACGAGTTTAATTCGAAATGTTTCGGGCCAATCCGTAGCCCTTCCTCTCGGAGTCGCACGTTACGGCGGCTGCGGCTGGCGTGCGGGGTGCGCATTTGACAGCCGCCGTGACGTGCGACTCCGAGAGGAAGGGCTACGGATTAGCCCGAAACATGTCAAGTTAAACTCGTTTAAAGACGTGAGTGATTCGTTTATTTTTACTATGAGTGAGTCTCACGGTAGTTTCATGTTTAAAATAAATAAAAATAAAATAAATAACGAAAATTGAATTGGGTCAGCTGTTTCAAAGTTATCAGCTCTTTTGTTAGATGCGGAAGGGATCCTAGATGCGTAATGGATTAATGAGCATTATTTTATTTTCAAACATATGTATGACCCTAATTGGCTTGGGGGTTTTTATTTTTTTTTAATTTATTGTTATAATTCATGGTAGATATATTTTTGATGAAAATTCCGGTTTACTTTCTAACCATTTAGACAAAGTTTGTTTTCGATTTATAAGCACGTTCGATAGGATAAGCCATTGATGGATAGATAAGATGATTATCTAACTACCGAGCGACACATTCAACTGTAACACTGTTAAGGAATGGAATTCGCTCCCATCGTCTGTATTTCCAGATAAATGCAATCAGATAAATACAATTTGATGATTGCATATATAACATATATTTGACGCGTTGGATGTGTGAATGTTTGTGCTTTCGACTGTACGTTTGCTCCTACTCAGGTTTATAAAATTATATCATTAAGGGAGTTTTGTTATTGGCGTTAAGAATCACTTTGTAAATTAGGATAAACTTGATAGTACCGCTGTAGAACACCTAAATAAATAAATAAATAAATGAAATAAAATGATTTATTCTGCTTTAGACATGGTATTACATGGTTTTGTTTATTATTGTTGGTATAATGGTATTACTATTGGTAGGCTAGAGTGAATTGGCTATGACTGAACCCATGAGATAAACCTTTGGCCTCATCTACACTTTTTATCAGGTAAGAGAGAGGTCATAGAGGTCAACCACGGGTCAGTTTTACGTAAACATCGGGACAGGTGAAACTGAATAAAAGCTTGTAAAAAACTGTCTCCATAACATCATAAGGAACAAATTGTTTACGGAGATACTCCAAAAAGTAAAAGCGCAAGCGTGCAGTGATGCGATCCAGAAAAAGGTTCGTAAAAATGCCAACTGCGCTTGATCTGTTGATAAACTGGAGGTGATCAAACAAACAATCTAAGATTTTATGGACCACTCCCGATCTCTACCCCGTGGAAAATTCCAAAATCCCTGTTTACTGCACCTCTATATTCTTTAAGGAATGGTGTAGGGGTAAGCACGCGGCACTGAATGCCGAGGACCTGGGCTCGATTCCCAGCATTGGTATTTTTTCTGGGGTTTTTTCTGTGCGTCTATGTTTCAGTTTGTATTTATTATGAAATATATGGATTTCACGGGATGACCGTAAAAGTAATAAATTGAAGTTGAAAAAATAAAAAATACAAAAACATACTTCAAACCTAACTTGTTGAAAGTTAGTCATACAAACTATATGGGTAACTTTCGTTACACAAAAGAATCAATTCAGTTTTGTTTTAATTATATGCCTTAATATTGTGTAAAAAAAAATTGAAAACTAGTAATACGAAGGTATGGTTGACGTAGTCTGATTTTAGGCGGCATTTCTATCAACTTTTAAAACGTAAATATAACAAAACTACAATAGTTGGACATGTATCGCGAAGTTTTTTTTGTAGATTCTTTAATATTGTAGAACATTTTTGTTATTCTATCATCAATAATTTCCGCAGCGCATGCGATGAAAGATACTTTAATTATTTTATGGCATACAAATCATTTACGCCGTCGCTAGCGAGTACGGTCACTGTAAACTAGTGTAAACTCATGGTAGAGGTACTGTATCATAGAAATTCGAATTCAGAATCGAGTAGAGCACGAGCCTCGAGTCGTGACTGGCTGGAATCTTAAAATTGATTCGTATCTTAAAACTTGAGTTTTTACCGAAACGCGAGTTCGAAAACTCCAGTCGAAGCAAATTAGATTTAATTGTACTTTTGACGTATCACCACATAAAGGGTGAGAATTTAATCAAGCTACTTTTGCTATAAACACAATTAAAATCGTAAAACACCTTACAACACTACCACGCCACAACATAGGTACTTCGTGACTCATCATGATTACCTATCACACCGTAATATTGCTCAGTAGGTACAGTCAAGGTCACCAATAGGTATGTATCTACTAAAAGCTTCTGAAATATATACAACAACCTTATTACCGTAGTGATATAAGGTCTGTGTACATATTATTTAGACCTATTGGGACCTTAACTGGACATAGAGTCGAGCATAACTCATTATATGACGAACGAACGCACAAGAAAACTAGCACTAATGTTGAACGCAAGTCTATGGGAAATTCAACACGTCGAGCAGTGGTATGTCTTCATGAGTCTAGTCTAGTATTGTGAACCTAAAATGTAGACCCGGGGACTGCGATTTTCTCCAATACTAGCAATTAACGTGTTGGATATCATGATGTATTACATAATTACGGCCTCGCAGTCGCGGGTATCCAAAGTACAGGCTCCGCCTAGTTTAGACACTGATGCATATTCTTAAAAATGAAATAATCTGGTTTTGTCCATAAACGATTTTGTATTTATATTAGATTCTAGGATTTTCCTCTCTAACGCTATACTTCGTTTTTTTAGCATTAGAAAGAAGGTAAGCAATCTTGACGTGTCTTTTTATTGAAAAACACTTTTATAAAATAAGTCACAGCTAATACGTAACAATTTGAAAGGAAATATGGTCATTTACACTCTTTTGGTTTCATAAGTAATAGTTACTATTTTTTTAAAAGTGTTTTTCAATTTGTCAAGATTGTTTACCTTATTTCTAATGCTAAAAAAAACAAACAAGATATAGTAATGAATGTAGTTGCGCATGCTCCTAATACGTCCCAAAATATTTTTTAATGTGAAATTATATTTGTCGTAGATATCAAAAGAAGAAATCGCAAAGATAGTGGCTGGGTTTGAGAACGAATCACTTCTAACGAGTGGCGGCGTGACGATAGCGGGCACGCGGTACATCTATCTCAGTGGCACAGACCGCATCATTCGCGCCAAGCTCGGCAAGGTCGGCGTGCACTGCATGAAGACACAGCAAGGTGAGCAAACAACGCCTATTATAATAGAGCAAGATCCTATAGTTGCCAGACGTTACTTATTTATACGGGATAAAATAGTGAGTCTTTTCGCTCCTGTTGCTACAAATCTTGACTTTTATTTATTTACTAGCTGACCCAGCAAACGTTGTTTTACCATATAAATTATAGCCTCAGCCTACCAACCAACCTATTCTACAACCTATTCTCAGACTTACCGAATATAGACAAAAAAGTTTCATAAAAATCGGTCAAGCCGCTTCGGAGGAGTTCGATAACAAACACGAGATTTTTATATATGTATAAATATAGCCTACCTATTCTCAGACCTGCCGAGTATAGAGAAAAAGGTTTCATAAAAATCGGTCCAGCCGTCTTGGAAGAGTCCGATAACAAACACCGTGACACGAGATTTTTATATATTAGATTAGATTAGAGTTTTGTTATGTAAACCTGAATAATGCTTCTTTGAATCGTTTAAAATTTAGTGCCCACTGGAAGCAGTTTGACGAAAATGTCGCTTTTTGTCAAATTTTTTTTAGTGATTAATAACAGGCTGAATCTTCGTGAGTTCGTTCAGTTCGACGAGACGCCCAATTTTTTCCTCTGTCCAAATTCTCAAAGAGGTAGGTAATGAACTGCGCAGATGTAAAACATGTCGATTTGGTAGGGTGTCGAAATTGTCTGACTAACAGTAAATTTTTTATTGAAATTTTAAGATAATATGATAATAATCTCGGAAAAACAATTGTCCTACAAAATCGATGGTTTGAGTGCAGCGTCCTCGACGCCGAATATGTCGAAATAGTAAATATTTATTTTCACCAGATGAAGAAAAAAAAATTCGCTCCCCCGAGGGATCGAACCCTGTGCCTCTGAGGTGAGAGCAGAGTACTTCCCCAACCTGCTACAATCGTACTCGGTCAAATACTGGTACTGGTGGAAAATGGTACATGCTTATCTGGGCCGCTTGACATATACTACAGTTTTACGGAGTAGAGAATATGTCTAACGACAACGTGATTTACTCGGGATTGTTTACGAATTTAACTCTGTATCGAAATGTAAAGTTAAATATGTGGACAAAATATATCAATTCCTAGAAATACATACCACTTTTGGTGTAGGCTACTGGTAAAATTGTGTTCTACACTTTATTCCCGATAGGACAAAATCAAACCTAGGTTGTTATTAATGAAAAAAGTGTTACCGTGGAATCGACAACTTCCAAGCGTAGGACTAGGAAAACATACCACTAAATTTGTAGGACTTTGTGGCCATTAATTATACTAATATTTACTAAGCTGCATATAAAAAAAATCAGCTGGTTATAAATAATTTTAATTTAGCATTATATGGGAGCGAGACTTGGACATTGACTCAGCGGGACCGAGACAGATTGAGTGCGTTTGAGATGTGGTGCTGGCGGAGAATGGAGGGGATTAGCTGGACTGAAAGGAGAACTAATGAGGAGGTTTTAGATTTGGTGGAAGAGGAAAGGCGGCTGTTAAGGACGATTGAAAATAGGCGAGGGAATATGCTGGGGCATCTGATACGACATGACAGTTACATAAAAACTATTTTGGAAGGGCAAATAGAAGGCAGGCGAGGCAGGGGAAGACCGAGACGGTCATTTATAGATCAAGCCAAGGAAAAAGTCAATGTCATGTCGTATCAGGAGCTGAAGACGCTGGTAGAGAACCGAAAAGAGTGGCGATTACTCCACCGACAAGAGCTAAGCTCTTAAATTAATGATGATGATAAATAATTTTTATGACCTCGTTATTTCGACATATTCGGCGTGGAGGACGCTCCAACTCAAACCATCGATTTTGTAGGACAATAGGGATGTTGACTCCATTAAAAAATAATTCGAAGACACGGCTCCAGTAAAAAAACGCTTTATTTTAGCCCTGAAAATCAGATCAATTTTCGATTAACTGCATAATTCGATTTTTTGTTGCTTTAAAACAAATAAATAGTTAGTGGATCGAGTTTGCGAACAAGTGACGTCATAAGTTGCTATTGCCATTCAAGCTCTAAGGGAGAATTGTGTTTTGACTGCTCATAAAAAGTACGTCAGTTGATTGGTAGTGTCAACATCCCTATTGTTTTTCCGAGATTATTTTATTATCATATTATCTTAAAATTGCAATAAAAAATTTACTGTTAGTCAGACAATTTCGACACCCTACCAAATCGATATGTTTTACATTTGAGCAGTTCATTACCTACCTCTTTGAGAATTTGGACAGAGGAAAAACTTGGGCGTCTCGTCGAACCGAACGAACTCACGAAGTTTCAGCCTGTTACAAATCACTGAAAAAAACAGGCGGTGGCTGCTGGACTATAATTGACTGTACTGGAAAAAAAAAGTATGATACGAGTTTAGCAAGTAACTTAAAAATTGGCGCATTTAATGAGGATTGCAAATTGATATAATATTTGCTATATTATTTCACAAATCGTGGGCAATTTTTTTTTGTTATAAAACCCATTGCAGAACGAATTTTTCAAGGAAGGAAAGATCTTCCTTCACTTTGTGCTTGGTTTGCGAGATGGCCTCCGGGAAGAGTAAACGGTGCATACTTGTAAAAATGCTATGATTCGGGTGACGAGCAGCGTTTGGCTACCTTACGGTTAAGTCTAGCTGGAAGACACAATTTCTACTTAAAATAGAGATAAATACACTAGGTGCAAATCGTTCATAACTGGCGTTCAAAGTTCAGATAAATCCGTATCTAATGCGTGTTAAAAAGAGTGAGTGATACACCATTATTATGGTCCTTGGTGTTCATGAACTACTTGCAGATAGGATGTTTGTTTCGCTCACACTTCGTAAAATGGCTTTTTCCATCTCACTCAAATTATTATTTTAAAGTTACGGCCTTGGAAAGTCTTGGGCACTCTAGAATCATTAACCCTTTTCCAGGCCCCGGCTATTTAGATTCTGATATGATAATATTTAGATTTTATTTAGATATGTTGCAACAAAATGAATCATTGTGTTATATTGTTTACCTATGCTGGATTAATTTAAAAAGCAAAGCATTTTTTAAACAAATTCGATTGATTTTCTACCGTATTATAAAGTGGGTAAGCTCGAATCTGTGTAGATTTTTGTGGTCGCTATTTGCACTATGCCTGGAAAAGGGTTAACTGTTTCAAGGTGTTACGTAAGAAAAATTAGTTCTAAACTTATGCTATAATCTAGCAAGTATCATACCAATTTAGAATTCTTATTAAATGCGCCAATTTTTTTACTTACCAAACTCGTGTCATACATTTTTTTTTTTAGTTAAAATTGGACGAAATATTTATTTTCAATACTTGGTTGGGCTTTTGCTACCTACATTTTCTTTGAATATATGAAGCAGTTGGCTCTAAATTTTAAACTACGGTTTACAGAATCATTAATCAGGATTACATAACAAAAATAAATAAATAAAAAACTTATATGACTAGACACATGTTCTTTCCGTGGACCCTTCAATTTATCCCGTATATTTTCCTCATGAGAAAATAAGTAACGTCTGGCAGCTCTGGGATCTAGGACCATAATGGAGTGTGAACGACACGTCTACCAACCCTATACGTTAAAACCCCTTCTACACGGTCGGGACCAACCGCCGACCGTCGTGTCGCTCGCATCGGCCGACAGCGTTCCATAAGGTTGGGGCCGACCACGGACAATGCGCTCGCGACCAAGGCCGTCGACATCAACCAAATATCGGTCGGGTCAACCGATTTCTACACTGTCCATTTTTAAATCAACCCGACCAAGGACACGATGGTTGGCGGTTGGTCCCGACCGTGTAGAAGGCCTTTAACAACTATAAAACTTTTTGCTTTTACTTTTTTGTGATAAAAATTTCGCCAGAGAGACCTTTTATGCGTCCATCGATCATATTATATTTTATGGGAATTCCAGCTTTGCTTTCATTGCTCCACTGATTTCCTTGAGGGGCATGTTGAAAATGTTATGCAATAAAATTATTAATGCCAAGTTGATTTGAAACCAACTTTCTTAAAAATGCAGAAACAATCTTTATCAGATAAATATTACAATCGCAAAAAAGTTTACACTAACCCATTTTGTTCCAGCCGTCGTCATTTCTTTGTACGAGGAACCTATTCAACCCCAACAAGCTGCATCTGTAGTGGAGAAGTTAGGAGACTATTTAATTACCTGTGGTTATTAGAGGTAAGTGTCAAGATTAAATAACTATTAAATTTCCAAATTTCATGGGTGCATAGAATAAGCGGATTCTTCGTTTTCATTACACATTTACTTGTGACAACAATGCGAATCCATAAAACGTAAATTATAAATTTATAAATGAGGAATTCTGCGAAGCTTAGTTAAATTTTCTTGTTTGGTTGTAGTTTTTCTTCACATCTATATTTATCAGGTTTATCTTTATCACAAAAATATTTTTCCATTTTGCAGATCGAAGCGCGCCCGTGATCTAAGAATACTATAAGATTAATATTTTTTCCACAGGGAAATAAGTAACTGCATTTTGTATATTCTATAAAGTGATAAGGACCGTTCATTTGTTTTGATATTTGATAAATTATGGCGCCATCGTGTTTGATGCGTGTAGTAACTATGTACGGATACAATTACTTTGCGGATTCTGGATAATTTTTTACACGCTCACCGCTTCCACAATGTAATTGTTACTGTAAAATGGTTTAAATATGTATTTTAAAAATGCTTTTGTCGACCAGTGTAGCGAGGCGTATTTCGCTTTTTAACGATCAGGTCTTAAAAGCATGATGTATAGAGATTTTTTTTAAAGGGTTTTCTCTTCAAGTATCCCAGTACTTGCTAGACTAATCAAAGAAGCAAACTGTCTTATTAATATTAGTGAAAACTTAGACACCAATGCGGCAAAAGTAGTACAGATGCTTCAAGAGAAATTCCAAGTTTAAATACCACGTAATGAAATTACTGTAACAATATACAAAATATATATATAATTACAAATATGCATTCGTGTAAGGGCTTGTTACAAATTGAAAGACACTGTAACCCAAGTAAAGTATTACGATTATAATTGAAAATCTCTAGTCCCACTGGAACCATCGTGAGAGTATTCGGATAGTGTGAGGCGGAGGGCGGCCCGTGCGTGCGCGCTGCGCGTGCGTCGCAGGACGGCACGGGGCCGAAGTGCCCGCGATTGCTAAATTTTATGCTATGCTTCCTTTTTTAATTACGCCGCATTTATAACTTGTGTAGAGAAAGTTGCATTTTTGTTTTACTTACTCTTAGCTGCAGAAACTAGAAGCGCTCAATTACCCTGTATCCTCCAACAAGGCTTGCAGTAAACGAAGGGTGCATATTGTTTAATATTTGATATTACTACTATAGCTTTGTACATTGTTTCTGATAAGCGATGGGAACTGTGTCTATCTAATAATAAATGATTTGTATTATAACAAATGCTTATTTTTACCATTTTTCCAAAATAGTCTTAAGTCCTGTATGGCTCAAAGTTGGGATATCGACGATTTTAAATATCTTAAGCAATAGATCGCTACCGTATTGTGTTTAATTATCATTTACGATCTTATAAGAAATGGAGTAGAGCTCAAAATGCTAAAGCACCATTTGTTATTTTGTTATATTTGGAATGTTAACAATTTTTTTTCGAAAGAATCATTTTGACACAACCTTTTTTGCTGACGGTACTTGATCATTACATTGTTTAGGAGGTCTATACATGTACGAAATCTTGAGCCAATCCGACCATTGGAAGTGGGTTAATTAATATTCAGGTGCTGATTCAAAGCAAACTACCTAACAAACAAAAATATAGCTCTAACTAAACTGAACATAAGTAATAAAAGCTTGTAAAAATAAACAAAGGTTTTGCTAATGAACATAATTTATTTTTTCTTTTGACAAAATCTACATTTATTAAGAATTAAGTACATTCAAATACAAGGATTGGTATAAAATGTAAACTTGTATCAATAGCCTATCAACTGATCTTGGTTCTTTAATTACACCACACGATAATCATTCATAACTTCTAAACCTACAAAATTGAGAAATTATTACCGATAACAAGTTTATGATCAGATTTCATCATACAATGGTATTGTTTTGCTTTGAATAAATTAAAACAGGATAGTTAATTTAATTATATAGGTTCTTAAAGTTCTATGTGATTTATCTACATTTCTACACTCCTATATACCAAAAGTGATTGTAAAAATAATAAAATACATATTAGCTTACAAATAAATTATGCGGTCTTTTACAATATTAATTGAATATTAACGCGCTATACATGTGGCTTAATAATTATTATCATTACAAACTTCACACTATAATCAACACGACTTTAACCAAGCAGTCAGAATAATCTTTCAAATTCGTGGGTCTTTAAAGAATGATACTTGTAAAAAGTTAGGCTTTGTAAATTCTTAAACTTCCATTTGTAGTTGTATCTTTTACCTATATTAACGTACCTAGTAATGTATCAATATTTCACTATTTTCTTAGAAAATCGATTGAACATGTCTTAATAGCTGGTGCGCAGGGGTTCTGAATTATTATGAGGATTATTAATTACAGTTATCTCGTTTAAATTTCATGACCAACTTAGAACAAATTTTCACAATGTTTATTCCGATCAGGCGATTAAAAAATACCTACAAAATGGTCTTCACGGATGTTCTAAAGAATAGTGGCGAGATTTTTTCCAAAAGTTTCTGAAAAATCCTTTTCGCTGCTTTTGACCTGGGTGATCATCACCTGTTGACAAAAAAATGGGTTAGATTGTAAACAAATAAGAAGTGACTAAGCGAACATTTAAAAATCAGAATAGTATAAGAACAGGGTGCACCCTTTCGAAATAAATACAAGCTGATAAAAGCTTCCGGCAGGACAACCCACGCGAGATATGATATCTCATCCTCGTAACGAAAACTGGCGTTGAATATAATTTGGTACAGTGCTAATAAAAAGCTACCGCAACGGAGGCATTGTTCAATGTTTGCTCTTATAAAAAGCGTTTCTCGGTTAAATCAAAATCGTCTTGTAAGTATTTTCCACCAGCAAAATTGAGTGCGAGTCTTGTCTGGGGCAAGGAAGTGCGAATGTCAAGTGTACGATGGGCTGCCGCACCGCACCGCGGGTCGATACGACCACGGAGCACCGACCTGCGTCACCTAGCATAGCAGCCCTTCTACCGGAGACAGGACCCGCCCCATCCAACAACGCCGTTCTAAATTATTGTACGTTCAACTGTGCTTTATGCATTTATCTACAATACGATTGTAATATTTTCCAGCAAATCTATCTAATTGGGTCCAAAATGGTCTTTTCATTTTATGCATAGAAATGCGTAAATAATTAATTTAATCCAACTCTGGAAAGCAGGAAAATAAACTGCCTAGAGTAAAGAACAGTTTCGAAGCAGGCTTTCGCAAATCAACGTCGGGAGAAAAGGAACGTCTCTTTAATATATATTAGGTTGCAGACTACAGTTAGGTACGTTGCTTCGGCTATGCCATGCAGCGTTACACGAAAACGTTATGTATGATGCCTCACTTACGTCTGTACGTTTGCACAGTCCGCGCTCAGCCAAACCTAATTAGCTGCAGTGTTTTTTCTTAGTCGTTCTAGATAGCGAATTAGAATGAATTAAATATAAAGCTCACGAGACCGTGAATATTTTTTTAAGCAATTCAGTACCACCGCAAAGGCAGCCGTTATCTTTAGTTTTCTGGCTGATTTCACAGAAAAAAAGTAGAAGTTAACTGATGAGGGCAATGTAATGTTTTGTCGATGAAGTAAGAGAGCTACGTTAGTAGGGCATCCAATTATAGAGCTGCAAAGTAGGTAGGTATTCTCCAGCGAACGTTCCACATGCCACGCGCGCTGCCAAAAATAGTCGTCGAGGTGTTGCCGTCTGACATTCGACTCCGCTGCTAGTCCATTCGCGCGCCACCAACTTTAGACCGCCCTATACCTACAGGGCCTAATTTAGAGGTCTAAAAGGCCTGGAGCAACGAAGGAGTCGAATCTCCTAAGGCGAAGCAAATACGGAAAAAATTGGAAAAGTAGCTGATCCGTCGAAACTTGGATGTTTAGTTTTTCAACCTCTTGTGGAGTTTTTTGGGTTGTAGCACCGGATGCCCTCCCATTAATCCGGCCCTGCGCCTCTAAATATATCAACGACTTCGTGGAAACCCAGATTTCGTTCATGGATTATAATTAACTTCTCAATAGAAAGAAGATATTATGAACGATTGTCGATCAGCTTAAATTCATACAGATTTAGGATGTGCAATGATATTGGTTAAGTTATTAATTTCAGGATCTCCTAATAAATAACGTAACTGGACACCCTTAAAGCCCTAATCTAAGCAAGCAACTGTGTTTATGCTTGTGTTGCCGTCTATTTTAGTACGCACAGTGGAGGTCGCCCGATTCAAGTTCAATGGCTAGACTCCCCGCAAAGAGTGTCAATACCTACACGTTCTCTGATGGCTATTTTGACTTTGATATATTCTTGTACGAGTGCTATTACAGTGCTTCCTGGGCTGCAAGTCTTTACATAATTTTTGTACGTATAGAAAAAGACCTGCCACTTATTTCACCCTAGCCACACCGCTGTGAATATTCAAAAGACAGCAGCTATTTTATTTTAAATTTTTGGTCATCCGTTCCGGAAGGAACCTCTTCGTCCGGTGGAGTGGAGCCATAACGGAGCTCAGAATATTAACTTATTTATACCAATCGATCCGGTTTATCAAACTGTTGTGGCCTCTTATCGTTTGCCCGAGTTTCATAAGCCATAATGTATCATCTGCCAAAATTTTAATTTGTCATAAAGTAATTTATTTCTGAAACAGCATTTTCTTCAGAATTATTATTAAACTAACCTAACCTAATCTACTGGTTACAGGTGACATTTTAAAAAATCCTGAAAATTACTCGCTTCTACACGTTTATTTTTTGGCAAACGTTGGTATGGCAAGTATGGCAAGTATGGCAAACAAAAGGATCCGTGGTTATAGAGCCACTTTATGTAGTGCATTGGCGTCGTGATTTCATAACGTGATCATTTTCTAGAAATGATTCCGTACCATGAATCACAAAAAATTAAAATACTTCCTGACGAGTTTCATTTCTTCCGTTAACAGTGATTCACTGATGAATCACGCACTTTTGTGTACCCACATGTTATTGTTAGGACAAAATTATGAGACGATACGCCTACCAGCTGCTTAAACATTAAAGAGGATTATTTGACGAAATAACAAGCATTTAGGAATGTGTTTGAAGAATTTGGAACCTCGTACAGAAACTCTTGACCATGTAAATCGGGTCACCAAGTCGGAAATGAAAAAATCTGTAGTGTGTAAGTATAAGGGTTGTGTGGGGAAGTGGGAGGGGTCCAGGGGTCATCGACTCTGCGGTGAAGGGCACGGCGGGGTCGCGTTCGCTTTCGTCGGGCGGGCGGCGGCGCGCCGTATTGATCCCTCGCAGCCTCCGCTCTCCGCACCCAGCCAGCTACATCTCTACATTCGGGCCTCTGAATGCTTATTTCGCTCCGAATTATATTCGATTCTACTGAAAACTCAGCTTCATTTATAATCATTATCAGCATTCAGATTGGAGCGCTTTCGCTTATTGACTCTAAAAATTTAATTTTATCACCCGACTGGCGAAGGAGGGTTATTTAGAATATTATTTTATTAGAAAGAAAATATTTAAATCATACCCAGTCAATCACGTCCACTAATAGACGAATTGGCAAGACAAAAGCATATAAATATTATGATGGACGTTTTGCTAATCGACTAAATTGGAGCCAAATATTCAGATTCGCTTTCGGCTAAGACTCCCAAACAAATTTAGAAAAATAGGAGTAGACTTAAATAATTAAGTACAATTGCAGAATGTGTACCTTGCATGGCAAGGTTTAGCTAAGTACCTACTGTTAGTAGGTACGGTACGAGGGACACCGAAAACACATTGAAACAACAAGCATCACATCAAACGATGAAATGATGTTGAAACATTAGACCAGCTAAATAGTTAATCTATGAGTAAAGATCTAAGGTTTGATTGACATTTATTGAAGCTACGTTCGTAATTGAATGAAGAAAGTTAAATCCTTTTACTACATTTTAAGTACCTAGTTATATAAATTTATTAATGTGACTATCCGTCATTTGCAGATAATCTATTTAAAAGCTATATTGAACATTTTGCTTTTACTATGGAATATATCTTTTATTTTATCTTTATGTGAGTGCCTAGGGTGAGTACAATACACCTACTAATTATTAAAATTCAAAGCTGATATTGTATGACTGGCGCTCCACTCCTATTAGTCCTAACATAAATCTTTACTAATTCAGAGTGGTGTTTTTACAGATGTGATTTCAAAAATCGGTGCAGTGCCTATTCATAGACTCCTCCTCATATTATTATTAACTATGTAATTCGAACGCCGCTGTTTCTTAACGGTTAAGTACAGACGCTCAAATCTTTTATCTTGCTAATATTATCCTACTAATATTATAAACGCGAAAGTTTGTAAGTATGGATGGATGGATGTTTGTTACTCTTTTACGCTAAAACGGTTTGATGGATTCTGATGAAATTTGGCACACAGATAGTTTATAACCGGAATTAACATATAGGATACTTTTTATCCTGGAAAATTGCATAGTTCCCGCGGGATAGCGATAAACGAATTCTTCGCAGTTGGAGTCGCGGGCAGCAGCTAGTACATATTATATGAACGCAACCAACAGAAAGTACTTTGCGGTATATTCCTATTTTTCCTATTTTCTTAATCGCTCTGATAGATCCGAAGGCGACCGGACTTACGTAGAACTCGCAACGTAACCGTAGACAAGTAGTTTAAATATTTAATTAGCATTTTTATTATTTTTATTATGGTTGTATCATACCATATTATGTCTGGTTCGTATGTCAGAAATTAATTACCAAATCTTGTATCCATGAAGAATATTTAAATAACTTTCACTTGTCAGGAACCACCGAAACACAACATAATGCTTTCAAGCGTGGGCGCTAGGGAAAATCCCTTGCACTCTGATTAAACGGGAGAGGAAAAAATACCTATATTTTATAATATTAATAATAAATATACCTAATAATAGCTTTTGACCATGCCTTCGTTTCGTCTGCGCTGAATCAGTTTGTCGTTAGCCTACGGAAACTGTGACTTTTTATTTAACAACCTTTTTAAATAATAGATAAGTATATACTTAATAACTACTTATTAATTTTTAATCTCATTTGTAAAAGTTCGTCACTTGTTTCTTAATGTTGGCAACCATCTTGAAAGTCGAAGATGAATGCCTTAAACAAGCTACAAAAATATCAACCTAATCTCGCAATCGGCTTCATCGGTTTGGCTCGAATATGACTTAAATTGTCGATAAAGGCAGATTTATCAATAAGCTGATGTTCGAAATCGATCTGTCGGCAAAGACCTTACTTATCTGTCTTAGGCAAGATCAATATTTACAGAAAAGAAACCCCTGGACGTCATTGATAGTATTATCAGCATTTTGCTCAGAATCCACAGGTCATCACGGCGCGATGACCAGCAAGACATTGGACTTGTTTACCGTAGTAAATCACGAAGATATAATAATCATGTTATGATTGATTACTTTATTATTAAAAGGCTGTATATTTCTTGGAATATGTTTGCGATGATTTGAAATTTATCATCCGGGTATATGTAGGTACTCAAATGTTCAGTTGCTGGCCACAGGTCTCCGCTCAAACAAAAGGCTCGGGCTGTAAGTTCCCACGCGGGCCCAGTGCGGATTGTAAATTTCACACACAAACCATGAAATTGCTTCACAAGTTCAGAGGTACAGGAGTCTTCACGTTTTCTCATGGTAAAATTTGAAATTTATAGGGTGAATAGGTGAGTATGAGTAAATGGGTAACTATGGCGAATACATATCGACGGTGGATAGGAGAAACCATTTAAGCGACATTTTGGACGAAATTTTGTTATAATATACTTAGCTCAAACGCTGCAGAAAACCAAGCTGATTTCAACGATATACACCGTGAAATTTTAGTGGTTGTTTTCCCGAAACGAGGTGATTTAGTTTCGATTGTACAATCGATTTATAATTACCTACTATTTTGACTAGACTCAAAAATCCAATTGTGAAAAACGAAAGTCGAAAATGACCGCAAACCAATAGTGACGCTTCGTTGGTACAAGTAGCGTACGATTGTACGATAGGTTAGGTACCAACGAAGCGTTACTATTGGTTTGCGGTCATTTTCGACTTTCGTTTTTCACAATTGGATCTTTGACGCTAGTCAAAATAGTAATTATAAATCGATTGTACAATCGATAGTAAATCACCTCGTTTCGGGAAAACAAGCACTAAAATTTCACGGTGTATAATTATAATTCAATTTCGTTCAAATTGACGCTTAAAGGGTCTACCGTCGATATATTTAATGCAAATGCTCGCACATGTTTTGTGTTTATCATATTAAGGTATAAATTACAAAAAAATTATAGCTCTGTTTGTGGTTTACACACAGCTCAACTTACCTGCCTGGCACACGACAAAATAAACATGGTGTTTACAAAATAACTAATTTCATATAGTTACCTACTGTGACATTGCCTCCTAGCTAGACGGTGGCACTGTCACAAATGACTTATCTACGCATACGCATAAGAGTGCAGCGGCGAGGAAAGGTGTCATACAGGTCGCGGTAGGACGGTGCACTCTCTTGGAGCGGTAACGGACCGGCCCATAAAATAAAAATACCGGCTCGTATGTGATCTGGGCTAATCGAGACAAGATCCGCCTGCGGCGAACTCGGAGACACACTTCTGCACTCCTTTTATATATCATGTCATGACACAAACACGACAAACTTGCAATTATCGGCATCATTCGAATTCGTGCGGTAGGTACGAATAAGTGATATCCAGCTAAATTGATGCATTTTTACAAGCTTTTTTCTACTCCTGTACCTGTAGTATAATCTTTCAATTATATGGTCAAAAACTATACAATAATAACTAACGTTCTAAGTCTGTTCCAAGTTCTATGCTCTATGGTGCAAATTTAGTAACATAATAACCCATAGTAATTTCATTATGTTATGGGACTGAGTAATATAATAACATTCAAAAAAAGAATACTGAAATCGATTTTAATAATCAAGTTTCTTTAAATATGCCTGTGCCACGTGATTGGTTGCTTAAAAATGAGTAAAAGAACAGGTAAGACCAATCACAATCAAGGTTAATTTTTTCAAGCGAAATTTCGTAATAACACACTGATCAAGCTCTATGGTACGAGTACGATCGCAAATTAAAAAAAAAATAAAGCGGGAAATTAATATAAAGTCATTATACATTAATTAAAATATGTTTACATTAACAATTATTAAATAATGAATACTTAAATAACGGACAATAAATTAATTTTAAAGTCATTATTAATTATTAAATATGAATATTTTAACATCATTAAATTTGGCTGTATATGACCTAAAGTTCCCGGGTCCATTCTAATAGTGAAAAAAAAAAAGTTTCAAAATACCGGGAATTTGTTTTGCTTTTGCACGGAGTTCTTTCAAGTTGAAAGAAATAAAGAGTTAATCACTATTTAAATTACTTTTTATCTGTGATAATATTTTGTGACTGATGAATTAAGATGCAGAAATGTTGACGCCGCCAGAAATAAAACAGGCGGCAATGCAAGTGAGCAATAATTTGCTACTTTTAAAATCGAAAAATTCATTTATTGTCCTTTATGTAAGTATTCATTATTTAATAGGTAATTGTTTATTTTGAACTCGTAGAAATAGTACATTACTGCAGCGGCCGCGAAATAGGGGATTGCCGGCCGAGTAGTTATAGATGGCCGAGTGTTAACGAGGCCATCTAGAGATACGAGGCCGGCAATCCCTGTTCGTGGCCAAGGCTTGTATAGAGTTTTTCTCAAACATGCATCATCATCATCATCACCACCATCATCACCGCCATCATCATCACCATCACCATCACCAACAACATCATCAACATCCATCAACATCCATCAACAACCATCAACCAACATCCATAAACATCCATCAACCAACATCCATCAACATCCATCAACATCCAACAACATCCATCAACATCCATCAACCAACATCCACCAACATCCATCAACATCCATCAACATCCATCAACCAACATCCATCAACATCCATCCATCCATCCATCCACGTCGACCACGTCGACCTATTAAACGTCATGGTGCTGTGTCACATAAAACAATAGACGATCACTTTGCTGGCCTTGGCCAGCAATGTTGTATGAAATTCCATTATTGACCTCTCGTCTAGCCGCACCTGCAACGTGACAGTTCGTGGCGTATTTTAAGGAACATAACGTCAATATTTTATAGCATGTTTGAGAAAAAGTAATTTTCTCAAACATCCAAGGAAATGTGGTCCTTATAGTCGTGACAATAGAACACGAAGTATGCCATTGTATAGCAGTTGAGGAAGATTCGTTCTAATTTCAAATTAGACGACAATAATGGAATTTCATACAAACATTGCTGGCCAAGGCCAGCAAAGAGATTGTCTTTTGTTTTAGTGGGTCGTATTTTCTTTTATTGACTATCAATGACATACTGCCAATTAAGAAAAATTTAGTTTGTGAATTTACTTTTTAATATCTTACTTGGCTAGATTTAATAAAATAAATAAGGATTGGCGTTTATTGTTAACAATTTATTAAAATAACCAATTAATAAGGTCGTAATTTTTTAATAAATATAAATCATCTCAAGATTTTGCGTTAAAAACATGAACTGGAACAGCTTACAAATAAATTGCTGGAAAAAAAAATATTTTGGCGGGAATCAAAAAAAAACAATTTGAATTAAATATGAATATATAAGTTGAACATTCGTATCATTTCCTTGGATTTATTTGAGAAAAGCACTATACAAGCCTTGGCCACGAACAGGGATTGCCGGCCTCGTATCTCTAGATGGCCTCGTTAACACTCGGCCATCTATTACTACTCGGCCGGCAATCCCCTATTTCGCGGCCGCTGCAGTAATGTACTATTTCCTACTCCTGTACTTTTATCTGGTTTTTACATGGTCGCGAACAAATATATAAGAACATAGATAATATGACTTCAGAAAGTCTATACTTAATCTATTCGCCATAACAGCACTTGTGTCGTAATGTCGTTATTACGATACACCTAGCTGCCACATAATATTAAATGTAGGGTACACTCAACACTAAAGCCCAGTTTAGACCTGCTGAGTTGAGTAGAGTAGGGTACAGTCGGGTACAGTAGGGTAAAATAGGGTACAGTAGGATACAGTCGGGTACAGTCGGGTAAAATAGGGTACAGTCGGGTACCGTAGGGTAAAATAGGGTACAGTTGGGTACAGTAGGGTAAAATAGGGTACTGTCGGGTACAGTAGGGTAAAATAGGGTACAGTTGGGTATAGTAGAGTAAAATAGGGTACAGTCGGGTACAGTAGGGTAAAATAGGGTACAGTGGGGTACAGTCGGGTACAGTAGGGTAAAATAGGGTACAGTAGGTTACAGTCAGGTACAGTAGGTAAGGTAAAATAGGGTAAGTAGGGTACAGTAGAGTACAGTCGGGTACAGTAGGGTAAAATAGGGTACAGTAGGGTAAAATAGGGTACAGTAGGGTACAGTCGGGTACAGTAGGGTAAAATAGGGTACAGTCGGGTAAAATAGGGTACAGTAGAGTACAGTCGGGTACAGTAGGGTAAAATAGGGTACAGTCGGGTAAAATAGGGTACAGTAGAGTACAGTCGGGCAGTAGGGTAAAATAGGGTACAGTAGGGTACAGTCGGGTACAGTAGGGTAAAAATAGGGTACAATAGGGCACAGTCGGGTACAGTAGGGTAAAATAGGGTACAGTCGGGTACAGTAGGGTAAAATAGGGTACAGTAGAGTACAGTCGGATACAGTAGGGTCATCATCATCATTAATTTAAGAGCTTAGCTCTTGTCGGTGGAGTAATCGCCACTCTTTTCGGTTCTCTGCCAGCGTTTTCAGCTCCTGATACGACATGACATTGACTTTTTCCTTGGCTTGATCTATAAATGACCGTCTCGGTCTTCCCCTGCCTCGCCTGCCTTCTATTTGCCCTTCCAAAATAGTTTTTATGTAACTGTCATGTCGTATCAGATGCCCCAGCATATTCCCTCTCCTATTTTCAATCGTCCTTAACAGCCGCCTTTCCTCTTCCACCAACTCTAAAACCTCCTCATTAGTTCTCCTTTCAGTCCAGCTAACCAGTAGCCACCACCAGTAGTAACCAGTAGGGTACAGTAGGGTAAAATAGGGTACAGTAGAGTACAGTCGGGTACAGTAGAGTACAGTCGGGTACAGTAGGGTAAAATAGGGTACAGTAGAGTACAGTCGGGTACAGTAGAGTACAGTCGGGTACAGTAGGGTAAAATAAGGTACAGTAGGGTACAGTCGGGTACAGTAGGGTAAAATAGGGCACAGTCGGGTACAGTAGGGTAACATAGGGTACAGTAAGGTGCAGTCGGGTACAGAACAGATGTGCAAGGCTATCTTTTTCCTTAAAGGGATGTCTTCCCAGTTAACCTTTGAATGATTGACAGGACATTAAGGCAGGTTTAGACAGGGTCAGTAACTGACTTCGAATTCGAGACAAGTCAGCACTGACCCGAGAAATACCCAATTTTTTTTTTCAAACTAAATACAAACTGAAACATAGATGCACAGAAAAAACCCCAGAAAAAAGACCAATGCTGGGAATCGAACCCAGGTCCTCAGCGTTCCGTGCTGCGTGCTTACCCCTACACCATCACTGGTCTAGAAGTTAGCGACGAATCTTTCCCATACATCGTACACTTCAGTCTGTTATAATCACATTTAGGCAGTGATAAAGCGCATCTATGTGATGTACCCTACTGTACTCGACTGTACCCCATTTTACCCTACTGTACCCGACTGTACCAGTAGAGTCGAGTCGTAGAAAAAATATTGTATGCTACGGTGTATAATTTGGTCTTAACGGCTCGTGCCGTCTTCCATTGCGATACTCGCATTCGCTCGTATCGCAACTCACGTCACTCGCCTTTTAAGACCTCACTTATACAACCGTTGCATAAAATACTAGTATGCAACTATTCATAATCGGCCGTTAAGACACTCATGCGTATCTATTATGACATTCGGCTTCGCCTCTTGTCATAAAGTCGCATTCGTGTCTTAATGGCCCTTATTATGATACAGTTGCATAAAATACTATTATTTAACTTCACCTCGTAAGTACTTATTATATGTTTGCTTCAAATCTTGCCAGTTGATATCGATCCACTTCATATAGGTATGTAGGTTTGTTGACAATGCAAATACAGTTACAATTTAAGTTTGCTGGTAGTTTTAGTATAAACTTGGAGTCATTTATTCATGGATAAAGGGAGTTTTCAGTGAGGTAAGGAAGCCACGAACTGTCAGGCTCAAATTTATAAAACTTCGTTTTGTAGTGTAAAATACTTCGTCGTAATCTAAGATAATATACATTTTCAGTAAACCTTTAATCATAATGATCTTAAGAGTGTTTCTCATGCCAAGTGTAGACTTCGATAACGTCGTCAGAGACCGGCTCGTAACGCTGCGTCAGTAAATGATGTAAGATAATCCTAAGGCAAGCTTCAAGAAAAGCTGACTAGGACGTCGCTTATACGATCTTGCTAATACGCAGTATGGAATTAATATCGGAGCAGTCGCAAGTGTACCTACCTAGTTACCTGTTTATTGAGTTAGTTCACTTTTATCAATGCATTATCTGTTTATGAAGGCATTATGTGGTAGGTAGGTACTTTGTTGATCAACTAGTATGGTAGATGTAGACTAATTTTTACGTTGATAGTATGTAAACTTTCGTCAAAAAGCAATATCGATTATTGACATCACTATATTTATGAGCTATAACTGCAAGTGTTATAGGGATCATCGTAAAATGACTCTATTATAGTTGGGACAACGGTGGGATCAGCTACCTTCTTGTCAGTAGTTGTGTGAAATGAAACTTGGACCCTGGATAGCATGTGAAGTCGCAGAATACTTTCGTACTTTGTCACTTTCACGAACACGAACGTGACATATGTACTTATAACTGGTTATTGCGATAAAGTAACTAAAGTATACAGCGACTTCTGAGGCTGACTGAACATATAGTATACGTTGCTCGGAACTGATTATTTTGCTGTCTCTCGCTTATCATAGGTATTGCAAAAATAAAAACTTCGAAAACTAAAGTATCTACTCTTATTTATTTTTGTGGTACTTAACTAGCCCCGCAATTGTGAGTGCACTGTCGAAGGCCATATCATTATGAGGACAGGAAGGGTATGGCTCCTGCCGTTGACCGTTTAAATTAATTTAATTATAATTATTTGAATACCTACATATTAGAATAAACTACATAATATGAATAATGCAACTAATTGGCTCAAAAAATCCAGGAAAATATAAAGGAAAACCGAGTTCAACGTGAGCTCACACAGTATGGAGCTAACTAACGAGCGTTTACCTCGTAAGTAGGGTGACCATGTCTGATTTCCGGTTTTACGGGACAACTGGATTGAAAATACGGGATTCGAGGTAAAAATACGGGTCAGGCCGTTTTTTTAATTAAAAATCAACATTCATATTTTTTTATTTCTAATATTTGGCATAATCAATTAATAACCGATACAATTGCTAAATTTCTTAAGGAACTACTTTAAAAGATACTTTTTAAAAGGCAATACATATTAAATATTTAGTAAACACAATAAATTTTATATTAAGTACCTGGAATTGAAAACGAAAATGTGAAATAATCAACTAAATAACCTATACCACTGTGTGCAAGAAAATAAATATTATTCGGATAGGTATTTTTATCATTAGATGCCATTGAATCATAAAATTACGGGACAATGTACTACCCCGTATTGGTTTCGCCAAATTACGGGACAGTGAAAAATTCGTACCTGAAATACGGGACAACCCGTAAAATACGTGACATCTGGTCACCCTACGCGTGAGTCACTTTCGTCAGCTAATGAGTACTAATAAGGGCGGCGATGCGGAACCGTATTCGCCTGGGCTCGACCTTCAGTTGCACCTGGTATTATTCCTACAATATAAGATATACCTACGCTGCACGCGACATATGGTAGCATAGCACTAACCTACTAGTTGTTAAGCGACCTACGCTTAAGGTTGTTGTGATCAGCTGCCGTAATATATATATATATATAAGTGATGGACGTTTAGCGTGATAGCTATTGAAGTATTGTTTTGTAAGGCAGCGCCAGCCAGGCCGCGCGCGGCCGTTGAGATTATTTTAAAGGTCGCGCACATTTGTAGCGGTGGTTGGTAAACCATAGAGCCTACTCATAATGTCGCTGCCTATTGAAATTCCTACACCTAAAGCAACTATTTTAGATGACGTCAAAATATTAAGAAAACGATTGCACATCTATTTTGTTTTGCTGTATAGGTGGTAGGTATAGTCAAGAAAACTGAATTGCGTATCGCAGTTGACATGTATTCATGTTGACATTTCATACATCTGCCAAAGCAAATATCGTGAAATAGATTGTGAAAATGTACCACCCTGGTACCTACGCGATGCAGTTTCCTCGACTATACTTTACAGCGAATCAAAGCAACCCATACTACTTAATATCACAAATGCGAGCAATTGTAACCTCGTCAGGGCAAATCGCTGAACCGATCTTAACGAAATTTAGCAAGAAGGAAAACTAACTAATCAACACGATTACTTAAAATTGTGGATAAAAAATCTATTTTATTTACGGCAGATGAATTATTTTCAGAGAAAGTCGCGGGCAAGCTTAGTAATTAAGTAAGATGTTGTCCACTGAAAAAAATAATAATACACGCCAAGTCACTTGAACAACGCGCAAGTCTGACCAAATCCATCTACGGTTGGCCGCCATCAGGTACGAATGTTAAATTGTTAATCTTACACAAACTGAGTTCAGCGAACCTCACGTCAACTAGATGGTGGTTTATTATATTTCTGACATGTTTTGAATAGATAGTACTTAATTACATTTTTAGCCTAGAATACATAATGAAACCTGGAAATAATTTGGCAGTAGACGCGGTAAGTAATTAAAACGGGGTGGCGTGTGCCGCGGTATGCGTATTAATTGGGACATCATTAATTCATTAAGTTGGTAACTCAATTGTAATTTAATTATACCTACATATCCTCTTAGCTATCCTTTTAATCTAATTGCGGTTCGAGTAAGGTCAAGTAAAGTTGCTGTGAGGCTTTGTCAAATCAAAGCTCTTAATAGGTACTTACTTTAATCGTAGGTGTAAATAGGCATCGACAGTGGAAGGCCATATTTTATGGATTTAAAGGTTTTATCATAAAAAAATGATATAAAACTGACTACAAGATAATATATTATAATAAACTAGCTTTTGCCCGCGGCTTCGCTCGCGTGTACTATGAGTATTCCAAAGAACCAAGATATCAAGCAAGCAAGCATACAGGCAAGCAAGCAAGCAGGTCCACAATCGACCGAGAAATCGGTGAACATACCTACATAAAAAAAATCATAAAGTGGAATGCATAACCTCTTCCTTTTTTAGAAGTCGGTTAAAGTGCCCTTTGCGGCCTACTTACAGTATAAACTTATGAATTTTAAAATTTTAGCTTTCTACAACCAGTAATACGCAAAATCCCGTTTTTTCCCGTTCCCGTAAGAATTTCGGGAAATGTTTTCTTAATGCTCCTCGACACTCCCCAAACAACCTACATGCCGAATTTCAGCTTTCTACAACCAGTAAAACGAAAAATTCCGTTTAACCCGTTCCCGTTATCCAGGGAGATAGTATTTTACGTCTGCCACGTCGGATTTTAAAACCGTTGTTGTTTTCATAACCAGCGACCCGATAAACCATAGAAACAACACCCATGTTGATTTTCAGACTTTGTTACCCCTTTCCCCCCTTTTAGGGGTTGAATTCTCAAAAAACCTGAAACACGTGTTTACTCATTTATCATTAGGAGTACTTCTGTGAAGTTTCGAATAAAATAGTCGAACTAATCTTGTTTTCCCATACAAACTTTGGACCCCCGTTTGGACTCCCTAAGGGGGTGAATTTTGAAAAATCCTTTCTTAGTGCACCCCTAGACCTTATAAGGAACCTACATGCCAAATTTTGAATCTCTAGGCCCAGTGGTTTGGGCTGTGCGTTGATATGTCAGTCAGTCAGTCAGTCAGTCAGTCAGTTTCTTCTTTTATATATATAGATAGATGATGGAGTTAATGATGACACTAATGATTCATGTGATAACAGTAGCTTTTGCCCGCGACTTCGTACGCGAAGACTCAGTTTTTTCTATCCCGTGGGAATTTTACATATTCCCGATGAAAAAGTAGCAAACGTCAATCGGAGATAGTCATATCATATCATATGACAGTATTTTTAAAATCAGTGCCGAAGTTGAATTTATGTACTTATTTCTATCCCGCGGGAACTTTTTATTATCCCGTAAAAAAGTACCCTATGTCAATCAGAGATACTGTTACTTACTATTGGTGCAAGAAAATTTTAAAATCAACCCCGAAGTTGAATTCACTTATTTCTACCCCGCGGGAATTTAGCATTTTCCCAAATAAGAGTAGTCTATACCAATCAAGGATAGTGTTGCTTTCTATTGGTGAAAGAATTTTTAAATTCAGCTCCGAAGTTGAGTTCAGTTTTTTCTATACCGTGGGAATTTTGTATTTTCCCGAAAAAAAAGTAGCCTATGTCAATCAGGGATAGTCATATCACATACTATGTAAGAATCTTAAAAATCAGCCTCGAAATTGAATTAATTTGTTTATATCCCGAGGGAATTTCGCATTTTCCTGGATAAAAGTAACTTATGTCAATGAAAGATAATGTAGCTTTCTATTGGTGAAAAAAAATTTAAAATCGGCTCAATAGTTTCAGAGATTCCACTACAAACAAAAAACAAAGAAAGTCTAGATATATCCCTATCCCGTGGGAATTTCGAAAAATCCTTCCTTAGTGCACCTCTACAATACTCAAGGTACATGTGTGCCAAATTTCAAGTCTCTAGCACCAGTAGCTTAGGCTGTGCGTTGTCTGTCAGTCAGTCAGTCACGGTACTGTTTTATAGGTATAGATTAGTTTAACAAAGATAAATTTGACACTGGGAATGGATTTATACTGGAACGTTTCCAATTGGAGCTGGGAGGTATAAACAAGACTGACGTTAATGTTTTGAATAAATAGGTATGAAATCATACCGGAAACAAGGATTCATAATACAATTTCATTAACAGCGATAAATACGATAAAGAATATAGTACCCTGCCGTCAATACGACTTGACAAGCAAATATTCACTCCCTAAGTCAGACGGCATAAAAAATAAATTAGAAATAACAGATCTTAAATACAGTGAACATTAACAGAACTCTGTTCTGGTGACAGTTTGTTGTATTAAAGGCATGTTAATAAAACATCGGGCGACGAGAGCTAGAAGTGAATAAACTGATTAACACCCATATGGATGGTGAAATTAAACATTGATTCTGTGGCTAGTGTGTGATACACACACGCGGACCAACGACCGGCTTAACAAGCAAAAAAAGTTCACGTTCTGCCGGCGCGGGCGCTCCCGCCGCAGTGTTAACCTCACTTTGGAAAGCGTGGAATGCTGCTTTAGCTTATCGAATTCATTCAGTTCATAAGTAATTTGTTTAAATTAGAAATTAGTCTACTTCGGTACGTCTTCGTTTCGTAAACTGGAATTACTCAACGAATTATAAACATCGGTAATCTTTCTCTCGGAACTGCGTTGCAAATTTTTAATTTGAAGAAGTTAGAAAATTTAATCTTAATGATTTAACTACTAACTAATTTCGGAATATACCTCCTCATCAAGTATTATTACAGCTGGCTCAAGTAAGGCACATGAATATCTTAGAAGGAGGCGTTTAATCCTGTTACACAAAATCAAAATAATGCGCAGCGCACGATTCATTGAAAGAGTGGTAGGTAGTAGGTACCTATCATACCTATACAGTAACTCGTAGAAGAGGCAGCTATAGTGAGTGGGGGTAAGATGAAAAGCAGTGTAAGATGAAAAACTACTCGTAGCACCCAAGTGTTTTTCATTTTACACTGCTTTTCATCTTACCCCCACTCACCCAACTGATAAACTAAAAGCGAGTGAGAACATAAACGAAACCCACGACACTTGGCTCATCCTCGACGCATAACCCGATAAGTGAGTTCGTAATGGAAAGGACAGGACTCGAACCAATTAACGAGCTGTTCCCTCCCGGCCTGCAGGGTCTTGCCATGACGTCATCATGAATCATGATATACGAAAGCTTAAAATAATGTTGAAACACATTGAATGTTGAAAACAACCATTTATTCTACGAGAATGTGAGAATAGTTATTATATTAGAAAACGTGGCCTACGACAGAAACGAAGTATGATCGTGTGAGCTAAAACATAATGGTTTTATGGAAATAAGATTGCATAGTCTGATAAAACCGAAATTTGTTGATTATATGTAACGGCTTTATGTAGGAACTGAATAGGTTTACGACAAATTCATGTTAACGACCTATGCGCAGACACAAGGAACACATTCAACAGACGTTTAGTAGCCGTTCCGTTGTCATTAATTAATTTAAATAGTTACGTCCATTTATATTTCAAGAGTTGCTCCTAGCGAGAGATACATACGAAACAATGTGCGTTTATCTTCGTCTCCTATTGATATGTCACATAAGTGACACGCTGACATTGTGTAGACTTTCTATTATCAGTTAGTCGTTGGGATGCTTTGTGTCTAGAATAATAATAATTATTATTGTTATGTGCACAGCACGACGTTGTGATGTGCGACGTTATGTAAACTGTAACGTTAAGCCAGTTCATTGTTTGGAATCGTGGTAACCGTTGTTATAACCACGTGGATTAAATTGATGGTCTTAAGTACTGAAAACAATCTTCAACCAAAAGCGTAGTTCCGGGTGCGGATGCTTTGTGGTCCTGCCGCGGTAAGATGGCGCGTGCGTGCAATCAATAGTCTCCCCTGCCGGGACCCGGGAGGGGAGCCAATGTGGATGAATGTTATTATGAGCCAGCTAGGATTTTCTGGAATCTTTTCTCGTTATATATTTTCTTCATAACTCGACCTAGTCGCTCAATAAATAATTTGAATTTAATGCATGTGATATTATGTAAAAATAACTAAGAGTTTCTAGTGATTTTTTAGTACGTTATAATATAACTAACTTCGCGTTAATAATCATATACGCGGGAAAGTAATGATTTCATAATCAGAATCACCAAATAAGTCCTTCGGCGAACTGCACCTTATCAATCGCTTTATGACGCTTAACGTTTTGTTATTACGAGAAATCATGTCATTACTTTTAAATTATAGATAAAATAAAACATTTCTAGGCATGATTCTTTTTCGCGAAAATGTGCGAGGGACGGGGGAGCGCGAGTCGTTGTCGCCCCTGCAGAGAGGGGCGCAGGGATGGGCGCGGGGTGTCGCGGCGGCTGCGACTGCGCGGCCCGGAGCCCTAGGGACCCCAACCCCATCCTCCTCCCCCACAGCCCTCTAAAGCACGATTAATAAGCACTCATTCAAGCTCCAACACGCGATTATCGCCATGGCAACGACACGCAGCCAGTTCGGTGGTCAATGAGACCAGCAACCAATGTAACTCACCGTTAGCGGAGCGCGCCGCCGGCGAGGTGGCTTCCTTGCTTCGAGCGCTTTCCTTCTCCTTTCCATTGTTCCCTGTAAAAAATGCACATAATGAAATCATCAGCTAAAAAACAAAACAATATGTAACTATTTAGTTACTGCCTTCTGAAACAAACTCGTATCATAACATAATGAATCAATCTCCCGAGTCAATAAAAAAGTCTGTAAACTCATCAAGGCATAATTAATTATTGCGTTGGTCCAGTCAATGGCAACAAACGGAGCTAAGTAAATTAATATCGTGTAACACGACACTTGTGTAGCATTTGTACCTCACTAAGGGACATAAAACAATGTATTAATGTCAATGCATGTTCTCATAGCGTTTTAAATTACGAATTGAAATATTTATTTAATTAAGTAGGAGGAAAATGTTGATATAATTTTGCTTTTAAAGTAAGTTAAGTAGGTAAAGTAGGTAGGTTCCTAATTTTATAATATATAGGTATTTATACTAAAATATCAAAAAATTACAACTAGGATTTCATCTATTCATATACTGAATCCGGATTATAAGCTCTAGCTTAATTATGTAAGTAGCTAGGTACCTAAGTACTTTCGAAAACAATAGTTATTTGTGCAACAAGAGAGCAAAGTTGGTTTTTACTGCGAGTGTTGATTCAAATAGGTACACGAGATGCAAAAAACTTTGGTCTCGTGTAACACATACAACTTTTCACCTCAGCACCGAGAACATAATAAATTATTAAAGTTATATGTCGTCTTTTTGTCTTTGTTGTGGTTTTCAACATTGAGTAAATACTCCATATTATATGTAACAATTAGGTAGTCTCCGAAAAAGTGTTTGCATTGTTTAAAAATATCATAAGCTTTTAAATATTTTTCGCGAGACTTTTCAAGTAAGAAACTTAACTCTGCATTATGTATTACTGCATTAATTCGTCTGGTATTCAATTGTTGACTTCGTCACTGGACTCACTCAATTCAATCATATCATATTCAAAAATTTATTAAATAAGTACTTATTACTATTCTTATAATTTCCAAATTGCCTCTGATCGTGTACCAAACTCTTAAATATCGAACTCTGCAGCTAGTGAAACAGAAGAAAAGAATTAAAATTTGAATCCCGCTATTTTTTTAAGATGCGTTCCGATACTACACCCGCTGCTTTCCGATACTGCAATCGCTGTATTTATCACGATGTTCAAGATTGTTAAAATTATTAATAATTATACACCGTGAAATTTTAGTGGTTGTTTTCCCGAAAAGAGGTGATTTAGTTTCGATTGTACAAGTGATTTATAATTACTATTCTGACTAGAGTCAAAAATCCAATTGTGAAAAACGAAAGTCGAAAATGACCGCAAACCAAATAGTAACGCTTTGTTGGTACAAGTAGCGTACGATCGTACGATAGGTTAGGTACCAACGAAGCGTTACTATTGGTTTGCGGTCATTTTCGACTTTAGTTTTTCACAATTGGATTTTTGACTCTAGTCAAAATAGTAATTATAAATCGATTGTACAATCAATACTAAATCACCTCGTTTCGGGAAAACAACCACTAAAATTTCACGGTGTATAGATAGGTACATGTTAAACTTTGAATTTTTTCATCAACATTTTTACTATTTGATTATATAAAAATTAAAAAAGTACAATAATTAAATTTAAAACCTTAACAGACGAATTACAATTTTAAGGTTAAGAACTTATTATGAGTATCCGAACGTTCGATCGTTCGTTTATTTTTTAGGTCTCTAGGTATAGAATTTGAAATCGAAATTCGAATCGATTTGATCTTATCTCACGCTCTTTTCGTATCGAAATGAAAGTGACAGATCAAACTGAAGTTCAAATCTTTCGAATTCAGTGATCAGACCCATCATTGTCCTTGACTTTTAAAAAAATAATTAAAAAGCTACTTTGTCTCACGCAGTGAGCAAAATCGGATTTTGCTCACTGTTTTTTAGTAGCAAAACCTGCCTGTTTGAGGTGCTGAGGTGAAAAAAATGTTTACACCATTATAGAAGCGATTGTTTCTCAGAAAGGAATTATTAAGTGTTACTTTACTCAGTTGTAGATACCTACTCAACTTGCGTCTGGCAAGCTATCCATACTAATATAATAAATTATAATAAATGCGAAAGTGTGTCTGTCTGTATGTCGGTTTGTCTGTCTGTCTGTTACCTCTTCACGCGTAGACCGCTGAAACGATTTGGTATACAGATAGTTTGAGTCCCGAGGAAGGACATAAGATAGTTTTTAGCACAGAAATCATCCTTTAAGGGGATCATCCTTTAACCGCTGAACCGATTTAGGTAAAATTTGGTGTGGAGATAGATTGAGACCCCATAAATGACATAGGATAGTTTTATCCCGAAAAATTGCATAATTCCCGTTGGATAGCGATAAACGAATTCTTCGCAGACGGAGTCGCGGGCAACAGCTAGAAAACTATGTTGGTTTTCAACCATTTTGACTTTAAATGCTGTTGACAATCAATGGTGCGGCCCGCAGGACCATTGCTACAACACATTTGTGGCCCATATAAAGAAAAGAAAAGGTTTAAGTTCTTAACTCGTCGCATAATACCTATTACTTAGCACTTTTTACTAGAGGTGATTATCGATCACTAATTTTGTAAATGGCATTTTCTCAAACATGCTATGTAATATTGACGTTATGTTCCTTATAATACGCCACGAAGTGTCACAATGCAGGTGCGGCTAGACGAGAGGTCAATAATGGAATTTCATACAACATTGCTGGCCAAGGCCAGCAAAATGATCGTCTATTGTTTCATACCATGACGTTTGTAGGTCTATGGCATCATAGCATTTAGCCATTAAAAAAAAACTATAAGCAATATTTGCGTTTTGGTTCATTATGACATTCTGCTACTACGCTTATTTAAGGTAAGGTAAGATGGTGATGGTGATGGTGATGATGGTAATGGTGGTGGTGATGATGATGATGATGGTGATGATGATGTTGATGGTGGTGATGATGGTGATGATGACGACGACGACGATGGTGATGGTGGTGATGATGATGATGATGATGATGATGATGATGATGATGCATGTTTGAGAAAAACTCTATACAAGCCTTGGCCACGAACAGGGATTGCCGGCCTCGTATCCCTAGATGGCCTCGTTAACACTCGGCCATCTATAACTACTCGGCCGGCAATCCCCTATTTCGCGGCCGCTGCAGTAATGTACTATTATCACGCCCATGATTACGCAGAATAACGATTCCGAAAAACAATAACCTATAGTAAACATGTTGATTTCCTTCCACTCGTCGACACTGACAGCATATCATTGACTTCCTGCCTTCCTGTTATAGTTTAATAATTTGTGTCGCTCTAGAACTAAGTGGTGCAAGTAGAAGCATAGTACGCAGGATGCAACATATTCCCGAGAAGAAATGTAGCCATTACAAAAGTCGTACAATTTTACTTAATACACCCGAGTGAATTGCACATTAATTTAGACACTGTGTGTAACAAAATCACTGCTTATTCACTAAGGATATATAATATAGAAATAGCACAGAAAGAACTTGTTTTTTTTAAAACTAAGTACTTACTTGTTTTTTTTACAATTTCTATTACTATTTCTCTATACCTATGTAAACAACCCAGTAAATTTGTATTACCTGCAGGGTTTTTTATACAGTGTATTATATTGTTAGTGAAAATCAAGGTCTCTAATTTCTTTTTCCTTCCTTCAATAAGTACACATTTTAATTTATTTTCAAAATATTCAAGTCAGTCAAGTAATCGTCATTGTAACATAGATTTTTTAAATTGATTAAATTCGACGCTTAATTTCAGTTTGACTTTTTGCAGAATAGTTAGATCAAAATTTGCAACATCTGTATGGAAAATTGCCGCTCCTATATTAAATTAAATTAAAATTATTTTATTTCAAGTACAAAGACTCGTACAAAATTAAAAAAAAAAATAACACATACACAAACACACACACAAGTATTTAATAAGCTACATTACAAAATCATTAAGGCATCAATAACCGCATCATCTGCTCTTAAGTTAGCCGGAAATATCTGGGAGCCGATAGAGCGGGATTTTGTCCGTCGGGGGCTAGGTTAGGTAGGTATGTTCCCGGGAGGATCCTTTTTGCCGCGGCCCGTTCGACCGGTTCCGAGCGAACGTTCACCCGGCCGTCGCCCGCTGCCGTGCCGATGTCTCGACAGAGCCGATAATAATGCATGTCTCTACCTTTACTGCTCTAATTATTCCAAAGACCTTACATTATCACCTACCAATGTCATTAAAGTACAACGCCCCAACTGAAGTTTTAAATTGGCGCGGGCCGAGCCAAAAAAACATTGCATTATGTATGTACCTACCTACTCCTCTTTGGTTTCATCAGCCATTTTCCTTGCAGTATCAATTGATAACACAGTCGTAATAAATGTTCGATGTGGAGTTGACTGCATCGAAATAATCTTGCGAATTGTTTGACGTGGTGGAGGCTGACGCCGCGACCTTGGCAGTGGCGTTGACTCCGGCCTCAAATCCCGACAACCGTCGCGCCATGCTATCGCCATACGTTAAACATACGACTTAGTCTTCTATACCTCCTTAACTCGAACGCGATCGAAAATCTCTTATTATCAGGTCAATACTTCACAGAACAGACAGAAAGATTAAATTGATTTTAGAAGGTGTGTCACGCCTAAAAGTGAGCTATAAACTCCGTATGAGCGCTGCGTTTCATGGATGGGATGCGTTTTGAACAAGTACTAATAGTTAGTCAAGTAATAATAACTTGATATTCGTGCCCTAAGTATATTTACGAGCCATACTGATAATGAATTCCACATCATAAGTGCCTTACAAGTTGAAATGGGCTTAAAAAGCTATACAAATAGTTTGAAGCTAGACATTTTGACATGCGTGGGTGGACTTTGGATGGCGAGACTACCTTCTAGATTCAAAAATTTGCAAGTAACGTAGATTAATAATTGTATTTTGTCATTTGTTACTAACAGACATTAATTAAGTATTAAAATTCAGTACATCAAGTTAAATATAAACGTGCAATAACTTTGCACCTAATTTATACACAGGGAAAACAGAAACCATAAACATAGGGTAGGTATTTATTTACCTACTTTAAGTCCAGTTCAACGAACGTTATGTACCGCTAGGGCATATAAGTACATACCTATATTTAAAACAAATACATCATAAATGTATTATCAAGTCAAAGGATGGGTAATAAATGTGGCCATAAAGTTATCGGGCTTTATAATTAGAGCTGACGCAACTCTGTAAGTGTGACTTTTTGCGAGGAGGGGCGTTCCGGCCGTGTCTTGCAAAATGTTAGCGAATTAAAGGGGCATAAAAAAAACAAACAATATGCTCTGTTGGGTGGGTACATAGCAGTATACCTAGGATTATCAATAATCTTTCTGATAAAAGCTCTGAACCCACAGATAAAAAGAATATTGAAAACTGGTTAACTATAAGTACCTATACAGGTATCATTAAGCTTCTTTCGGATTTGAGTGACTCTTGAGTTGTTGGACGTTTGGTTAGTCTACATTATTTAAAGCCACAAACACAATGTACAATGAAAAACGATTTTGCTCCATGATCGTTGGAAAAAATAATCTAGATGTAGTCGACAAATCTGGTTTAAGCTGGACAGCTTCATATATTTTAATGCTACTAACCGAAAGCTAGCTAACACTTTATTGAGATTTCTTTTCAGCTAGTAGCAATTAGTCAGTACTTAAGTTCTGAAGTACCTAAAATTTAAACATGCCTGTAGATAGAGCCATGTTCGGATCATGTTCCAGCTCAGATGCACGTAAGTACATATTAAAATAATAATATAGTATGAAATTTAGGAGTAATTAAGTATGAGCACTTAAGTTGACTATGTCTTAACTTTATGATCGATAGGCTACTTACATACAGAGCTTTAGAACCTCCGATCATATATACTTATTATTTAATTATACTATATATGATCGAAGTTTAGAACATAAAAATATCATAGACGACCAAAATCGAACCATTTTCACAACCGCTGAACAGATTTTTAGCGCAATGTCCAAATAGTAAAAAAGTAAGTTCGTTAATAAGATTAACGATAATCATGCTTACTTACCGACATACTTGAATTCAACCTGTTAGGTAAATCGCATAGGTACCTACTATCTCCATATTGTCGATGGCAAAAATAAGAGTCATCGTGACTAAACCGCTGGCTTAAGCGCTTTTTTACACGCGTTTTAATATTTTGTAAAGAACGTCACATCTGTTCTGATAGACTAGGTAGGAATACCTAGTCTCCTTCCTTTTCTACGCAAAAAATTTAGAAAATTCGTATGTCGCATAGACGGACGTGAAAAAAGGTGAGAGTAGGTACTTAACATTGTTTTTAATTACGTACACAGACTTAGTTTTAGGTGCAAACACTGTAGTTCACCTGAACAGAGCAAAAGTATACCCATTTTCCATTTCTGTTTTCCTACACGTTATAATATAGGTATTACTTTTAAATTGACCGCTAGAATTATACGTAAACTGCTTATCTACAACAAAATAGAGTGCAATATGAATATGACAACGCAAAGAGCTTATTATAACTGGGAAATACGTGCAAAACAAAACTTAATTTACTGGTAATTTGTTTCCTCAGAGTAATACCTACTGCACTTACTGCAGTGCTACAAAGTGTAGGGCGTACCTATATTCGAGATCCGTCCAAGTAAAATATATATTTAACATAATTAGATTAGTATTTAACTATTCTAACTCTTTCGCAAATTCTAGAATGCGTAAGAGTGGGTTACCTATCACATTCTCGAAAAGCTCATTTCCGAATATTAAAATTCCGAAAACGAAACTCCTTTTTATCATTTTCCAAATTATTGTTTGTCCGAAATTTTATTTACCATATTTTCTTTTGCCAATTGTTTTAAAATCCATTTTTTTATTTGCCAAATGATTCAAAATCCAACTGCATGAAATTCCGTAGGATTATTTTGCCAAATATATATTACTAGGTTTTGCCCGCGGCTTCGCTCGCGTGTACTATGAGTATTCCAAAGAACCTAGATATCAAGCAAGCAAGCATACAGGCAAGCAAGCAAGCAGGTCCACAATTGACCGAGAAATCGGTGAACATACCTACATAAAAAAAAATCATAAAGTGGAATGCATAACCTCCTCCTTTTTTAGAAGTCGGATAAAGTGCCCTTTGCGGCCTACTTACAGTATAAACTTATGAATTTTGAAATTTTAGCTTTCTACAACCAGTAAAACGCAAAAATCCCGTTTTTTCCCGTTCCCGTAAGAATTTCGGGAAATGTTTTCTTAATGCTCCCCTACACTCCCCAAGGATCCCACTTGCTAAATTTCAGCTTTCTATGACCAGTAAAACGAAAAAGCCCGTTTTTCCCGTTCCCGTGGGAATTTTGGAAAGTCCTCTCTCAATGCTCCTCGACACTCCCCAAACAACCTAAATGCCGAATTTCAGCTTTCTACAACCAGTAAAACGAAAAATCCTGTTTTTTCCCGTTCCCGTGGGAATTTTGGAAACTCCTCTCTCAATCCAGCTCTACACTCCCCAAGGAACCCACTTGCCAAATTTCAGCTTTCTATGACCAGTGAAACGAAAAATCCCGTTTTTCCCGTTACCGTGGGAATTTTGGAAAGTCCTCTCTCAATGCTCCTCTACACTCCCCAAACGACCTACATGCCGAATTTCAGCTTTCTACGACCAGTAAAACGAAAAATCCCGTTTTTTCCCGTTCCCGTGGGAATTTGGGAAAGTCCTCTCTCAATGCTCATCTACACTCCCCAAGCAACCTACATGCCGAATTTCAACTTTCTACGACCAGTAAAACGAAATATCCCGTTTTTTCCTTATCCCATGGGAATTTATAATTACCCAATTCTATGCCAAATTTGAAGAGTCTAGTAATTATAGTTCATAGGATCCCATTGAACTGAATATATAACTCCCGTTTTTTCCTTATCCCGTGGGAATTTTGAAAAATCCTGAAATGAATGCTTTAAATAATGTAATACCTACTTGTGTATCAAATTTGAAGAGTCTAGTTATTATAGTTACTGAGTTAGGGTCACTCGGAATCGAATATATAAATCCCGTTTTTTCCCTTTCCCGTGGGAATTCCCAAAAATCCTTCCTTAGTGGATACCTTCATTGTATAAGGTATCTATGTGCAAAATTTCAAGTCTCTAGGTCCAGTGGTTTGGGCTGTGCGTTGATATATCAACAGTCATTTAGTTTATTTAGATACTAGCTTTTGCCCGCGGCTTCGCTCACGTGTACCATGAGTATTCCAAAGAACCAAGATATCAAGCAAGCAAGCATACAGGCAAGCAAGAACGCATGCAAGCATGCAAGCAAGCATGCAAGCATGCAAGCAAGATGCAAGCAAGCATGCATGCACTCAAGCAAGCAAGCGAGCAAGAAAGCGTGCAAGTAAGCGTGCAAGCAAGCGAGCAAGCAAGCACGACTAAACTTCAGGTAGATACGGTCCTTTACAGTGTTTCTTTGTATACAGTGTTTTTCACTAATTCGGAAGCGGGCACTAAAAATCTGAATAATCAGAAAGAATACAACTAAAGGTCTATACGTACCTATAATATTTGAAAAAATATCCTCAACTCCTAACCGTTAAGGAGTTTTACCTTCCATCATCAGCTCATCAACATGAGATGATGTCTGCCAGACGCAAACACTTAAATAGCTTGAGAAAATATATGAAAAACGTAATGCGTGCCTACAAAATTTGAAGGTTGCCCTCGATTTCCCTGAGATCCCGTCATCAGATCCTGATTTGGTGACAATGGGACCATCGCAGGAGTATATTATAATCTTTCGAATAAAAAAAGATGTTTTAAAATCGGTCCACAATTGACCGAATAATCGGTGAACATAAAAAAAGTGGAAGACATAACCTCCTCCTTTTTTTGAAGTCGGTTAAAGAGCCCTTTGTGGCCTAGGTACTTACAGTATAAACTTTTGAATTTTGAAATTTTACCTTTCACAACCAGTAAAACGAAAAATCCCGATTTTTCCCGTTCCCGTGGGAATTTCAGAAAGTCCTCTATCAATGCTTGTCTACACTCCCCACGCAACCTACATGCCGAAATTCAGCTTTCTACGACCAGTAAAACGAAAAATCCCGTTTTTTCCTTATCCCGTGGGAATTTCCGAAAACCCTTAAAACTGTTTTTTACTATTATAATTACCTACTTCTATGCCAAATTTGAAGGGTCTAGTAATTATAGTTCATAGGATTCCGTTGAACTGAATATAATAAATCCCGTTTTTTCCTTATCCCGTGGGATTTTTGAAAAATCCTAAAACTAATGTTTTAACTAATGTAATACCTACTTGTGTATCAAATTTGAAGAGTCTTCTTATTATAGTTACTGAGATAGGGTCACTCGGAATCGAATATATAAATCCCGATTTTTCCCGTTCCCGTGGGAATTCCCAAAAATCCTTCCTTATTGGATGCCTACATTGTATAAGGTATCTATGTGCAAAATTTCAAGTTTCTAGGACATTTCAACCCCATCGCACCCCATCCAGGGAGATGGTATTTTATTTTATGTATGCCACATCGGATTTTAAAACCGTTGTTGTTTTCATAACCAGCGACCCTATAAACCATAGAAACAACACCCATGTTGATTTTGAGACTTTGTTACCCCTTTCCCCCCTTTTAGGGGTTGAATTCTCAAAAAACCTGAAACACGTGTATACTCATTTATCATCAGGAGTACTTCTGTGAAGTTTCGAATAAAATAGTCAAACTAATCTTGTTTCCCCATACAAACTTTGAACCCTCTTTTCAACCCCTTAGGGAGTGTTTTTGAAAAATCCTTTCTTAGTGCACCCTTAGACCTTATAAGGAACCTACATGCCAAATTTTGAATCTCTAGGCCCAGTGGTTTGGGCTGTGCGTTGATATGTCAGTCAGTCAGTCAGTTTCTTCTTTTATATATATAGATTTATTCCGCAAAATTATTATTCCGCAAAGGTCAGTGGTACAAAAGGCGACCATACGTGTGGAGCGTAATATTCATTTTGTTGTTAATGTTGCCCAAATATTTTATTGAGTTTGCTATGTGGGTAGGGGGTTTTGTAGGTGGTTATAAAAAAAATAACTAACACCAAAGAACCTTTGAACCTAATCTATCCGAGTCGCTTCCGCTCCGGACCGTATTGCTCGCTCGCTTCGCTCGCTCGCTAAAAATTGAGCAATGTTGTCTTACTCTGATGTTAGGTTAGGTAGATAATAAAAACATACTTTCGACTTTTCGTTACATTTAGATTATGAAAATGTGGCAACTGATTAGGTTGGCAAATAAAAAAATGGATTATTGTATGTAATTCGGGATTTTGAATTTGATAGCAAATAAAACTGTTATTAAATGAATCCGTCGCATTGTGAAGTTGTGGAAAAACAAAAAATATGGATTTTAAAAAGTCGGTGAACCGTTTTCGGATAAATTAAATTCGAGTAAAGGAGTTTCCAAACATTGATAGGTTACCGTAAGGATGAGATAATAACTTTAATTTCAATACTAGATGGAAAAATACACGCCTGTATAATTTCCGTTCCAACGTGAATTCTGGGAAAATATATACCCTATATATGTCACTCGCGGAACTGAGACGAATCTAATGACACCTCACACTTCAAAATCTATTGAGCGGTTTAGGCTGCAGAGCGTGCCAAAGAATGATACATATGTACATACATAAGTACATACGCTCGAAAAACATAACCCTCCTCTGTCAACAGTCTGGTAAAAATCCGGCTTCGGCTTACCTGCGGCTGCGATATCACTAGGACTGACTGTGTCGTATACAAGCCCACTGCAGCGCTACGGCCATATTAGGTTACTATGAGGTTGTTATGTTGTTGTTGTACTCACGCTCGTGACACGAGTGGATGCGGCGGCTGCAATTGGATTATCATTTAAAAGTGAATAAGCTAGTTTTACAGATTATTTGTAGCAAAAAATACAGATTTTATTACAAAAGCCTTGGCTGCAAAGCGGAGTATTTTTATATTGTTAAAAATGTATCAAAGCTGCAAATTTAAGAATGATTTTTGGAAAACACTTTTTTACATATAAATCTATGTTGAAATGAAATTTACTGATTTAATCTTACAATGTGTATTTACTTTGGAAATTTATTTCAATGGGTCAAACGTGACTTTTGTCGCTGGTTTCATACGTGTCATACCGAAACAACCGCTCGTCTTGATAACGTCACAATGCTAGCTAGAGCTTCGAATTTAAACTGCATATAGTAGCCCGCCAGCTCCTGGCGTATCGTTTGGCTATTTTACGTTAGATTGTAGGTAAAAAGCAAAATGTGCACACAAAGCTGGCAGAGATCAAGATAACGGGGCAGGTGTTCAACATCTACGCTGAAGTTGAGTTTGCTCAGATGACCGCGCAGATGCACATGTTTTAAGTGAATACGATACATACACATTCAAAATGGCCATAAAATAGGGAGGGGAATAGGGGGCCGTTCAATAGTCATACAAATTTTTAGCATAATTCATCATTTGTCAGAAATTATCATTTCGCATTACTCTTTTTTCTCAGAAACCATTGATTATTCAGGAATTTTGAAATGATTATCCAGTAGGACTCTATAGGTTAGGTTAGGTTTGTTTTATAACAATTCTGTACAATTGGGGATGTCTATTTTTTTGCAATGTATAGTAAATCGAAAACCATTTCGAGATAAATGGTTTTTAACTCGTTTTCTGTAGTTATTTAGTTTTAATATTATATAATGAATTTATTACATAACAAATAAGCAATGACCTTCATTTGACTTTGGTGTAAACTGCGTGACCGGTCCAAGTCGTACTTTATTCTGTGTGGTTAGAATTCTTCACAAATTTACGCGTGGATTATAACTACGGAGTTTGATTTGGACCCACTGCCTGACATCTAGCACTTTGACAGCGCCAGTAAAGTGACACTTGTTACAGTGTACCACCACGCAAAAAATAATTAAAGGGGTTGCCTTATCGTACGCATTTAGATAGATTTAGAAATTTGGCAGTGTGTGAGCCCTCAATTACAATCTGACGTCATCAACCAAAATAGTTTCAATAATTAATTTTGAAAAAAGTAGTGAACTAAGTGACAAAATATTGAAATTAGTTTCTTATAATTGACTTTTCTATACAAAAAAAATATAAAAACCACGGGTAATTTTTTTTAGACATTCCCAATTAGTGGATTCAGAGTAAAAAGAGTTATGCGAAATGATAATTTCTGACAAATGATAAATTCGGACAATAGTTCTTATGACGATTATTACACACCCAGGGGAATAAGCCATCTCACCGGTAAAATCCCCACACTAGACCAAAAAGGCATAAGTAGGTGGAAAAGAACGCAAAAAACACTAAAACATTATCATTTTCAATTTTATTTTGTAATACAGTTCAAAATTATTTTAAATTCAGCTGAATATTTTATTTGCTCACTTGGCACAAAACGGTTATTTAAACAACTGTACATTGCGGCCATATGGTCCGGAGCGCGGATGGTTGTCGGCGCATTCGAGTCTATAAAAGGTTTATGATGTTTTTTTTATGGACACTTGTCTCAAACATCCATAATGAAATGAAACATATTCCTAATATCGCCGTAGGTATGTACTCGTATCTAAGTCAATGAGAAATAACACTTATATGTTACGTACTCCGCATACTCGTTATTTGTCCACAGGTACACTGAAATATTTTAGTATCATTTAAAAATTTGAGTAGGTACCACGCCCAATATGTTGCTTACTGCAATCTACTGCATAGTTGTTGTAGGTAGTTATAAAATGATTATTCGTGTAAATTAATATGTACTAAGTACGTGCCTTATTCTATTCATGTTATTTTTTACTATGTCTTATCATATCATCGCACGTAAAATATTTCCTTGACCTGTTAAAAGTAAGTTCCAGTGGTGGATCTAAGGGTGGGTTCACATTGTATCATTTTAGCGTATCGTATCCCGGTCCCATAGCACCAACTCGTAGTATGATCCAAGTATGATCCTTAATACTTGTCAGTGCTATGGCGATGGAAATACGATAAATGCTAATACGATTAAGATACTACATAAATGTCGACCCACCCTAAGATTTTTTAGAGAACCATTTTTTTTTGTTTTTTGGCTTGCTTATTAGTATTGTGGTATACAAAAGCGGTTTTATTATAATTAGTCGGTACCTGTCGATCAAAGGAAATTACCAATCAAGCATTTATTATTATACTTATTCGAATTATTTATTGAATCCGCTGAAAAATTATAAAGACTTCTAATTATAGGTATACTAACAGTAAAATGTAACCAATTGCAGGAGCATTTAAAAAAATATAAATAAGGTGTTTGGAAGTACGCCGTCGTCCGCTCCGGACGTAGGCAGACATAGATTCTGTCGGCGACGGATGTACGTATAGCCATTTGCATGCAGGTCGCGGACGCGTTCACAATGAACAGACGCAAATGACAATGTCACAAGGAAACCAAATAAAAAATGAAAAAGGCTCCAAGAATGTTTCGAACAAAGACATACAGGTCCCGCCTGGCGGAAAATCATCGCCATTCGATAGCCTCCAATCTTAGATGATTCATTAGGAAACACTTCGAATAGCCGTCCGACATTTCAAACTTAAAGAAACAGAGTTAGATATGTAAAGTGGTGATTTAAAGCACTAAAGTCTCCAAAGAAATTTAAAATAGATAGGGCACATAACTTTCTATGAAACTGAAATCTCTTACTAGAATCCGTGGGCTATCTAAATATGTTTATCTACAGGCAATTCTGCAATATGCTTAGGTATTTCCTTTTTCCTTGCGCCTAGAACGCTTCGCTGCGCCTTTAATCGACAAGAAAATGTTGCCGGTCAAGATAACGATGATTAAGATGTAAAGTTCGTTGATTGTATACGTTATCAATACTGATACGATGATACCAGATATACAAGATTACGTTATCAGCGTGGTATCGATATAAACTACAGCGATGAAGCGAACTCGCCTGCATTATGACTTTCTAATAATGCCAATGATTAAGTGTAATGTTGCAAATCGCGAGTTTATCGCAGGTCGTAAATGCAAACAAGTGGAAAATTTAAAATAGCTCGTGGAGAGTTACAACGTTCAAAATACCTTCGAAAAAAACTTTCTATATTTAGTTCAGCGTAACTGGCAACGTTCCGAAGAATTTTCGTTGCAGCTGTAAATATGAAAGGTGGACATTGGGCGACCTAAAATATGTGTTTTTGCCGTCGCTACATCCCTCTTTTCTTTTCAAATACTCGTTACAAGTAGAGATTTCTTTTAGATGAAGTTTTTGCACCATCAATTAGGCTTTACCAGAGCAGAGTAAAAGATCCTTGCAAGGAGACTCAAGAATGTGAGCATATATATTATTTTTTCTTGACTGACACGTAGGATAAATACTAAACGGCCGGTCGTATGTAGGGCGCAGCGCTGACGGGCGCCGCTCTTGGCCTGCTGGCCTGACCGGTTGCCATCTTTGGCTGCGACCGGTTCTACCAGGCCATTCATTATCATTACACAGCGTAGTTCAGACAGATACTTTCTAACGTTTCAATATTTGCGTTCGATTGGAGCTCCGGGTTATCGAGATTCCGATCGAAGTATACAATTTTATAAATGACTTGCAAAGATAGGGGTGTGCGAGCTCGACGCTCTCGGTACGTCTTTGACTTCACGCGATTGATACACTATCTTAAACCTGGTATCGAAGTCATAACCACGCAGAACATATTCTTCAAGAGCAGTGGCTGAGATAAAAGAATGTTGTGCAACGAACTTTCTCCACTCATCTTTTCATCCTTCAATGTTTCAATGAATGCGTGTCAGAAATAAATTCGAATCCGAGCAACAGAGAAAGGTTAAATGTATGGATTTATTTATATTCAGGGGCCGATTTATGAATAACATTTTGTGAAAATATCATTCGAAATAGGCCACTTTAACAGTTTATTACATGTAGGTACTAACCGTACTTACATTTCGGTCATTGCATGTGTTATCTGTAATACTAGAGTTGAGCAAACAGATATCAGGACTAAATATCGATTGTAATGTTTCTTGGTAGTACTAGGGGCGTTCAATAAAAAGTGAGAATGAGTATGTTATAAACAACTTTTACTAAATGTCATTTTATTTTTCGACATAGTCACCTTTTAGCATAATACACTTAGTATATCTTTTTTCTAAACTTAAAATTCCATTTTTAAAAAAGGTCTCATCTTGAGTACTTAAAAAATCTTGTACTGCAGCGACTACCGCGTCGTCGTCTTCAAATTTCTGGCCTCTCAGGAATTGTTTCAATCTCGGAAATAGGTAGAAATCACTGGGAGCGAGATCTGGTGAATACGGAGGATGCTTAAGGATATCGAACCCAGCATCACGAATTGCAGCCATTGCAACGGCGGACTTGTGTGCCGGGGCATTGTCCTGGTGGAACAGCACAACTTTCGAGAGTTTAACTCGCCGTTTTTCGCGGATCTCATTGCGCAATGTTGCTATTTGTTTGGCGTATAAAGTGCCCGTAATAGTGGCTCCATGCTCGAGATACTCAATCATTAATACCCCTTTATCATCCCAAAAAACAGAGCCCATGACCTTACCGGCAGATGGGCTCACCTTGAATTTCTTCGGAGTTGGAGATGATGGCCTTTTCCATGTCATAGACTGCAGTTTCGTTTCAGGGTCGTAATGATGGAGCCATGTTTCGTCCATTGTTATAAATCGCGCCAAAAAAAGTTCCCGGTCTTGCTGCATCAGGTTCAAAGCTTCTTGACAAATCTCTAGTCTAGTTTGTTTTTGCGTGTCAGTAAGCATTCTTGGTACCCAACGCGCAGATACCTTTTTCATACCCAAGCGTTCATGTAAAATATTATGCACGCTCCCCGTTGCAATCTTTACATTTTCAGCAATAAAACGAACTGTGACACGACGATCCGCCAAAACTGAGTTTTCGACTTTTTTCACAATTTCTTCAGTTACTGCTGTAGTAGGGCGTCCGGAGCGGGGGTCGTCCATTGTCGATGTTCTTCCACGTCTAAATTCGGCGCACCAACGTGCGACTGTCGAATACGGAGGAGCATTAGACCCTAAAGTGTCCCGCAAATCCAAATTGACTTGGTCCGTAGAAAAATTTTTCAAATACAAGTATTTGATAACGGCGCGCAGTTCAATTTTCTCCATTTTCGCTAACGTACTCAATAGCATTGCAAAGAAATTACCGTATATTTTTTTAAACAAAAGACAGTTAGTTTTTTTTCATAGCAATCAGCTAGATAGATTAGCTTTACCGGCCAGTATTTAATTTCGTAATATTAAAAGAGTTTGCATCTCATTCTCACTTTATATTGAACGCCCCTCGTATCTAGAGGATTCGCACTATACGCGACCGATATTTTAATACATAAGTTAAAAAATATAATATCTCGAGTGGGTTGGCTGAAAAATTCCTGGCCGTCGCAGGACTTTAGAAAATCTACAGTTTTGTGTATCAATTTGAAAAACAAAGTAGGTATCAGTTTTCAATCACATGAACGCTGTAGCATTCGCTGTCGCATGATAGTCTAATACCTGATTTACACTCTCGCCTCGTCACCTCGCCTCGCGCCTCGCCTCGTCGTCTCGCTCCGGACGCGAGCCTGATACCTGATTTACACTCTCGCCTCGTCACCTCAGACGAGCCTCAAAATCAAGGCAAATCACGAGACGAGGCGCGAGGCGCGCTTGTTCACACTCTCGTCTCGTGGCTCGTCCCGCAGTTCGTCTCGCCACTCGTACGCGAGTGTAAACCAGGTATCAAAATCAAGGCAAATCACGAGACGAGGCGCGAGGCGCGCCTGTTCACACTCTCGTCTCGTGGCTCGTCCCGCAGTTCGTCTCTCCACTCGTACGCGAGTAATGTCAGTAATGTCTCTGATACCTGGTTTACAAACCTGAGTACCTGACAGACTAAATGATATCTCGTGTTTAGTGTTATATTAACTAATTTAATCACGAAGTCGGTTAAGATAGCGTGGGACCTATCACCCTCGCATGAGTCACGGCACGGAGTCGAACGGGCGACAGTGAATCACTGCACCGCGCCATGTCTGCTATGCACATAATTGATGCAGGTAACTGAATCCCCATTGTGCGCTATTCACTATTGTGCAGCTGAACTTTTTAGGTCCTCGCGGGCGATTGTTAACGCCTTATTGTTAGAGTGTTTGGACGAGTCGGTTTATTTAGATTGGAATAATAATAACAGTAATCTAAACTGCGACGCGCGACTCGATTAAGTATTGTTCGCCTTATGAACTATCTGAAAGTTTGTTTTATCCAAGTTAGATAGTGGTATTTAATTGGTACGATTACAAGTCTTTTAAAAGTTAGTTAGGCCATATCAGAATTACAATACGATTTATGTATGTACGTAGAGAAATGCGTAGGTACATACCTAAGATCAAAATTAAATAAAGTATCAGACAGATATTACCTAAAATAAACATTATTATTAAAGGAATATGAATATACATTGAAAACATAATATTTAGGTATCATAAAATAACGATTTGGGAATTGTAGATATTTGATAACGTAGGTACTATATTAACCTACCTTGATGACTTCATTGATTGTGACTAAACAACGCGGCGTTATCTCACTTTGATACTAATAGCGCCATCTGTTATTGGCAGGGGGGACTATAAGACCAAGCAAAGGTTTATTTGCATTTTAAACTTTACTGAATTCGAAATCAGTCTCTAATCTAAATTGAAGTTGCAGAGAATTAATAATTTCATTTTCACCTCAGCACCTCAAACAGGCAGGTTTTGCTACTAAAAAACAGTGAGCAAAATCCGATTTTGCTCACTGCGTGAGACAAAGTAGCTTTTTAATTATTTTTTTTAAAAGTCAAAGACAATGGTGGGTCTGCTTACTGAATTCGAAAGATTTTAACTTCAGTTTGATCTGTCACTTTCATTTCGATACGAAAAGAGCGAGAGATAAGATCAAATCGATTCGAATTTCGATTTCAAATTCTATCCTAGTCGACCTAAAAATAAACGAACGATTGAACGTTCGGATACTCATAATAAGTTCTTAACCTTAAAATTGTAATTCGTCTGTTAAGGTTTTAAATTAAATTATTGTAGGTACTTTTTTAATAATTGGATTATATTTTTATATAATCAAATTAATAGTAAAAATGTTGTTGAAAACAAAGTTTAAACATGTATCTATATAATTATTAATAATTTTAACAATCTTGAACATCGTGGTAAATACAGCGGATGCAGCATCGGAACGCAGCGGGTGTAGTATCGGAACGCATCTTAAAAAAATAGCGGGATTCAAATTTTAATTCTTTTCTTCTGTTTCTCTAGCTACAGAGTTCGATATCTATGAGTTTGGTACACGATCAGAGGCAATTTGGAAATTATTAGAATAGTAATAAGTACTAATTTAATACATTTTTGAATATGATATGAGTGAATTGAGTGAGTCCAGTGACGAAGTCAACAATTGAACACCAGACGAATTAATGGAGTAATACATAATGCAGAGTAAGTTTCTTACTTGAAAAGTCTCGCGAAAAATATTTAAAAGCTTATGATATTTTTAAATAATGCAAACACTTTTTCGGAGACTGTACCTATTGTTATATATATAATATGAAGTATTTACTCAATGTTGAAAACCACAACAAAGACAAAAAGACGACGTTCATATACCTTTAATAATTTATTATGTTCTCGCTGCTGAGGTGAAAAGTTGTATGTGTCACACGAGACCAAAGTTTTTTTGCATCTCGTGTATTTGAATCACTCGCGCACTCAGGATTCTAACTTAGAATCACTCGCTAAACGCTCGTGATTCAATTATAGAATCCTTCGCTAACTCGTGATTCAAAATCAGCACTCGCAGTAAAAAACAACTTTGCTCTCTTGTTGCACAAATAACTATTATCATTAACAATATACGAATAATAATAACCTCTTGTTAATTTTATTTAGTTTTAGTTTAAGTTAGTTTTATTTTATTTATAGTTATAGTATTAAGTAAGTAATTTATTATTGTTATTGTTTCTTAATATTTGTATTTTATTAACTTTAGTTAGATTTTACATACGAATATATTTATTTAATATTGACTACATACATATTTAACTTTTTGTTTAGTGTTTTTATTTTTTACTCAACTAATTATTTAATACGCAACGCAAGAGCCACTATTCTGTCTTGAAGATTTTAGTACTTTTTAAGCAGGTAAAAGTTTTAATTTAGTAAAATTATTCTAATCTATCTATGAATCAAATTTCGCTATTCATTAACAGACCAGACTGCCAACAGTGGCAGACAATGTATAGTATAAATCTTCCCAGGTGAATTTTTCGCTTCGAGCCATTACATTAAATTTGAACCTTAATACTATGATGATACCGATTGTTTTGAAAGATAAAGTCTCGAAGCGAAAACTTCACCTGAGAAGATTTATACTATACTCGCGAGCATGTCTGCTGGTGGGCGGAATTCAGTAGAGCACCATGATAAAATACAACTATGTATGTGTGTAGTCTGAGACATTATGTGATAGATCGAATATGTTTATTATTTATGTTAGACGGGAGTGTCAGTGAATAGCTACTTACCATGGACGAAATTGGACTTATTAAAGAATTTATTTAAAGAATCCGGCGGGTTAAAATTTACAGAAGTCCCGTTTAATCTATTAAAATTCATGTGTTTTTTGGCGTCGAATCAAATGCCATGATCTGGATAGTATTACCCAGTTTACAAACCGGATTGATTTTACGATCTGTGCCAACTAGTGTAATCCACTAAATTTACCTAAATTCAATGACATTTCACAGAGATTCGGGCAAGATTAAAATTTCAGTGCTCTTCGGTAGATAGTTATGTATTTAACTGTCTAGAATTTAGTTAGAAATTAAATCTTTATTATTCTAGGCTAGTTCAGGTGCATCATTAATTCATGAGGTGGCCATAGACCACGGCACCGTTACAGTTTAATTGCAGCACTAATTAAAATGTTTTTATGACTAAGTTTTCAACCTGGTGCGAGTTTTTTGGCAGACACATTAGCAGATACTTAAATTGGTTGGATTTTATAATTCAGTCTAGATTTAGAAGTTAGGTATCCTGTTATCCTCTAAATATTCTGACTTAGTAAATAACTGCTGCTGGGCTGTAATTACGGATATAATTAAAACAATTAGGAGGTGCTTCAATTTTTCTTTTTATCCAGAAAAAAAAAATATGATCTGACCAAAATTATGTTATTTTTACAGGCTAAGCGGACAACAATGCAACCTTTTTAATTTAAATGTTAATAGAGTAAGACTAGAAGAGTACAAATTAAGTGAGGGGGCACTTTCTGATAACTGTCACATTTTAGTGCTTGCTACCATTTTCAACCGTTTTGTATTGTTTTATGTCGGACCTACTCTAGTAAGCTACATTATGTTCTATTACTCTGTTTAACCACAGAACTTACATTATATTTTGTGGTTTAGCTCTCACATTATTAGCTATGCGTCAGCATCAAAAGCAGCTTCGTACGGTCAACAGCAGAGAAAAGGTACCCCGAGGTGTGGTTACCGCCGTTAAAGAAGGGACCTTTTCTCTGCAGCTGACTGTTCCTTGTCGCTTTATAGTCAAATATATAACGCCACACAAGTTTGGTAAATGTGATGCAATAAATCAAAAAGTGATCCGCTACTTTTGATGCACATTGTTCATGTGTGAGCTTAGTACGGCACGAAGTATGTATATAATACGTCTGGCTACATTCAAAGTAATGTACTTTTATAGCTTTCAAAAGTTATCACCGTCACAATATCCCTTGGGCTGATAAGGTTATTTGATGGTTGAGACGTTAAGACGCCGAAGTCAAGACTGTCTACCCATGTGGTCTCCGACGATTAGTCATCGCTTAACGTGAACGGAACGGGTAGCTTAACATAAAAAAAAACGACCAAGTGCGCGTCGCACTCGCGCATTGGGGGGATATCGGGAAAAGACAAATTTAAGAATTGTCCTTATTCAAACTTTTGAAAGTGCATGTTTTGACAAACAAGTATAAAAATAACTTTGTTTATGGATGATTCAACTTTTTCGTGTTGTTTGCTGTATCCCCAGTTGTTAAAGTTACATATTCATTCTGTTTCATGGAAAAATGCTTACGTTGTCTAGGAGATAAATTGTGGAATCAACTTCAACCAGCAGTGTTTCCTGACAATTTATGATATAAAGTCGACGTATTCAAGAAAAGGGTTTACGAGGGGCGTTCAATATAAAGTGAGAATGAGATGCAAACTCTTTTAATATTACGAAATTAAATACTGGCCGGTAAAGCTAATCTATCTAGCTGATTGCTATGAAAAAAAAAACTAACTGTCTTTTGTTTAAAAAAATATACGGTAATTTCTTTGCAATGCTATTGAGTACGTTAGCGAAAATGGAGAAAATTTAACTGCGCGCCGTTATCAAATACTTGTGTTTGAAAAATTTTTCTACGGACCAAGTCAATTTGGATTTGCGGGACACTTTAGGGTCTTATGCTCCTCCGTATTCGACAGTCGCACGTTGGTGCGCTGAATTTAGACGTGGAAGAACATCGACAATGGACGACCCCCGCTCCGGACGCCCTACTACAGCAGTAACTGAAGAAATTGTGAAAAAAGTCGAAAACTCAGTTTTGGCGGATCGTCGTGTAACGGTTCGTTTTATTGCTGAAAATGTAAAGATTTCAACGGGGAGCGTGCATAATATTTTACATGAACGCTTGGGTATGAAAAAGGTATCTGCGCGTTAGGTACCAAGAATGCTTACTGACACGCAAAAACAAACTAGACTAGAGATTTGTCAAGAAGCTTTGAACCTGATGCAGCAAGACCGGGAACTTTATTTGGCGCGATTTATAACCATGGACGAAACATGGCTCTATCATTACGACCCAAAAACGAAACTGCAGTCTATGACATGGAAAAAGCCATCATCTCCAACTCCGAAGAAATTCAAGGAGAGCCCATCTGCCGGTAAGGTCATGGGCTCTGTTTTTTGGGATGGTTAAGGGGTATTAATGATTGAGTATCTCGAGCATGGAGCCACTATTACGGGCACATTATACGCCAAACAAATAGCAACATTGCGCAATGAGATCCGCGAAAAACGGCGAGGTAAACTCTCGAAAGTTGTGCTGTTCTACCAGGACAATGCCCCGGCACACAAGTCCGCCGTTGCAATGGCTGTAATTCTTGATGCTGGGTTCGATATCCTTAAGCATCCTCCGTATTCACCAGATCTCGCTCCCAGTGATTTCTACCTATTTCCGAGATTGAAACAATACCTGAGAGGCCAGAAATTTGAAGACGACGACGCGGTAGTCGCTGCAGTACAAGATTTTTTAAGAACTCAAGGTGAGACCTTTTTTAAAAATGGAATTTTAAGTTTAGAAAAAAGATATACTAAGTGTATTATGCTAAAAGGTGACTATGTCGAAAAATAAAATGACATTTAGTAAAAGTTGTTTATAACATACTCATTCTCACTTTTTATTGAACGCCCCTAGTATACTTCCTTTAAAGGCCGGCAACAGATCAGTGACTCTCCTTGAGTTGTTGATATTCATGGGCGGCGGTGATCATTTCCCATCAGATAACCCGCTTGCTTGTTTGCTCTCTCTTATGATAAAAAATCTAAATAAGTTCGAGTAGAACAGGAAGTACCGACCCCGTCATAGGTTTTGATACCCAAGGTTTTTGCATGAAATTAGGTACACTTCAAAAGATTGTAATTTTTGATTGCGTGAACTTATTTAAACTTTTGAGGAACGGAACCCTATAAATATAATAGATAACTTATATATTTAGGTATTACAATAAGCATGCTTGTCAAAGCATTTCGGTTATAGGCGATGACAGCGGTGCTCACTGCTGTGTTCCAGTTTCTCTGAAACGTGATGATTGTTTAATGACGTGATGACTGAAGCTATTATTTAAATTTTAAATTTTAAATTTTGTTATTATTAAAACTAGCTGTTGCCCGCGACTTCGTTGGCGAAGAATCCATTTATCGCTATCCTGCGGGACCAATGTAATTTTCCGGGAAAAAAGCATCCTGTGTAAATCCAGCTTAGTTTACAAATTAAAGTACCTGTGTCAAATTTTAAGTATTTTAACCAAGTACGTGGAGCCGGTTTTGCGTGATGAAGTAACAAACATCCAAACGTCTAAACTTTCACCTTTATAATATTAGTAGAAGTAAGATCTTACTAGGACGGAGCTTCTAGTCGTTTGCATTTGTTTTTCTTGGATACCACGATACCAGTTTATGTTCACAGAACTTTAAAAAAATATCCTAATCTTTTCCATGTGCATATAGGGTTATGGGTATGTACGTCAGGGTATGATTGTAAACTCTTACTAAGTATACCTATATTATAATTAATAAATAATCTATCCCTCGGCATTGTAAACTGTCGGATAAGTTAGGTTAAATGAATTTAATTTTCACTGAATCATGTAGAAACTAACGTTTTACACAATCATACGGTGCCATATTCATCTTTCGTCTAAGTAGTAAGTACTTACATACAATTTTAATAAATATCACTTATATTCTTAATTAAGTGGATCTGCTACCTAAAGTGGTTAGCTACCTAAATACATGATATAGCTTTATGAAATTGTATAAAACATAGATACTGTTACAGTAAGGTACTAATTAGAGCACATTTATAATTTAATTATGTACCTAGGTAATAAATAAGTGTTATCATTGGATTTCTATGGAGGTTCTATATTATTACTCGTACGGAATGATCGATTTAAATAATCATAACAATAATATTGTTGGCTGGGCCTTGGTGTACTGAGGCTGAGGTATTCAGGGGACGAAGGTTGAAGGCCGTCACCCTCGGTGCAGTGCATAGGTACCAGAGGCCGTATTGTCTAACGCGTGGACGGTTGCTATCGCATTCAGTATTTCTTTCTGTCAAAGGGTATAAGATGGTGATGGAAAGGAATGGTGAAAGCGATTGCAAGCGCCCGCGCGTTTAGACAATACTGCCTCGGGTTAAGCAAATTTATTTACCCATACAGTGCGACAATGCGGCAAACAAGTAAGTACATAAGTAGTATATGTATTAGGAACTTTTGAACCGGGTACACGTCGTAGGTATTGCCAGATTTCATTCCTGTAGCAATGAAGAAGCCTGCGTTGAGGATGCGGTCTGTATAACTCCTTATTAATTATCGATTTTGTTTGTTTCATGTCATGAATTTTTTTAGATCAGTTTTCACTCATAATCAAGACTAATCACGATCAAGATTAAATGCGGGTAGATCGAAAACATCGCACGGGTTACTCCTACGCTTCATTCTACTCATAACACCAACCAATGTGCTCGACACGTAGAATGTAATTTACATAATATATATTTCTTCGTATTTAAGTTCTGAGAGTGCCCAGAGTATTGTGAAAAACTTGGAGGTGTTTTTGACCAGTCAATCTATAGCTTTTACGGAAAGTACACTAGTAGCGTATACAAAAGACCTAGATAGATAGAGCCCAAATACTTGAAGAAGTTAGATAGTTTAAGTATGTAAATGACCGAGAATGGGTCATTAACATTCTTCACTAGGCAGCTTATCTTACCTATGATAAAAGTACTCTTCAAATTGCTCTTCTGTTACGGTGTTACGCAGCTGAACATTAACTTATCTGTTTTAACTATAGTAACATGCGCGCATTATACAAATGCTAAAATACTTAGCAAAAACCGTGGCCAAGGGTGTGTGGGAATAGATCCTTAAATCATAATCATAACCACTTGAGAGTTAAACTTATAAGTTGGAGCAAGTCACAACAGGTGTAAGTTAACATTTACTGTTTGTTGCAAGATGTGGTTGCATGACTTTTCTGATGACACCCGTGACCACTGCGTACTTAGTTAAAAGAAACTTACCTTTTCGTATTAATAAGCTGGTGACCCTACGGAGAGCCTCTCTGGGGGATTTCTGGAAGAACTTGGGCGTCAGATTGGGGGGCAGGGTGAGAGGCTTGCGGGCGCCCGCGCCGTCCCACGGGACGGGGTGCTCCGCTGACGCCTTCGACGAGGCAGTTAGTCTGTCCAAGTGCTCGATTGAAGCCGGCCTGCCGTGAAGCAGACTTGAGTTAAGTTATGGCAGTGGTTGAGAAAGCCTTATTAATAGCCAATAATTTTGTTGTAAGATGGTTTTTAGTGGGTAGGAAACTATTTGCAAGTTTCCTGCATTGCTAAAACTGGTTCCTAAACGTTATCCCCAGTTATCCATCCTTGTTAGGTATGCCAGCACTGAACTATACAACCAAAGGTGTATAATGTCCTCAGGTCGATAGCTTAGTAAGATTAGATACTTACCACCTGAAATTCTTCGCCTGGTCAAGTTTTTTCAATGAACAATAATATTAACAGATATGTAGGTACTTATGACATTATCTATCATGTGATGTGCTGTGATACCTTAAAATAGAAATATTCAAAAAAAATCAGCTTCACAAATACTTATTTATCCTATCATAGTTCGTTGGGCGCAGGCGCACGGATGAAAATAAAAATCGGTCGCACGATATGAATCAATTTTGACCTACATACGTTGCGAAGAAAATTATAACAGCCTACTTTGATTCGAGACATAGTTGAAGAAATAATCGCATTGAATCGAAATTATATCATGACCCAAGAAACTAAAAGCAGTGGATTATCGGGCATTCTGTTATCGGCTGTATACGATAAGTACAGTTAAACTTACGTGGAAGTTTTATTTTCGTCAAATTTGCAGTACAAATTATGACTAATACTAGGGGCGTTCAATAAAAAGTGAGAATGAGTATGTTATAAGCAACTTTTACTAAATGTAATTTTATTTTTCGACATAGTCACCTTTTAGCATAATACACTTATTATATCTTTTTTCTAAACTTAAAATTTCATTTTTAAAAAAGGTCTCATCTTGAGTACTTAAAAAATCTTGTACTGCAGCGACTACCACGTCGTCGTCTTCAAATTTCTGGCCTCTCGGGTATTGTTTCAATCTCGGAAATAGGTAGAAATCACTGGGAGCGAGATCTGGTGAATACAGAGGTTGCTTAAGGATATTGAACCCAGCATCACGAATTGCAGCCATTGCAACGATGGACTTGTGTGCCGGGGCATTGTCCTGGTGGAACAGCACAACTTTCGAGAGTTTACCTCGCCGTTTTTCGCGGATCTCATTGCGCAATGTTGCTATTTGTTTGGCGTATAAAGTGCCCGTAATAGTGGCTCCATGTTTGAGATACTCAATCATTAATACCCCTTTACCATCCCAAAAAACAGAACCCATGACCTTACCGGCAGATGGGCCCACCTTGAATTTCTTCGGAGTTGGAGATGATGGCCTTTTCCATGTCAAAGACTGCAGTTTCGTTTCAGGGTCGTAATGATGGAGCCATGTTTCGTCCATTGTTATAAATCGCGCCAAAAAAAGTTCCCGGTCTTGCTGTATCAGGTCCAAAGCTTCTTGACAAATCTCGACTCTAGTTTGTTTTTGCGTGTCAGTAAGCATTCTTGGTACCCAACGCGCAGATACCTTTTTCATACCCAAGCGTTCATGTAAAATATTATGCACGCTCCCCGTTGAAATCTTTACATTTTCAGCAATAAAACGAACCGTGACACGACGATCCGCCAAAACTGAGTTTTCAACTTTTTTCACAATTTCTTCAGTTATTGCAGTAGTAGGGCGTCCGGAGCGGGGGTCGTCCATGGTCGATATTCTTCCATGTCTAAATTCGGCGCACCAACGTGCGACTGTCGAATACGGAGGAGCATTAGACCCTAAAGTGTCCCGCAAATCTAAATTGACTTGGTCCGTAGAAAAATTTTTCAAACACAAGTATTTGATAACGACGCGCAGTTAAATTTTCTCCATTTTCGCTAACGTACTCAATAGCATTGCAAAGAAATTACCGTATTTTTTTTTAAACAAAAGACAGTTACTTTTTTTTTCATAGCAATCAGCTAGATTAGATTAGCTTTACCGGCCAGTATTTAATTTCCTAATATTGAAAGAGTTTGCATCTCATTCTCACTTTATATTGAACGCCCCTCGTAGATATTATAGAGTACAACCGAACTTACCGGTGCCTTTGGCGAGGGTACCAGCCCCGCGGAGGGCCGCCGAGCCGCAGCAGGTCCGCGCCGGTGCTGACGCCCGCGGGGCCCATGATCGAGCCGCGCCCGTAGCCTCCCAGCGTAGCGCTGCTCCCTGCTCGACAAAAAAACCAATGAGTGCTGTGGCCTATCCCACAAAACTTACAATTACAATTTTACAAGTGTCAAGTTTAAAAAATTACAAATTACAAAAAGTACGCACAAATTACAAATTAATTAGAACAAAAAAAAAACATAGGTACATCCCACCACCTACCATAACTTAAAATAGACTAAAACTACCCGCTACAAGGCAAACACGTCATCGAAGGAAGTCACTGGCACCGACCCCAAAACGCTGGCCGCATTTCCTCTTTGACACCAACCAATGAGTGCTGTGGCCTATCCCACAAAACTTACAATTACAATTTTACAAGTGTCAAGTTACAAGTTTGTAAAAATACATGTATGTAGGTATGCTTACCACAAAACTTTACAAGTGACATATTTGTAGAGGAAAATTCTTACAAATATGTAAATTGTATTTATCTACAATTTACAATTCGTTGTATCACAAAACTTTACACATTACAAATGAATTTTCCGAAAAATTTACAAATTTGTAGGTGGCTACCATAAATTGTAGTAATAAGTGTACATAAGTATACGTAGAATTGTAGTTACAAGTTTACAAATCACTAGACGTGTGTCAAGAGGGTACAATTATTTTGCAATACATTATTCAACAAGAATATTGTTTTTTTAAATCGTAGAATTATTTTTATTTAACGAAATGTTTAGTTCTAGTGGCAGTGGCAGTGAAGAAGAAGTGAGAGTAAGACTTTCATTCACATATAGAGAACGCATAAATTTAAATTTTAATATAACGGATTTCACGTTTATCCAAAGATTCAGAATACTTACAGACTATTGGTGGAAACATTCGACATCAGTCACGAAGAACATAGTATCTCCAGTCTTTGTCTATAATTGACAACATTTCATATTTCTAAGACTATAATATTTGATACGTTCTCTGTATACTGTTTGGAAAGAGAAAGACGCTGATAGTTTTAAATTTTCACTAGGATTATTAATTAATTTATTACAATTTTTTAAAGATGTGCTTATTCTAAAAAGAGCGTAACGATAGAATAGATCCATTACTTTTGTCTAGTCTCTATTAAAAAAAAGTGTTGACGTAAATTTGACATTAAGGTTGTTATTAAATTTAAAATTATGACAGCTCTTTTTTTTAGTGAAAAGGGTAAAGGAAACATATCTATTCTGTGGAGGTACAGGTAAGTACACATATGTTTTTTAAATATGTTGTATTTTTTTAAATATGAAGAAATAAATTATACGGTTGAAATTGGTGGTTGACAGTCGACCGCCAAGTTATGAGATTATGGACCACATACCATAGGTTCACCAAAGCTGAAACCAAACCTTTCGAGTTCGTAATTATGAAGTAGCGCACTCTCTTTTTCCCAATAACAGCAAAACCAAAAGGAAAAATTTTAGCATTCAAATAAGGAAGGAAATACCAGTAGTGCCTATTAAAATCACTTTTCAAAGACGGCTCTTTAATAATTTGTGTTTGATATACTAAGCGCTTGTTGTTTGATCAGTAGTTAAAGATACTAATAGTCAAATTGCCTTTGAAATGCGTTAACTATTGTTATGTTTGCCATATATTTTAACTATTAGTTTGTTTAACTATTGGTCAAACAACGGGCTCTTAGTCATTCAAGATCTTTATCAAAATACGCTTTTGATCAAAGATTTGATAAGTGCTATACCTTCCTTGGTGAACAACGACATCCGTCTAATGAATCATTATGGCATTGGCATAGCTAGCGGCCCGGAAACGCCACTTTATACGAGTCGGTAACATTTTTGGCTTGCGGAAAAAGTTCAATCAGTGCATTAATTTTCTTAAAATCATAAATCAACGCACAAGTCAAACCACTGATGAATTGTGCTTAAATTTGACACACAGTTAGCTTTTATGACGTAGGCATCCGCTAAGAAGGGATTTTTAAATTCTCATGGGTTAGGGAATAAATGGAATTGACCCTTACTCTGTAGTTATAATTATTAGAAACTTCAAATTTGGTTGCATTCCAGTAGCTGATTAAAACAGTAAAGAAACTAATTTCAGGATTTTCGAAAAAACCCACGGCATACTAGGTAAGGAAAAAATGGGATTTATTTAATCGATTCAATGGGTCCCTATATCAGTAAACATTCCTTTAGGATCATACAGGTGCAGTAAAAATTGATTTTTAAATTTTCCGCGGGATAGAGATCGGGAATTGACTATAAATTTTATTTGTGCGCAGACGAAGTCGCGGGAAAAGGTACTTAAAATATAATAAGCATAGCGTAGGTACCTATGGACTGTATTGAATTCATAGTGTTGTTTCTAGGCGGTCCAGTAGAGTTCCTTGGCGGGGTTCGGGGCACGTCGCAGCCGCGAGCGAACACGGGCGTCTCTGGCAGACTGGCCGAGGTCTGGAGCGGCCCGCGAACCGCATCCCGGTTCTGCCGCTGCAGCGTTCGACGCCGGGCGCCGCTGGCTCCCATATCTGATAAATTCATGACATTCAGAGATTTATTGAATCAGGCGTTACTTTGCGGAGGTCCACATTAATGAACTGAAACAATTAAACACACATCTTTTTAACATTTGGTAGCATAGCATACGGTTGTGGTAAGTTCGAAACGCGTCAGTGTAGTTTGGTGGTGGTGATGGTTGGGTTTGTGTAATTTGTGTGTGTTCGTACAGTGTGGAGGTGGAGGAACTGTATGAACACACATTTCTTGCATAAACGTAACTATCGTAAGGTCGCGGGTGAGCAAAGTAATTGTTTCAGTTCATTCAGAGATTGTTATGTGGGAATTAAACTACATCGTTCACCTAATGCGTTCGCCGAACGTGTTTCAAATTACTTCGACGAACAAACATCGTCTGTCCGCCTATTGCGGTGGCAGATGTCCGTCGCTCGCCGAGTGCGTCCGCTTACCATGTTATTTACACTGTTGCGGCCACCGTATGTTGCGTGCGGCGATCTACTCAGTGAAATTGCCCCTTTGCCAATTTGGGTGTGCAATATAACATCATCATTTCAGTGGTAGGACGTCCACTGCTGGATATGGACCTAACTCCCTGACAACTAATCATTACGGTTGGAAGTGGCTTGCATTGCATCCAAAGGGACACTGCGACCTTTACCTTTATGATCTGGTAATCATCCATCTATTACGTTGGTGAACGCGGTAAAGGCCGCTGCGCTGCGCTTGCCAGATACTTCGTTTGCTTTGAGTAAGTATATACAAGTGACCAGGAACTAAAGTCATGAACGCACGTAATTTGGGAACTAAAACCGGGGGCTAACGTTCGTGTAAAAGATCCACTCCCGTAATCGTCTTTGTATATTAGGTGTCCTACACAAAGCACTGCGTGTGTTCCCTGCTTGAAGCGCCACTGCAAATTGTTAATAACAATATTATGTTTATACACACAAGATTGACATTTCCCGGAATATCAGCCTTGCATGCAATATTTGACTTTATTTATTGGTACAATTCTATTAACGGCAAAAACATACCATCTGCTATACTACTAATATCCTACTAATATTATAAACGCGAAAGTTTTTGTAAGTATGGATGGATGTTTGTTACTCTTTCACGCTAAAACGGTTTGACGGATTCTGATGAAATTTGGCACACAGATAGTTTATAATCCGGATTAACATATAGGATACTTTGTATCCTGGAAAATTGCATAGTTCCCGCAGTATAGCGATAAACGAATTCTTCGCAGACGGAGTCGCGGACAGCAGCTCATTGAATAATATGTTAGAAACTTAGAACGATTTGATTGCGTCATAAATATTTATCTTTGACAATCTTTACTGTAGACTTTGAAGAGTAACTATCAAGCTCATGATTATACAGTATTATTATTGTATAGTGGTTGCATAAGACACAGTCATACTATATCAATATCACCGCTAGTCGGTCAAGTGATGAGTTGACCAAAGTTTTCGAAAATTTTCATGTGGAGTATTTTCAATCGTATGGGTGATGTGTCTGGTCTGTGTAACATGCATATAATTTCGTATGAGGGGTTGCGGCTTAGTAAGTGAAAATAATTAGAATGTGTTACGAATATGGTGTCAGAATTATACTGCAACATTTTTTTAATTAAGGAGAAACTATCGATTATTAGCATCAGTTTCATATAGCAATGTCGTTAAAAGTTTAATAAACCTTGAGTAGGTACAAATGGTGACAGATAAGCCAGTGATTGTTTAGCATACGTGACGTCGTGCACGTGTAGATATAGAATCTCGACTTGTGCCTGTTTTACAATGAACGCAATTTCATACACTACAAATGCGACATGGAGGGCTTATGACAATTAACTCTCATGACCCTTCTTTGTCGTAGGAGGGTACAATGGACTTTGTCTTCCATAAAAACAATAACTTCCGATGCTGGTCACTGAGTGTCCTCTGAAAGTTTAAATATAGGTATGCTATAAATGGCATAAGTCACCGTTAATATCAACGGAATGGTGGCTGCCACAGGGAAAACATGACAAAAAAGCATGACTCGTCACCACCATTACATTTTTAGTGAATAGGGATGTTGACACCACCAATCAACTGACGTACTTTTTATGAGCTGTCAAAACACATTTCTCCCATAGAGTTTGAATGGCAATAGCAACATATGACGTCACTTGTTCGCATACTCAATTAACTAACTATTTATTTGTTTTAAAGCAACAAAAAATCTAATTTTGCAGTTAATCGAAAATTAATCTGGGTTTTAGGGCTAAAATAAAGCGTTTTTTTACTGGAGTTGTCTTCGAATTATTTTTTAATGGTGTCAACATCCCTATTGAATGATATAAATCACAAAGGACAGAACTAATTAGTAATTATTAATATTAAAATCGAACAAAAAATTGCATACGCGTCAGAGGCCGCTGACCTTCGATAGGTACAACACAAAGGAAAAGAAGTAAGAAAAATCGGCCATGTGAGAGTCGGACCCGCACACGAAGGGTTACGTATACAAACGTTCCAAAAAATTAGGCTTTTTTTGTATACCTACGACAATTATTAACTTTCTTATGTTTTTATTATTAATAGGGATGTTGACACCACCAATCAACTGACGTACTTTTTATGAGCTGTCAAAACAGAATTCTCTCATAGAGTTTGAATGGCAATAGCAACTTATGACGTCACTTGTTCGCCAACTCAATAAACTAACTATTTATTTGTTTTAAAGCAACAAAAAATGTAATTTTGCAGTTAATCGAAAAATAATCTGGTTTTCAGGGCTTAAATAAAGCATCTTTTTACTGAAGTCGTGTCTTCGAATTATTTTTTAATGGCGTCAACATCCCTATTGTCCCTATTGTTGTTGTCTAATATATCTACACTTCAGATGCAATAAAGTCGACAAAAAGATAAAGATTCACAGGTAGCGCAAGCTTGGTGATAGGGTGTCCTTGGTTAGGAAATTTAAGCATGAAACTCTAAAAACAAAAGGTAATGGAGGTTATACCTGTAGGCAACGTTCTTCTGTCCGTAGAGCCACTTTTGAAATTGCTACTCCTCCTATTCTTATTGTAGCCAGCTTCCATTGAGCGTGTTTTCAGACTGTTCGTAGTTTCGCGGTGCGGGGGCACTGCTGGGGGTTCTGAAGGCCTGGAACATATTCCATTACTATTAAATACGACAGTTTTACAGATAAATCTAATATATAAAAATTTCGTGTCACGGTGTTTGTTATCGAACTCCTCCGAGACGGCTTGACCGATTTTTATGAAACTTTTTTCTCTATACTCGGTAGGTCTGAGAATATATGCTTACTTAGGTCGTAGGCTATTTTTTATACCCCTATTCTTAGCGGACGGAGTCGCGGGCAACAGCTAGTAATTTATATAAACGTGGCGTGGGATGCCTTCCAACAAGATAAACTGATGATCTTTTAAAGGTCGCTGGAACCACATGGATGCAGGACTCTTTTTGGGTAGGCCTTTGCCCAGCTGGACGTCTTTCGGCTGATGTGATGAATTTATCTACAATCTACATTGAGAATTAAATCTATGACATTAAATTACCTTCTCCTGGACTCCATGGTAGGTGTGGGTAGTGTGTCTGCTTTCTTTACGTGCCGTTTTTCCGAAGGTTGCATTATTTCAGTGTATTCATCTTCAACTTCTTGTACAGGGGAAGGCGGCAGGGGAGGGAACTTTTGCGAATCTGGAGTCTGCGGCAGCGGACCTAGCTCGTGAACGGCATTCGGCGATGGCGGAGGGGGGTAATGTCGATACGAGTGCTCTACTATTTGCACGTTCAACGGGAAATCTCCTCCGCTCGACACGGCCGAATCCGACGAAGACGGCTGGCGTATCAAGCTAACTGGCACATCCTTGGCACTAGTGGACTTATGCATACTATTCGACCTCCTACCCGACGATCGGTCACGACGATCTATCGATCGCTGATTTTGTATTTCGTTATGACTCGATGATTTTTGAATGTCGTGTCTCTTCTGTCTCTCTTTAGAACTATAACGGAAATTGTTTTCTAATATATCTTTAGATACTTCATCACAGTATTCATCCTTATGGATATTCCAGTCTTTAGGTATATAGGGTGTAAAATGGTTTTGGTCCCGACCTTGACTTAGTATAGCGCTAATGTTGTTTTCAATTTTCCTGAGGGGCGAGGTGTCACCGCTGGAGCCGGGCTCCCCGCCCTCCGGGTCCTCCTCCTCCTCGACGGTGGTGATGAGCGCCTGCCGGCTCGCGCTCGTGCTCGTGCTTTCGCCCTCGCCCAAGCTCGGCAGCGACACCACTCGCACCATGTTAGGGGGAACTGTCGACAGTTCATTGACAGTTTCATTGCACTCTGTTTGGGGCGTTTCTTCTACTTTCCCTTCTTTTATCAGTGACTGTAAATTATCAAAAGTTGAAGAATATTTTTTAAAATCAGTAAATCTGTTTTGTGGTGATAACTTGTTTTGGACAACGTTACTTTTAGAAGAATGTGAGTTTCTCTCAGCAGGCAATTTTCTACTTTTAGGGCTGTGACCGTAATACTCTGAATTATTGTATCTGTCCTGTCCATTATTAAGGTCCAAACTGAGTCTAGATTTCGGTGAAGTCATTTCTTTGCTCAGCCTAGAATTCGGGTAGCAGAGATCTATACTGTATCTTGAATTTGGTGTGTTCAGTTCTCGACTTAATCTTGAATTCAAATCAACACTGTATCGAGATTGCGGCAAGCTCAAGTCTGAGCTCGGTCTGGAGTTGTATGAACCAACGGATCCCGAGCCACTGATGGATAGACTAGACCCGTCCATCGACTTGTCGGTGTCCAGACTTCTATTAAGGCTGTGGTTTTGGAGTAGGTTTGGATTTGCCGGTTTACTGTTGGAGTTCTTGTTAAAGCTCGGTAACTGCTTTCTATTTTTGCCTTTTCGTATTACGTATGTTCCGCATGCAAGATCTTGAATACGTCGGGGGTCATTTTCGGCGTCAGAAGTAGGTGAGGCGAGGGGCTCACACTGAGCGGGCGGCGGCGGCGGCGGCCAGTACTCTTCGCCCCAGTCGTCGTCGACTCGTTGCGGTATCGAACTCGTGCTGGAATGAGACTGATCACCAGATTTTCTTCTTCGTCGGCCTATTACCTGTAATAATGAATATTGCCTTAAGTTAAGTTGCTCAATTGCTCTTTGAACAGGTATATTTAAATTGCTTATTCCGAATTCAAATCACGTACCTTTGTGCTCCCTGGAGTGAGTAGAGGGTCATCACCATCGAGTGACACTTCCCAAGCTATGGAATTGCGTTTCGAAGGCGTGGTGGCTGCGGGCGGCGGTGGCGGGAACGACTCTTCCAGTGAATCATCCGAAAAGTGCTCCTCGTCGTTGCTCCTGTTGGAACCTCTCATCTTACAAATCTCCATTATCTCCTCCGTAGATCCTCTACACACTTCTCTATGTCTCTCCATAGAACCTGCGAGAGTCCGCGGAGGCACTTTTGCCCTCGGCGATAGTATTTCCACGTCGGACATGTTGTCTCTAGTGCCGTTTCTTTCCGATCCTTTGGTGTTTGAAGGTGATATTTTGGGTATGTTGTACGTGGGTGAGAGGGCTGGTCTGTTGAACTGTATGTTGGGTCCGGGGTATATAGTGACGGGATGTTCATTATAGGGTTTGTCGCTGAATTCGCTGGAGAATCCCATGAAAGGGAAGACTGGGGAATTATCGACACTAGGGGATTTCTTATTGGGTGGGGTGGGGGAGTGGGGATTGCGTGGGGGCAGCCAGGCGGCGGCGTCGCCGGGCGGGCGGGCGCCGTGCTGCAGCGACGCGAACCGGTACGGCGGGACCGGGGGCTGCTGCAGGTGGAACCCGTTGCTCTCGTTGTCTTTCTCCCACCCGTATGGTCTCTGATGTCTTGTTTTCGGCTAAACATATATAAGTTACTTATATTATGCGATCGTGTTATCGAGTGATCTAGTAGGTTGTTGGGTCAACTAGTTAAAATTGTTATTGTTGAGATCTTCTTAGCTTGTTTGAACCAAAAAGATTGTATTTGTCTAGTTTATCAATACTGGTTTACTTTATTGAAAGAACCAAAACATTATATGTATAACTAATATTTCTCAGGATTTAACCACGAACAATTTAAAATAAAATTACCTCGAAATTTAGACCACATTACAGCGGTCGTGGTCACGCGTCGACTATAATACATAGCTTAGATTATTGTGTCTAATATTTAAAAACTTACAAAAGTGGTTTGAGTGGCGGTCGTAATCCCGTTGATGCTAATTATGGAATCAAACGCTTCCCCCGGCACTCGCTGTTCCACCGATGATGTTCGTTTTGCTGAATTGGCTGGTGATACTCTGAAAAGATTGAAGGGAATATTGTTGAGGACGCGAAACCCGGAATATATTTCTGGTCAATATTAAGCAGCTGTAGAATTATAAGGAAGCTGACTATTCGCTACGTGTTTGTTGATTTCCTCCCGTCTATTTACCAGAAGTCCTCATGTTTGTCTGTGGTTTAAGCTCGTTATTGTTATCAAATTAGAAATATTTATTGTTTTTATAACCTAAAAGTCATAACGAGTATACTGAGCACAGCTCAAATTTGTAAGCAGGGCGCGTTCCACGACTAACCGTGTAAATTCTCGAAACTCCATATCAAGTTTCGACTGGACTTAACGAAGCTTTAAACTTCCTAGATGTAATTTGAGATAATGGGTTAAGAATGGTTAAGTTGTTTTACTTGGGTAGGAGGGTTGAGATGATACGCTGGGCCTCCTCGGGCGGCGGCGGCGAGTGCGGCGAGCGCGGTGACGGCGGGTCCGGCGGGGAAGGCTCCTCGCGCTCCTCTGTCGGACGGAACCCGAGGGCAAACTTCGCTCTGGAAACATTACAGTATCAGCTTTAATTAGGGTGAATTTTTGTCTCTGCTTAGGGCAAATATTATGAGCTGAAGCTGGCTTGGTCGACACTGAATAATTATCATCATCATCTCAGCCTAAATACGTCCCACTGCAGGGTACAGGCCTCCTCTCAGAATGAGAGGGGTTGGGCCGTAGTTCCCACGCGGGGCCAGTGCGGATTCGGAACTTCACACACTGAAAAATATGATGTATGAACGATGTATGAATGTTGGCAACGGCGCCTGTAGAAAAATGGATCCCAGACTTTTTTTGCACTTGTGACACTTTGCTATAAGTATTTGTCAAAATTAAGCTTCAATCAAATAAATAAATGTAGCACCTAATTAACCTACATTCACCTATTTGTTAAGTGGAAATATTGTGGAAAGCCCTATCCATATAGTAGCGTTTAGGTATGTACTGATTTGGATCTATACCCCAGTAGAGAAGTTTAGTGTCAGATTTCAAATAAAAAGACCATTAAAAGATGTCGTGTCAATAAGTATACGCGGGATACACATTGATATAGATACATACGTAATAAAATACACAGTAATTTCAACTATTCTCTTTTATTCACAGCCAGTTTGCGTGCGATCCATGCGTGAGTGCTAAAGGATCATAATGTAGGTACGGTTAAGTGGAATTAACTTTAATATCAAACACCCAACGGGAACGCACGTACGTTGCTGCTGTTAGCTTTGAGCCATGTAAAAACTACCTAATTACCTGCCCATTGAGTTTTGTGAGGATAAATGCTGTCGGCCCTTTGCTGGCCTTTACGAGTAAAGAGGGCAAGCGCTTAGGGACTCCTGGCACTGTGAAGGGGAGTGCAACAGCGTTGAGGGCACTTCATAGCTTGACTAAAGCGTCGCGTACAGCCAAGTTACCTTCTAATCAGAATAGCTCCACTCACAAAATCATCAAGTTCTTATACGTGTTTGTATGACAGCCGTCAAGGGAAAATATAAAAGGCACATGTTGACCAAAATTATACAACATACCTAAAGGCATTATGTATGTAACCAATTCTTTTTCTTGTTGTAACTATAGGTACATTGTATTTGTGCAATTTAATTTCGTTCAGCTTGAAGTTCACAGATACATTAAAACAGTCAATGGCTGGTTGAAAAATAATAGATTGAAGTACTTAGGTAGTTAGGTAGGTTAGGCCGTTGCATTATTATATTACGTATTCATGGGCCCAATTGCATAACAAAGTACAACTTATATTACAAGCGGAATCCCTTTCTATACTTGAAAGGTTTAGGTAATTAACTAAATGTAAACAAAACAACGTCAACTGATGTCTTAAATACTGTAATTTTCCCATTAAACTATCTAAACATTTACATTTTTGTATTAAAATACGTTAGTCTAGTTTGTATTACAATGATAGATAAATAAAATGTTTTGAATCCTTGAATGTGCCAAATTTGGAAACTGAAGTTTGTTTACACTTAGTTAACTACCTAAACCTTTCAAGTACTTATAGTTAATATAACTGAAGCGAGAGTTCCGCTTGAAATATTAGTTGTACTTTGTTATGCAATTGGGCCCTGGTCTCTGTTTCGCGAGATCTTCCCAACTTAATTAATAAGCAATAATAAGCATCTGAGAGTTACCTTCTCCCGTTCATGCTCATGTATCCATCGTCCTCGGACGTGTGGCCGGCGAGCGGCGAGTCGTCGTCGGTGGCGGGTGTGGCGGGCGTGGCCGGCGTCGCGGGCGCCGCGGCGGTGGCGACCGGCGCGCGCGCCTCCAGCGACCGGGGCTCACCCTCGTCGTACTCGCTCAGCACTTGGTCCAGCAGCTCCAGTGACCGCTGCACGTCGTCGCACCCTCTGGAATTTAAAATTAAACTTTTCTCAAAGATGCAATGAAATGTTAACCTTACGTTCCATATAATAGGCCGGGACGTATCACGTTGCGGGCGCGGTTAGACGAGTGCTATGTACCTACGTAATGGATTTTCATACAGAATTGCAGGACTAGGCCGGGAAAGCGATCGTCTATTGTTTCATGTAACACATCATCACATGACGTTTATAGGTTTACTGTTTTCTTTAAGTTTTGTATTTATTTCACAAGCTTTATTTAGCTTACTTTGGGACTAGGTCAATTGGTGTGAATTGTCCTGTGATATTTTATTTTTTATTTTTTTTATTGCACGTTTGAGAAAAGCACTATACAAGCCTCGGCCGGAACAGGGGTTGCCGGCCTCGTATCACGACGGCCTCATGTAGGTACCACTCGGCCGTCAAACCTACTCGGCCGACAACCCCTTACTTCCCGGCCTCTGTAGTAATGTACTATTGAGTTTCGAAACACACGGAAACTTTAAAGAAGGCTGTTCCGAATAGTTCCTCTTTAAATACAATACGGGTCATACACAGCCCAAGAAACAAAAGTTTGTGGTCATAAAATTAGACTCCGAGTCAGCCAACTAAGATTTATTTAAATGGGACGAAAGTTGGCCAGGCGTCCCATATCACATATTACCTGAAAATACATGATGTTATCCAACCAAACAATAATAACAATAATAATACAATACAATTTATCTAGTAGACTTATAGGAAATAGTAACACATATGCCTGAACTAGGATGATCTTGTGTTTCAGGTGAATGGGAAGACGAAGAAAACATGATTTTTGATTTTGATTTTGATAAAGAGTAACCCCGAAGGAGGAAGGGTGGAGGCAAGTGGAGACAACTTTGTGGTAGGTATGAGGTAAACTAATCTACGCTTTCTCATATCCATACGCTGACTAACATTGAGTACTTAATTGGTGTTATTGCTGTTTGAGTATATGGTTTGATTAGGGTTTTTTATAATACAGTACGTATATCCTAACACTTATTCCTCTAAGTAGACTAAATTGTAACATACGAATGGAATCAGAGATAAAGATTGATCACTGCAATTTAAATAAAATTTACAATTCAATAAGGTTTCCTCTTAAAGATAATGGTTTGAAGTTGTACTTGGTCTACCGAACATAACATAGCAGTCGCGTCTCACGGAACCAGCTCCGAGGTAGTGGCAAATTGAACTCATTTCCTACACGAGAGCACTCGAGAACACTTCCTTAACTGCACCATTAGAACCGAATTAGAGGATAACGATATAGTCACATCATTCCAGTCAAGTGAATCTGTTCCACTCACTTAGGTTAGTGTTTGTCGTACAAGTTTCTAGACCTTTCTAAATCTACGACAGAAAGTTATTTGTTCAGCAGAAAGAAGTTGAGGAACCTTTTCACAATAAAACAACATACTGTAAGGGGGTGGCGTGAACTGTGTGATATTTTTATAGATGGAGGTTCCACAGTTGCTCACTAAATTTTCTTTTCGGGATAATACGTAGTTTACATGCGTTTGTTTTCATGTGTGTAAATTTAGAACTATTGATCAATTTCGAATTATTAAACTGAATTAAAGTAGATAACCCCGCAAATCCATAAGTAAGTCAAAGTTCATAAATTAATCCATTAATTTGTAAGGCATCCCGACATTTCAGTTCATTCATGAACGTTTATTCTATTCGGTTGCCCCATTTTGGAAAGGTCAAAGCGTGGGCTTGAAAAGGAGCTTCAAGAAAACAGAACATTAAAATATCTTTTAACATTCAAGGAAAGGTTAAAATTTTGCAATATTTTTCGGTTTATTTTAGTTGAAAGTCAGAGCGACGACTTCGTATATTTATTTAATTGAATTGAACCTTTATACCTCCGGATTAGCAGGAGTTAATTATGTCAAAGCAGAATGATACAAATTGAACATTCAACAAACAACAAAACAAATAGAACAACAGTCAGAATTTAACAGTTCTACGTCTATTTAATTAGACAAAGCTAGTCAATTTCAAACGTTTCTCATCCGTTTATTCTATTTTAATCATATTGTACAAATAGTACACTTGTATAATTCATCACTAGATAAATAATTCTACATTTCTAAATGCTTACACACACGAGGAGTCCTATCCAAAGGGTTCATTATATTTTGAAGGCAGCATGTCCTCGTTGCTACAAAGTGATTCTAGTGCGGGGACACAAAGCAGGCCTGTCGAGAGAAGAGGCACATGCTCTCGCCACGTCTCTCGATGAGCTCTCGGCAGTTCGGTGGTGTAGCTGCTCGATGTCGGAACGTTTCTTTATTTAAACGACGTACATTGGAAAACAGAATAAGTAGGAATCATGGTATTTAAATAATGATGCAAATCATCAGTATTATTTTGAAGAAACGGTAACCGCTCTGATTTAAGGGAGTTTTTGTTTATTATCTATGGATTATATTATAACTTAGAAAAATATCCACTCTCACTTGAACTAATGAAACTGTTTACCGAATCCTATTGAAAATTGAATAACTATAAATTAAAATTTTTAAAAACCCCCAACGCAATTATGTCACGTATGTTTGAACATAATTAAAGTAAATGCCCAATTTGCCTCTATGATCCCATCCGCAGCTAACAAAAGAGCTGATAACTTTGAAACGGCTAAACCGATTTTGATGAAACATATCTAAAAACTATCGTCAAGAAACCTGCTTTCTAATAAAAAAACCGCATCCAAATCGGTTCACCCGTTTAAGAGCCATGATGCCACAGACAGACAGACACACACACACACACACACACATATAGCGGTCAAACTTATAACACCCCTCTTTTTGTGTCGGGGGTTAAAAATAGGTATACCAATATAATTGAAAAAATCGGCAAAACGCGTGTGATGACGTGTCGTAAATATGGAATACCTAGTATTAAATTTTGATCGACTGCTAATCGTTAACTTGTACCTATAGCCTACTAAATTGTCATACCTACTTAGTTTTTATTTTAAAATAGGAATTATTATTATAATTCATTCGCTTTACTGCCTTGCAATGTGTATGTAGCCGAGTTTAGACCTGCAAGTTTTTCTTGCAGGTCTAAACTCGGCTTTATGTCCTATAACCTATAAGTTACCAAGCACTACCTATTCCAATCTTTGTTCAAGCATGCCAAGTCTTGAGACCGGAGGTTATTTAGGCAACACTTATTAACGATATTCATGAATTCCTGGTGGGTGCAGGAAGCCAATATCTGAAGGGGCGCCGGTACGGTCTTGTCTCGTGCAGCGATCTCGGCTCTTGATCGAGAGCTCATTAGCGCTCACCTCACTAATGATCTATCTCATGTGTACCACTAGTAGGTACTTAAAGACAAAAGGTTCACCATGACAATGAATCAATCATTAATTATTCCATGTTCCGATACAGGATACTTACCATGATCCGTATGAAAAGGTAATTATTTTTTCTGTAAATCCAGATGTACCCATTGCGAAAATCTCGAAAATACCTATATCTCATCTAAGTGTACCTATATGTAGCCATCTACAAAACTTTGTATGTATTGTGTGTGATGATTATTTTATGTATTTTATTAATGCTCATGTAAGTATATTGCCCATACCACCTGCTTAAATCTATTTCTTTCTCCTTTCTGCTTCAAAGGTTCCCTGGAAGAGATCGGTCTGTAGCGATAAGACCACCCATTGCATACCGTGTATTTTTTTTAATATACAATTGCTCTAAACTGTTTAGGTATTATGTGGTGTAGGTACAATAAAAAGTTATGCTATTGTATTTTATTGTAAGTATGTTGAATTACAAACTCATTTCTAAGTACAAATATGTAGTAACGTATACATACACGATTTCGATTAATTAAAATTAAGAGATTTATCCCCTGTTTCACCATCCATTGATCAAATTTATTTGACGGATAAATATGATGCCGTCTCTGTGTGTTTTGTTCGAATAGACGGAGACGGCATCACATTTTATCCGTTAGTTAAAATTAATCAATGGGTGGTGAAACAGCCCCTTAACTAAGTAAATTCAAGCTCAGACATTTGAAAATAGAGCGCTACACTTTCTATTCACATATAAGTTTGTAAGGTTGATGCCAAGGATATTTGTATATTTATGTTTTTTCACTTTATTTTAATTTGGAAAAAAGTATAAAAGTATCTTTGACGCCGACTGTACAGGGTAAAATAAAATCCTGCAAAAGTGTCACCTCCAACTACTTAAAAGCGGGAGCGACTTTTTATTTGATTGAGTGACGAACAATTGCGTCGCGTAGACGCGTGCGACTAACGCGCTCACAGGATCGTGCACTTTTACGCGTAGCTGTGTAGTAACAGAGTACAGCATTGTGCCGCCGCTCGCCACAAAGCAGAGCACTCAGCATGAGTGCCGCGTGGCCGCGTGGCGGGCGCGTGCCTGCCTTTGTTTTATTCCACCCACACTCCTCCGTTTTCGAAACTTTTAAGACTACGGATCGCGTTCCTGTTTCTAAATAGTTCGGTTTCATTGATTAGTTACATCAAGTTAGGCCTGGTGGATTTGTTGGAAAGTTTTCAGGACCAGGCGAGGCAGAATATATAAGTCTAACTAGAGCCAGATTAGGTTGTAAAATCAAAATAATACAATATTTTTCGTGTACCGTTCTGATCTACCTATTTGTAGCGTTTAGATTATGAAATACATAAGAAGTTAGAATGAGGAGATAGGATAAATGAGGGTGAGCAAAGTTATTGTTTCAGTTCATTAATTTTAAGTTAGAATTTTTCCATCTACTTTTGTAAAACCGGTGTTATTATTATGGAACAACAAACAAAGGCCTCCCCTTTCCTCCGCCATTTTTCCCTATCCTGGGCATGCACCTGCCAATCGACAACAACAGTATAATCTAAGTAAATCAATGTTGTACCCCAACTTTTCAGGCCTATACCGTGATACCGGCCGGGGTACGTATTCACTGAAACAAGAGCAGCGAGGTGGAAGTGCAGCGGCCGTTGACCCCGCGTACGCACAGCCTTGCCTGAAGTACGCGCTACTCGTTAAATGCGGCGCGAGTTCGCGATTTTAACAACTTGGTCAAACCAAGCGGCACGGCGCCCTGTGATGAGGAATGGCTAGAGGTTTTTCCCGATCAACGGGTAACTGGGCAACTTTTTTCGAAATAAACATTGCATTTCACGTAAGAAAATAATAGGTATATACAACTCTTATTACTATTCTTAATAAAATAAAATGAAACGAAATAAACATTTAATTACCGTACCTTCTAACTAAAAGCGGTATACTTAAGTATAGAGTTTGATTGCGTTTCATAATAAGCCAATAAGCCATAATATTAATTGGTTCGTAACCTAAGCGTTTTATACAAATAGTGCTTTCAAAATACAACCAGCAAGGATGAAAGTTTTTAATAGTTGTTAACTCCTTAGCGGTTGGAACCACAGAGCTTTTTAGTGCACAAAACTTGTCCAATTATTTCGCGCCGGATGTTGTTTCTTTGTTCCGGCCTCAACATTTACACGGACGCTTTCCAGGATGACTAGCACGAGAAGCTGAAAGTCGCTTTGTTGTAATTTGCCTCTTTTTGACCAAACAAGTACAAAATCGACGCACTGCTGTTCAGCTTGAAGATGGCAACCGCGGTTGGATTTATTATGGTAAAAAAATCGAAAATATTCATTGCGGCTATCATACAACACAGATCGTAGATAATTCTTGTTTTAATCAAAAAAGAAAATGGAAAACAAGCGACATTTTTTACCGTCAAATTTGACGGCAATTAATGTGTTCACAGCACAAACGTAGGCATAAAAATAAACTCTCACTTCAATTCACATTTCTCTCATTTAGAACACCAGACAATCATCTTTTACTTTTAGAAACTAACATAACCAGAACTAACGCATATCTTTTCCCACATCTGCTACAGATAAGTACAAGACGTATTCTTACGTCGGCCCTAAATGGGAAGATAACCTCGCGGCGATTGTGACGGCCGTGAACCGGCCTGGCGCGTGACGGCGCCGTAATCGATCGGATTACCTGATAATCTAGGGAAAGCTCGCTCACCAATTGAACTACATACGGCTTTGTCTTATTGAGTCCAGTCCATCATATATATGTAGTTTTTCTTTGGATATAGTGACAGTAAAGCTCACTATTGTTTATGTGGACATGGAACAGTCCTACAAAGAACTTTAAAACATGACACTATCTAGCAGTAGTATAAATACAGCTTTGTGTTATAAATGTTTGAGTACTTTGACATATCAGATATTTTTGCTGGTGGCTGTACAATACGTGGTTTCATTTATGTGTGGAATAACATTGGAGTAACTGTATAACGGAAAACTGAGATTTACGGTGAAGGAAAACATCGTGAGGAAACCTGCATAAACCTGAGAAGAAATTCAATAGTGTATGTGAAGTTCCCAATCAGCACTGAGCCCACGCCGTCTCATTCTGAGAGGAGGCCTGTGCCCTGCAATGGGACGTATATAGGCTGGGATGATGAACTGTATAGTATAAGTAGTACCGAGACAGTGAATAACTGTTTTGGTCGGTTTTGCGATTTATTTCTTATTTATTTATTTGTGCACTCGTAATTAACATTTACAGGCTTTCAGTAACAACCAAAGCGCCAATAATGATAGTATTGTGTTACATTAAACGATAAATTTTATTAGCAGAGAGATTATTAGATTAGCAGAGAGAAAAAATAGTTACAATGAAAGCAATATCAGCAGTGCAAATTATAAAGAATGCCACCTGTCGGCACTTACATCTTAATATTTATTGGTTTTGTGCCACAAAGTAATATGTAGTGATAAGGCAGTCGGAAAATTTCGCATGAATGTTAACTTTATACCTTTCAATTTTAAACCATAAATTGGCTTACCTTTATAGTTAGTCGAAACCTTTATATATTAATTTTTATCACGTTATATAAAATTTGATGAGATATCCCAATAGCACAACACTCTATATTAACATAGTAACATAGAGCTAAAACAAATCTTTTAATCGAATGAGTATCAACATCCTGTTAACGCTACTGGGATTTGTATCGTTTTCTGGCAGTGTACCGCTTCCGTGCTCCAATAGTTCCGTTAAACTTGGTCCCATTAATTATCCACGAGCACACATCCGAAAACAGGAACAAGTTTGTTAATAACGAGGAACTTAAGCGCATTTCGACACTCCACCTGCGGGTGAAGGATAACATCTCTACACTAATAAATTATACAGGCCAAGTCGGTGGTGCTGTATGCTGACTTAATCTCGGCTACTGCAGGCAAGCCAGGTGTTGTGCTATTTATTGCCCCACCACTATAATAGTTTCAGGAAAATTTGATATGCTACGCCGCGCCGTAGCAGTGCTACGCCTTTTTACTATTACATTACGGAAGCATTATTACAATGTATGTACTTATATGTTTTTTACGCCTTTAAGTATTGAAAAGAAACAAGAAAAAATATTTCTATTTTAATTGGCAACTTAAAACGGTGGCACATTAAAATCCAATTTCTGTAGGTATCGTAAAATACTTTCATTTCCGAAAAGCTGAACATTTCACTTCCTTAACAATCCGTTAACAATACACCCCATTTTAATTGTTGCCGTTCGCAAAACGATTTCTGTCACGAATAAAAATCTATGACGTTATTATTAGATGGTGACTTTTATCGGAAAAATCATTCGTCTTCTTTTGCGCCTCGGAAGGAAGCTTTGAGGACAAGCCAATGAGGGCAGCCGGCTGTAACAACACCTCGCCGACATCTCTCGGAGCCAATCCCACCCTTCCCCATATGAAATAAGGTTTACATTCCAAATGAATTTTAACTATTATCGGCTGCAGCGGCTTAAAGCAATTTTGCGAGTCAATATTGAACTTTTCAACTCTTGGGGACGATGTGTTCCGCTGAAATAGTACCGAGCACAGCCGTACATACGAACGTACTTGAGAGTAATTTACAAGTTAGAAGTCAGTCGTTAAACTTGAGGCAAGTAATTACTTGAGTTGCCCCCAGAAAGTTTTTAATCTCAATTCAAGTTTTGTAGTGGAGCAAAATGTGTTTGAGAAAGTTGCTAACATTGTTGTATTGTGTGGTCAGTTTGAAAAAGTTCTCTGTGATTTATTGTACTAATAAAGGAATTAATTTTTGTGTAAGCATGAATTGAAAATTAAAATACAATTTCCCATACCAAATTATGTCCTTAAATAGGTGCTTCGGGGCTGGAGACGACCGGATTTAACGAAATTATAAGGGTTTCTCGCGGTTTAATTACGGTATCCCAAAAACGTGGCGTTTTGTGATAATGGGCACGGGAAGCTATGGAAGGTTTAATTTGGGCTCTAAATCATTCGGGGACACTCATCTGAGTTACGTATACGTGTGGCTAGGGGACGCTAGGGGAATGGAAAATGTGTAGCATTTTACTCATCCTGTATCGTACTTCCCATGCAAATTCAATTAGTCTACATCCATTCGATAGCCGCTCAACATTAAAATTTACGGCCAAACATGGGTAAAGGTGATAATACGTTAAAACATGATCAGTTATTTTCAAACGGACTAAAATATTAAAATTAACTGTATCGGTAATAAAAGTCTAAAAAAGCCTGTAGCCAATTTGATTCGGTTTGAATATGAAGTGCATTTCAAAAATATAAATATTTTTTTACAATGGAGTCGGAAATAGCTGGCGCTGAAACCGGAATGTCATTTAAATAATAGTTGCCGCCGTGCACGTTTCGGACAAAACTTTGCATTTAAAGTTCGAGTCTATAGTTGCAGCCGTATCGACCGCTGGCGGCCAGACGACGCCGCTGAAAAACTATGCTTTTTGTTCTAACTTGTGCTCCGTCTTGTGCGAGCTCGAGTACATCTCGATTGCCAACTTTCCGCTGTGCGACCGACACCAACTTATCTGACCCACCTCTGGTGCCAACTGATAAAAAGTTAAAAACAGTTGCGAGGGTTTAATTAGCCCGGAGGTCAAATTTCGTATTCCTGTTTTCAAGGTATATTCTGTTAATTAACGTAAAAGGCTCTTTAGAAAGGTTAGCGTAGGTTGAGTAGCCTTGGTATCAGGATTATTAGCATAAAAGTTAAAACGAATAATTTGTATGTGGCGCAAAATTGTACAAAACGTCTTTTATTAAGTATATAACGACCGCTTTAGCCTAGTTGGTAGTGACCCTGCCTACGAAGCAAGAGGTCCTGGGTTCAAATCCCGGTAAGGGCATTTATTTGTGTGATGAGCACGAATATTTGTTCCTGAGTTATGGATGTTTTCTATGTATTTAAGTATTTATTTATCTATATAAGTATGTTTATCCGTTGCTTAGTACCCATAACACAAGCTTTGCTAAGCTTACTTTGGGACTAGGTCAATTGGTGTGAATTGTCCCGTGATATATACACCGTGAAATTTTAGTGGCTGTTTTCCCGAAACGAGGTGATTTAGTATCGATTGTACAATCGATTTATAATTACTATTTTGAATAGAGTCAAAAATCCAATTGTGAAAAACGAAAGTCGAAAATGACCGCAAACCAATAGTAACGCTTCGTTGGTACAAGTAGCGTACGATCGTGCGATAGGTTAGATACCAACGAAGCGTTACTATTGGTTTGCGGTCATTTTCGACTTTCGTTTTTCACAATTGGATTTTTGACTCTAGTCAAAATAGTAATTATAAATCGATCGTACAATCGATACTAAATCACCTCGTTTCGGGAAAACAACCACTAAAATTTCACGGTGTATATGTATCAAACTTTATTGAAATCAGTACTCTTTTATACTCCGAAATCGGCTTAATACCATCTTTGCCTATTTGTTGTGGAAACGTCCCGCAGTTTTGGCTAACAAGCGTTTTAGGAACCCCCGCCGTTACTGGCTATGGTTTCCCCTATTTTTAAATTACCTTGTACTTCCCCACCTCGCATTCAGCGTTTGCTATTATTATCTTCTTTGGTAGGTATCTATTTATTTTTATTTAGAATTAGTTTGTCGTGTCCCGTGGAAATTTCTCATTTTCCAGGATTATTATTAAACTATTTTTAGCATTCATATGCTGTCTAAGTATGTATGTCATTACCAAATTTCATTAACATTGCTTTAACGATGTTTGTGTGTAGGTGTTGCAAGCAGACGAAAGTACTGATTCTTTTTTTGTGTCACTAGTAAAATGTTTAAATAAAATCTACTTCGTGTAATCTGACGGCATTGTGATGGGCAAGGAGTCTAAAAAATACAGAGCTAGAGGCTGTTAAATTATTTCCTATCCCAATCTTTCAAATTCAATTTCCGAGAGAGCTCGTAAAGCATTTTACTAATAGAACCTTTTACGACTTTAAAAATGACCTATTCAGAGAGCCTTTAATATCCGGGCTTATAAGCAGACATCCGAGTAACCTACTGAATAGATATACGTACCGGCTTTTTAGGATACTGAGATAATGTCAAAGCAAGTAGTGGCACCTAAACAGTATTAGGACAACTCAGTTTGGGATAATGCACGGGAAATTCTCTACACATATTACACTGTAAAAAATACCCGCAACTAACTGAATTGAGTGCCCGCAGGCCACGCCGAGAAGTCCCGGACTCAGGTACAGCTAATAATTACCGGATAATTACCGGATTGTGTCCGTAACTTCGGCTGTAAAATGTGCAATTCCTAAATGATACTGCAGTGACGGCAATGAAAATTAAATAAGTGTCTGTAGTTTTTAAATAGTAAACTATAAATATTTATTTAAGTGAGATTTAAATGTAGTTTTTGCGCGAATTTCTGCTCGACAGCATGCTTTTCATCGCGACTGGTGTGATACGGTCGAAATGTCGCCTAAGGTTATTAATAAAGCGTGTAGTTAACCGCGTAAACTTTTAGATACTCATAGGAAGCGTTTGACCGTATAGATAAATATGGTTTGTGATTGGCATAGATATTTTTTTTCTTATTTCAAATACTATTATGATGAAAGTCAAAGTAAAAACTTGAAGCTGCCAAGTAAGTGAATAAGTAATCCGCTGAATACTTTCTTCGCCCGTTAATAGAGTCCTAGGCTCCTAACGGATTATGAATGCCGACAGCGTTTGAATTGGCGTCTCCGTCTAGAGTTAGGGAGGGTTTGGGGGTTCCAAACCCATGTGCAAAGCGACGCGACGCCAGCACAAGCGAATTGTCTCCTTGTCGCTTTGAAGAAGCCGAATGTAAGATTTTTTTTTTTTTTTTACATAAAACTGACCCGTGATTGACCACTATCTCACCTGATGAAAAGTGTAGATGAGGCCAAAGGTGTACCTCACTGGTTCAGTAACAGCCTATTCACTCTAGCCTTGAAGAGACCTAGGTTGTATTTATCAGGAAATACAGACGACGGGAGCGAATTCCATTCTTTAGCAGTTCGCATTAGGAAGGATGACGCGAAGCGCTTCGTACGGGCCACTGGAATACTAACCACATAAGGATGAAGACGCTCCCCCCGCCTGGATGTCCGATGGTGAAATGGAGATGGAGGAATTAAATCATGTAATTCCTGCGCACACTCTCCAAAATGTATCCGATAAAAAACAGACAAACAAGCAACTCGACGACGGTGCTCGAGGCTCTGCAGCCTACCACCGATTGACGAACTATCACCAATGAGTCTTCGGGCTCGATGCTCCACCGAATCCAACGCCGCCAACTGATACTTGGCAGAACCGTCCCAAAGGTGGCAGCAGTATTCCATACATGATCTAACCTGTGCTTTGTATAAAGTAAAAAGTTGCTCCGGCGTGAAATACCGTCCCACCTTATATAAGATACCAAGTTTCTTAGCAGCAGTTTTCGCCCTGGACTCAATGGCCGCGCCGAAGTTGAGATTAGATGGCACGCTCAGTCCAAGAAGCTCAAGGTGGTCTTTGGGTGGTAAGGATACATTCTGGAAAGTAGGAGCCAAGGTGAATGGACTCCGCTTTGCGGTGAATAGACACGCCTGTGTCTTGGCAGCATTAAACTGGACCAAGTTGATTCCTTCCTTAGATTCCTTTTATTATTGCGAGGAAACTTTTTATTCATACACATGGTTCCAAAGCTGTTCATAAATATTCTTCAAGTCATATCACCAAGACCTGAGAATGCGTGAGACGTTTAATTCAGCATTATATCAGGCCTTAGTTAGTTTTTAGGGTTCCGTACCCAAAGGGTAAAAACGGGACCCTATTACTAAGACTTCGCTGTCCGTCCGTCCGTCTGGCACCAGGCTGTATCTCACGAACCGTGATAGTTATACAGTTGAAATTTTCACAGATGATTTATTTCGGTTGCCGCTATAACAACAAATACTAAAAAACAGAATAAAATAAATATTTAAGGGGGCTCCCATACAACAAACGTAATTTTTTTGGTCCTTTTTTGCTCGTTATTGATAACAGCAACAGGTAGAGGCTTGAAATGTTCACAGAATATTTAGTTATATATGTCGTTGCTTATCTAAAACAACGCTCTATTCCAAAATACCACAGTGTGCAACTTAATACTTTAATTATTGCAAATAAGGTGTATAATTACACAACGTATCATGCCGAATTAGGCCGTTGTTTTAGATAAGCAGCGATGTATTCAATTTAAAAATAAATAATTAAATTTAAATAATACAAATATTTAAGGGGGGCTCCCATAAATACAACAAATGTGTTTTTTTGCCGTTTTTATAGATAATGGTACGGAACCCTTCGTGCGCGAGTCCGACTCGCACTTGGCCGGTTTTTAAGGAGTTAGTATTGAGACAAAGGCTAGCGAATCTCATGAGGATTACGTTAATTAAGGACTTGCCACACTTCGTTAATTGGGGAAACGATTATTAAATCACATGGTAAAGAAATGTCATTGTTTCCCTGAATGATCACAGGTCAATCATTACAATAGCAGCCCATGCCCATGCCAACTGGATAAACACCGATCGATCTGCTATCAGTCGGAAGCCGGGACTGTGTGCCGGAGCCTAGACGGAGACGCGCCGGATGCGGCGGCATTAGCTCTTGATTTATACGTCTGGCTGGCGGTGGGCGCGCTCGCGGGGCGCTCTTGTATTGCGATAATTCCGCAAACAATGCACACGACCCCAGCCACCTAACCACGCAACCGTCTTTTTCATCTGATACAAGTTATTATAACGCCCTAATGGCGTAAATATGTAAATTAAATACCATAGGGTAACATATCAAAAGAGATTATTCTGATGGGATCGTTTGAATGCGAGTAGGTTCGGAACGTAGTCGCTTAGTGTCGGGATATCTTTATTGACGTTCACCTAGTCTGGGTGCGCGATCGTATTTGCATAGAAAACAGCGTGCTCTCTTTGTGATATCAGTACAAAATATTAGACGCTACTGGAAAAAACGAAAGCTCATAAATCCTGGGTTTGGGAAAGGGGTTGCTGACAAAGATGTCGTTTTTGAGAATCAATATAATCACGGTCGTTTACCTAGCCACCCTACAAATTGTTCCAACCCTATCGGTGTAGAGGCGCACTCGAAACGCCCCGAAAACTCGCCGCTCTCTAAATTACTGCTGTGGATAAAATTTGAACCCGTGTCCCCACGCGGGGCAGGGGTACCTGCAGTTAATTATCTGCGTGCAGAGGGAAAGAAAGGGGAAAGACGCGGCTGCCGATATTCTCCCCCAGGCGACGCTCGGTCCGAAACTTGCGCCGAGCGGGACCTATCGGAACGTTTAGCCTGTTTAATTAGTTTTAATCAAAATCAACAGAAAATTAATACGAATCGATTTAGCTATATTGTTAAAGGTGCCCCGCTCGTTTTGTTTGAGCAAAATATAAAAGATTGCTTTTAAGACGGCTTTGACGTCATTAGCATCCATAAACGCGGATTCGATGAGTTTTAAATGTCGAAAAAGAGCATTAAAAGCAATTCCCTAAGAAACGTGCAGCACTAAACGTAGAAATTAATGTGTTGTAAATTATTAAGGCGAGTGACGACGACAGGCTTGGGGGTTACAGGACATTAAGCAGCAGAAAGAATGCCTCCCCCACCTATACGTCCCGGCAGCGTAATTACCTGCTTCAAACGGATAAATTAGATTAATCACACTTGCTTTGACGGCCAGGTGCTAATGGAAACTCGCGTTACGACCTTCCTTGGGCTTGTCGTAAAATTAATACGTCAGACCCTGTTTGTCATATTTGACTCCGGAGCGCGGCTTTGTCGTCGGGAAAGAAAAAGATTATGTTTTTGTCGTTTTATTTGCATTTGGGGCTCTAAAACGTTGTATGGACAGCAGAAAAGGGAGCGGAGCATGTCGGCATGTCATCGTATGTAGTGACTTTTCCATCAAGTTGGCGTGTGTGTTGGAGTGCGAGAGCCATTGAGGAGCAGGGCGCTTCGTCGCGCCCCCCGGTAATTAGCTGCGCGCCGCCAGACGGCACCCGCCGCTGTTTGCTCACACCGCGTCCACGAGGATCTTGCCCACACGCGCCCGTGTAAATGGTCTTTAAATAACTCTGTCAGCTCGATCCGTGGAGCCTCCGCCACATAGGGCTATTTATACCTTGCCAGACATGCATCAGACAACCTACAATAGGTTTAATTTTCTTTTTGTGTTGTATTTCCAATCTTAGTTAAAATTGGTTTAGGACCAGCCGATATCCACATACGCATTTCCTAACAAAAGGATAGGGGTTGGAATTGAAGTTCGCTAACTATTATAGAATGCGTCTAAACAATGCGCCACGAATCGCAGGAAATCAGCTCGTTTGCAACAGCCACGCTCGAGAGGCGCACTTGAGAGCCGGCTCGTTAGCGGGAGAACTCAAATTACGCCGCAGCCCTATAGGTGCACTTACATGCGTAACAAACTTATTAAAATATACCACGTGCTAGTAAAAATAGTGATATTTTAGTATGAGTAAGCCAAGTATGTTTGTAGCTGTAAGCAAAAACTCTACACTCATAAATATTGTAAGTATTCACCCGACACGTGCCAGGTAGACCAGTTTTATTTATTTGTTATCGACACACGGAAAAAAGACAAGAGAATTTCTCAGAACTGTACTTTCTTCCTGGAGACAGCAAACATTATCTTAAACACATACACTATCTGCGAACTTTGGAGGATAATTAAGGCGATGAAAGTATCAGCACGGCGACTAATTGTTTGCTGATACCTATTCAGTTTTGTTACTTTGATATCTACTAAGTATCTATTTTCTGCAGCAAAGTATGCTTTAAGCTTATAAGCAAAGCACCTAAGTATTTGAGAATCACATTTTTTTGCCAAATATTTTGACGTAGGTTGGTACATGTTAAAACAACATAATCCCTCAGCCAAGTCTTCCGTCAATATCCTTTGAAAATTAACGTGAAACCGTCACGTAAAAAATACGCTTTGTACGAACACGGAAATGCCTTTTAAGATTTATACCGCGACAATTTGTTACAAAAAGCCAAACATTTTCGATTTAAAACACGCGTTGGAAACCTCCACGTTACACATCAAAGATAATAATATCAATATCGCGGCGGGAGTACTTTCCCTGCCGTCTGCGGCGGCGGCGGGAGGCTGTGGGGGCACCTTCACTCTCGTGCGCCGCCGCCGCGCCGCATCCCGCACGCTGTTAGGCTGCCATGTGGAAAACTAACATGTTTATCAAACTATGATTTTTGTAAGAAACTTTCGTCATCATTGTATTTACCAACGAATATTTTCATTTTACAAAGGTTTTCTGTGCTAAATACTCGTAGCAATAAATTGTATATTTCATTGAATTAGTAGAAGACCAAAGCAAATCGAATACCTCAGTTGGAATCTAGATTGAAAATTAATAAACTTAATGTGTTAGGTACCTTTAGGCTTGGTCATTCTACATGCGATCACATTCTCGCCCGCTCCTAAGTGTACAATTTTTTCAGCCTCGGTAGGCACAATTGATTACCAGTTTAATGTTGGTAATGTTATTATAAGTTCTGTACGTCGATGTAAACACTTCCGCATAATATGTAATCAGAGTGCGGTAAAATTTAATGCTCCGACGTTTAATCGCTTGAAAGCTTATGGGTTTCAGTAGTAAATCATAAAGAAATTGAAAATTAAACACATGTTGTGTGTTCCACCCATTAAAATCTATACATATAATAAATCTGTAACAAGTCGGTGTCTGTACATTGAAGATATTTGAGAAAAACTGTCACTAGGGCTATTTATTAGCACAATAGAACCCAAAACAATGATTTTTAGAATTATTGTCTGTTTGTCTGTTTGTCTGTGCGTTTGTGCGCGCTAATCTCAGAAACGGCTTAACCTAGAAGGATGCGGTTTTCACTGATATGTTGGTATTTTCTTGGATTAACATTTAGTGTTTGTTTCATTTGAATCGGTTCACAAATAAGAAATATACGTCTATTTTAAGAATTTATCGAACAGGTTTTTTTGTTTGAACGCGCTAATCTCAGGAACTACTGCTCCGATTTGAAAAATTCTTTCAGTTTTAGATAGCACATTTATCGAGGAAGGCTATAGGCTATATATCACCACGCTAACACCAATAGGAGCGGAGCGGAGCGGAAGAATGTTTAAAAATCGGGGGTTTTTGAAGTAAAACTTCTATAGGCACGCTTGACTTGGGAGTACGGTGCACGGTGTTGAATGTGAACGCGGGTGTGCGGGGGCGGGTAATTTTTTTTATATCAAGGAACTAAGGAGAGCCATAATTGATGAAAAAGCAAATTGGATAAAAAAAAATAAGCTGCCCAAATTACTAATTCCACGCGGACGGAGTCGCGGGCAAAAGCTAGTAATACAATAAAATTTTACGTTCCTTGTTTTTCGTAGACGAGAACGAAATAAATGAAAATTAAACTCACTGGCTTTGCTGTTGTAAATGTAGTTTTTCTATGGTAATAGCTTTTTACGCCTTTTCTTAGATAAATCAATTGAGTATCGCAGTAATGTCTAAACCGTTATTTAAACAAAACTCATTAGCTATACGGATTTGTTTCAATTAAGCACAATAGGCGATTCGTAGCTTTTACCAAATCGTTTTATACCGGGCATCGGATTACAAAGAGCTTTGTAGGCAGTACCACGTACAATAACAGCTGGTCAGCGAAAACCCGACGCGCTCCATTATGGAAATTGACTGACGTGCGCAGGAGGGGGAGCAGGCTATGGCTAGACCTGACCTGAGCTACAAGCGGGAGACCTATTCACACATCATTTTATCAAACCATAACCACTTCGTCGAAGCAGCTGTGAATCGCAAGTGGAGCGATTTGGAATATCCAATTAACAGAAAAAAATCAATAAGTCAGTCAATGACTGTGAATTTTAAATATACTTCGAAATTATGTATGTATGTCCAACAACGTTATGATTTATTTTCAGTACTGTTAAAGCAAAATTAAATCACTTCAACATACGTCTATTACAAGTCAGTGATTTGCAGAAAGCCCAATATCAAAATTGGGCAATTGAAAACACTGTTAACATTCCTTGTTCATTCTACCGACTAAAATGGCATTCCTAGTAACAATGCAAACGTAACTACAAGGCTCTTATTTAGAACATAAACTGAAATAATCGGTAACGCGCCAATCGCTAAGCTCGGTCTGACCGTTCGCTAAAACTAATTTGGAGGAAATAAGAGGTTTTACGACTGATTGGAGTTTAATGAAAAACGTGCGACCATTTGGGCCGTATTAGAGAATTTCATCATCGATGGACTTATTTGATACCTAAACTTGTGACCGTCGAATTGGGGATGTCTATTTTTTTTGCAATAGTACATCGAAAACCATTTCGTGATAAATGCTTTTTAACTCGTTTTCTGTTGTTATTTAATTTTAATATTATGTAATGAATTTATTACATAACAAATAAGCAATGGACCTTCATTTGACATTGGTGTAAATTGCGTAACCGGTCCAAGTCGTACTTTATTCTGTGCGGTTAGAATTATTCACAATTTACGCGTGGATTATACTACGGAGTTTGATTTGGACCCGCTGTCTGACATCTAGCACTTTGACAGCGCCAGTAAAGTGACACTAGTTACAGTGTACCACTACGCAAAAAATAATTAAAGGGGTTGCCTTATCATACGCATTTAGATAGATTTAGAAATTTGGCAGGGGGGAGCCCTCAATTATAATCTGACGTCATCAATCAAAATAGTTAAAATAATTAATTTTGAAAAAAGTAGTGAACTAAATGACAAAATATTGAAATTAGTTTCTTATAATTGACTTTTCTATACAAAAAAAATGTAAAACCACTGGTAATTTTTTTAGACATTCCCAATTAGTAGAAGATATTTGAGACCTTTGTGGAACTGTATTTTTCAATCTCTAATACAGTGCAAAACCATAAAAATCTAGTTTAACGATTAACGAACTGTAGGTAATTGCTACCGAGATATTTAACTACATAAAATGTTTGTAAGAAGTAATGAAGGAAACAACCAACTTAACATTGTAAATCATGGCACTTTAAGAGATAAGTTACACGATAGCCTTAAAACGATCGCGCGATGGTGAAAAGTACGTAATAAAACTTAGTAATGCAGTTAATATTAACCATTTTTGTAAAGTTGTGTAGCATCAAAATTATTATACTAATCAGGACTTATCACGCAAAATTTACTTCGACGTTTCGGCCACATTGCAGCGTTTGCGTATTGTTTGCGTGATAGGTAAGTCCCGTTTAGTATAATAATTATGAGTCAAAATCAGTTTAAAACAGTATCGTGTAGCATCGTCCGTTCGCTTTTTGCCGTGATTATAATGCATGGTATAACGTTAATAGTTTTCCGTGAAAGCTTTTAGGACCGCATGGATCAGCTTTATCTATATGTATTACCACACTTTGTGATTAAGGAAGTGGCCGCTAAATCAAAACACGCCCTAAAAATATGGCGGGCGTGGTTTCAAGTTATTACGCGGATTACCTCGGAACACTTTTGGGGATTTTTTTTATTGAGGCATGGTGATATACGACTATATTATAGCCGTAATATCAATTTTCGGTGAACATGTTATTACACGTTTAGGCCCCTTTTTACCTCATTTACATAACGAGGATATAATTTTTGGCAAGGGTTATTTTTTTAGTCCGTTAAAGCTATTCACATAAGTACTGATACTATTAACCAGTATACCGATACTATTAGCCTAAAATATAGCCTATAAAATTTTATTGAGTGTCAAAATAAATGTTGTTTTAATATCGATGTGCAACTTTAATGGACACCATAACCATTGCGAAAAATCAAACTGTACCAAAGACTTTTTTTATGCAAATATTAAACCCCGTTCAAAATCTTCAAAGAATAAGAAACAAGGTTGAAGAGAGGCAACCATTTTAGATCCTAAACAAATCGACGGAACCCGTCAGGATGAGAATACTTACGTTTTTATTGCCCTTTTCCTTGCCATGCAAATAAAATTTTCTTTCGATTAGGTACGAAGATTTGATGAGGTATCTTTTTAGATGTCTGTATCATACCAATTTATCAACTTTCTGACGTTTCGCATAGTAGATAATTTAAATGTTTACCTTTAAATTCTAATCATAGAATAATTTGTTGTATTAATTACTAATATATAGCTACAATACACAACCACGCTGCTGACAGATTTAGAAGGAACTCTTCAATTCCATTTTACACATTTTCCATTGCAATATTAAGAAAAAGCCAGAAAATGATTTGGCCTCTCGGTCGGCAAATGCCCCAAATGGGGCTTGCTTAGTAGTGTGGCGGCTACGACACAATATTGAATCCTAAGCAAATTGTTGGAACGGGCCCGGAGCGAGCATTATTTTCTTTTATTGCAGAATTGCTTCAGTACATTTTGTTAGGGCACTTCTATTTCTTGGGAAGCGACAATTTGCGATGTGTCCACGCTTCCCAAGGGACTGAGAATTGTTGTTTTTTTTTTCAGAAAACTCATGACAAATAACATAGTGCAGCGTTCGTTCGATGTGGGGCAGATAGAAGGTAGAATCCCACAGTGGTAATAAAATAAGATTTAACTATATTTTTACTACTTTTTTATAACTATTTAAATTTATAAGATTTCTGAGACAAAAGCCAAAACATCATACCAAATTATACTTAGGTGTGCCAAAGTTAGACAATACCGGCATTGGTTTCAAAAACATGAGCTTGAAAATCGCCTAAGTTTGAATTTCTTTATTTACCGTATGTTAAAGATTACGCTCGTAATTGGTACCTACCATATCCTATTAAATAGAGTAATTGTTGCCGTCAGGTTGTTCCAAATTGGTCGGTCACATACATATATTCAACTAACTCCATCGGTATCTATTGTTATATTGCGGATACACCTCACGACCAGCCACACCAATAGGTTTCTAGTTCAATCTAAAAGGTTTTATTTTTATTTCCAGTCCAATAAATGGCAATCAGCGCGGGTGCGGCCGTGTTTCCAATGTAGTTCCCCGCATATGCCGTAGATATCTAAATATGCGCATATTGCTACTGGCAGCGTGTGTAAAAGAAAACAATGTCGCTTTAACATCGATCTCGAGTGCTATACGGCGGGCGGCGTGAAAGCTCGACATACTCGCTGACTTGAGTAGGTACAGGCGACATCAAAAGAAATGCCGGTAGAAAATAGGCCTTTATGCCAGTTTATCTATGTATCGTATTCAAGTAAACTTTTCTATATTATTATTGCAAAAGTACAAGATATTACAAAAATAATCCGGAATATTTCAGCATTTATGTTAGTTTTAGTGAACACTGTTTTTCAGGATTTTATTATTGTGGTTGACAAACGTCTCCATACAATGATTGATGTGACAAAAGGCATAAGTTTATTTTGATTAAACAAATCAGGTGAAAAACTTGTAACGAGGAGTTCAGTCAAATTAACCCAACATCTATTGAAACATTTACATCTTAATTAGTACTAAGTGTGCATAGCGAATTCGTAAACTTGGCAATTAAATTAATAAACTATTCGGTGCAGTGGTTTTGGAGGCAAGATTACAGAAAATCTTTCGCGGATTTCGCCTGAAGCGACTTGCTGTTGAACTCTGATGTTAATGGGGAGCAAACACTGTGATAATTATGCAGACGCGCGGCTTACTGCACTCCACGCCGCTCGCAGAGCATACATTAATTTATAATGGAAATACAGACTTGTGAATCCATTTTTTCCACTGATTATGATAAATAAATATCGAAATTTATCAATATAAACAATGTACTTATACTCTTTTCTTTGTAAAAAATTAAGAAATACGATATATAACAAAAAATAATTGCGTACAGTTAAAATTTTGGCAATCGCTTTTCATCCTACTTTCCTACTTTCCATATGTTATTCATGATCTACAAGGTAATCTCGGGACTTGAATGTTTAATTAGACCTAAGGCACCTACTGCCGCAAGCAGTAATTTTAGACCACCACCGCGCCCGACCCACTCTCGCTCGGCCCTCCAGTCAATCAGTGTTGTCATTTCATTCACGGGTGCCGTCGCCCACATGATACCTGCCACCCACCAGCGTGTATACTTTAAAAGGCGTTCGAGGGTGGTATTCCTTCGAACGCCTACGACAACGAAGTACGTACAAAATATTATTAACCTAATCTTTCCTAAAAACAAAGGAAGAGCGCTTAAGTAAGTATAGGTAACGAAAATGTTATGCAGTAAATAAATCTTCAGTGTCTATCTGTAAATTTCTCAATTTTACAATAAATATCTACACCGAATTTTCATTTATTTGAAAGACCATTTCGGTAACTGTCACCATGCAAGCAGATCTTTCAACTTTTCGATTACTTATCTGAATATGAAAAATATAGGTAGCAGAAAAATATTAGTGAATAAAAATAAACGCCTGATTTTCAGAAAGTACTCGCGGTGTAGGGTTCTTCTGTGGAGAGGCGGTGGCTTTGATCGGCCGCGGTAATGGGGCTGGCGGACCACATTCGCGGAAACTTTCACGGGACACTGACCCACTACTAAAAAGCCACAAAAGTTGCCTATCTGCAGGGCTTTCTTTAAGATAATTATGACAGGAGTGAGACCCTATTCTTAATTGGCGGCTAAGTAGCTGCCGCGTGACATGTTGAAGTCTCGGTTGAGTAATTTTATTAAATTCAACGTTCGTTGGAGATCTGGTTTCATATTTTACACATTACTTTGAAACAAGCCAAGCAAAATCAAGGACGTTTATTGTGGAGTACCTAGCCCTGTCTAACCTAGGGTCTAGATAGTATAGTCTTAATTTTTAAATTTAGAGTTTTGCATGATATTTCAAAAAGATGGAGATTGTGTAGAACCAATAAAATTCTTCAATTAATAAGAGGGCAGGTCTTAATGTAATGGACTTAGTCAAGCTGCTTTAATGGACCTAAATTATTCTTTCCTAGAATAATGGTGCGCAATTCATTACCGAATTAGCATAAAGGAGGTTTTATTTTAACATAAAGGATCCTTTACGTGCGTATAGCTTGCTTATTGTGCTATTCATACTGCATTCAAATACACATTGTTGTTGTGAGGAGCAGGCATATTTAATGCAGGGTGACCTGCAGTAGGGCGAAGGTGAAACCCTGTGCGAAGAGGCCAATCAAAGTTATGAGCTATTTCCTTACCACGTAAAAGCAAGATACTGATTTATGGCGGCCGCGGTCGCTCGTAAATAATAACCTTACAATAGCCGCCGCACGATTGGTACTCGCCTCGCTCTTTGTACATAATACTGGGTCTCTGCTACGACTGACATAAAAGGTGTTTACTATTGTGTGCTCTGCTGTATCGACTTTTCTCCGACTAAGTTGTGAGAGACTGATATTTTAATAGCGTATTTTGTTTGAAGGAGTCACAAACGCTTTTTTTGTTTCGGTTCGAAATGTTAGGCTGCGTAACAGTCCCCAAATCTAGATAAAATGATTTGACGAGAAGATGAATTTTTGGTAGCCAGTTAATATTCCGAGGTAGAACTCATGGATTGTTTTATCCATTCTCTAACCAGAGCAGCGCATGATAAGTGACTCCTAACCACGTTATTATCGACTCGATCGAGCGGCAACCACAAACCCATATTGTATAGTATCGAATAAACAAGGAACCTTATGTTTGGAAATTAGGTTATATCAGAGTCCTTGTACGGACCACGCGCCGTGACGAAATCAAATATCGCGCTCCCAACGGAACATTATACGCCCCCGTTCTACTCTTCTACTCGCCTATTTGCAAGACTACGTCACAACAATAGCATAGTAGACAGTCACCCCGTACTATACATACATGTAGCATGAAAAGCACATGATCACGTATGAACGAACTATAAGATTTATCTGTACCTACATACCTATATGAAATAGCTAGTTTCATATTGGATATTTCTAACTTTCGCGTAACCAATTTATTAGGTAAAATTGTGCAAGCAATCAGAATGCTAAATTGCACTTGTAAATTACATTAAGTATCAATTATTATTTAATGTATTACGCTAGAATCAAAACAATGTGTTTTACACAATGTCAACATTATTAATATCTTCCACGATCTTTACAGCTTTATAGTAACAAATCAAGTTAGTATACCTAATGGTAGCTCCAGGTAGCATCTTCCACATAGCCTCATAATATTGGCTCTACTGTTTGTTACTCTGTGTAGCGCGGCGTCGACCTCGCTTGCGCGGCTTTCATTTCGTATTAAAATATTTCTCCATCATTCCCAAGACGATTGACACTATGATTCTCGGCGTATATCCTTTATTTAGCCTTTCATGAGTTTCTTACTCATAAGCTCGCACACTCAGTAGAAATGCCTGGTCATTACGGCGAAGAACAGTGTATTTTTTGCACAAACAAGAAAACAACAAGAGAGTAGAAATATTTCATATTTTTCTTTACTGCTATATCAAAAACAATACTTTTAATAGACACTAGCCGTTATAAATGTATCCCAGATTATAATTTAACACGCTGCGTTGGATACTTTAGTGTTTAAAAGTGTGAGCTCCACAAGAGCCAGTTTTCTGCGAACACTACTACTACTAAATACTAGGTACTAACTTAATAATATTCGTTACAACAGCTCTCCTTATGACTTTAAAGCTAATATGACTATTTTCCCCGATTTCAGGGTCGAACATTGAACAACAAATTTTAAAATTTTATTTTTTGGAACATGGTACAAATTTTTGGGAGACTGCAATTTCGTAACTATTATACCAACACATACAGCTGGTTCTGGTCTTTGATTGTTGCAAAAATAATCTACTATAAAACGTAACTTTTATAAAAAAACATAGTTTAGAGAATAAGTATAGTGAAAAATCAAAAAAAAAATGCGCGGTTTTTCTAGTGCTACGAGATTAGCACAGGTCTTCAGGAGCCGCAATGCAAGGTAGTTCTAACAACAATTAAAAAAGTCTTAACTAGGCGTTACTTTACGATTTTAGCCATTTCTAGTGTACCTACTACTGATCCTAACTGGCCTAAATAAGTAACTGATGACAAATATTTTACTATTTCATCATCATCATTCTTGCCCCCCATATACGTCTTACTGCAGGGCACAGGCGTCCTCTCAGAATGGCCCATTTTACTATTTACTAAAGAAAAATAATCAAACATGTATGGTGTTTACATACTTTCCACGCAGCCTCGCTTTTCTAAATAGAACACAATAATAGCAACCACCCACAGGCGGCGTCAAAAATAACAGAGGAGCTTTTAAGTGGGCTTTCCAGAAAACTGTCATCAGAAGTTGAGAATAGTAAGTAAGTAAGAAACAAATAAAGTTAGTGGAGTGGGAAGCAATGTTACAGCGAACAATTTAAAGTTAGTCCAGGCCAGGTGAGTGCTGGGTTAGGGTGAAGGCCAGTGACGTAGATGGTAGAGGGGGTAAGCGGTAAGGAGGAGGCAAACTCGCAGCATTGATACATAAACTTGTTCGAACTAACTCAACTGAGCGTGGTAACCGCGAGGAGGTTTCCATAATGTATATCTCGCTACCTAAAGCGAGAATTAGTTGCGTTTATTTACTAAAGTAGGTATGGATGAAGTATTGTAGGTTGTGGGTGACGTTTTCCATGCTACGCATGTAAGTAGGGAAGGGAGTGATCTCTGAAAGTGCTGGATTTTTTTTTACTGATTGATGATAGTGAGACGTGTGCGGAACGAACACCTGTGTTGACAGAGTGGCCATAAGTACAGTTTATGGGAATTCATACAATTTTACAGGTGTTAAATAATTGTTAGGGTTTATGAAAAGTCAGAAGTACCCCCAAATTGACATAGAATATTTATATTTCAAACTAAATACAAACTGAAATATAGATGCACAGAAAAAACCCCAGAAAAAAGACCAATGCTGGGAATCGAACCCAGGTCCTCAGCGTTCCGTGCTGCGTGCTTACCCCTACACCACCACTGGTCTAGAAGTTAGCGACGAATTTTTCCCATACATCGTACACTTCAGTCTGTTATAATCACATTAGGCAGTGATAAAGCGCGCATCTATGTTATGCCCTCTACCGAGAAACTTCAACACTCCTTCGGAGCTACCCGCTCACCTGGACCAAGAGATGGCGCTACTAGGCCAACTTTTACGAGTTAAGTATGAAGTATCTTTTTCTATTTATTTTTTATTTTTTCAACTTCATTTTTTTATTACTTTTACGGTCATCCCGTGAAACCATATATTTCAAACTAAATACAAACTGAAATATAGATGCACAGAAAAAACCCCAGAAAAAAGACCAATGCTGGGAATCGAACCCAGGTCCTCAGCGTTCCGTGCTGCGTGCTTACCCCTACAATGTATGTATACAATGTATGTATGTAATGTATGATGTATGGGAAAAATTCGTCGCTAACTTCTAGACCAGTGGTGGTGTAGGGGTAAGCACGCAGCACGGAACGCTGAGGACCTGGGTTCGATTCCCAGCATTGGTCTTTTTTCTGGGGTTTTTTCTGTGCATCTATATTTCAGTTTGTATTTAGTTTGAAATATATGGTTTCACGGGATGACCGTAAAAGTAATAAAAAAAATGAAGTTGAAAAAATAAAAAATAAATAGAAAAAGATACTTCATACTTAACTTGTAAAAGTTGGCCTAGTAGCGCCATCTCTTGGTCCAGGTGAGCGGGTAGCTCCGAAGGAGTGTTGAAGTCTCTCGGTAGAGGGCATAACATAGATGCGCGCTTTATCACTGCCTAATGTGATTATAACAGACTGAAGTGTACGATGTATGGGAAAAATTCGTCGCTAACTTCTAGACCAGTGGTGGTGTAGGGGTAAGCACGCAGCACGGAACGCTGAGGACCTGGGTTCGATTCCCAGCATTGGTCTTTTTTCTGGGGTTTTTTCTGTGCATCTATATTTCAGTTTGTATTTAGTTTGAAATATATGGGTTCACGGGATGACCGTAAAAGTAATAAAAAAATGAAGTTGAAAAAATAAAAAATAAATAGAAAAAGATACTTCATACTTAACTTATAGAATATTTACCAAAAAGGATTATAATACTACATTATCAAAATTAACCTTTGTCTTTTACGGGTAAACATATATTTCCATGGGTGATATGAGAAAATGTTTTGGTTTACAAAACCAATATAATAATAATGATTTACCTGTTTAATAATAATGAAGCGCTAGTAAAATTTATAAATAATAATGAACTGAGCACAAAATAAAAATATATATTTTGAAAATCTTTTGAAGATTTGCACATAAATTGAAATTAATTTAGATATTAAGATGCTGCAATAAGATATTCAAGGTACGAATCCGCATCGCTTCATTACGACTTCAAAACGATCCTGAAATAAATCGTGGTGAGAATGGCAAATACTGCCAAGGCGATTTGGAAACGAATTCTGCTACGTAAGTTATTATAGGGATGTCTGAAAAATTGTTTTGCCTTTAGAAAATATGTTGTGATAGTTAGTTCATAGTATCTGACTGCAGTCAAATTGTTTTTACCTGCCTAAGTATGTTGTATATCTACACTACACTATCATTTCTAGTATCAATTTAGAACGCCCAAGCCAAAGCCCAAGTAACTTTCCTGACTACTGCTGTTAAACTATTTCAGCTTGTCACTGTTCACTTGAAACTTTCTTAATGTTGAAAGTCCGACTATATTATTCACAAAAGTTTTAGACACATTAGAAACATTTTAGAGCCCATGTAGTGCCACCGTACATGTAATGTGTGAGTGTTTCTCAGCGTTGTAAAACGCAGCCTGAGTAATAGAATTTGTATCACGGACGAGAGGAGTCCGTGGAGACCGGCATTAAAAATATTAAAATAAGTAATTGGTCCATCAGGCTTGCACCTGACGCCCGAGGCGGGGCGTTTGGCAGGCCTTGCGCGGCCGCGCCGCACTTTGTGATAATGGCAATTGTGTGATCGCTCGGAAAATTTACATTCTTTTCACTTTTTTGATAGGCGTTTTGGTTTTTTATGTGGTTGTTCTTGCTGGATATTTGATGATATTAACACTTATAACTTTATTGATAAAAAGCATACATCTTTATACATGCTCCTTATAACTGTAAACTCTACTCCCTAGACAGGTAAAACCTGTGCTCTAGGATAAGCAGTGCTCCTCCCCACTGAAACAGTGTTAGCCAAATTGAAACACAAACATATTACTTAGTCTCAAAAAAGGACAAAGGATTTTAAGAAAAAAAGGTCTGGTTGTGTAATTTGCACTAAAGCTCTTTATCTTAGGCAGTTCAGTAGTTTGTACATATAGTATAAAATAAAACACGAAATGCCGAGACAACGTTACTTATCCTATAAACCCACTTTCTCCGTAAAGGTCTATTTTTTCTCACCCAAAATAACATGCCAAGGGAGTCTACAAAAATGTAATCATAAAAGGCGTTAACCAAGAGTTCTGTGCGCCAATTACGCTAAGTGCTAACTCATGTAGGCTTCGGAGCTCGTCTGGAGCGCGCTAACAATTTGTGAAACGCTTTTGTGTGACATTTAGTCCTTGACGTTCTGAATCTTTGAGCGTGTGACGATTGTTTCATATCGATTGGCTTTTTGTGGACGTATTATTACGTGTAACAGAAAGTGAGAGCACATTTTGATGTTCAAGTTTTACGTCGAATAATGTATTTATATAGGTTACGGAGATACATCTGCGTGAAGTATCTATGAAATATCGGTACGCCGCTGATAGAGTCCGATTATATTTACACTAACTAAATCAATGTATGTATACAAGGTGCTTACAAAATAGACGCCAATACTTTTAGAGCTGATAGTACTCCTCCTTAGAAATACTCTTAAAGTATAAAACTAATTTAAAGTTTATGTTAGTTTTTGGAGAAAAATAAGAAAAACAACTGTGCTGCGTAATACTTAACACTCTGTTTGGGCAGAATTTAAATTTAACTATTTTGTCGGAAATTGAAAATTATTTTATATAAAAGTTTTCTTACTTCCTATTTAAAGTAAATTATTTCGATGTAAGTTAACGTCTCATAAAGTATTGGCATCTATTTGGGAAGCACCTTATATTTCAATATCGTCCGTTCTCCCTTCTACGATACAGAAAAGTTTTTGGTTTACCTTACAATACAGTCAAGTGCCAATCAATAGTCGGATGCAAAGTACAATAAATACTTAGGTACATACTTAAGCGCCACACACACATGTACGAAGCCATAAGCTTAAAAACAGCTTCGGGGCCTTTTCATTTAATTGAGATGCCCTAAACCAAAATTACGTTGCTGCGTCACACGCACGACAACAACGTAACTTTGTATGCTTAACAAGCGAGTCATTGTGTTTTGAATACAATCAATCCCAAATTCGTAAATAATCAGATGCACGGATTAGTGTGGCTAAACCTTTGTCACCACTTGCGTCATTTCAACGTACTTGCTCGTACTGTGTCTCTGACGCGTATAATGACCGTTTATTTGTTTGGACGCTAATAAGTAGTTACGCGGTCTCGTATCTTAGGGTGGGTCCACATTTATGTCATGTACTTAATAAAAAATACAAAATATATATTTCCCAACATACAAAAATAATACATTTTGCAAAATTAGAGTACTTACACATTACCTAGTTTATATAGTTTATATGTACGAGATAAAGAGGAAATGAGACATCTAAGTAACTAAAGGTGAGTTTGCCGCCAAAGCGACACAATGAATGACAAGCTAACTTCGAATATACACTATCTTAGTTTTAGGGTTCTGTACCCAAAGGGTAAAAACGGGACCCTATTACTGAGGCTCCGCTGTCCGTCCGTCTGTCCGTCCGTCCGTCCGTCCATCTGTCACCAGGCGTATCTCATGAACCGAACCGTGATAGCTAGACAGTTGAACTGCAACAGTTAGACGCTTGAAATATTCACAGAATATTTAGTCATATATTCACTTTAAAAATAAATATTAAATTAAAATAAAACATATATTTAAGGGGGGCTTCCATACAAAAAAACGTGATTTTTTTGCCGATTTCATAGATAAAGGTACGGAACCCTTCGTTCGCGAGTCCGACTCGCACTTGGCCGGTTTTTTAATTATTTAGAGGCGAATTTAAAATCGATTCCGACGAAACACAAAAAAACAACAGTTTTTTTAATTTGTTGATTTAAGCATTAATTTACGGAGGTCTGCGGGTATCAAGATCGTTAGTTTGGAAGGGAAAAGATACGCGATCGATCAACATGCCGTATCTGATTTAAGAATCCAGTACGCTTAGTATAAGTTTTTACTTCACGAAATACTTCTCGATCGCGTTTACGCAAAAAAATCAATTCTATGGAAACATGGACGTGCGGCCGCGGAGGCGCTGTCCATGTTTCCATAGAATTGATTTTTTTGCGTAAACGCGATCGAGAAGTATTTTGGTGAGGTAAAACTTATACTAAGCGTACTGACTATTGATCATGATACTCGTCGGTGCTACGCGATGCGAGTTACGATACGCTAAAGTGATACAAATGTGGAAGCACCTAGGGGCGTCAGCTGGGTTCTGATGCAGGGGCTTAAGTAAGTACCACTGAGCTGATCTTTAAATTAAAATGCCCATCAGCAATACGTAGTCTGAAGTTCTGAACACGAGTACTCACTCTGCGCCATTTTTTCCTCCCCTGTGCAGCATGCCCGCGCGTGCCATCTCACGCCCGCGCCCTGCACAAAAACACAGCCATTAGCGAGGAGGCTTAGCCTCTTTCCGCATCTTTACCCGCTAAATATAAAGGTTATGACCTGCTCAAACCAATGCGTCTGCGTAGCAGTTCAATTTGTACCCCGTCGCCACATAAAAGTTACTGAATGTTATAATGTGCTGGTAAAAGTTCACATACAATCGGACGCATTGGTGATATTAGTTTTGAAACTCATGGACTCCGAACACTAAATTTCGGACGAATTCGGATTCTCTATTGTCTACGTGCATTATTATTATTGAGTATGCAACGTCTCCCTAGCTAGCCTATGGACAAATAGGTAATAATGAACACTACTTTTCAGCAGCACCTGAGAGATATTTTTTTAATTGGAAAGAATAACAAAAATGTAAAACTTGTAACAAATTTATTAACATACTTAATAGGTACGTAACACGTGGTACATAGGCTGCGGCACAATCTAGCCACTGGAGATTTTATAATATTTGGACAAGGTTGATAGGGTTACGGTAAATCAAACAAGATGTTCGCTAGCTACATGTATTTTTAACCGACTTCAAAAAAAGGAGAAGGTTCTATGTTCGACTGAATGTTTTTTTAAGTATAAACACCTTACTAGTATATTCACCGATTACTCCCCCAATTGTGAACCGATTTTCAAAATACTATTTTTGTTTGAAAGAGTATACCTCTGAAGTGGTCGTATTTGTACCAAGTCAAGATCTGATGATGGGAAATCGAGGGCAAACTCAAATTTTATAGGCATACCTATAGTGATTTGGGTATTTTATAGCATCAAGTCAAGCATTTTCATTCAGAAAGTATCATTTGGTAAACTGGATCTGATGCTCGTAAGGAAGCCCTCCACATCATGTACCTACTACTATATCCTACGCATCTATTCTGTATAAACACCACTAAATCAAAAATATAAAATATTCTAGGGACACATTGAACCTGAATAGGTTATTACAAAATTGTGAAAATCCATCGTATGTGGGCTTGCAATTAATATTACAATAAATAAATAAATAAATAAATATCACGGGACAATTCACACCAATTGACCTAGTCCCAAAGTAAGCTAGGAAAGCTTGTGTTATGGGTACTAGGCAACGGATAAACATACTTATATAGATAGATACATACTTAAATACCTATTAAACACCCAAGACCCGAGAACAAACATTCGTATTTTTCATACAAATATCTGCCCCGACACGGGAATCGAACCCGGGACCTCAAGCTTCATAGTCAGGTTCTCTAACCACTAGGCCATCTGGTCGTCTAAACAATAGTACCGTATTGCATTGAACAAGGTTTTACTAGCCAAAGGTTTATTCCGAACCATCCCCTTGAGTGGAGGAAAAAGTTGATCTAATTACTTACACAATTAATGGTGCATTCTGTTTATTGCTTGGTTAAATACATTTCGGACTAATGACGACGAGGCAGAGGGAAATGCAGACTAAAGATTGGTTTGATTAAGTAAATATACTACAAATACAAGTAGAGACACAAGTGAATACCGATGCTTAAAGTTGAAGTTAAGCACTTGTTTACGAACTTTTCTACTATTTAAAAGTCAGTAGAACGAAATTAAAATTTACCATGAGCATTACGGTGAAGGAAAACATCGAGAGGAAATCTGCATTCACCTGCGAAGAAATTCAATGGTGTGTGTAAAGTTCCCAATCCGCAGTGGGCCCGCGTGGGAACTACGGCCTAACCCCTCTTATTATGAGAGGAGGCCTGTGCCCTGCGGTGGGTCGTATATAGTAACATAACTATGTTAGCTGTCGGTAACGTAAATTAAAAGGCATTTTATAGCTTACCCTTCTAGTAGTAAGTAGTCTTTATCTGTCGTATGGCCTTTGCCAAATTATACAAAAAAAAAATCTTATAAGTGAGCGGGTAAATTTATCAGCTCATTATTTTTTCTTTGTCGACATGTTTTTTAGAATAAAAAGGAACTGCCGCAGGATTCATGAGCTCAAGTATTTAGCAAGGCAGCCTTTCATGAATGTCACTTTCTCAAGAAACTGTATAGTGCGAAAGTGCGTACATTGGCAAGCTACTAATTAGTAGAGCTCTTCCATGCGTATTATGTGGCATCAGGAAATAAGCTCTAATTTCCTTTCCCAGAGTATACAAACAGTATATTTTCGCACTATTTTTGAATAGAAATTGATATTATGGTTGATGCATGGGACAACTATGTACATAATAATATATACCAATTGACAGGTACAAATATTCGTATTAAGTACACAAGTATCTGTCCATAGCTTTATACCTCTAGTTTCATAGTCGGGGTCACTGACCACTAGGTTATTCGATCGTCAATTTTTTCATAGGTCGCGGGTAGCTAGGAGTTTTTAACACATTTTAGTAAGCATATTTTAAGTAAGTGGGATATTATATAGGCAGGGTCAACGTCATAAATAAGTGATCACTTTTGTACCTTGTCACTTTAGCGTCATGTTTGAAAGCTAGATACGAAATTATGTAGCGACTGAAAGCGACAAGATACAAAAGTGATTACTTATTTATGACGTTGACTGTACAATACGTCGTACTTAGTATTATTGTTTTACATGAATTTTTAGGGCCGACAACGCACTGGTATCGCGTAAAGCGCTGCGGGTGTCTATGGACAGTGGTGTTCATTTAACATCAGGTGACCCACTAGTTCGTTTGTCTGGCCTCTCTAACATAAAAAAAATGCACTGCATGCACCGTACACGAAAGTTTCAAAACTTTAAATACTGTGTGAACTTAGACATGCAACCGGAGTGTCCTGTGAGAGCGGTTGGACAGTAAAATGTGTCCTCATTGTCCAATTTCAAATACAGGCAAGATATTTTTTTTTTCTTAAAAGAGTTTACATAACATGTTCGCTAGACCGTGAATTATGAAATGAAATAAAATGAAATGATATGAAAATGGTTTATTTGCTAGATAATGGGTTAGATGTAATGTTACAAATATATATATTTAAAAAGTAAGATTTTGCATGCTGACTCAGGCAGATATTGGCGCACTCAAAATATAAATAATAAATAAATATATATATATATATATATATATAAATATATAGCTTTGCTTAGTTTGGGACTAGGTCGATTTGTGTAAAATTGTCCCCTAATATTTATTTATTTATTTATTATTTATATTTTGAGTGCGCCAATATCTGCCTGAGTCAGCATGCAAAATCTTACTTTTTCATTTTGGCGATTTATGAAAATTATACAATATAAAAATAAAAAATCATATAAATTTTGGTCATATCATTAGTTAATATTTAATTATAATGTATTACATACGTAATCAAAGAATAATTATTAGTTTTACAATAAATCAAGATTATATACTTCCAGAGTTAATTGTCAGTAACATTAATTATTAAATTGAATCAAGTAAATAAATTAAATCAAATCAAATTAAATGAATTAAGACTAAATTGGATTGAATTAATAAATTGAGTCAATTGAACCTAACAAATTAAATTGGACATTATTCATTATTAAAGTGAATTTTGTTTATCAATAACTAAATGATAGAATAATGCAGATTTTTATGGCTACTTGTTCATAAATCACGTCACACATTTAGGAAGGGGAGAGGAATCTGATCATATCGATACACGAACAAAATAATTAAGATTATTATAGTGCTACCACTATACAGTCGACACTGTGCATCCAAATGCTAAAAATGATGAAAATCAGTTTGACTTCATTTATAGATTTCCCGTTTATAGACGTCCACCACACGTCATCATCAACGTGTTAAATCAGAACTCGCAATTACAATTTAATATATAAAAGTGAACGGCCAGAACGGGATAAAAAAAACGAGACAGAGCAGGATGGCGCTCTACAACACCATTTTGACACGTTTCTCCCAAACAACGCATTATTTCTCTGGAATTTTAAAGCAATTCGATTCTTTAACCTTGGGAATCGCGAAAAACTTGAGAAAATATGATATTGGGTGTGTACATTTCGTATATTAAGCAAAATAAAATCACAAGTTCGAATTTCGAGCCAAAAGCGAGCGATCTATTATCTGTGCCAGTGTTGCCATTCAGGGAAAAAGAAATCCATTCATTATCCTGCATTGCAGTCTGTAAAGCTCTTTAAGCACTGACCTGCATATTAAAGCATGACAAGTTCCTATTTAGCCCTCGCTATGTTGCGGATTTTCAGTGGAACTAATTTATTTAAATGGCAATGATTTTTTTTAACAACAGACGTTGTAAGTCATTGAATGTCACCGATGTAAACAAAACGAAAATAATTGTACATATTTCATTCAGAATAATAATCGATTTTGCAATCAAAATGCTCAAAAAAGTTCACCCCGATGCAAAAAAAAATAATTTAAATACATCCAAATGTTTGCGGCAGTCACGGTGTTTGTTATCGAACTTCTTCGAAACGGCTTGACCGATTTTTATCAAATTTTTTCTCTATATTTGGTAGGTTTGACAACAGGTTGTAGGCTATTTTTTATACCCTTGTTCTTCGCGGACGGAGTCGCGGGCAACAGCTAGTTTGAAATAAGCCTTAAAATTCCTGTGTATATTAGAATACAAATGGTGGTGCGAAACCTAATTCAGGAAACAAAACACAAAATGTTCATTAGTTACATCCTCATGCCACGCGATACGCTGCGGCCTCGCGTAACGAGAAACGAAATAATGAATTACAGGACCCCGACTGCCAGCCCACGGACATATAACTGGCAGTTTTCGAATTTAATTCCATTATTTGACTTTATAATGCCTTAAGTACTTTTTATATTATTCTGCCGTTGTACGGAAAAAGACTAATTTGAATTTTTTTTTCGAAATTGTGTTCCATGCATATTCGGAATCAGTAAAAACAGGCACATCAGAATATAATATTACGTAACTCAGCTTTGGGATAAAATGTAAGATTAGGTACCACAGAACTAATAATCAGATGAATAGAAATTTCATGAGACCTAAAACTGCAACCGGACATGTTCAATTTAAAATGAACTTAATAATTACTCGGCACGTGGTATACTTACCCGAAAAAATAATATATGTACAAAGTTAATTGCTCAAAAAATGGATTATTACAGAGATCGTGGGTCACATTTCACTGGATTATATTTCTTTGGCGAGTTTCCGTTTACCCGTTTCCTACTAAGCTATAAAACGCGTAAAACCTGTGCTCATTGACAGCTGAAGAGGCGAAAACGTGGCGACATCTATTGCGGAAGGTACACACCATAACATTGCTATTCCTCTTAATATTAGTTCTGTGCGTGGTACAGAACTCTTAAAACAGTCAAAGCTAATTCGGTGCAGTTCCAAATGTCACTCGCTAAGGACCACTTAGGCATAAATTAGTCATAGAGTGGGTAATTACTTTATAATAGGGCAATCTCTCTCACTCGTGCCGAAGTAAAGGGGCGGTAAGAAGCCAAATGGGTTTGATATCGACAGCAGTAATTTGTCCCCAGTACTACTTGAGAGCGCAAGCCATTATTGGGTGTTTCGAGTAACTAAATTTTAGGATGAATTTGGACTTAGTTAATACTCCTAGCCACTTACGGTTATACATTATATTATTCTGTGACCCGACAGCTTGTTTGCCATCCATTTAAAGGAAAAGACTTTGGCAATGATTTATACTTTGAGATACACGATAAATTGATAATGATTTGTCATAAACATGTATACACTTATTGTTATAACTTATTTATAAATTATTGTTATAACTTCCTTCATCCACCAAATCTATGGTCATCCTACATGTGTTTCAACACATGTAGGATGACATGTTAGGTAGTTTCGTCAAGTGTCATCGCTTTAGCAGGGAATTTTCCAGGTCTCACGTCAAAGTTTGTTTAAGAAACTAACTTATAAAAGAGGTTTTAGGCTCATAGACTATCTATAATAATAATCTTAATTTAAACAAATAAACATTTTGTTTCACGTAATCGCGACTTAAGCGTGATTGCCACATTCGCCACCGAATACTGGTCTAGAAAAACTGATTGCTGATCACCGATAAAAAACGATGGTGTAAAATAACAGAATAGTATAAAAGATAATTAGTTTACAGTACATAAGGTGACTACGGATACCTTATAAATATTCAATACATAAAAATAAAACAAAATTATTAAGTTAAGTATGCACCTTTTGTAAACTCATGTAATGTAAATATGAAATATGCGCGTAGAAAAATGTTTGCGTGATGTTATTCACTCTGACACCTATTTAAAATTAGGGTCAGTTCACAGCGAGACTTGGGAGAATACGTGAACGAGTTTTGATTAGACGTAATTATCTCAATGAAAAATACAGCGTTGCGTCAGGTTAGGTTAGACTGCTATAAGTCATAAAAAGTTTACGGTTTCCGAAAAAAAATTTTCCATATTATATCCCCATTCGATAGGTATTTTAATACATTCGATAAATATTTAACTTTCGATATTCAGATTCGTGCCCACTGAAAACTTATTGTAAAATTGTTTATCTAATATATAAAAATCTCGTGTCACGGTGTTTGTTACTGAATTCCTCCGAGACGGCTCGACCGATTTTTATGAAACTTTTTTCTCTGTATTCGGTAGGTATGAGAATAGGTCGTATGCTATTTTTATACCCCTATTCTTCGCAGACGGTGTCGCGGGCAACAGCTAGTAAGTATATAAATGTGCGCTTTTTCGTCTCATAGGTATACGACCTATGGTTTTTTTTCAACCTCGTATCTTATCGAGTACTTAGGTCTGAAAGAAAACTATGTAGCATTATATTCGTCTTTCAACTACGTATGTAATTTTTAAACATGAAACTACCGTGAGACACTCGTAGATTGTAGTATATGGATAGTGGTTGGTAAGTATCCCCAAGTTGGAAAACAGTGTTGAATGTTCGTACTACGTCAACGGTGAGTGTAAGCGAACCTTTAGAAAGTGATGTTGTTAGTGTTGTGTGCTACCCTACATTTGACAATGACAATAAAAGTGATGATGAAAACGGGGGTAGTTTTGTGTCGCTGTCAGGTCAGTTGCGTCGAGTAGCCGCACGACCAGGGCAGTAGCACGCAGTGCGCGTTTGGCAGCCGCCGTGACGTGCAACTCCGAGAGGAAGGGCTACGGATTAGAGTTAAACTCGTTTTAAGACGTGAGTGATCCGTTTATTTTCACTACTTATGTAATTTCCCAAATTAACCACGAACTCACCAGTTAGGTGGTTTCTTTCTATCATTTCATTTGGTTTAATGTGTAATCAGCAACCTAAGTGCTAATTCGTAGCGGCACGCGATCGTGGCATTATCCAGCACGGAGCGCCACTTGCCGACGCGTTCCGGGTGTCACTTGGGTAACTAATGAACCGTTTGATTTGATACTTTCTAAATTTGAAGTACACATTAACGCGTACACTACCTTTTGCGTGCACTTTTCGTCATGGGTTATTGATTTAATTTTTAACTTAATATGTCTTGTGAGACCAAATTTGCTCCCGGATGTAATTTATCTGCAACGAAGCTACAATGTTTTAAGCTTTCGCGATTCCCAGTTATAACCAATATTTCTGAGGTCTTAATCACGAGTCGACTCGTGACCACGGCCACTGCAATGTTGTCGAAACGTCGAAGTTATTTTACCAATTAATAGTTCGTGGTCGGTAATACGAAGCTAAATTCAGCCCCTTTAGAAATCTTATGGTTTTCCTATAAACATCCACTCGAAGTTTCCATTCTTTTGAAAATATTATGAAATAGAAAATGACTAAATATGTTACAGCTGCATCCACAGACGTCAATTAATTGTAACATGTACGTATAAAACACGTTCATTTAGGAAACTACCGGAGAATAGGGACGACTCTCTGATACTCTTTCCTTCTTCGATTAAATTAAATATAAATAGACATCCCGAGTGTAGCAGTAAATTTAGGGCTATTTATTTACCTGGTCATTCGATCGGGTGGTCGGTAATGCTGTTTTCTTTTTTGAACCATTCCAGATACCTGAAAACAAGGGGATCATTAGTCATTTTTATTCCAAATGGGTAACGGATTTTATTACAAAGATATAGTAGATTCGTTAATGCAGGCAGGCCTAAATAAATCGCCACAATACCTACTAAATCGGTTGTTTCCGAATAACTTGTAAACAAATTTCGGAAAACATACTATGAACTCTACTACACCCTTCTACAGGGTTATTTGTATGTATGTATGTATGTAAACTCTTTATTGTACAAAAATAAGGAAAAAAAGAAATACATTATTGACAACCGTTGAAATGCATGTACAAAGGCGAACTTATCCCTTTAAGGGATCTCTACCAGTCAACCCTTGAGTGGATGAAAGGAGCATTTAGTAAGGGACCGACAAAGAGTAAGTCAAAATAATACAGTCGGACAAAGCAAAGGCTACAATACAACTTTTAGTAAATACAATACATAAACTCATAATATAAAGAAACCTAATAAAAATATACTACCATATACAACATATATATGCAAAATACATATAATAAATAAGCAGTGTTCTCAATATATTAAAGTGATGGTGTGAGCCACATCTTCTTCAAAGCTTCCCTGAACGACACCACGGAGGGAGATTGCCTAATGGAGGTGGGTAATCGATTCCACAGTCTAGCAGATTGCACAGTAAATGATTTTGAGTAAATTTTGGAAGAAGTAGAAGGACAGGCCAAAAGAAGATTGGTACTCGACCGCAAACGATGCTGGCTTCCTTCAGCCAAGTAGCTGAAACGCTCGGAAAGGTATAAAGGGGCGGAAGGATTAAAAAGAGTGTTGAAAAGCAATGACAGAACGTGGACTTTGTAATTCACTAGCATCCTTTTAACCCTAAACTCCTACCACTTAAACAAATGTTTTTTGTTTTACGGCTTTTGTCATAACTTAATATTTTTGGTGTAATAACGTTTTGAAAATTTGAGATTGCCTCTTATTTTTACGATACTCTGTGTATTTGTATGGGAAAAAAAGTGCTTCATTTTAAAAAGTCGTAAAACAAAAAACATTTGTTTGAGTGATAGGAGTTCAGGGTTAAGAGGATGTCAGTGAATTACAAACAACCCTGTATAGAACTTGATAAAGTACACAAGTCAAATAATAAACCGCATGAAGTTACACTGCAAGTAAGCAGTTTGAAGCAAATTTATTCTCTGTCGACGCATTTGTGGCTGAGTAGTTTTGAATCGAATGCAGAGAGCTATAGACGGATCTTTGGAGATGTGACGTCTATTTGAGATCCACTTCATTGGAAGTATATTCAGTATTTCCAAACAACCTAGGTATAAAAATTACGTGACTAATGAAATTTATTCGACAGCTCAGTTCCCAGGTTTCTACTAACTGAAGTCAACAAACGACCTAAATCTATAGTTATTCACTTTGATTGAACTATAAAAATTACCTATGTAAGGCTACTAGTTGGTTATTGGCATTTTTGTATACTTAATCTCTATTTCTTCGTATAGTCTTATTCAATTTTATATGTGGCCAGCTCTTCACGTCATTTTTCTTCTGTTATACTAAGTACATATATCCATTTCGGGTTATCAAAACGTCAGCGTCAACGTTCTTCAGGTCATTATTAATGACAGATAACCAAGCATTTTGAGCATTTCATTAAGTAGATCACATCGTAAAATATTCTAACTCCAATTATTTTTGCACATTATTAACTATTTAACTCCTTTGAAAGTAAATAAGTAAAATAAATATGATTTAAATGGAAATGTTTGGGTTATTAGAAAAAACCGGCCAAGTGCGAGTCGGACTCGCGCACCGAGGGTTCCGTACAAATCTATATGTATCTATGACCATCCAGTCTTAGCAGACCCCTGCTCCTAAGCAAAATGTGCGCAGTGTGGGATCATTGTAGATTGGGTACTGATATAGACTGACAGACAAAAAAATTTATGCTTTTCGCAACTTTTCTTTTATCTGTGCTATAAGACCTTGCTTCGTGCCAAATTTCAAGATTCTGAGTTCACGGGAAGTACCCTGTAGGTTTTGATTCCCTTGCGAGTGTCGACAATTTGCGGAAAATTGCGGCATAAAAAGCTATATCTTTCGATTGCGATAAAAATTTATGCTTTTCGCAATTTTTCCTTTATCTGTGCTATAATACGTTGCTTCGTACCAAATTTCAAGATTCTGAGTTCACAGGAAGTACCCTGTAGGTTTTGATTCCCTTGCGAGTTTCGAAAATTTGCGGAAATTTGCGGCATAAACGGCTGTATGTTTTATTTGCGTTGGCTTAGAAGTTTGATTTTTTTACAGCTCCAAGGGACCGTAGACTTGAGTATTTGATATAAATTTCAGCTTGATACCTCCACGCGTTCTTGAGAAAAAGGGTCTTGACAGACAGACGGACGGACGGACAACAAAGTGATCCTATAAGGGTTCCGCTTTTTCCTTTCGAGGTGCGGAACCCTAAAAAGATAGCAAAAGATCGTATTACAGGTATTTACTAACTATTTAACTCCCTCGCCTGTTTCGACATTATTATTCAACAACAAGTAATTCGAATTAACAAAATGATCAATATAATCAAATCGTAAAAATGAACCAAATACCTAAGGTCTAGTTTTTAGATTTAAAGTAATATTATGGTGTGTGTGATATTGTAGAGTTGCCAAAAAAAGCAATTCAACCAATGAGTGAAACGGCAAGCAAAATAATAAAACATTGAGTGCGCCGATGCAAGCATTTTATCATACGGGAACTTCAGTTTTAATTTTTCATTCGTTTCACATCTGAATGCACCACGCGTTACAGATTTAAAGCCTTTACTGATAAAAATAAAATATTTAAAACATCGAAATGAAATTGGAACGATAAGAACATGTTGAAAATCAGTGATAATAACGTAATACGTAACTATTTACGTATCTGCTTCCTCAATAATAGAGGGAATCGAGTCTAATTATAATCAGTATGCCTTAAATCGATTATTAGATTAGTTGTACCTAATAATAGATTCAAGGCATACGTATAAATTTATTCAAATGGCCATGGTCACGAGTCTACTGCAGCTGCAATGTGGTCGAAACATCACGATAATTTTAGCAATACAGATAGTTAAGATTAAGTCCCGCCCCGGTGACATTAACTATGAGTGAGAATCGTAAATGTTTAAAACGTTATAAAATAGTCTTTGTTACTCAATATAATGTTGGTCGAGAATACAGGTTACATAAGTTTCTGGTGCGACCGTAAAACTTGTTAACATGTAATGGGAATACGTTGAAACGATTCCAGTTAAACGATATTGAGAACGAGTGCTCTCGGCCGCAGCTCGGCCCGTTAACACGAATCCAGATGACCCATATGAGGACCCCGATCCGTCAGTCCGTCGACTAGTCCAGCGACTGCCCAGCCGTCCGCTGACCAGTCGACGCACACAAATTGACAGCCGATCGGCTTGTCCTCGAGCCGCTGAGTATGCCACATAAACATTTGTTTACGATCATTCTGAATTGTGGCTTTTCGCGCCACACCTGTGGCTGCAATAAAACACTTTATGGCTAACAAAATGGGTGACACGAAGTTTTAAACGATTCAGCATTTCGGTGTCGTAAATCTATTTTTAAGCTCACATGTGTTTCCACAATCTGTGCAGCCTATAAACGATTCTTTCTTGTTTGCCTTTATAGCGACATGCAATTACAACCAGAGACACTTAACACGAGTTATGATCGCAATTTTGCCTCACTTTAAACTAAATATGAGAAATATCATCAGAGTTGGCTGAAATAATAGGATCCGCTGTAATAACTTTGTCATTTTCGTTCCGTTCTATTGCATATTTTCATGTTTAATTAACCATAATAATGGGGTTTCATTAGGGAACTGAATCGTATATATCTTGTATTATCTTCTCCTTCCAGTCTTCATCATTCATATTAAAATTTAAGACCACGGACCTCGTAAAAGCTCCCGGCGTTTAAATTTGTAAGCATAAACATAAAGAGCCTTACATTTAAGCAGGCATCAACTTCAACAGTAAGTATTTACCTAATGTATATTATAGTTGCCTAGTAATTAGGTAAATTAATCTCATGGGTCAAAGTAAACGTTTCTCTCAAAGAACTAAATCGTTGTGGTAATTAGCCAAAATCAATTATAAACATCCACCCAAACTAATAGGCACGTTATCCTCGATAAGGCATGTTTGCTGCTATTGCCTGTGATCAATAAATCCTCTATATCCCGGCCCGGCCTATATCCTGAAGGTGTGCTCCAGTTTAATTGGAACAATGAAGATAGTTGCCTGCCTTGTTTGTAATACCTGGATTCAACGTGTGTGCACCAGTTTAATTTCCTTTGTTTAATAAACAAAGTTATATCGACGGTAAATAAAATGGAGCGGCGCACCGGCGTGGATGGAGCGAGTGCCAGAAAGACTGGCACTCTGAATCCGAGTTCCGATTCCAATAAAGCAAATTGTTTCGCTTACATTTTTAGACCCATTGTTCGTAGAGAGAACAAAAATATATTGACGTCCTACTATAAAATGGGGTTTCTTCTATTCTCTAAGAGTTTCAGTTAACTGTGGCTGGCAGCTGTTTGCTAGCTTTTTTAAGCCCTAGAGAAAAATTTTTCATTTCGTTGAAACCAATTTTATGAAAAGTAAAGTTTATTTAGTGTATTTGCATTGCACACAAGAATCAAGTTGTCTTGTATAGACAAAGAAAAAGTTACCTTCGCGTATGTTATTGGACCTAACTACTTAATTCAGAATTATCAAAACAAAACCCGGCCAAGTGCGAGTCCGACTCGCGCACGAAGGTTTCCGTGCCATCTACATCTACATCTACACTAATATTATACAGGGTTATTTGTAATTCACTAGCATCCTTTTAACCCTAAACTCCTACCACTTAAACAAATGTTTTTTTGTTTTACGACTTTTGACATAACTTAATATTTTTGTTGTAATAATGTTTTGAAAATTTGAGATTACCTGTTATTTTTATGATACTCTGTGTATTTGTATGGGAAAAAAGTGCTTCATTTTAAAAAGTCGTACAACAAAAAACATTTGTTTGATTGATAGGAATTCAGGGTTAAGAGGATGTCAGTGAATTAAAAATAACCCTGTAAAGAGGAAAGATTTGTATTTTTGTATTTTTGTATGTAATGAATAAACTCAAAAACTACTGGACCGATTTCAAAAATTCTTTTGCCGTTAGAAAGCTACATTATCACTGAGTAACATAGGCTATATTTATTACTAGAAAAAATTAGAGATCCTCGGTAAATCTTACTAAAACCAACCCAAGGTGTAAAAAAATTAGCCATAAAATGTCTATCATCGCATGCGCTGCGGAAAGTATTGGTGATAGAACAAAAAAATGTTCTACAATATTATAGAACGTATCAATATCTACAAAAAACTTCGCGAGACCATATGACCAATTATTGTAGTTACACTATTACTACTTTTTTCCATTTTAAAAGATGATAGAAATGCCTATCAAAATCAGACCATGTTTTCCACACCTTTGTATTAATTCTTATCCAAATTAATTATTTCGTATTCAAGACTGGTTCAATACCTGTTGATTTCTTTTTGAATTATCGAAATCGGACATTCCGTTCAAAAAATATTACGAAATTAAAAATGTCAATATAAATAAATGCCTTAGTTTTTAATTTTGGAAATTATGACAAACTAGCGACCCGCCCCGGCTTCGCTCGGGTGCAATTATGCATGTATTATACATTATAAACCTTCCTCTTGAATCACTATATCTATTAAAAAAAACCGCATCAAAATCCGTTGCGTAGTTTTAAAGATCTAAGCCAGACAGACAAACGACAAGGCAAGCGGGACAGACAGACAGACAGACAGCGGGAAGCGACTTTGTTATAATACTATGTAGTGATAGTGATTGAGTCATGTAGGTACGTTATAATTAGCATACTTATATATAAGTTTAATTATCTTTATTTATCCCAAAATGTTTATAAAGATAATAGATTAGTGTAGATAAAATAAACATTCCAAATAAAATACAGATCATTTCGGTGGGACCTGCCTGCCAATTAAAAATCGGACATGAGTTTCAAAGTAGCTTTACGTTTCGCTAAGCATGACATTGAAAAGGTTAAAAAAGCCACTAGAGAATTATAAGAGTAGATTATTATAGCTAGACCGTTTAAGAGCGCGCGCATACAGAGAGCGGTCTGGAGTTCCGCGTTCCGAGTTCCGAGTTCTGCGTTCTTTTGAATGTATTGAGTCCCTTACGATAACGCACACAGCAGGCGGTCGGAACTCTCGAGCGGTCAAAACACAGAACTCTGAACGCGGAACTCGGAACTCCAGACCGCTCTCTGTCTGCGCGCGCTCTTAATGTGTCTTCGCCCGCGCGGTACAGGGGCTGGGGAGTATGATTAGAAAGGGGCCGAGAGAGGTGCGTTTCATAAAACAATTTCATAAAACTCGCAAGATCTACTACAGCTCACAGAGCCAGCAGTCTATCCATACTAATTCCATACTAATATTATAAATCCGAAAGTGTATCTGTCTGTCTGTCTGTCTGACTGTTTGTTACCTCTTCACGCTTAAACCGCTGAACCGATTTAGATGAAATTTAGTATACAGATAGTTTGAGTCCCGGGAAAGGACATAGAATAGTTTTTATCCCGGAAATCGCCCTTTAAGTAGGTGAAAAGGGGGGTGAAACTTTGTATGGAGAATCAATAACCACTTAACCGATTAAGACGAAATTTGGTATGCTTCCACGCATCCTTGATTGCTTGCATGCTTGCTTGCTTCCATGCCTGCTTGCATGTCTGCTTCCATGCCTGCTAGCATAGCCTGCCTGCATGCTCGCTTACATGCCTGCATGCCTGCTTGCATGCTTGCTAGCATGCCTGCTTGGATGCTCGCTTGCATGCTCGCTTGCATGCTTGCTTGCATGCTTGCTTGCTTGCTTGCTTGCATGCTTGCTTGCATGCTTGCTTGGATGTTTGCTCGCATGCTCGCTAGAATCCTGCTTGGATTCTCGCTTGCATGCTTGCTTTCATACTTTCTTACAAGCTTCTTGCTTGCATGCTGCTTGCATGCTGCTTGCACGCTTGCTTGCATGCTTGCTTGCATGATTGTTTGCGTGCTTGCTTGTATGCTTGCTTGCATACTTGCTTGCATGCTTGCCTGCATGCTAGCTTGGATGCTTGCTCGCATGCTCGCTAGAATCCTGCTTGGATTCTCGCTTGCATGCTTGCTTTCATGCTTTCTTGCAAGCTTGCTTACATACTGCTTGCATGCTTGCTTTCATACTTTCTTACAAGCTTGCTTGCTTGCATGCTGCTTGCATGCTGCTTGCAAGCTTGCTTGCATGCTTGCTTGCATGATTGTTTGCGTGCTTGCTTGCATGCTTGCTTGCATGCTTGCCTGCATGCTAGCTTGGATGCTTGCTCGCATGCTCGCTAGAATCCTGCTTGGATTCTCGCTTGCATGCTTGCTTTCATGCTTTCTTGCAAGCTTGCTTACATACTGCTTGCATGCTTGCTTGCATGATTGTTTGCGTGCTTGCTTGCGTGCTTGCTTGCGCGCTTGCTTGCGTGCTTGCTTGCATGCATGTTTGCTTGCTTGCATGTATGCTTGCTTGCATGCTTGCTTGCATGCTCGCTAGAATCCTGCTTGGATTCTCGCTTACATGCGCTCTTGCATGCTTGAATGCTTCCTTGCATGCTTTTTTGCAAGCTTGCATGCTTGCTTGCTTCAGGCTTGCTTGCATAATTGTTTGCTTCTTTGAAATATTTATGGTTCACGCTAGCAATGCCGCGGGTAAAAGCTATATTAGATAAAGTGATTCAAGAGGAAGGTTTATAAGTATAATACATGCATAATATAGTTGTACCCGTGCGAAGCCGGGGCGGGTCGCTAGTTATCTATAAAAATTGCAAAAAAATCACGTTTTTTGTATGGGAGCCACCTTAAATATTTATTTTATTCAGGTTTTTTATATTTGTTGTTATAGCGGCAACCAAAATACATCATCTGAGAAAATTTCAACTGTCTAGTTATCACGGTTCATGAGATACAGCCTGGTGACTGACGGACAGACGGATAGACGGACAGACGGACAGACGGACAGACGAACAAACGGACGAACGGATCTCAGTAATAGGGTCCCGTTTTTACCCTTTGGGTACGGAACCCTAAAAATTAAAAAAACAACATTAACTAACTGTACAAGTAGGTGCTACATTTCATTGCATCGTTTGATAAGTTGTCTTAAGGTAAATAGGAATCAAGTTCATATAAGTATGTAAGGTTAGAAATGATAAGAAGTTTGTTAAACTAACATCTTAGATTAACCAGGATTTAAGTAGAATAAAAATCTCATTGTTTTATGTAATTTAATGATTGAGAAGTATGAAAAGTCGCCGCCTCAATACTATTGTGACTCTGTATTAGTGCTTAATATTGCATAGAATTTATTTGCTGGGATTCAGTCGTTAGAACCTAACACGCCTGATCGCTATACATAGGATAAATGCAAATATGTAAGTATATAAAATTCACTATTTTCTGAACTAATGTAAATAATTGTCCTAGTGTCTGATCAATTACAATAATGTAATTATCCAGGGTCTTGATTAATAAAATTGATAATATCAAAGTATAAGCCACATAAATATATCTACTAAATACATAAAAACAAATCGTCTAATCCGACTAGGAAGGCTTTCATTTCTAAGAATAAAGGAGGACTTAGGAGTTTATTTCTCTAAGCTGTTGATTATCCTTGGGTAATCTTATCTGACGTCTATTCTTTTGTGTAGCCATTATTAAATTACTAGAGAGCCCGCGGCACCGCCCGCGTAGAATAGGTATAGGTATTATGCAAGTTGGATATAAATTTGTAAAGGTCTGTCCAGATCTGGCGAATGGGCCCCTTGCGCACTATTTGCTAAACACTCCTGCACTGGTGTATACAACTGTAGCGATCTGGACACACTTTTTGAAATATCTGGGAATAGCAATTGTCTTGCCCATATTAATACGGTCAGCGAGTGAAGGCGAGCCTGAGGGTCGGAGCTATAAGTTAGAGTAAGATGGAAATATTTGCATCTCACTATATAGCTCGACTTTCAGGCTCTCCTTCACTCGCCGAGCGTGAGGTAGGGGCATAATGTAAATCCATTCAGGCTCGACGTTTTTATTTGGGGAATAACGCTTACTCTCGGATACTGATGTCCAAAACGCCATACTATTTTGATATTAGTATCCGAGAATAAGCGTTATTCACGGAATAAAAACGTTAGTAGAGTCCAGTAATACGCCGTAAATAAATTTGAAACGTACTACAAACAGGTAAAAAAATACTTACACTATGAATATCAGTACCCTTCATGTCAACAACAGAACTAATTTCAAAACATTGTAAATAAGTAGCGAATAAGTATCGCTATACAGCGAGGAAATACGGCCAGCCTTCTGGGCACCTTGCCCATTGACGGCGATTTAGGCCAAATTTTCTATTTATAGTTTAAGTTTTTATTATGTTTGTTATTGTTTTTTAACCTGTTGTACTTAAGGAATAAATGACAAACATTGTTTATTGGAATGCTGCTGAATCCTTCGTCCTTTTTCTGCCGCAACCATTTGAATGTATTAAAATTATTTTTTTGCATCGGAGTGAACTTTTTTGGGCATTTTGATTGCAAAATCGATTATTATTCTGAAATATGTCGAATTATTTTCGTTTTGTTTACATCGGTGACATTCAATTTCAATGACTTCCAACGTCTGTTGTCAAAAAAAAATCATTGCCATTAAAATAAATTAGTTCCACTGAAAATCCGCAACATAGCGAGGGCTAAATAGGAACCTTGTCAGGCTTTAGGTATCAATTACATATAGAAACAATAAATCTTTATACCTATTAACCCTTCATTTTGCAAAATTAAAAAAAAAGCTGAGTTCTAGCTTCTGTAAATTTTGAATCCTTCGAATATCTTGATACGCGGCCCAACCAAGGAGCTTGCTTATATACAACACTGTAGGTTAAACGCCGAACATCCGTTTGAAACAAAAAGTTTATTTTTATTACGTTTTTATATATCCCATCTCTTTCTTTCACATGTTACGAATGAGTTCCATCTCTTTCTTATCCTAACTAAAGAAAGAGATGGAATTGATTCGTGACATAATAAAGGTCAAATTTCTTGTTTCAAACGGATGTTCGGCGTTCAACCTCCCTCCAGTGTGTTGTGTATAAGCTTTTTGGGCCCATTTTCATTTTTTTTCTACCCCTTCAGAGCAAAGGTAGGCAAAGGAAACTTATTCCATGCAGCCATGCAAAGTTAAACTATCGCGCCACGATATGCTGTGAAGTTAGTACTGGGATTTTAGTCAGCCTGTGATAGTACGCAATTTGGCAGAGGAGTGCACGAGTACCTACCTTAGACTACTAAATATTACCCCGTTCGTACTATTTCTTATTTAAAAAAATAGCGATTATCATATAGGTACAGTTACAACTCGACAGCACTTAATATGTAGGTCTGTGCTCACCTTTACAGACTGCAATGCAATGTATGGCAACACTGGCATAGATAATAGGGATGTTGACACCACCAATCAACTGACGTACTTTTATGAGCTGTCAAAACACATGTATGCCATAGAGTTTGAATGGCAATAGCAACATATGACGTCACTTGTTCGCATACTCAATTAACTAACTATTTATTTGTTTCAAAGCAACAAAAAATCTAATTTTGCATTTAAACGAAAATTAATCTGGGTTTAAGGGCTAAAATAAAGCGTTTTTTTACTGGAGTCGTGTCTTCGAATTATTTTTTAATGGTGTCAACATCCCTATTAGATCGCTCACTTTTGGGACGAAATTCAAACTTGTGATTTTATTTTGCTCAATATACAAAATTTACACACCCAATATCATATATCATGTTTTACGTACAATAAAGAGTTTTACATACATACATACATAAATACATATTTTCTCAAGTTTTTCGCGATTCCCAAGGTCAAAGAATCGAATTGCTTTAAAATTCCAGAGAAATAATGCGTTGTTTGGGAGAAACGTGTCAAAATGGTGTTGTAGAGTGCCATCTCGCTCTGTGATACATAGAGAAACGAAATACCAACTGTAAACTTGGCTTTAATTAGCTAGAACTTTGCAAAATAATAATATGAAATACATCGAGAGACACACGTCAACATCTTAACCATCGACAATTAGAAGACACGAAAGGAGATTATATGTCATTCTCCCCCTCTAGGGTTTCGTCGTTGATGATATAGTCGTTGAGGCGTCGTGGGATCGTTCTAGTCCTCGTGGATCTACGAAGACCTTGCGAAGTGTCTTGTGGCGGAGTACCATAGGTTTCTTCTTCTTGACTGTCTTCATTAGAAGGGCTTCTGTCTAATATTGGACGTTCAGAATGTCCGTTATCAAAAGTGCTGTCGTCGTCCGATATGGGAAGCGGCGCTAAGTGCCTATTGGACACCGTGGACTCCTGGCCGTTACGTCGTCGTACATAAGAGTAGCTTGGATTACTATGAATTAGTTCAGCTTCTTCGACGTAAGGGTCAGTTTTCGACCGAACAAATTTCTTGAGAAGAATAGGTCCCGGGACAAGCCAGGACGGAAGCGATTCACCAACAGGTGTCCTCCGAGGGAAATTGAATAGTTTTTCGCGAGGAGTCGCATTTATTGAAGTGCATAGGAGTGATCGCACACAGTGAAGTGAGGGTTTCAAGACTTGCTCCCAGTTTTCAACGGGCAGGTTTTTAGACCTCAGCGACAGCTGTATGGTCCGCCAGAGCGTGCCATTCAGTTTTTCGACTTGGCCGTTACCCTGAGGATTGTATGGAGTAGTGCGAGAGGTAGCGATGTTACAATTTTTGAGAAAAGTTTGTATTTCTTCCGACATGAAGGAAGACCCTCTATCACTATGTATATATAAAGGCTGACTGTATTCATAGAACAGATCTTTCAGACACCTAATCACAGTTGCAGAAGATGTGTCAGGACATGGGTATGCGAATGGGTATCGCGAGAATTCATTGATTATTGTAAGTATATATTTGTTATTTGTATTTGAAGGTAAAGGTCCCTTGAAATCTATGTTCAATCTCTCGAAGGGTGATAAAGCTTTAATCAAAGTCCCTTTTGCCTTAGCAAAGCGTGGTTCGATTTCCGAGCATACGCGACACGAAGCCGTCATCTGTTTGACATCGTTTATAGAGTATGGGAGATTTTTCAGTTTAATCCAATGATACATTCTAGTAATCCCAGGATGAGAAAGGGCATCATGTAATTCATAGAGTTTACTGTTGCTCATAAACGCGCAAACCCTTGAAAGAGCATCCGCTGCAGTATTCTGAATTCCTGGTCTGTAAATAATGTCATACTTATAACACGATAGTTCTAACCTCCATCTCTCAATTTGTCATTTTTAATTTTGCTGGAATGATTTTGATTGAAAATGTAGCTTACAGATTTCTGATCAGTTATAAGAAGAAAGTGTCTGTGATTGAGGTAGTGGCGCCATTTTCTGAGGCTCTCGACTATAGCGCATGCTTCTTTTTCCACGGAAGCGTGTTTGCGTTCGCTGTCTGATAAAGTTCTTGAGAAGAATGCAACCGGCCGACCCTTTTGAGATAGGGTTGCAGCTATTGCAAACTCTGATGCGTCAGTCTCTACCGTCAAGGTTTCTTTGTCGTCAATTGCAACCAATGCTGGCTTTTAAATTGATACATAGAGAAACGAAATACCAACTGTAAACTTGGCTAGAACTTTGCAAAATAATAATAATGAAATACATCGAGAGACACACGTCAACATCTTAACCATCGACAATTAGAAGACACGAAAGGAGATTATATGTCACTCTGTCTCGTTTTTTTTATCCCGTTCTGGCCGTTCACTTTTATACTATAGACACCAGTGTTTTCGGGCGTCAGAAATGTAGATGTGTATGTGCTTCAATATTAATTACTTTGTTTTTCTATTAACGAGTATTACGAAAAGCGTTCGTTTACATATGGCCCAGGCATTTATATGCTAGCTCTACGCACCGAAGTTATTAAAATACATGTTATACAAGCGTTAATTGGCAATTGCGGCCGTGAGTAGGAAACTCAATTGTGCCTAGTACTTACTTTAGGAACTGGATGAAAATTGTTTATGGAATTAGGTCAACATTTTAGCATCGGGTGCATTGTTGATAAGTTTAATATTAAACGCATAGAACTGGCAGAGGCTAGTGCGGTGTGCGCCTTATCGCGCCGCCTCGCAGGCAGCGCCGCAGCAGCCGCAATCTGATTCAGAGCCAGCTTCAACAGTGCAGAAACAACTGCCGGCATTTTGCACAATTTAATGCCCTTGCCTTGTACGGCAAATGTAATTGATTATGTTAAATAAAATAGCAACAGCTAAAATATAATTGCGTTGAAACATATTCACATTGTAAAAAGTTTCGTGATAGGTTACGCAATGTTTATACTCGTAAATTGTCGTCAATAAACGCTCTACGAATCAGCATTGCAGTATGAGCGCTAAAACATCAATAATATTAGTATTTAAATCTTGTAGGTCAGTAGGATTACGACAGTAATCAATAAAGATTGACACATAATTATATGCATTAATGTAAATATGTACGTACTAACGAAATTATACGTACCTACATATATAGGTATGTAAAAACGTATAAAGCCCACTGTTACCACCGATCAATAACTACTGGTTTAAATTTAGAAATATATAAATATGATTTAATAGGGCAAATGCCCTATTAAATGTTAGAGGACACCATCGTGACATGATTAACCAATACAACACTTAGAATTAATGTAAATTACGAGTTGTAGTCTCATTGATAATATTATGTTACGTATGACTAAGTACCTACAAGTATTTGTAAGATCATTATTTTCAAGACTTTAACTTCAACAAAAATTTTTGGCTAATGACTGTACTCAATCGGGCATCGCTCCCAGCCAAGTTAACCGAATAAGCTACAAGGCAATCATGGCCTTGTCTTGATTCTGCACTGAGTTGGAAGATGGCCACATTTTGCAATTTATTTTGTCGGTCACAATTACTAACCTAACAACATAACGCACAACAAATCGACACTTTAACTTATTGTTAGCTTATCTAGGTATATGAAACAAGTGTAGAAAAGCGGTGGGATTCTTAATCACTAATACTTATTCTTATCTAAATACGTATCCACTCATAAGCTTTGTGCAACTATGGTTGCCAATTTGTTTATTTCAGTAAAATTTGTCCCTTAAAACAATAATGGCATTGTTTAAAATTTGTTGTCAATAAATGACAACAAATTCAAAAAAACAGCCCTGTGATTGTAATTTATACACCTACCTACATTAAGTAAGTTTTAATTTATGACTTCTTAAAAGTATAAGTACTTACCTAAGTAAGCGTTTTAATTCTGCACGTGAAAACAGATTTAAAGTTTAATTTATTAAAGTTATTAAATTAAGCCGCGAGTTCATTATAGCATCCTGACGAATGAAACGATTGCAGGTTTAATAGCCTAGGAAGTTACAATTTATGAAGCATGAAAATTATTTTGTTATCAACTCGAGGTATATTTAGCGGCAGGAAATGCAAATGTAACGAAGACCGCGACTCTTATCTGATGTCCACAAGACGCTCGAAACTTATTTACTCCGACCGCTGCTTCGCGTCGGCAAATTCGAGTGCTTCGATTTCGACATTGGCAAACTGACGCTTTTTTCGATGATAGGAAAGGAAATTAATTTTCTTCAGCTTGATAGAACAGATAACAACTTTTGGACATCGTAAAGGAATTCGGGAGTAAAATTTTTATATTAATAATTGTCATATTCGCACTAGATTTGCGTTTTTATAGATATTTTAGCTGATCTCGGAGTTATGACGTTTTTGTTGTATTTATAGTAGGTAAATTGAAATGTCAAATTTTGGGCACTAACGATAGATAAATAAACGTTAGAATTAAAATAACATTCGATAAAATTCTCTAAACTACTTATTTCATGTACACCTAGCTGTGGCCACATTAAGGTAAATACATACTTACCTTATGAGTATAACAGTAAAATTCAGAATCGTGAAAAGACAACGCTCTAATTTTTATACATCTACTTACTTATATCTTCCTTTATTCACTTTATGAGTGTACCTAATGTGTAAATAAAATGTTTAATCACATAATAAAACCGAGTCATTGCCGTAGTTGCCATTGCTTCGGTTGTAAACGCGGGTGTTGCCACGTGCAAAGTTACATCAAAAGGCGTGTATCAAAGACAAATGTTGCCAGCTGCTACATAAAAGGAAGTGCGTCAGCCCTCCTTCAAAATATTGAGGGTAAATACTTCAAAGTATTCAGGTAGCTAGTTCCAATTATACAGGAGAGCCCATTTCTTTGTGGGCGTGGGTCGAAAAGGGTGACTCGTTACTTTGACTGACAATCATACAAGTTTAAACGTAAGTAAATGTGCTAAGGCGAGACATAGAATTGCTACGGCTACAGAAACGATTTTTTTACGAGCACGTAAACTTAAATATTAAAACAAAAATGTACGTCAGCTATACAATTATTGTAATTACATAAGTTAATGAGACAAAAAAAAAAACTTCGAGATTATGTGTGTGTTATATCTACGAACATGAAACCGTTCAAGGGTAATTGAGACATTAGAGTCGTATATCCTGGCATTAAGCGAAACCATTCCCAAATAATCCTGATCGATTTAGGGGCATTGACTTGATTAGTGTTTGTTTGGCTTCTGTTATTCGACTCTAAAGCCCTGTATACACATGCGAGAAAAATCATGCAAGTAGCATTAAGTAAGTACAGTGCTCGACCTAAACAAGGGGGGTAGGTATTAAAAGTTATTATGCCATTATGTTTCAGCTATTATGTTCACAGCCTGACAGTCTAAGTAAGTATTATTCTTCTGTGACGGAATTCGATCTTTTCTTCCTATACGTACCTACCTACCTATAATAATTTATTTTGGAATTTAGGAGTGTCCATTAAATAAACTAGTAAACTTTTGTTAAAGAGAATATTGTTTAACTAAGGCCTAAATGTAACTTCCCCATTGCTGATAGTGTCAGTGACAATCAAGCAAGTTGCTAAATTATACCTTGACAAGCGCAGGGAGCCTCTGCTGTCCTTAACGAGATTGTTATTAATAAGTGCGGCAAATGCTGACTGCGACGGGTTCCGCGGAGAGCCGCGCACGAGCTTGTCAGACTATAGTGGACACTGCTGTCTATACACCGGTAACGCCATAAAAATTGATGACGCGTTGTGAGGCAAGACGACTATGATGAAATGCTTGTTGTGCCGCTATTATACTTGGCCGTCTTACCCTCCTCGCCAGAACGGAATAGGTACTGAATGTATCTATCTACTGGTGCTTGCCGGTCGGGGTAATGTATTGAGTTATCATAATGTGATCTATTTCTTTAATAAAAATAAAAAAATAAAACAAATTTTACAGTTAATCAGTAATTAAATTCAAAAATAAATAGATTAATAATCTAAATTACAAAAATTACAATAATAGTAATAAAATAGCAATAAAATAAAATAGCCAGAACAATATTATCTAAAAAAAACTTACAAACTAAAAACCATCACTTCGCGTCGTACCTGATCTATTTGGTTTAACCAACTTACATACTGTATTTTATATGATGACATTTTAAAATTTTGAAAGCAGCGCGCTTGGCCAACGTTAGTATGTCAAGTGAAATTATGACAAATTAAACTATGGGAAACGAAATGATTCGGTTAGTCAATTTCATTCCTAGACCACCACCGAACCTTTTACAATGACATCTACGTCATTCAATGAGCATTGTTACAGATAAATTAAATTTGTTATTACGATAAAGCTACGGTAGCCTAGTAATCAAATTGGTTGGCTGTACTAGACTATCTTCTAGCGTGATCCCTGATGAGACTCAACAGACCTAACTTTGTGTTGAAGCTTCTGTCGCAAGGGATGCAATGGAAGTAGCTTAGAGGTTTAGATAATAAAGCAAATATCAGGATGGGCCAAGTCCCGGTATCGTGGAAGATTGCCAATGTGCAGCCTGTACCTAAAAAGGGCAGTCGTGCCGACCCGTCAAACTATCGACCCATCGCAATCACCTCCATATTATGTAAGGTTATGGAGCGGGTATTGAACGCCAAACTCCTGGTTTACCTTGAGGGTAATGATCTCCTCAGTGACCGACAATACGGGTTTCGTCGAAATCGATCTACTGGGGACCTCCTGGTATATGCCACTCACCTTTGGGGTGAGGCTGTTGAGAAACATGGTGAGGCTCTTGCTGTGTCTCTTGACATTTCCAAGGCGTTCGATAGGGTCTGGCACGAGGGCCTTCTTGGCAAACTCTCTTCGTATGGGATCCCTGCTGACCTTTGCTCTTGGATCTCTGATTTCCTGAGGCATCGATCTATACGAGTCGTCATTGACGGGTGCTCGTCGGATCTCATGTCCATTAATGCTGGGGTGCCTCAGGGATCGGTTCTCTCTGCTACTCTTTTTCTGCTGCACATCAACGATTTGCTCATACCCGGTATCTATGGGTACGCGGATGACAGCACAGTCACAGAGAGGTACCTATCTTTCAGCCGAGCCAGTGGTGACGAGATCGGGTCACTCAGGGAGGCTATGGTACAACTGACGAATAAGGCCTTGGAGGCCGTGTCCGACTGGGGATCGGCCAACTTGGTCCAGTTTAATGCTGCCAAGACACAGGCGTGTCTGTTCACCGCAAAGCGGAGTCCATTCACCTTGGCTCCTACTTTCCAGAATGTATCCTTACCACCCAAAGACCACCTTGAGCTTCTTGGACTGAGCGTGCCATCTAATCTCAACTTCGGCGCGGCCATTGAGTCCAGGGCGAAAACTGCTGCTAAGAAACTTGGTATCTTATATAAGGTGGGACGGTATTTCACGCCGGAGCAACTTTTTACTTTATACAAAGCACAGGTCAGATCATGTATGGAATACTGCTGCCACCTTTGGGACGGTTCTGCCAAGTATCAGTTGGCGGCGTTGGATTCGGTGGAGCATCGAGCCCGAAGACTCATTGGTGATAGTTCGTCAATCGGTGGTAGGCTGCAGAGCCTCGAGCACCGTCGTCGAGTTGCTTGTTTGTCTGTTTTTTATCGGATACATTTTGGAGAGTGTGCGCAGGAATTACATGATTTAATTCCTCCATCTTCATTTCACCCTCGGACATCCAGGCGGGGGGAGCGTCTTCATCCTTATGTGGTTAGTATTCCAGTGGCCCGTACGAAGCGCTTCGCGTCATCCTTCCTAATGCGAACTGCTAAAGGATGGAATTCGCTCCCGTCGTCTGTATTTCCTGATAAATACAACCTAGGTCTCTTTAAGGCTAGAGTGAATAGGCTGTTACTGAACCAGTGAGGTACACCTTTGGCCTCATCTACACTTTTCATCAGGTGAGATAATGGTCAATCACGGGTCAGTTTTATGTAAAAAAAAAAAAAAAAAAATAGTTTGACAGATTTGGAATTAAGACCTTCTGAGACAAGTACAATTAGGTGTGTTAGTGTTATGGTAGCCTAGTGGTTTGATTTATGGCTTATTATCCAAGGGTCTAGGTACTTGCACGTATGAGTTTTTCGAACGTTATGTGGGAAATTAAACTAGAATTTTATGTATTTTTTTTATTTTTGTGTGGAAACTTGTATATACCTGCGAAGCAATTCAATAATCTGTGTCCAAAGAGCAAAAGAATGTATAAGCCATTAGTGGAAGCTGTTTTGGCTAATGTATTATTTAGATTAATTAATTTAAATTGTATTATCTTATGCTGTATGTTTCCCAAAAAAAAAAAAGTTCCTAATCAGCACTGATCCCGCGTGGGAACTTTTTAATGTGAGAGGAGGTCTGTTTCCTGCAATGGGATGTGTACCTGTATGTCTAGGTCGCAATTAGTACTTTATGATAAAACAGAAATGAAATTAAATTAAATGTTTATTCACCGAACATACGGTATAAAAGATGTTACAAAAACACATTATTACTAGAATATTATTCGATTTATGAATGTGCCAGTGAAATCACTCGTGTATATCGTCAGGTCTAACAGTTGAATCGAAATTCTAGGATTTCACAACAATTTCCGTGAGAATCCCCAAAAAATCGAGGATTTCGTTATTGTTGCAAAAAACACATGACAGTTGTCACAATTTCATGTCACTCTTTGAGATCCATTTTTTTTAATTTAACCCGATTCCGTAGGAATAATCGAGATAAAAAGTAGCCTGCGCCATTCCAGATATTCTGCTGCTCGTACCTGCATACCAAATTTCTTATTCATCCGTCCAGACACACACACACATTACTTGGATTAATTTCGCATGCGTCAGCAATCCCACCATCTCTGAATTTGCCATTTGAATTAATATGAGTAAGTAACATACAACTCCCCGTACCATAAGTAGGTACAGTCAAGTTCAAAAGTACGGGACATTTCAATATTCAAATATTATAACATTTATATTAGACTTTATATTTTATTAATATGTATTTGTGAAAGCTTTGGCTAAGTACGTTACGAAATGAACCAGGTATTTAAAAATTCGTAGCACAGCTAATCTAAGAGCCGGACCCTTACCATAAAATTGTGTTAATTAAAGCGGTCCATTTGTATAAAAGGTCGGTAAATATTTCATACTAAAAAACGCTTACATTTTAAAAGTTTTTTTTTAAATTGCGTCGTATAGCCAATAAATCCAAGTCTTAGCTGCAACATAATTCCCAGCTGACTGTACACGGTAAGAACGTACATTAGCGAGAAAATGTTAAATATTGCAAGCGAAAACGCGCTTGACGCGTTACAAATTGATTGGATGGGAACGAATGTACGTAATATTTACCTCGCAACTCCGGTAAATAAGGAAATCACCTAATACAGGGCGGGCATGGGGTGCGACCCGGCTTGGAAAATGTGACTACGAACGAGTATGATGGTACCAATTTCAAATTTTGAACAAGACAAACTCAAATATGGGGCTACAATTTGAATCATAACCTAACCAACAAAAATCGATCAAGTGTGAGCCGAACGAACTTAAAAGAAGGAAAAAATCAAGTTTATTTTTCATATTATTTCTATGAAAAAAGAAGTGCTTTTTGGGATCAATGATTTTCGGACTATTTTCGTGAACTTAGAACTTTAATTATACATCAGTAACTTATTTGATATTAATTTAAACATGCGTTCCTGAATAAAGAATTTTGACAGACAGACAACGAAGTAGGTACATAGTTTTATAATGGTTTCTTTTTTTCCTTTTGGGGTATAGAATACTAAAAAAATAAAAGGTACCTAACTTAATGAATTGATGTTACTATGAAGATTTAAGTGTATACTTAAGAAGAAAAAATATCTCTTTACGACTATAAAGTTACAGTACTCGTAGACAACTCAGGATAATCTACAGTCTTAGATACTTGCTAGTAGGTAGTAGCTACTAATTAACTAATTGAAGAACACTTTACTCGTAAATATTATGCATTACTAACATTTTGTTAAAAAAATTATCGTACAAAGAACTCAAATGACCTCATCATTGTCAACCAAGATATAAAATCTAAGCATAACGCATTTTAAGAGAACAGATTACGTAATAAAAATATGATCGAACAACCACTTTAGTCACGAGCTCTACGAGTTCTAAGAATTAAGAACGACTTGATTTTAAAAACCATTTAAAAAGGCTTCATGATTTAACTCACCGTCCCGACGCGTTGTTCCATCATTAGTTTGTCTAGTCAACGCTCTACGAGTAATCGTGTAATTATTTATTTAAAAGGCGCTATTACTTTTTCGACCTTGGCTGCGTAACGCACGCAACAAAGAATGTGTTCTAGGCAAATTAATTAACACGAAGACGGCGATCGTATTCCCACTCCGTATAAAGAATGAATGTGCAGAAATTATTGGATGGCTTTAAATAAGGGGCGGTACTGAATAAATGAAAGAGCGTGAAAGCCCCGTTGGGGCAAAAAATGCAGAACTCGAGTAATTCACTGTGAATAATAAACGAAGAATTTCCGCGACGAGCCCTAACTTGGGGAAGTGGGGCTGACAAGACGAGGGTCCCATTAGACCAGCCTGAATATGATATAAATATCAATTAAAGCCAGCATCTGCGGCCGACGTACCTTCTAGCTAAATGATAACTTATGATTTTTTAAGATGTCCATTCATTATTTTTTATGGTGTCTTCAATTTTCTGATCTATTCGGTTGTGAAAACTACAATGGAAATACTCATACTAATAGGTACTCTGAATCACTTACATAAATATTGTATTTTATTCCCTGGACAAAAACAATACTCGCAAAGCATGCCGTGGACCAAGCTAAGGCTGCGTATCCACCGGAGCTGAGCGAGTATGCGTTTCGAGGGATGTGTTTGTCATGAACCAATAGAAACACTTCATTCATAAACGTCAGCTTGGACAGGAAATTTGACAAATGACAGAATTTAATTAAGTAGGTATTTTAAATTTTATCTTTGCCATTGACATCTGTGACCATACATAAGCCTATTCCTGATGCTGAAAGAAAGGCCTATAGACATTCATTATTCATTCATTATGGGCTCTCTAGACATTCATATCATACTTATGGAATATATGTTATCTACTTACCTAAGAATGTAGCGCAAGATTATTGTCCAGAATTAATAAAGCTCTAACAAAAAATCTCATGCAAAATCTATTTGTTGCGGAACGAGACATTAGATACCGGTAAGGAGGGGTGTTATAATACAGTAAATATAGTATTGTAGTTAAGGATGCCAACACAACAAAAGCTCCCAGATTAAATCAACTTCTGTTCAAATTGGCCACGCAGACGCACAAGAAAGTTCTTTTCCGAGTGAAAGCGTTCTGCAAATAAATCGTGGCTCGGAAACAATGCACGCATTGTTCACTTGTAAATTGGTTCAAATAACTTACCTGCATGCTTTGAACTTTGCCACTACTCAGATAAAATGTACGCACCACCTACTTTTACTTTCGAATGATCAATATGCTGGCTAGCCTCGTGCGAATATTTATCTTTCGGAGAGTCTTCTTTTAGGCATTCTTTTCTAGTTGACTTTTTACTTTATAAAAGAACACTCTTAAAAAAATCACACATAATAAAGTGAAACATAGAATCTCGTCTTTATTTTAAAAAGTTCATTAAAAAGTTTTGAAAAATATTTCGAGGTACATTTACTTAAGATTTTTCAATAGGCACTTAATTGTAGCGTAGACTTCCAAAGCTGCGTTCTTTGTCTGTAAAATAAGCTTATTTGGAGATTGAGAGTTTGGTCTTTAAGTTAGTAATTAGCTAAATTCTGTTAATGAGAATACTAAATCGTTAAATTCGTTAACTTCTTGGGAAAGGTAAGCTTAGGCCGCCGTAATTGATGGAGGCCATTTTTCCTTCAGAGCCCAATAACATTTAAAATAGTTTAGTTTCAAGTTTTCTTTATCCATTATTTAAATAAAATTGAATGAATTCGTTAAAAAGTTACTTTTCATGTTTACAGCAATAATGCTTTCCCATCATAATGTTTCCAACATATCTTTACCAAAAGAAAGTCAAAAAGGTAAGCATGATATGATGTGTAATACCTACGTTATTTTTCACGTGTATTTATATATTCATATAATTAATAATATCAACATTTTGTAATATCCAATAACTACAGAAACAAAGGAGCTGTTTGCATAACATAAAGCATTGTGTAATATTGATTGAACAATGAAACGGGAGTCCGGGCGAGACCTACATTCAGGAATACAGGTGACCTGGCATGAAAGGCGGTTAACACTGTTAGACACATCTGGGAGCCTATGGAGCATGGCCCACTGGATGTCCGTTAACAATACCTGTCTCTATTCAGCTTGAAATGTTATCAATGCATTTTTCTATTTTAATCTTATTAATATTATAAACGCGAAAGCTTGTATGGATGGATGTGTGAATGTTTGTATTACTATTTCATGCTAAAACGGATTGACGGATTCTGATGACATTTGGCACACAGACAGTTTATAACCTGGATTAACATAGGCTACCTTTACCTCGAAAATTAAGTAGTTCCCGCGGGATGACGATTAAATGAATCCTTTGCACACGGTTTTATCCCTTTATTGTGTTCTATAAATATCTTGCTACGTCCACCGCGAAGAGAGAAATTATCGTAATCAATTAATTATTGGTAATCTAGTAATATGTATGAATTTATAATAAAAATTCTGAAGCCGAAGAGTACTTTATACCTTATATCTTAAAAATTACATCTATACAAATGTTATAAAGCTGAAGAGTTTGTTTGTTCGTTTGGTTGACCGCGCTAATCATTACTTATAAAAAATTTGTCCAGTAAACTTGAGTTCGAAATTTTACTATCCCTAAATTTAATACATTCTACAATTAACGAAATGGTTTTTCTTTATTTTTTATGATCATTAGGCGCACGAGTACATAGAATTGTGCTAAACAATATTACAAAAAATACAGATTTAAACGTAAATTTATACTCTAGCACTTAATTTGTGTACTAAGATTAATGTGTCGGTATAGCGGCCGTAAATAAAAACGCTGTCCGTAAATATTACCGGCCCTGCAAATTTATAACGAATTACTTTCGTCCGCGAAATAATACGGGCTTATGTTTTTGCTTATTTCAAGTTCACATTATCATAATGTGGTATTCAGCTGACGCATAATGTTTACAAATTGAAATCAAAGTTTAAAAAGCACTTCAAGCGTTTACAAAGTGCAATCTTTTTTATTTTACAAATATTTTTACCTTCTTTTAGCGCTTTGAGGCTCTATAAGAAAATAGTAAAGAGTCAACGTCACAGAAGACCGAAGAGCTGGCAGCTTCCTCCGACAAAGAATTAGACTAGCTATTCAAAGAGGGAATGTTGCCAGTATCTTCGGAACCTTGCCTAGTGAGATTCCTTTTCATAATAATGTTTTAGTTTTTTTTAGTATATTATAAACGCGAAAGTATGGATGGATGGATGGATGGATGTTTGTTACTCTTCACGCTAAAATGGTTTGACGGACTCTGATGAAATTTGGTCCACAGATAGTTTATAATCCGGATTAACATATAGGATACTTTTTATCCCGGAAAATTGCATAGTTCCCGCGGGATAGCGATAAACGAATTCTTCGCAGACGGATTCGCGGGCAGCAGCTCGTAGTTCTATAAAATTAGTTAATGTAAGACATATAATTATTATGTTACAAGCTGTTGCCCGCGACTCCGTCTACGAAGATAAAAAATAGCCTACGACCTATTCTCAGACCTACCGAATACAGAGAAAAAAGTTTCATAAGAATCGGTCAACCCGTCTCGGAGAAGTTCGATAACAAACACCGTGACACGAGATTTTTATATATTAGATTATATTTTCAGAATTCGCGTATCTACCGTTATGCTCTTTAAAATTAATGTTTATTCTTACCTGGATAGAGCTGCTTTTATAATGCCCGATTGAAAATGCCCATAATCTGCAACAATAGAGTGACACGTTAAACAAAGCGATAGAATTATGTTCGGCGGGGTTTCCTTAACTGAATAAAACTTGTAGTCAACAATATTGCTCTAAACAAAAGGCAAACTAAAAGGTAATAAAGCCAAAATGGCGTCGGCAAGTGTTTAGGGTTAATCTCCCTTTATATTGTGAAGAGGGTTTCACGTAGTTTAAAATAATGGCACGAAAATTGACAAGAGTTAAATGCCCTCAGGTTGAGCTGTCAACTTAAAAGTTTTCGCGACTTTCACGTACAGTTAACCACAAAAAGAGGTATAATTTTTTCATCTTGTTACAATGATATAAGGAGAAAAGTCAATATAAATATATTAGTTGTCAATTTTACCTAATATATGTGTCATTTGGAAACGTTCACGTAAACAAAGAAAACCGAGTTTAGTGTAGCTTTTATTTTATTAGTGCATAAAATGATTAACAATAAACATGAAATTATACGTCTATCTATACCGTTAATGGATTACGATTTGAAACAGTACCTAGAATACAGATAAAAAAGAAATAGAAATTTTGCATTTGAATTTGCTGCCATACTTATGTAAAAAATTTACATTAGCATATAAAACGCCCTCATTTAATTTTTACCCTTTTATGTCGTAATCTAACTTCCTTTTATAAGTTATATAAGCATACCTACATCTTCAATTATTAACCTAGATTAGCATCACAACACTAGAAACACGCAAACAGATTCATCAACGTTCCATGTACCGGGTACCGTATAAACGTAGCTATACGAATGCAAACATTCGAAATTAACTTCGGAAATTCGAGCGTCACAGTAAAAAGGCGGCCAAAGGGTTTAGAGGTACAGTACAGCCTATATTGCTAGGTGTGGGGACAAATTAGCATTTCACAGACATGTGACAAAATGTCTCCATTTCGTCGGCTTAATGAACGGGGAACGTTGTGATTAAACGCCTTTACGGCGACTACGATGTAACTCGGCTGCGAAGAGGTGACGCTCGCCTAAATTTAGCAATTAAGGGGTGGGCCGATATGCGAGTATATTGATTAAGATAGGATACCGGAACTTAATCTGCAGGTACATACGAAGCGTGATTAAATCACTCGAGTCACGCCAGCACATCGCAGGAGGGTCGGGAGAGGAGCTGAGCAGGACATTTATGGTCGTGAATAACTCGCGTGTTAGTCTAGTTTTAATCAACTTTAAAGATTCATATAAGTAGTTATGTATGCTACTATCATATCTCTATGAGAGTGTATCAAAAAAAAATTGTAAATCATAGTTACACCACAGTTTTTAAGGCGACTTTGACTATGAAAAAATACGAATGTTTGTGCTCGAGTCTTTTATGTTTAATATGTATTTAAGTATGTATTTATCTATACATATAAGTATGTTTATCCGTTGTCTAGTACATACCCATAGCTAAGCTGATAGGTAAGCTTTGCTTAGTTTGGGTCTACATTAATTGGTATCAATCGTTGTCTATTTTTTTTAATATATCTGTATTTTTTTACTCTTTGAATGTTATTTTATTTATAACTCTTGTGGAAAAACATAACGGATATTATACCTATTGCTATACAACCACATACTAGAACAACTATAATAGCAGCATAAAGCTGGGGATATCAAAATGTCCTGACTGTGCGCCAGTATTCGCTTCCGCCTGGCTTCGGGCCAACCTCACCAACTCGTTTTCTGCGAGATAAGTAAAAAGTTCGCGATAAAAAATCATTACATAATTTATAATGTCAATAAACTCTTAAGGTTGGTACAAAAATACACGGGAAAGAATTATCCCCAATTATTATTCAGTGCAAAATTAAAGGCATGCGTTAAAACACGTTATTTACTTTAATACACAGCAACAACACAAGCGAACAGTAATGAAAATAGGAATGGCAGAGTCTAAGCGGAGCCCGTGCTTACGTGATTAGGTTGCTGTAAAAGAAAATTGGGGAGGAAATCCGACTCTAATAAACAGGCGATTGTAATAACAGAGTAAATTCGAAGGCGAGGTCGCTGTGGAGTTTGTTTCCTTATGGTCGATGGTACCTACTTCTACGCAACCTTGGATTTTCTGAACGTATATTTTTATTTACCTACCTGCTAAAGAACTTAATTTCGTATTACTTTTGGAATTTCATGACTATTAAATATATCTATGTATATATATCTTTCAAACATTCAGTCATGATGATATTTAGTAGATTTGTCGCTCAATTGATATTATTCAACCGATCACTTTTGACATTTATGTTAGGTTAGGTTTGTAGGTGTCTTGTCCGTCAAGGGTGTCAGGACCCAAAAGTATTGATGCAATCGCTCTTCAGTACGGGACCCTCCTATGAAACACCACCTAGGGGTCTCATCCTGCGTATCAGAACACAATAGACAGGCCGAAGTGAATGGCAGCCAAGTATCCGATCGATTGCAATATCGCGATATCTTATTAATGTCTTATTCTGTCTTTCATTTGATATCAATTTCATATCTATCAAAGTATAATGCATGTTTCTGCATGTGTCTGTGAGTCGATTGTTTGTTACGAATGAATGAGCTATGGCGTTTAAATTACGCCGGTTGTCGACATTAAGGTGCAGTCTCACGGCTGGTCACTCAATAGAAAATTCTCTGAGAACCGTCGAGTAAGCTTGGTCACGCACGAGACTGGTGCAGGCAAACAACTGATTAATTTATTTGCCTTACTTACTCAAGTACCTACCGAACGCGCTTTCTCAAAGTACCCAATAGATAGATAGCTAACAGATGAGCGTGGAATGATAAGAAATAAAAATGATTGGTATAAATTAAAGAAGTGAGCATAATGTAAAATGATAGTTAAACAATGTAGGCATTTTTTTAACTCTGTACACCACACAAAATCACAAAAAATCACATTATTATTGCGAATTACTTTTTAAATATGTTTATGAACATAATCGCCAAAAAAAAGAGTACAAATATCGGACTTGTCTGCCTTTGTTTAACTCGGAAATTATAAAAGCTATGTTATTAACGTAGCTATAATAATTATATTATTCTAAGATAGGTTACACCACTGTAATATTCCCACAGTTAAATATAAAAAGAAAGAAAATGTAAAAGAGAAAAAATGCTTTGAGTATGATAATGTGAAAAGAATCTTTAGCTATGATAAAAAAAATCTTTGCGGGTTTTCCGGGTTTTTATTTGCGTTAAAGTTAATTCTATTTGACAGTAATAAATATTATTCCTCTGCCGATGTTGCAATCACGTTAATTGCCCAAAGAAAGCTGATAGTTTTAAAATCATTTTTTTTTTATTTAGTCGCACTGTTCGGACAAGACCTTTCACTTAACTCATGTCTGTCACGTCTTTCAAATTAGGTGTAACCATTATGGGTATTTTTCTCTTGTTTAACAATAATCGAACATTTGGTAAACCCAAGTCATAATCATAAAAAAGAATACTTAAGTTGGTAGGACGTGTTTAATATAGGTACCTACCTATAGTATAACAATGTAGGTAATAAAAAAGGTGTCTCATAATTGATCCGGAATATTTCAGTAGATGGTTGGGTTTGTTTGACAGAACATCCTGTAAATGTTATTTAGGATTTTATTATTGAATGTGGCAAATGTTCCCATGTTGGTCGTTGTTCAAAGTATACGACGTCAAAGGCATGATTTTTGTTTATTTATTTTTGCACGGGACAATTCACACAACTAAGTAAGCAAACCCATTTAAGTATATTTTTCACACAAATACTCGTAGTCAGGTTCTCCAACCACTAGGTCATCCGGTCGTCAGCCGGTCGTGACTTCATCTTGAATTAAAGATTTACACAAGAAAGATTTGCAGTTTTTTAAATCTTTATTTTTTATGGAACTTTGATCAAAAAATTTAACATGTCAGTTCCAAATTTACAGTTACCAAACCATCAACTGTAACGTGCCAGATTAATTTTGAGACGCCTTGTATAGTTAAAATATAACCATTCTCTTCTTCTTTGTGTGTGACGGATTATGAAGTTTGTTTGCGAAACAAGAGAAGTCTGCACTAGACAACAGCGTTGACTCACAGTTGCGCTTTTAGTTAGTTTCAGTCATAAAATTATGCACAAGTAGTGAAAAATATTTTAATACTAGCTGAGCTGACCCAGCAAACGTTGTTTTGCCATATATCACCTAGGGGAATAAAAATAGCTGACGACCTATTTTCAGACCTACCGAATATAGACAAAAAATGTGATAAAAATCGGTCAAGCCGTTTCGGAGGAGTTCGATAACAAACACCGTGACACGAGATTTTTACATATTAGAAGAAGATAATGAATTCTAAGATTAAGCTAATTTTAGGACACGTAGAGCATCACAAAAGAGCTTTATATGAATGTACCCATTTGCGAATACCTCAATATAGTCGTATTACTTAATAAAATAATTTTGAATTAAAAAATAAAAGCGACTTCAAAAAACATCCACAACCAAAAAAAAAAGTTATTTTTTTGGTTTTTTGTAGTCGGTGTTATTTTTTACTTAAAAAATCTTTTATTTTTACTTTTTAATTGTCTGTATATAAAAATGTGTGAGTGAACAATGAATCAACCATATTTTCCCACTCTTAGATTAGAATTCTTTTTTCAACTTATGGGACTAACTTCGAGGTATAACCCTACTATCTGTCCTTTATGCCGACACTTTTGAATCCAGCTGTACGGTTTATATTCAGCTTTAGTCTGTTGACAGTATCACAAGTGTGGTGCACATAAGCGGTGCCGTCACAGCCCGGACGTAGCCGTCAGCCCGGGAAGCGCCCCCTCGCCGCATCCACTGACGTTCAACGTCAATTATGAACTTGACTTACTTTTTACTCTATTGGCACAGTAAATAATGAAACGGGATTTTACGACTACTAGTTACATTATAATACAGCGCGATCATTTAATTCTAACGCCACACCAAAACCTCCTCACAAAAAAATAAGTTTGTATGGGTGTTTCTTACCCGCTTAGCGTAGACTGATGACTGACTGATAGTATATAACCTGGATCAAAATATAGGATAGGTTTTATCCCAGAAAATTGCAGAGTTTCCGCGAGATAGCGGTAAACGAATTCTTCGCAGACGGAGTCGCGGGCAACGGCTAGTTGGTAATTAAACAACAAAATGACATTCCATTTGCAACAAAAACTTGTTGTCTTACACTTGACGTGGCCGTACCTCAGAACCTGTGTAGTGTATTATATAGTATACATAAAACAATTGAATAAATGAATATTTACAGTAAAGTTGTAAGACACGAAACAGACATCAAATAAACTAATATTTATGTTATCACTCAATTCAACTACAAGTCAGCGGTCACTTATGGGAATACAGTAGGTATTAAATTAAAATAAGTTAAACATAGTATTTTCACCGGCCTGTGATATGAAACCGGCGTGTTGTGAAAGCCAAAAGCCTGGAAGGGTGACAGATTTTGCTGGCAGCGTTCTTGAGCTGATATTGATATTATTTCGTGTGAAGCCTCCGTCAGCGGCGCCGCTGCCCGCGAACCGCGCTAAGCCACCGTGGGCCCCTCGACTACTGACAAGAGGCTTGCGGGTTTCAACTCGCTTTGTCGAGAGTGCTATAGAGATAGAAACGTTTCGAGGAGAGCACTTGCGATATCCCTGACGCGCTCCGTCAGCGGTCAAATAGGTTATCCGATCTCTAGAGAGGATCATATTCCGCTTCATCCGAAACATCACTTGAAGATCGTCATATTTAATTTTAAGCACCTAGCGATAAAAATTTAAGCAAGTCACTTGAAAACATTGTACATTAAAGTAAATTTCAAGATGCGGTGAATTCTAAAATTTAAGAGTACACTGAGAGAAACAGAGAAAGCTACGAATCACCGATTATGTTTTTGATGATTAGTCACGGTGATCTATTGGAGAAGCGAGATTTAGTGAAACTAATTTGAAAAAAGCAGTGTCACACCGTTATAAAATTATAGCTACGAGATTGATCAATCAAAGCTCCACGACTTAAATTAATGATCGGCTCGTTTATTGAAGATGTTCGAAGCTGTACTTAGAAGGTGTCGCTGGCGTACAATATAACTAAAAGTAAGTATGTATTTAGCTGCTCCTGTACCTACCTACATGCAAAGTGAACGCATGTGTACGTAATGGTTCATTGTTTTTGTGGTAAATGGCTCGAGATTACCTCAAATGGACGTCTGTGTGTTAGTAAAGTGAAAGGAAGTATTCAGTTGTAGATAATGGATTGAGTTGTTTTGTTCTGTAACAATGCTTCAATTTCTAATACCATGTTGTCGGACAAAGCTGTTTCATTGAACTAAATCATCTATTTGGATGAATTGAACAAGAAAACCAGAGTTAATGTTAATTCATACATACATCATAAATAAATAAATGTGAGGTGATGATTCGTGTTGATCTGTGAATAGTTTTTGAGCATTAGCGAGGGGCCGTGTCAAGGTCAGTCTCATTGAACAGCGGAGGGGCTCTAATGAATACACTTAGCTCTATGACGGCACCAGAGCATAGGTGACAGAGTGACGACTCAACTATTTCAAGCTGTTATGTCACGTGAATAAGATTCTGCTGCAGGAGATTGAAACACGATTCAATCCAATATCCTTCCGACACCTTTACCTGCCTGCTCCCCTCGAAGGCTCCCTGAAAATCGCATCTTAGTTGCATTTCTATAGTTAGTATCGGTTCTTGGATGTTTTGGTGGATCGGTCGGAAAGCTGGCAGCCAGACAGGCCCTCGGCCGAGCAGTCGGCAGACTAGTCTAGCGCAGCGGTCGCGTCTAGACGGCACGGCGCGGTGGATCCCTATCGGCTGCTGTAAAATTATGTGACGTGGGCGAGCGGTGTAAACTTGGGATATCCGCCCAAAATCCAATGTTACTCCCTTATTTTCGATAGTTTATTAGAAATTTGCTCAAACATCCATATCTATATACCTACCAACTAACGTTTAACAAAATCGGATATTTTCTTTAACCCTATTGAACTGTGCGTGACAGTAACATATTGCAATCCATTCAGAAAAGTCGCTCTATCTGTAAATAACACAGAGCAAATATTCAAAGTTCGAATCTCGCAAACTTTCCAGTTTGGTTTCCGCAATAGAAATAATCTAAGAATTTCTATGAAATAGTCGATGTTGCATACAATACAAAGACGAACATTTGGCAGCCTAGTAAACTCTTCATAGCCAATAATGATACGTAACTCAATATAGGTATGCTATAAACATCGCTAGAATATTAACATTATTAATAAAACGATACCTAGTCTTGGTGATTGGGCAAACAAACGATTACTAAGTACGAATGCATTTTATTTCGTTGCGCGTGATTTGAGAAATAGAAATTTCTTTAGAAATTGAAAATACATTTCCTGAAGAGATGTATTTAAAAGCTGCTCGTGCAATGTAACGTAACACGGGCGCTCTTATCACTTTTTTCTTTCTTTTCACCCGCGCACAATAGAGGTCGCTTTAGATAACCCCCGTACAGTAACAAGTTGCAGAAAGCAACAAAGGGATCTAGATCAAACGGACAATACGTTCTTTACGAAACTGTATAGCAATTAGTTGGGTTCAGCATCTGCGGTGAGAGTCGAACTAAGTGGCGAAACTGCAGATGACAATGGATCGAGCGAGCGGTTGCTACCGGCGCAGCGCCAAGCGCGTGGGCTGCGCGCGCGCACTCGCGGGTCATCTCGCCGCAACCTTTCACCGCTGTAGAGCCTGACAAGCGAGCGACCTGACCGCGACCCTGTAATCAAATCACTCGGTTCCAACTACTGGCATTATATGTGATTGATTAATACTTTATAACCCGTTACGCTTTACCGGCAAGTTTAATAGGAGTATGGCGAGATTCAAAATAGACGTGCTAACCATTAATATAATTAAATAAAACCTATGTTAAACAAAACAGTAACGTCTTCATAATTTAATTAATCTAAAACAAGATCCATGTAAATCACTCGCCTTAAATGGGATCGAAAACAAAGGCTTCCCCGTTTTGTGCACGTCTATCCCTTAATTATGTGGCTGGGCAAGCCACGAATAAACAGGAGTCATTATAGTGAGTAAGCAGAATAAACGTATCGAACGAAAATATACGGACGCTATAGTTAGAAGCAAACAGAACTCTTTTTAATTACTTAAAACCAGGCTCGATGTAACAATAAGTTATGGTACGTTTTTCCGTAACATGCCATTTCGTTTGTATGAGTTAACAACAATTATAATGAAGCAAAACATTTATAATGAAGTTGGGAATTTATTTACATAACATTTTGCCAGATTTTGAAGTGTTCATGGTATTTAGGCCCTTTGGGATTAAGTAAATAGTTTTATTATGAAATCGTTTTCATTTCTGTTGTACAATATAAAAATAAAAGCTTACTATTGCTCATTTACACTCGCGTACGAGTGGCGAGACGAACTGCGAGCCGAGCAACGAGATGGGAGTGTGAATAGACGCTCGCGTCTCGCCTTGCGCCTCGTCTCGTGATTCGCAACGCTCGCGTCCGGAGCGAGACGCCGAGCCGAGACACGAGACGAAGCACGAGGCGAGGTACGAGGCGAGATTGTAAATCTATTATTAGAGTTTATATGCAGGTAATACCTAGGTACGTACTTAAATTCATAAAAAAAGTCAAAGTCAAAGTATTTTTTTATTCAGGTAATATTAATATACTAAAGTAGGTATATTAGTTCTAAAATATAATATGCTATTCTATGTGCTCGTATCATGCAGTCAGTAATTAATCATCTAATAGAAAAAGTAATAAAATAATAAATTACGTCGTATAATCACAGCATGTCCACATTTTTTTGTTGTTAGACTTACGTGACTACACAGCGTGTCGATAATTTGAATAATTTAGAACAGTACATGAAATAAAAAGTAAATATGAAGAAACAGCTTGAAGCATCGCACTGTATATGAAAACGACTTTATGAAAACTTATTTTCTTAAAGTCAGCTAAAGGATTTCTGAAGATATTCTGTTCATACTTAATTGTTACTGGTCCCCCTGTAAGTATAATGTATACTATTTTATGTCCTTCCTTACGAACTTATATTCAGCAAACTTTTGCTTTGAACTGATTTCCATTAAATTTGCTATGTGGGGTTTTTGGGGGTGAACAATTTTATCTCTGGTAAAGTAAAACGCGTATTTCGAGCAAAGCTCGGTCGCCCAGGTAATGTTTATTATTTTGGGAACGTTTAACTGATTCCCATTCAAATAGTTTTTATGGGTGGCCGCCACCAAAATACTGCAGCTTTTCCAATGCCCGGCTCCGAAATGCAATATTCGTATTTATACAGCGGCTGCCAAGGCACACAACACATTTGTCTCAACTAATACAGAAATGTATTTGTACATATTTTTTTAGTCTAGGATATTCACTATATTTGTTAGAAATAAATTTCTTCAACTCAAAAAAAAAATTCAAACGTATAAACGATGATATCTTATTGAGATTTTCTTTTTTAAGCATTAATGTGACATGGCCGGAGATTTTTTTCATCGTTTTCATTATAAGTACCACGTTGGTTACGATCTTACGATAATAGCCTACCTGAAGCTCAATTAACAGGACGTTATGCAGAGTTTGGATGGAACCATGTTGAAGAAAATCGCCAAAAAATTTAAGTAAACTTTTTACTGGACGTTACAGCTATCTACACGTCATGTATCTTGTTTATTATATTAATTGTGTATGCTTGCCATCAGCCAATTATGTACATTGCCGCCAGCGGATACGTATCCCATTCACAATCAGACTTGTGTATTTTTTAACCAAATGTATTTTGGTTCTGATAAATGTGTAGTGGTTTTCGTGGTCGATACATTACCACGAAGGCAGTAAAGTCACGGATATGGTTATTGCAATTTCATCAATATTTTTAATTGTTTTTATCATAAATCCTTTTCGCTGAAGCCATACTATGCTTGAAAATGGGAAGAATTACTGTTTTCTTGACACTAGCAGTTTTATTTGTTTCAGTAAGTAATTGTATTTAGACAATCTTCTTTATGATACCTATATAAAAATCACTTGTGTATGATTGCACTTCTCAGAAACAGCTCGACCGATTTTTATATTTTTTACTGTAAAATTGCTAGTTGTATCTAATTATAATAAATAAGCTAAAAGCTAAGCTATAATGAAATTCTGCAAATACTGAATTAATTTAAAAAATGCTTCATTAGGTAAGTGCAACTAAAATAGGAGGAAGTTATGGACATGTCAAACATCGTAAGTATTTTTAAATATTACTTAGTAAAAATAAAATTATTCTGTGTTAAAATGAAATTTTAATTAGTTAAAAATCTAATAGAATCCATATTATTATCACCTATATAACATTAACATTTACTTAAGCTCGAAAACAGATTTGGATGTAATTTGGCGGAGGTAGGTACTATTTTTAATCTCGAAAGAGTGTATACCTAACCTAATTCCTGCAGAATAACGATTGCCAAATTCTATGCAGACAAAATTAGGGGCAACACCTAATATTATATATGAATATATCTTATATATCATAATGACGAATATTACATTTGTAGATCAAGTTTACGTCCCGCAATATGCTAAAAATCCTAAACCGAATCTAAGAAAACAGCACGAACCTGTTAGTCAAAATGAAGCTGCCGGAGATGTACTTGATGATATGACTGCGCCGACTTTTGATAACCCACCAAAGGAGGGAGCACTAGCAGAAGAAGACCAGTTAAATGACGAAAAAGATATAGATGTAGAAAACTCCGTGAATGATGATATTCAAGAGCAATCAGAGACTCCACCCAATGATGAAAATCAAGTTAACCCAGATATAGAAGATATTGCAGATTCGCCAGACAAAGTAAACCAGACAGATCCAGACAATGGTAAGTAGGATAAATATTTCCGAACCCAGAGAAAACCATTAAACTATAATGATTGGATATTTCAAACTAAATACAAACTGAAATATAGATGCACAGAAAAAACCCCAGAAAAAAGACCAATGCTGGGAATCGAACCCAGGTCCTCAGCGTTCCGTGCTGCGTGCTTACCCCTACACCATCACTGGTCTAGAAGTTAGCGGCGAATTTTTCCCATACATCGTACACTTCAGTCTGTTATAATCACCTTATGCAGTGATAAAGCGCGCATCTATGTTATGCCCTCTACCGAGAGACTTAACACTCCTTCGGAGCTAACCGCTCACCTTGACCAAGAGATGGCGCTACTGTGCCAACTTTAACAAGTTAGGTATGAAGTATCTTTTTGTATTTATTTTTCAACTTCATTTTTTATTACTTTTACGGTCATCCCGTGAAACCATATATTTCGAACTAAATACAAACTGAAATATAACAATGATATACCTATAATAATGATTGGTTCTTTTGCAGAGGATGGAAATCTGGTCGTACGCGGAATCAAAGCTGGTAGGTAATAATAATACGCAACAAAAAAACTGTTTCACATCGTAAATTTTAATGGGGCAGTGAAACAAAATGTTCATTTACTAATCAATTTTCAGGTGATACTTTTACTCCACATGAATTACTCCCGGTAACCAAGAAATTAATGGAAAAAGGTTCGTTTTGTAGCATTATAATAAAGGTTGATTTTCATTTTTAAAAACCTTGTTTAAATCAGTTACATTTATTATTTTTAACAGCTAATACATATAATTAAAAAACATACAGTTGAATTGTTACATTTATGAATTTAATTCCATCTTATACAATTATATATAAATGATAATATTTGATTTACAGTCGAAAACCCTGGAGGTAATTTTTTTATTACGCACGGATCGTAACCTGATTATGGCTTAATTTTTTCGCTTTACTAAAATTAATCGTATTTTAGAAGGAAAAGGCATCGTGAGCTCGTCGAAGAGTCCTGAAGCTTTGGCGGATGTTATATTTGAATCTTTCTGTATGTTTTTATTTTTGGTATTTATATTTGTATGTTAAAGAAATCTCTTACTTGCTTACAATATTTATTAAATTAATTTACAGTTTTTGGACCAAGCCGTATAGTAACTTTAGAAGGTATGTTTTAATTTTACTAATATTATTACGAATGCGAAAAAATTGTGAGTTTATTTGCGTTCTCGAAATTAAAAGTTAAGTATTTTAAATAAGGATAGCATGGATAGTTTGCAATTTTAAAATAATTTTCTGGATTGGTTTCGTAAGTAGTTTATTAAAGTTTAGTTTATTAGTTTATTTAGTATAACAGCCCTGAAGTTAACAAAGTCTACTTCTTTTTATGTACTCATATTTTATGAAAGATGTAAAATAAAATATTTATTTATAAATTACAGATAAGGATATAGTTGGTCTCGATGCTCTTCAGGCTCTAGCTTTGAGCGGAGACGGTAATTAAAATGATATTAAGCACATTTTAGTTTCGGTTTGTAGGCACTGATAACATCTAATTAATTTATTGATGCACTTAGAAGTACGACGAATGCCTACACAAGTAACAGCACCGGCTTATTTATTAAATATCGAAGGTACGTACGTATTCATGAAATATTTTAAACCGCATCTGAAAGCAAACGGTTACTTTATAATTTTACTAAATTATTCCAGACCAAATTGTTAAAGTTACACCAAGATCCAGCAAGTACCTATGTAAGTCAATATTTTGTGTAATTATGTTATTATTTTCAGTTAAAGATGTCGAATTTAAACAATACATTTTTCTTGTCACCAGTATTAAGAAAATCAAATTCTTCTGACACACCACAAAGGAATAGCAGGAAAATATATAAATTCAGAAGTAGGAAGGATAAAAGAATGATTAAAAGACGGGCACCAAACGTTAGTCGACGTAAGGTTTTGACTTTTGTAATTGTTGACTTTATCTTGTGTAGGTACCTACATTACATATTAAGAAAATCATTGACATATTCTTTTTTGTATTTTCTAGAAAACCTCATCAATAAACTTCAAAAGAAGAGGAAGTTAGTAATTAACCCGGTTCGCAAAAATCTTAAAATTAATAAAACAAAGGCCATCAAAAGGACTGCGATATCCAAGATTAAAAAGGCGTCTAAGTCAGTAGTTAACTCAGTACGCACAAATATTAAACACAGTAAGACAAAAGCTACCAAAACTTCTGCTTCTACCAAGTTTAACAAACGGGTTAAGCCAAAAATTGATTCAGCTCGAAAATATGACAAAATGAACAAAGCGAAAGTCACGAAAACTGCGGCATTAGCCAAGGGAGCCAAGTCAGACAAAGGAAAGCAAAGTCCCAAAATTACTCAAAAAAGTCAAAGATTACAAAAGCTTACATCGTCCAAGAAGGGAACTGTAGCATCAAACGTCGCAGGTAAAGTTATTTCAAAACGGCACTCAGTAAGTATACTGAATAATATTGTTTTAAAAACTTGAATAATAAATAAAATAAGACTAATGTGGTGGGAGTATATCGGCCCTAATATAACACGGGTAGACACTAAAGATAATCTTCATGTTAGCTGACTGGGAACTGGATTAACCTGCAACAAAGAATGACTTCGACTTTCGTAATTTTAACAAAACGGAGTGTTTCACACACATGTAAAATATTTTTTCTCAGGTAAACCAAACAAGGCAAATAAACAAACAAATACCAATAAAAATCAGAACAAATCAGCTATATTGAATCGGATCAAAGGAAACCCCGCTACTCCCAGACCAAGTAGCGCAACAACGGGTAATTTAATTAAATAAGAATATCTTCTCATGCCCACCGCATCAGCACGCTGAAGTGGCAATGGGCAGGCCATATACCCGAAGAACCGATAGCCGTTGGGGTAGACGAGTTCTTGAGTGGAGACCATGGATTGGCAAACGTAGCGTGGGACGTCCTCAGACTCGGTGGAGCGATGATCTTCGCAAGGCGGCTGGCAACAGCTGGATGAGAGTGGCCGAGGATCGTGCTCAGTGGCGTGCCATGGGAGAGGCCTATGTCCAGCAGTGGACGAACATAGGCTGATGATGATCTTCTCATACTGCCACTTAATAACTAACTCAAAAATCGAATTGTTCGGGGAGTAACGATTTCATCATACACCCGTACTTAATACATACATATTAATGCGAAAGTGTGTCGGTATGTTGTTACCACTTCACACTCAAACCGCTAAACTAATTTAGAGGAAATTTGGTATGGGGATAGTTCGAGAGCCTGGAAAGGACGTTGGATATGTTTTATACCAGGAAATTGCATACTCTCCGCGGGATAGTAATAAAGAAATTATTTGCAGACGGAGTCACTTTACAAGTCAGTTTACCATAAAATCTGAAGTGATTTATTTAGACCCGATGAAAACCTACATATGTATTAATGTGTGTAGTGTAGGTACATCACAACGTTTAAAGTATGGGTGATAATGACAAACATAATCGCTCAAATGGGCACGAACTCTTAAATGCGGCTACGATTTTATCACAAATAAAGGTCACAATGCACTCGCGATACATCTACTTATTTATGATACGAAACATACGAAGATATATTTTTATTTGAATAACAAAGTGTCTTTTCATTTCCAGTTCATAGAACCAGCAGCCTTTGTCGGTGGAGGTACGAGTGCTCTGATCCAGGAGACCTTGATACTTGTAAACTCCATACAAAGTGCAATTTGGGCAACCTAAAAGCGACTACCAGTGCCGATTGTAAGTGATCAATATCTAAGATTAATAATATGATCGGTACTATAATACTACTTATATATTTTTTCTCAATTGAAAGTTATGGGCCCAGTGAAAACAGACAAGGAAATGAGAGATTTAAGAAGATTCCATAAAATGAGTAAGTTGTAATAATATCGTCAAATCATTTTACAACCCAATATACGATTTGTAAAATTAATGGTGTTCGTTTCCAAGTTGGGTTCAGTCAGGTGGACGAAGAAGTAGAGAAAATACGTAAGTTATGTTTCATTTTCTTGCCTTATGTTATATTAAGTAAGTTTTCTACATATGTATACATACATCTACATATAAATAACTAGCATGTAGGCAGTCGGGCAGTCGAGACCGGAAACATTATTGAAACTCAATTGGAGCTCCAAGCTAGGGATCACGAAAATCGAAAATGTGGCTTATTATAAACAATAAAACCGGCAAAGAGCGTGTCGGACACGTCCAGGATAGGGTTCTGCAGCCGTTAATATTTTTCTAATTTTTATACAAGTTAGGCTGTTATTTATTCTTAAACTGCTAATAATTTACATGCAAATTTTGCTGTTATAGTTTTCTTGTTAATTTGACATATTTCCTCCCATCATGAATTATTTTTCTAACCATCAGTTTAGGTTTTAGAGGAGGTGACGCTCGCCTTAAATAAAAAATTTACTTTAAAGATGAATATTTCGCAAAAAAAAATTTGTATCGAAAACTCCATAATCCTACCTATTCAACGATATCCCACACTGTAAGGTTAGATGACAAAAAAAAACACCCCCACTTTACTTCTATGGGAGGTACGCGAAACATTTTTTTTTCATCTTTTTCATTTTATTTTATTAGATACTTTGTTGAAGTAATTGCTACATATGTATCCATGCAAAGTTACAGCTTTCTAGCACATAGTTAGTCGCTGAAATAAGCCGCGGATGGACGGACGGACGGACAGACAGACAAACATGGCGAAACTATAAGGGTTCCGTTTTTGCTATTTTGGCTCCGGAACACTAAAAATTACTAAATCTACCAAAAACTAAAAATAAATGAATTTTAATAAAAAATAATGTTACTACCTCATTCTTATTGAACACTACAAAAAAATCAAAAGATTGAATGAACACTCAATAAAAAAAAAAAACAAAAAAATTTCAAAAGTTTAACAACATTTTGAAATACTTAAATATTTCCCTTGCCATTTTGGTCGGGTTTGCTCTAATTGCCACGCTGAGCAGGCGGGTTGGCAATCGCAGTATTACAATATATATTCACACCGGTATCGCTGCAGCCCGACACCGGTGGGACCGATATGTACCTACTTGGTCACAGAAGTCTCTTAGTCGCGAGAAGAGTTGGGGGAGTGATCCACGACCAATTTCACATCGCCAATGCCACTGAGTCTAAAGACAAAAAAGTCTTCAATCAGTGCGTCCTACCTGTCATGACATACGGTGCCGATACATATTATGGACACTAACGGTAGGGCTGGTCCACAAATTTAAAGTTGCTCAACGTGCTATGGAAAGGGCTATGCTCGGAGTTTCTTTGAAAGATCGAATTCGTAACGAAGTGATCTGACAGAGAACCAAAGTTATACATAGCCCACCGCATTAGCATGCTGAAGTGGCAATGGGCCTAAATGTGGCAACCCGAAGAACCTATAACAGTTGGGGTAGAAGAGTTCTTGAGTGGAGACTACGGATCGGTAAACGTAGCGTAGGACGTCCTCACACTCGGTGGAGCGATGATTTTCGCAATGCGGCTGGCAAGAGCTAGATGAGAGTGGCCGAGGATCATGCTCAATGGCGTGCCATGGGAGAGGTCTATGTTCAGCAGTGGACGAGCACAGGATGATAATGATGAAATATTTCCCAAAAAAAAATACCTTACTTATTTATTATTATTATTCTTTTAATATTATTTACTCTTATTTTTCAGTGGAAGCCCGCATAATACAATCAAGACCTTCTGTATTAAAAGGTAAGTGTAGGTGTGGAGTGTATTTATTAAATACTATAAGAAATTGTAAGCTAACATACTTACATACTTAATGTACATCATTCTAAAAGGCATTTTGTTTGTTTTTAGAAAAACCTGCTCGTATAGAGAGTTTGTCTCAATATTTCAACAATATTATTGTCGCCCAAATAGAATGTAAGTACCTTCTCCATACATATTATCAATTTTACCTTCCCAGGTCAACTCTATCTAGGGTAGTTATGATAAATAAGCTAGATGCAGTACGTGCATTCAACTTTATTGTGACACTATGTAGACTCGAGAAGAGTTGACCTTGGAAAGAAGTGAGGTATCTCTATAATTTATTACCATCATAAATCTGACGGTTACCTAAAATAATTACTAAACCTAAAACTTCGTTATTATTAGCAACGACGGAGGCCCTTATAAGCAACAACTACGATGGTAAGCACGTAACGTTTTTAAACAAAAATATTTTTGGTATATCAAAAGTTTAAAAATTAAATGAAAGATCAAGTGTAGACATGCTTTAAGAATACAGCTAAAAAAAGTACAGCGATGAATCCTAGTCATGGTACAACCAGTACTTAAGTATCCATGCAGATTCTTGGTCGTGGACGCTTTGGTTATGAAATTTAAATGGTGAAAAATAAATAAATAAATGAAAAATGAAAAATGAAAATGAAAATGAAAAATGTTTATTGGTTTAAAAGAAACAGTTACAACAAAATAGGGCTGGGATCTCCTTTTAAGCAAAACAATGCTTGTGTCAGGAGACCCCGCTCCTCCACTCAGAGTATTCATGAGTATAAACCAATTAACTAACTTAAACTTAAGTTAAGTAAGATAACTTAAAATTATGAGTGTGCATGTGTGTGTGAGTATGTGTGTATAAATATCACGGGACAATTCACAACTTTTGACCTAGTCCCAAACTAAGCAAAGCTTGTGCTATGGGTACTAGACAACGGATAAACATACTTATATAGATAAATACATACTTAAATACATATTAAACATCCAAGACTCGAGCACAAATTCGTATTTTTCACACAAATATCTGCCCCGACCGGGAATCGAACCAATGCAATACTAATGATACAATATTAATGTTTTTAACTCGGTTAATGCTGGACAAAATAATGCGAAGTAACTATTAAGTGATCTGTGATAATGCATTGACTCAATTTTTAAATGAGTCTGATAAAGTTTAGGGTGTTCATACTTTGTTGAAATGAAATCTCAAACTCAATATATGGACACCTCAAATTGAATAAGACTAATTAAAACAAATGAGTTAATGCATTATATTATCCAGCATTAACTGAGTTTAACTGAGTTAGAAACACTAATTTTGAATCAGCATTTAAATTTCACTCTGTAAGCATAATAGTATTTATTTTTTCAAGAGCGATCACGCTTTCTCATGATCCAGCAGTGCAGCCGCCGTCTACCGATAAACAAATGCAAAAAAACTTGGGTCCAAGACTACAGATGTGTCATTTTTTTATTTTTTTATTACTTTTCTTTAATAAGTATTTAACACGTTGATGGACATTACTACGTACCTTATCTTTCAGTTGTCCTTTGACACTACAAAAAGCTGACTAAAAGTCATAAGTACATTGCCTTGTAGGGTAATGTCACAAAGCAAAGTAGGAATGAAAGTAAAAGAAGTGTGCGTGTTTGGGGTAAAAAATATATACTAATGTGTAATGTGTGGATACACTTTTTATTATTGAGTTTAGAACGTTATATTGTAACAGTGTAAAGTAAAAATTCCATAAACACTACGACTTGCCAAGTTTACCATACCTAGCGTTAGTATGCAAAAATAAAACGTCTAGCGGCGTTGTGACTTTTTACGAGTAAACATTTTAACGTCGAGAGGCGTACTTATACTGTTGTATCACTTTCTCAAGGCCGCAACGTGTTGTCCGTCAACGTGTTCATTAGTTTGCTTCAACATTGTTAGTAATTCGGTTCAATATTGGTATTTAATATGTAAATAGTACAAATAAGAAAGAAAATCTAAACTATATTAAAAACCGTTTTATTTCTTTTAAAATACAAAAAGATTATTAAATAGTCTTTTCCAACCAACTAGATTAGATCTGGTTATTCTGATTCTACTAACATGTCAATGAAAAGTGGATTCGAGTTAAGGTTTTAAATTGACAATAAACGTCAAATTAATACTACAGTCCACCAAGAAATTCCTTTATCACAATAAGGTTCAATATCAGTTGTATAGCTAAAACATAAAAGTTTATTCTTACTTAGAGCTCAAAATGACAGTCAGCCTTATTGTTAAAATTAACCGACTCCAAAACACCACGAAAACAATTTTCTACTAATTTATTTGAGTACCTAACGGTGTCTTAACACGAGTCGGCAGGAGTGGTAGACAGAAGCCCAATAGATAGTATGTAGGACGAGATCCGGTCCTGCTGGCTCGTGCTAAGGCACCGACTTTAAACACATCAGTTATAGAAAGTTATTTTTTTAGAGTCTGTAAAGTTTTTGTTTTATGTCTTTTTTATGTCTAATCTAAGTTACTATAGCTTAATGTGAACCGCTCGTCATCTTTTATTAAATATTGTTTTTCCTGAGGCAGAGACGTTAATTGTTGAGGAGTCATCCTGATGCTTCACCATCAGTTTTACCTACTTCACCATGCATATTGTAACCGCTTCTAAAGTAATTTTGATTGATGGATTGACGAGCATAAGTTGCTTAGCAACTGTGTTAAAGTAATTTAGGTGCAACCTGGCAACCTGTGCAATAATTTTTATCAAGTGTTCCGGTGGCCAATTGTTCATCCTCATCAGTTTCACTTCACTAAATGATGACATCCAAGAGCAAATGCAAGAGTTACTACAAAATTAACCAAATCACAATATGTCGATGTTCCTACGATATTTGAAGAGTACCCTCGATTTCACCGAGATCAACCCATCAGATCATGATTTTAGTGGCAATGGGACCTAACTGGAATTATTTTCATTTCTACATAAAATATTTCGCCACTTAATCTATCAATATGTGACCAACAACTTATTGTTGGCAACAAACCTTGTTATAGTTTGGTAGTTCTTACCCGTAATTAGTGAGAAAATAATGGTTGTCAGTTTAGAAATTAATTTAATTTAATAATGGCACAGAATACGTGAATAAACATAATTATACAGTTCACTATAAAAAGATGAATGGTACCTATTTTTACACCTTATTTCAGCGCAATATGTTGGATAAATCTTTTTTTTCACATAAGTAGGTAACTAAAACTTAGGTAGGAAGCTGAATCTTACTAATACTTTAAACGCAAAAGTTTTTATGGGTGTTTGATACTCTTTCACGATAGTTTTCAATAGATTGTGATGAAATTTGGCACATAGATAGTTTATAACTTGAATTAACAAAAAGGATACTTTTTATAGCATACAATTGTATAGTTCCCGCGGGATAGCGATAAACGAATCCTTCGCAGACGGAATCGCGGGCTGTAGCTAGTACTAATAGAATTTCCTTTTTGTTTTGTATTAGAAACAACGATGATGAGCTCAGACGAAAAACCTAAGAACAGTGCACCAGACGAAGGTGATACTGGTGATGAAAAAGGACCAGTGCAGGTAATTTTAAAATAAGTTAAATATAAATAGAATGAATTATTTATATTTAACGAATTAGGACAAAAAGTTTCAATCACAAATGACTATGTTTTGTACTTTTCAGGAAGGAGTAACGGACTCAGATTCCAGAAGACGGAAAAGTAATGTGGATGTACCTCAAACTGGTAGACCAGTTTTAAAGATGATGTAGGTATTAAAAAGTTGTTTCAATTAACGTTTTTATTCTTATGGACGATAATACTTCCAATAGTAGTCTAATTTTTTTGCTAATTCACCTCATTTATCGTAGGTATATTTAGAAGTGAATAAATAACTTTTGATACAAAATTTGACTAAAAAGATGAGCGAAGGTTGGTTATAATAGGTAGGATCTTATACTATTTTAATTTGTCTGAATACGAATATATTTTACAAACTTCTTGATATTTAACTTGCAATGTTTGATTGTACAACCTGATATGTTTGTATTACAAGATCAGATTTGTAAATCGAATTTCACTTACTCTAGGGAGTGGATAATCAGTTTAGATGACAACAGAAAGTACCTACAGTCAGCAAAAAACTTGGATTAAAAAAAAAAATTTGAAGCACCTTACCTTATGGAACAACATAACTTGATCAACGTTTTCTGTTCTACATTACGAAAAAGATAGGAATAATCTTTCCATACAGCAAGAACCGGTTCTCGATGCCCTATCTACAGGGTGAAATTTTGAACGTGATACAAAATTAGTGTCTCTAGCTTAGTTAATGCTGGACAACATAATGCACTTACCCAGTTGTTAGAATTGGGGATGTCTAAAAAAAATACCCATGGTTTTTATGTTTTTTTTGTATAGAAAAGTCAATTATATTATAAGTAACTAATTTCAATATTTTGTCATTTAGATCTCTACTTTTTTCAAAATTAATCATTGAAACTATTTTAGTTGATGACGTCAGATTATAATTGAGGACTCCCACAATGCCAAATTTCTAAATCTATCTACATGCGTACGATAAGGCAGCCCCTTTAATTATTTTTTGCGTAGTGGTACACTATACACTGTGTCACTTTACTGGCACTGTCAAAGTGCTAGATGTCAGACAGCGGGTCCAAATCAAACTCCGTAGTATAATCCACGCGTAAATTGTGAAGAATTCTAACCACACAGAATAAAGTACGACTTGAACCGGTCACGCAATTTACACCAATCTCAAATGAAGGTCATTGTTTATTTGTTATATTATAAATTCTTTACATAATATTAAAATTAAATAACTACCGAAAACGAGTTAAAAAGCATTTATCTCGAAATGGTTTTCGATTTACTATACATTGCAAAAAAATAGACATCCCCAATTAGTATTGTTAAATTTGAGGTGTCCATACATTTAGTACATAATTTAACTACCGCAAAGTATGAAAATCCAAAATTTTATCAGATCAATTTCAACAGTTGAGTAAATGCATTTTGTTATCTAGCATTAACTAACCTTGAAACATTAATTTTGTATCACCACGTTCAAAATGTCACCCTGTATTTAATATCTATCTATCTAACAGCCGACAGCCCGATCGCCATAACATTAATTCTTTGTTTCTTATTATATCCTTCAAGACTTGTTAGAAAAGAAAACATTGAATAGTAATTTATTGAATCAGGCGTTACTTTGCGGAGGTCCATATTAATGAACTGAAACAATTACTTTGCTCACCCGCGACCTTACGATAATTACGTTTATGCAAGAAATGTGTGTTCATGCAGTTCTTCCACCTCCACACTGTACGAACACACACAAATCACACAAACCCAACCATCACCACCACCAAACTACACTGACGCGTTTCGAACTCTGCTGCTCTGGTGCTCTGAGGATGAGCTCTGGTTGAGTTCGAAACGCGTCAGTGTAGTTTGGTGGTGATGATGGTTGGGTTTGTGTGATTTGTGTGTGTTCGTACAGTGTGGAGGTGGAGGAACTGCATGAACACACATTTCTTGCATAAACGTAATTATCGTAAGGTCGCGGGTGAGCAAAGTAATTGTTTCCGTTCACATTGAATAGTCACAAACTAAAAAATCCATGTCAATGTCATGTCAACAGTGGAGGGATTTCCTTAATATTAAACGAGAGATGGGTGTTATATTATTATACGGGTATAAAATGCAGTTAAAGGTAAAAGGTTACACGCGCTGCTTTCACCCTTTCATAGCCTATTGTGCTATGTAGAAGTAGGACAGGGACAAAGATCGTATCACAGGAAGATACTACAACGGTTTACAATACTACTTATCAAGCCTATATTGACTTGCTGTTCTGAGATGCAATTCAGTAAGTTTCATTTGTTTTTAATGGCTTGTGATGTTTGTGGGAATTCAGATGTTCATTAAGAATAAGGTTAATAAAACCATCATGAAAAAAAAAATTAAAACTGAATATACCTAACTGCTATAGAGGGTTATAATTTTGTTTTATCTTTTGTATTAAGACAGTTCATAAAGATGAGAAAGCAATGAAGACCTCTTCAGAATTTCAAATGAACGGACATTATTCATATTTCGGTTGAGGAAAAGACTGGCTCTAAGACGAAGGATTATGAAGGAAATTCCAATTTTGTGGAAAAGTGACGAGAACTGTTAGTGTTGAGTAAAGTCGTCTAAGTTGCATTTAATTACGTCAGTACAGTTCGTGTCAGAATCTTAACTTGATTTTAGTAGAGTCCATTAAGAACACGTTCCGGGTGGGCGTCGCCCCGATCTCGTGAAATTACTGTCAATCTCAGCTAAATGCATTTTTATCCGCACTTTAAACATGTTTTTATGGTGGCATCATAGTCGTGAATCATATCGCTAATAAGACCTCTTAAATATTGGTTGTCACTGAAGGTACAAAGGTCACAATACGAGTATAAATATTAAAAACGTGTTTTGCGCTTTTCCGATCCGAAGAATTCTACATTTTATGACGATCATGTATCGATATGACTGCTTACGACCTGCTTCACAATTGCCTTTTTTATGAAATGTAGAGTATAAAGTTTGATATAATAAAAAATGCTAAGTGAAACAAATAAAGTTTTTGCTTTTGAAGCTTGACTGTATTTTTTCAGTTGTATAGTTGCCAATATTAAGATAATTAACGCGATAAGTTTCTAGTAGTTTTTAGCTGAATTTATATGTATTGTGTGTTGATCTCAATAGTCTAATAATATTCATATCAAGTTTCAGTTAAAAAATAATGTGTTATTATGAACATCCCATTTTGGCAAGATTTTGTGAAGAATAGAGACGGGTGGAAAAGAAAAAGGGGAGGCCTTTGCCCAGCAATGGGATGCCTAATAGGCTGATAAAAAAAAATTATGAACCTTACAAACTTTTAGTAACATCAGAAATAAAATGTCCATTTCCCCAAAATGGAATCTTAAGCTATGTAACAATACCACACATAGCTAACCTTAGAAAGTAGGTAGGTACCACTCTTTAATAAAAACATACGGATAATCCGGCACACATTTACAATGGTCTTTTGAAATACGTGTTAGGTTAGGCTTGTTTAGGCGTTGGGATTGGGATACATGGTTAAAGATTCTAATTGACATTTCGTAACAATTTCTCGATTGTAATGCACTTCTACATAATCAGAATTCCAGAACTGTGCCATCGAATTTTCGGCTTGCGGCTGCGTATCCACCGGAGCTGTGCGAGGATGCGTTGCGAGGGATGTGTCTGTCATGAACCAATAGAAACACTTCATTTAAAAGGTCCTAAGTGAATGAAGTGTTTCTATTGGTTCATGACAGACACATCCCTCGCAATGCATCCTCGCACATCTCTGGTGGAAACGCAGCCTAAGCAAAGCAAATTACAATATTAACATGAGCAAAACAATGGAACAAATGAAACACGCCGTTGTTTGGTAGAGTGACGTTTCAATTTGACTTTGTTTCCCGCTCGTACCGTCACAGCAACCGAGTTTTGATCTCCAGGCGATGCGAATGACAGTTACAATAGGTAGGTACCTGTCGCCAAAACGGCCAACAGGCAACTTTGGTGCAGCACCACAGGAAATATAATTAAACTTGAGCCACAGTCGAGGCACTGTACGTACATGGCCGAGGTAACGGTTAGAAACTGATATTCTGTGGCGCCCTATTAGGTAGTACCAGCTACTAAATAATTCGTGACTATCGAGGGGTAACATTTTCTAGGAAATATTCGAGCATGCTAAGTAACGTAACGTGCTTCTGTTAGACCTAAGCCGATTTGTTTATGATTATAATATAAATGTATGGCTGTTGTAAGCACGTAATGCCCTTATGTTGGCACACCATGGTTTCCTATAATTTAATAAGTTATAATGTATAATTTTCCATAATTAATAATTATCATTAGTCATAATAATCGTGATTTATTTCGGAAACAGTATTTTCATTGGAATTGCTATTTATCTAACCTAACCTAACCTACTGCATTCTTTAATATGGCGTTAAAATCCTGAAGAAAATACTGTTTCAGAAATAAATCAGTGTATGACCAATAATAATCAGTGAAAATGATACATTAAAACTTATTAAATTATGGGAAAAATAGAGGCCCTAACATGTGTTGGTGTATTAGAGATATATTTTCAGTATTTTATAACAATAGTTAAGTATTTCTATTCCAAATCGAAAGTAAACACTATAGTGAGCGTCTGGTTTGCGTTTATTTTATTAGGAAATACTGTCAAAGCCGAATCATCAGATTATTTTCACCGTTGTTAACAAAAAATATCATTTGTTATATATTCTTATTTAAGAGTTAAACTCTTGTCGGTGTCATTTGGTTACTCTACCATTATTCGTTAACAAACTTCCCATTGTAGGATGTCACGTTGTTCACTTTAAGTAGGTACAACTAAGGTTCTCTTGGATTGATGGTCATATTGTATGTATCTACTATCTATGTAAATACTTTATTGTACATAAAACACAAAAATAATACAAAACAACAAAACAAAAAGAGTACAAAGGCGAACTTATCCCTAAAACAACTTATCCATATTGTTTGAAACGTTCGTTTCGTTTGATGCTCGTGCTTATGTTAATGAGATCGAACTTTCGTGCTTTTTGTTCCACTGCAAAATAAATTTATGCTAGCTTTTTGGAATATCGAAAGCGAATCAATTTTGCTGTGCTGTCTAAAAAATATTGAATTTTTTGAGATTAACTATTCTCCGTAAGACTTAAGTAACCTGCGTTGAAATTTTTGATAGATTTTTTTAACCCTTATGCGTTCGAAGTTGGGCAATTTGGGCATCAATTACAAAAGTTTACAAATTATCCTGTAGCTGTGAAAACCGCATTGAGCGTGAGTTCTTAAATGCTTCTCGTATATCTGAGACAGGTTCGAGTAAGTATACCCGCTGTTAAATCTACTGTCAGAATTCTGACAAATAATACCGCAGAGATAATTGTTCTCTTAATAGATAGCTACTAAAATAAATTGCGGATTAAGCCACAAAACGTTCTCCGGCCGACAATTTTCGATTTACCAAGTAGAAAATTGGGAGAGCAGCGACGCAGAACAAAATAAAAGTTAGACTGGATGTCTGTTTGATACCGTATACGAGGTATGCCTGAAGCGCGCAAGTGGGAATTATATTTCTGTGTACTTAAATAATAACATTTAAAACATTGTCCCTTACTTTCAAGATCAATCACAAGTATTAGTATCATCTAATCGTAATTACCTAAAACTACTTAACAGATTGAAATACACGTGTCAACTGTTAAAGACAAAATAAATTAAATTATTATTAAATAATTATTCAGTGTAAGTAAGGACGATAATATACAGATATCTCTATGAGATAGGTTATGAGGACTTTTTGGGAAACGGACCGTCAATAATAATTAAAAATTAAATTGTTCAAACGACGATTCTAATTCGAAGCTTAATTTTTAGGGTTCTGTACCCAAAGGGTACCTAACAAGACCCTAACAAGCTATTATCAGGTTAACGTATAGTGAGATGTGATGATAGCTTGATAGGGTCTTGTTAGGTACCCTTTGGGTACAAAACCCTAAAAGTTAAACTTCGAATTAGAATCGTCGTTTGAACAATTTAATTTTTAATTATTATAAACGGTCCGTTTCCCAAAAAGTCCTCATAACCTATCTCATAGAGATATCTGTATATTATCGTCCTTACTTACACTGAATAATTATTTAATAATTAGTTAACTAACTGCCTTCTGTTTCACAAAAATATTATTGCTGTCTAAACAGTTTTAAAACTTTCGGACATCACTAGTTTTATAGCCATTTAATTTTAAACCATATCGAGTAAAATTAAACTGCACAGTTAGGTTGACTACTCTAATAGACGTTATCTATACTAATATTATAAAGAGGAATGATTTGATTGTTTGTTTGTTTGTTTGCATTGAATAGCCTCCGAAACTACTGGACCGATTTCAAAAATTCTTTTGCCGTTAGAAAGCTACATTATCATTATCACTGAGTGACATAAGTAGGCTACTTTTTACCGCGGGAAAATACCTTTTCCTACGGGAAAATTAATTTATTGCGGTCGAAGCTGCGGACGGAAGGCTAGTTTTATAATAATTAAGACTGAAACGCATTTCGAACTGCCTATTAGGCGTCCTGCAAGCGAGCACCGCATCGGCAGTGAGGAACCCAATTATTGAGCTTCAATCGCTTGACGGTCGCCGGCGGCGCGACCGCGGCGCGTGCGGTTGCCCTAACCGGATCATAAGCCAACTATAGGGTTGGTACTCCAAATTGACTAGAATACGTTTTCTTATAAACCTCATTGGTAAGAATGCTTAACTAAAAATATAGAAGAATCTTCAATGAAAATCATTTTATTGCGTCTTGTAATTCGCCTTACGAAGAAGATGAGATTGGAATTGCAAAGCGATTTAGGTCAAATATTTTATACTCTCGCCGTTTAGATTTCTAAGACCACTACCTTGGACCTACCAGGACCACTACCTTGACTTTAAGAGCTTAGGCTGTGACAGCCACTTTTACCGATGACAGCGCTGGTATCGTCGTATATACATATATTAACGGTCAGAGGTCTTATTATCTAACGTATTCTGAATCACAATCGCTATTGCCACTTATTTTTGTCACACGCACGATATAGGATGACGTTAGAAGGAGATGGGGAATGCAATCGCGAGCGCCCGCTCATTAGACAATACGGTCTCACGTTACCTCTCTCTATAAAGCAAATCGAAACTCCAGATTTTTTCATTTATTTGACTAAAAAAAGTTTTACAAAATTACATTAACACCGAGCGAAAACTTCATTTCGGTGGCTCTGATCGCCAGAAAAGTTCAGATAAGTAAATGTAAAAGTAGTAATAGTGCATAATTAGTTATTATTTCATTTAAGTCGCACCGTCACTCATCTTTTGGGTTCTTATGAGCTTAGAAACAGAAAACCAAGTCGATACATCTGCAAAATAAAACAATAATGTTACCACAATAGGCTGTCAGCAATCACTACAGACCAGGGGCGCTACGACGGACTTTGAAATTCGTATCCTGCCGTCTCTTTCACTCTTCAGTTTAATACTATTAGTGTGAACGGAACGGCACGACACGATGTTCGAAAATCGAATTTCGTAGTTTAAGGCCAGGGACGGCAAAGAAAACGAGCAGAAAAAGTTTGCTGCGGATGTCGCCGGGTTCACAAAAAACCGAGCACTGACGCGGAAACTAATAGCAGCTACAGAAATGCAACGAAACACCGCTACTGTTTTAACGAAGGAAACTGAATTAGGTAACAAGACTGTTTCCATTTTTTGTACCTACTAGCTTTTACCAGCGGTTTAGTTTGCATCTACGTTAGGTGGAAAAATATTTATCGATTTAATCCTGTCACAATCATGTACCGACTGATACCTTAATTCGACGACATAAAGAGCTATGTGACATATTTCGTCCTCTTCCCCGCTAACTGTCTAACTAGCATGTGACAGATACCTTGTTATAGACGACAGTTTAGTGGGGAAGAGGCAGATTTATGAGCAAGTTGTATCCATCCATCCACCGACATTTTTACTCTTGACTGTACCATTAGTTTGACAGTTGAAGTTAAGGACTCCGAGAAGATAAGGGCTACGGATTAGCCCGAAACATGTCGAGCTAAACTCGTTTTAAGACGTGAGTGGTCCGTTTATTTTCACTATGAGTGAGTCACTGTAGTTTCATGTTTAGATCCAGCTATCTAATTACCGAATTTAATTAAAATCCGTCCAGCCGTTTTAACGTGAAAGAATAACACACACTTAAAAACATTCGGATTATAAAAAGTACAAAGTAGGATTTGTACTGGCACCAATGGTGGTATACCTACTTATACTTGTACTAGTAGCTACCTGCAGCTTCGCTATCGCTCACGCGGAATAAGTCCGCCCTCATCCCACGGGAACCTAATATTTAAGAAGGATGAAATACCCCATGCCTGGCTTAAGGTATCAGGATTGAGCTACATTTTAGGAACTGCCATAAAAATCTTTTATAATTCCTTGAATGTTAAGAACATAAAAAAAAATCTAGTGAGAAGTTACCTATTATAATAAATTCAAGCATCCGCTATCTTTACGTTTCCTTGAAGCTTCACAGGATTCCATTGGCTAAAATAGTGCCAAGGCCGTTACGCTTCTACGATTTTCCACACTAAAATCAAATCCCGTTTTTGTATATTCTTATCGCAATGTTGTTATTATCGACCAGCATCCGTGTTTACTTATCCCACATCGCAGCGTAGGTACAGAACGAAATTGGGCAGAAGTCAAATAACACATTTATTATTCTAACGAATTAATAAATAAACACGCATTCCCAATAACATTGATAAATATAATACTAGTACGGAAAGAAAATGTTCGAAGTAGTCTTTTAGGATTTCGTACCCAAAGGGTAAAACGGGACCCTATTACTAAGACTCCTCTGTCCGTCCGTCCATCTGTCTGTCTGTCCGTCTGTCACCAGGCTGTATCTCATGAACCGTGATAGTTAGACAATTGAAATTTTCACAGATGATGTATTTCTGTTGCCGATATAACAACAAATACTAAAAAAACCGAATAAAATATATATTGAACGGTGCTCCCATACTCCCATACAACAAACGTGATTTTTTTGCCGTTTTTATAGATAATGGTACGGAACCCTTCGTGCGCGAGTCCAACTCGCACTTGGCCGGTTTTTTCTGTATATAAATATATCAACGATTTTCAAAAGTTTGGCAGTAAAAGATAATATTTAAGTCACGGTTCCACTAATTAGCGACACTTGGCTAAATGATTGCGATGATTGCCTAAACGTACTCTAAAACTTTGCATGGTGCAATTAAAATTCACACAAAACGCTACGTCATGAAATTTAAGTTGATGGCAGTTTATAATTATCGATGTAGCTAAATTTAATTTACGCCGCTGTAATTCATAAAAGTCGTAAACATTATGCTGAAGTTTTAAAGATACCTAATCAACGCCATGGGGATCGTAACAGATTCGCCTCAGTAATAAAGAGCAATAACTGTTATTTGTGGAATAATAAACCGTAAAAAATTCACAACCAGCATGTGAAAATGCAGGAATCGAGGTTAATTAAAAACTGAATCAGAAATAAAGTGCAAACTCTATTCATTCGAACGTGAATTCCATTCGGCCATTATGAAACACGATCTGGATATTTACTTAACCTGTTTCAGAGGGAGACAAAGCCCGTTCATTCGACGTTATAGGCACTAGGGCGCACATGACAAAGCGAATATCCAAACGAACGGCCACAGAGCGAAATAGAAAAACTAGCCGATCACAATGGACAATTTCCGCTCTTTATTTATTTTTATTCATGTTAATAAGAAGTGGATAGCCGTCGAAGCCATCAATGCATTAATTCCTATTTTAATTAATAAAGATGGCTTTTGAAAAGCTCCTATTGCGCTCAATGGAACGGCTGGCCCGCTGATTGTAAACAAAACCTGCTGATAGTCTAGCCGCTTTGGTAAGTAACTACTTTGTACTGTAATATCAGGAGTCCTGCAATAGATAGTAGGTACGGTCAAGTGCAAAAATAAGTATCGATTTAATCCTCCCATCGTCATATACCTCTACCTTTTCGACGACATAAGAACTATGGGATATATTTATGAGCAAGTTGTGTGCACCGATATTTTTACACTTGACTGTGCCTGTACCACTACCATGAGTTTACAATGACCGTACTCGATAGGGACTCCATACAAATCATTTACGCAGTCGCTATCGAGTACCGTCACTGTAAACTCATGGTAGTGGTACTGTACGCTTAGTATAAGTTTTACTTCACCAAAATACTTCTCGATCTCGTTTACTTACGTAAAAAAATCAATTACTAGGGAAACATGGACAGCGCCTCCGCGGCCGCGCGTCCATGTTTCCATAGAATTGATTTTTTTACGTAAACGCGATCGAGAAGTATTTGGTGAAGTAAAACTTATACTAAGCATGCAGAAATGAAATCGCCTCGTAGTTTGCTATTAGGTACGTGAAGGCTTTGTTTGACATTTGTGAAACGAAGACAAAATATATATTTTTTTATTTTCAAAAGCAATAAGTGTGACAAAAAGGGGTCTAAAAATTATCAAAATTGGTGTGACGTAATTAAACGTTTTTGGTTCGTTGATACAATTTCGTTTTGAGTAACTTGTATAAAAAATTAAGTACCTAGGTAGGTACTTAACGTCTTCAAACATAAAAGATCAGCATAGATAATAACCATATTTATCATTCTAGTCTTGGTAGGTATTTAGGTAACATTTAAAAGAGCATTTTCTTGATATTTTTATTTATTAGTTAAGGTTATGTTATGTGTTGTATAAAGTCATGGGAGTCTAATGGCTTGACCTATGGCCCTTCAAACAAAAGACTGCACCAATTACTACATAACATTTGAAAATGTACTACCATGAACTTTACGGTGAAGGAACACATCGTGAGGAAACCTGCACACACTAGCGAAAAAATTGAATGGTGAGTGTGAAGTTCTCAATCCGCACTGGGCCCACGTGAGAATTACGGTATTCTGTGAGGCTTGTGGATGTACCTATACGTATTTAGGTCGAGGTGAGTTAAGGTTGAGATAATATATTGTGTTCATGGCGTTTACTCCTATCGTCTTATTTACAGTTGAGTACCTATTTAGAATATCAGACCTATTAGAATCTGTGATCGGGACCCAATCATTTCACCGACCAACGTCTCATAAATTCGTCATTTTCATTAATACATTAATCAGATAGTAAAGATTCGTTAAAGGACGAGTTTATCATTTTTTTATATACTCGTAAGTAAGTACATATGTATATAAATATATAAAATTATGAGCGTTGTGTTCATAATGTCTTATTAGCGTATGCAATATGTGAAGCGATTGCCTGGAAGTCATATAAAGGGCCGAAGCTTAGTGAAGTTCCGCTTCTTGTGAAATATTCAAATCTCGAGGGTGACTCCCCGCGCTCCCGTAAAGTGCAAAATAAGCGAAGTTTCCCCCTAAATCAGCCGCGGCGCTGGGACACCACCCGGACAACAAACAAACTTTCGTTTAGCTCCAGAGGTGGTCGACTCGCTTAAGTTCCGCTAAAAATAACAGCGTTTCTTTGTACACAAAATTAAATAGAAGGTACCTCGCAGCAATATATTACCTATAGGTACAATAGCAATATCGTTAACAGTATAAATAAACATCTTCACACAGACATCATAATAGATGCAGACAGGTTTTTATGCACAGCGCAAAAAAAAACACAAATGTGACCCACATTGTTAATTATCCGACGTTTCATTGTAAGCAATTTATTCAGCGCTCGCTGAGATAATAGGCTAAACGCTCGCTATGTTACCACCAAGGCTTATTCAATATGATAACCTGGCTAGAAACAACAAGCGGCCGGAGGATGCAAACAACAATGGACGGGAACAAACGCGACGTCAGCCATTATCTCACTCTAACCTAGTTCTGTCCAGTGTGCACTAGCCACACTGAAAAAGCGAAACGGGGCTAAATTGCCAACGAGTTGTAAATAAACAACAGAACTGAACTTGCGGAAAAAAATATACGAGGCCAGTCACGTCGAAAGTGCGATAGCGCATTTAGCAGCTGCCAGCGACAATGGTGCCGGAGCGCCGCGCTGACCCGCGCCGCGCGACGCCTTTATCATTGAGCACTCAAAGATTATTTGCTTTACTACGTTTTAAACCAAAAATTACTGTATTTAACAGACTTACTTATGTACTTTACTATAAATATTCACCTCTGTGTGTTTTCTAGGAACAACCTGTAACAAAATACAAACTTCATCAATAAAATTCTAACGTGACAGTCTTCGGATTTTGAGATGAATTGAATGACATAATAAAATTTGTTTTAATAATAATAAAAGTAGAAAAAATACAGTCACATACCTAACTATTAAATAAATCAGTGATCGTATCTGTTGGTGATTCTTATTTTGATGCTAATTAATCATTGTCTGTCTAAACATAATAATACAATTGGTCTCTACGGTGCCCCGGACGGCGCCTAACCCTACTCATACCGAACCGGCAGCACACTCGGCAGTTCCGGGGGCTAAGCACGCTTCGACACCTACAATGTTCGCTTGCATTTTCCCCATTTTATGATTCGCTGGCGTTCTCCTCTCGACAATATCCTGCGTAGATCCATTGTATCGTCCGTGTTCAAGAGTTATGCCGCTTCAGATGACGTTAATTGTCTCATTGTTACCGACCTCTTCCAGATTATTTCGTGTTCCCGGCACCGAGGGACCAAATTTTTGCTGACAACGAGAGACCTTCGGGGAAACGAGATAACTTGAAAGTTAAACATTGTTATATAAATTTTCGTGACTCGGTAACACAGTAGGTACCTATACACTATGTTTTAACGCTGCGTAAGCACGAGATGGAAAGAGTCCATAATGATCACTATATTGTTCGAATCAGTTAAGGAGAAAGAAAGTTGCCAAATCGGCCATTAATTTCGATCATATTATCGTCGACTCGTCTTTATGAGGCTGTCACATAAATAAAACTCCCAGCCCATTAGCTTCGGCCGCGGTGCGTATGAGCCTTACAAATATTGGGAGGGAGGCTGCAGAAGCGCCGGACCTCATCAATATCTGTCATCAGTCACCGACTAGCCAAATTATTATGAATGAGGCATGACGTGGAAGTTTTCTGTCCACTCTAATATTACTTAAGATGACCTAATTCGTCTAGGCGATAACACTATCATGGAAGATAAAACTACTCTCATGTGTGGGAGTTTGTTTTATTTGCACACCCGAATTAAACAAATTATTTTACTTGTACGATCGTTTTTGTGTTTACGCAGTCCCGTATTTATGTTTAATAGGCTGTGTGCGGTGCGAACCCGGCGCCTGGAGTTTACAACTGTGTCAAGGATGATAAGCGGAAAATTTCCTTTGAGAACGCAGAATACGCCGCGTTAAGCCCGCCCCGGGTAAACGGACGCAACTAGCTCGGGCTTAGCGAGCAGACATTGTCGGGTGTCATTTTAAATTAATCTCACACCCAAACTTTGCGTCGTATGGATAAACTCTGATGTAAATCTATTTTGAGTAAGCTATTATTCTGTGCACTCATCTATCTTGCTTGTCAGATACCACCAAAATACAGATTATTCAAAAATAAAAGTTCTGGCGCAAAGCATGAGTGCGTAATATTGAAACATGAAGCGCATTGATACCATTTAGTTATATACATAATTATGTATTTAGTTAATTGATGGTCATTTTCAGACTAATGTGGATATTAAGTAGTTTTTAGAGGTACACCTCTATGCAGTTACAAATTAACTCCTTGGCCTAATAGGTATTTTGTTTATTTCAATGAACGTTTCTTAATTGTACCCTTTTAATATATTTTTACTTTGACAGCAGAACTTAATAAACGGAGCGATAATTCTCAAGCTGTCTTATTTCGTTACATTTTCATTAGTTGATGGCATGAGGCCAATGGAATATAAAATGGGGCTACTGAATGCACGCGCTTGCAGCACATGGCCGCTTTAATCTAACGGGATTTATTGACTTCAACCGGCATCCAATTAAGAAAACATTTTGTTATCAGACATTGCTTGGCATATCCACAAATGCAAACAACTATTATAGATCCGTAAGAATCCCAAAAATACTCAGTACTTTGATTTTTTTATGTTTCTCTAGACATAGGTACCATTCACTAGCTGAGCATTATTTTTTATGTTTCTCTAGACATAGGTACCATTCACTAGCTGAGCATTATTTTTTATGTTTCTCTAGTCTAGACATAGGTGGGTCATTCTAAAATTTTAGGCAGAACACTCTGTTACTATTTGTATGGAGCTACCACTCTGTTACCACGCATTATTACATATATTACAGAAATACTAAGAATCTTTTTTTGATTGCGATAGTCAATAATTATCTGTGATATATTGCTGATTGCAATCATCAATCATGTCACTTAAATAACCGCAGAAAATAGACAGTGTAACCGGAAACAACTTTTTTTAGGGTGGGACAAGTTTACCTGCGCAAAATTTTAGAATGACCCAGGTACCATTCACTAGCTGAGCATTATTTTTTATGTTTCTCTAGACATAGGTACCATTCACTAGCTGAGCATTATTTTTTATGTTTCTCTAGACATAGGTACCATTCACTAGCTGAGCATTATTTTTTATGTTTCTCTAGACATAGGTACCATTCACTAGCTGAGCATTATTTTTTATGTTTCTCTAGACATAGGTACCATTCACTAGCTGAGCATTATTTTTTATGTTTCTCTAGACATAGGTACCATTCACTAGCTGAGCATTATTTTTTATGTTTCTCTAGTCTAGACATAGGTACCATTCACTAGCTGAGCATTATTTTTTATGTTTCTCTAGACATAGGTACCATTCACTAGCTGAGCATTATTTTTTATGTTTCTCTAGACATAGGTACCATTCACTAGCTGAGCATTATTTTACCAACGAAAATTATTGAAAATGTTTTATACATAAATTAGTGAAGTACTTACTTAAGTATAATAAGTAAGTATATCGACTATCTGGTAAGAAACTGACAGGTAGAAAAATGTATAAATAAATAAATATCACGGGACAATTCACACCAATTGACCTAGTCCCAAAGTAAACTAGGCAAAGCTTGTGTTATTAGGGTTCCGTAGTCAACTAGGAACCCTTATAGTTTCGCCATGTCTGTCCGTCTGTCTGTCTGTCTGTCTGTCTGTCCGCGGCTAAGCTCAGAGATCATTAGTACTAGAAAGCTGTAATTTGGCATGAATATACATATCAGTCACGCCAACAAAGTGGTAAAATAGAAAATAAGAAAATAATTTTTTTTAGGGTACCTCCCATAGACGTAAAGGGCGGGTGATTTTTTTTTTCTCGACTAATCCTATAGTGTGGGGTATCGTTGGATAGGTCTTTTAAAACCATTGCGGGGTTGCTAACATGATTTTTCTATTCAGTGATCTGTTTGCGAAATATTCAACTTTAAAGTGAAAATTTTCATTAAAATCGAGCGTCCCCCCCCTCTAAAATCTAAACTGTTAGGTGGAAAAATTTGAAAAAATTCAGAATGGTAGTAAATATATCAAATTTACTAGGAAAATTATAGCGGCTAAGATTGCTTGGAAATTATTTGTAGTTTAAGAGTAAATAGTAGCCTAAGGTATAAAACATACCTAAACTTGGATGATTCCGTACACATACGAAATCCTTAGAAAAATATTACTTCATTTTTTTGTAATGGCTACGGAACCCTACCTTGTGCGTATCCGACACGCTCTTGGCCGGTTTTGGGTACTAGGCAACGGATAAACATACTTATATAGATAGATACTTACTTAAATACATATTAAACACCCAAGACCCGAGAACAAACATTCGTATTTTTCATACAAATATCTGCCCCGACACGGGAATCGAACCCAGGACCTCAAGCTTCATAGTCAGGTTCTCTAACCACTAGGCCATCTGGTCGTCTAATGAATAAGAAACATAATTTCCACTACACCACCTTATTTTTTAGTACATCGCCTATGAGTACCTAACCTGACCTAGGTACCTACTGTGAGATGCAGTGATGTTTAACAGCATTCTACAATTTAGCCCCCTACGCTCTCTTTGCGTGTTTGTTGTTAGGATAATACTTACGTAATTTTCCCTAAAACTGAAGTTAAAGCTAACGTTCTAAATCAATGTAGCCACACGTGAACAATAAAGTTCAATAGACCAAGGGACACAAAAAATGATCGCGTAAACGCTATTGATTGAACATCTTGCTTTATTTAACAAAAAGCAGGAAACTGTTCCCGGCCGTGACAGTTTTATGGTCGCACGCGCATTAACCCAATATTTCAGCTATCTTTATTCAGGCGATCACGGTTGAGCAACAGACTTACTGATCATATTACCACAGTTTCTTGTTATTAGCTTATGAATTATGAAGGATGCCAACTAGTTTTAGTTGGGAAACGCGATGATCCACTGTCTAACATGGTTACGCGTTACAGATTTAATATTGCATTACGAGCTCTACTTTATCATAAAATACACCGTGAAATTTTAGTGGTTGTTTTCCCGAAACGAGGTGATTTAATATCGATTGTACAATCGATTTATAATTACTAATTTGACTAGAGTCAAAAATCCAATTGTGAAAAACGAAAGTCGAAAATGACCGCAAACCAATAGTAACGCTTCGTTGGTACAAGTAGCGTACGATCGTACGTTAGGTTAGGTACCAACGAAGCGTTACTATTGGTTTGCGGTCATTTTCGGCTTTCGTTTTTCACAATTGGATTTTTGACTCTAGTCAAAATAGTAATTATAAATCGATTGTACAATCGATACTAAATCACCTCGTTTCGGGAAAACAACCACTAAAATTTCACGGTGTATATAGAGCAACGGGATTCATAGTCATTACGTATTGTTTATTAGTTTTCATATAACTTTGTCAGTTCTAAACCAGATATGTATTATTGTAGATTTATCTATCTAGAGTACCTTTAAACGAGCAATTTTTGTATATTTTTTTATTTATTTCCGGAACTCGGAAACGGCTTACAACGTTTTAGATGAAATTTGCTATGTGGGAGTTTTCGTTGGCGAACAATCCATCTGCCTTGGTCTTATAGAGGGAATAGAATTTTAGCCAGAGTGAAGCTCGGTCGCCCAGAATTACGCACATATGAGGCTAATCAACTGTACACACCTGTTATAAAGCCGGCCAAGACCGTGTCGGACACACCCAGGATAGGGTTCTGCAGCCGTTACGAAAAAATCCTTGTATATCTTATTAATTTTACTATTAAGTATGCTGTCCGTATTAAACAAGCAATATATATATTTGTTAATTTGCCATATTTCCTCTCAACCTGATTTATTTTAAAGTTTTTATACCAACAGTTTAACTTTTAGAGGGGGGCTTGATTTTAACAAAAAATTGCACTTTAAAGTTGAATATTTCGCAAACGAATCCCTATATCGAGAAATCATCTGTACAACCTTGGAATGATTTTAAAAGACCTATCCAACGATACCCCACAGTATAAGATTACACGACAAAAAAAAATCACCCCACTTTACGTCTATACCTACCTACCCAAAAAAAATATTTTTTCTACATTTTATTTTTTTCACTTTGTCTGGATAATTATTGCACATGTCTATGCAAAATTACAGCTTTCTAGCCCTAATAGTCTCTGAGCTAAGCCGTGGACGGACGGATAGACAGACATGTGATGGCGATACTATAAGGGTTCCGTATTGTGATTTTGACTCCGGAACCCTAAAAATGACTTTGTTAGTGGCAATTAACTTACTAGAACGCACTAACCTATATTAAACGTTTAAAAAACTACAAGTTTGTTAAGTGCCAGTTAAGTATTGACGATTATCCTGTAACTACATTAATAAGTAGGTACCCAATGAATTCCAGTCAGGCGTATTGGACTAGGCTAACCTTACTCGACCTCTCAGCTTACATGTATTCGGCAGCCGCCGTTTGGTGCGTGGACGGGCCGCGCTGATTATCTTCATCATAAAAACTCGTCACGTCTCACACCCCTAGCCTGGAGCCCCCCCCCCCCCCCTCTACTTCTCGCAATACAGGGAAATTCGTATCGTATCTGATCGTATCTGAGGTGAGAAATTCGGAGTCTGGATAAAACCGTAGTTGCAAGTATAATAAAGTTTTGAAGGTGGTAGAATCTCCTGTAAGTTCCGTTTGGATCGCTACCACCATCTTAAATACTCGCTAATTCTACCACTAATTAGTTGTACTCTTTGGCTGTATCCCTGCCACTGAGGATGGTAGACGACACAAAAAACATTTTTTTTCTCTTACTTACCCCTCCATGCTGACTATACTGTGGCAGGATCTAATATTGCGTATCTTTGGTCAGCGGCAAACAGCGGCGATCACGTATTACCAATACAGTATGAAAAAAGATAAATACTAATTAAATACGTTCGTGGGACATTTTCGTAAGGGAAAATTGAATTCATGTGGCTGCCTCCCACACTTTTCCATGTATTGGTTGTTTACCTTCCAAACAAGAAGACATTGAGGAAAACGGGTGGTCCAAATTTATAGAAAACATTTTCCGCGATAATTGTTAGAATGTCCATTACAACAAACGTTAATTGGCTCTTTTGGGAAATTTTAATTACCAATTTGTAAATAGAGGAGTTTTTTCGTGATTAGCCTTTTATTTGGAAAATGCCAATGGAAACAAATAAATGCGTAGTATTTATGTCATGAAGCGACTCTGAACAATTCTTATTTAAGGTAAGAAATGGAATAAAATATAAAGGATATCAACAACTGTGACATCGGACCCACGTCGCGCAGACACGGGCGGCACGCCCTCCGCGATATATGGCCGCCTAGTTCCCGAAACAGCGGGGACAGATCACAGACGATTTATGTATGTTTTGCTTTCTCCGTTAAGGTAAGCCTTGCTTAAGCCTATAACATTCAACGAAGTCCGAGTTACGTTTTGCATAAGTGATAAATCTCCGAATGGGCGGCAAAGTTTGTTTAGGCTTGGCGACGATTCATTGAAAACAAAGGCTTAGGCTAGTCACTTACCTACTTATCTGATAGGATTGACCGCTTCATGTATTTCTATCCAAATATACACACGACTTTTTACTATTTACTATTTTACCATTTTACTCGTATTTTATTTTAAATTCGGTAAGTACACTTTTTCTCCACTTTTGAATGGTATTTTTGAGTGAAGTGTTTTCAAAAATTGGTCTCCAGAAACCTAAAATAATATCATATGTTTTTCACATTTAAAATTAGGTATCTTATAGTTACCACTAATCGGTTTGATTGGTTTATTTATTAACTTTTTGTTTAGAGAGACATAAATTATACCAATAAACGTTGAAAACCTAAAAATATGACAAGAATCAAGAAATATCAACTACCTACATTTTTTTAACGAAATAATCATAGCAACCTGTTTGTGTGCGTGCAATATTGTACATAACATCAAAACTTATCATACTTCATACTAATATTATAAATGCGAAAGTGTTTGTCTGTCTGTCTGTTACCTCTTCACCTTAGATACTTAAATAGTTTGAGACCCTGGGGAAGACATAGGATACTTTTTATCCCGGAAAATTTGATTAGTTCCCGCGAGATAGCGATAAACGAATTCTTAGCAGACGGAGTCGCGGACAACAGCTAGTATTTTATAAATAAAAATTCTTACGAGTTGACTCCCACAACACCAACACCCACCACTCGTGACCACAGATGCTGAAGTGTGGCCGAAACGTCGAGGTAAATATTGTTTGCGTGATAAGTCCCGTTTGGTATAAAATAAAATTACAAAAGTTTAAAACAGTAAAAAAATTCTTTCCACATTTACCTAGTAGGTACTTAGTTTTTGTGTAATACCACGATACCACGAATACGTTCCTGTGTCGCTTTACAAATTATAAAGGTTTTGTAACTGTCGATAATTTTGTGTCATAAATGTTTTTTTTATGCGTTTTCATGTTTTTTTTTTATCTTGCTATACTTAGTTACCTTTTTTACACAACGATTTGAGATCCCGCCATACAAATAGTTGTAGAATATAAAAACCTTTCCAATGATATATGGCTTGTCGTTATTGGTACCTAGGCCAGAGTCCATACAAATCTGCCCAACCTGCTCTGATTGGCTTGACCATAATCATGCCTGAATAAGCGAAGACTTGGTTTGAGATGTAACATTTTTGCTTGGCAAGTCTCAAGTATAGGTATTTTGATAAATCCAATATTTAACCATAATCAGGCTTGCCAAACCGGAGGCGAACTTCTCATCTTCGTCTCCACGTCGTCGTTCCTCGGTAGTAACTAAGTTGGAAGTGGCTTTTAAATTTAGGTAGCGCCAGGGCCGAGCATTAATGACCTGCTCCGCCATTTTGAAGGGCTGCTTTAAGGAAAACTTCTCACTCGCCCTCGGAGGGGAAGTAATGCATTTTCCTTTATCACCGCGCGGGCAGTTCGCGCACTTCTCGACAAGGGGACCGGCTTTTACGATTATTGTGCTAGCGATGTTACATGCGATGTGCAATGAAAAACTATGCCTCCGATCGTTCACCGCGAATGGTGGAGGGACATTGCTGCCTCGAATCTTTATCGCTGCGTTACGTACAGTCAGCTTATTTTTATGGACTACTAGACTCCATTAAAAGCAGATACATCTGTGTGGAATAAATGGTATAGTACTGGCAAAATCTAACCTAGAGTTTCGGTTGAACTTAAGATATAATAAGAGCGGTGCGGGGCGCGTAGTGCACGATTGGCAGCAGCCGTTGCGTGTTCCTCCAAGAGGAAGGGCTATGGATTAGCCCGAAACATGACGAGTTAAACTCGTTTTGAGACGTGAGTAATCCGTATAATTTCACCACGAACTTAAGATGTTTCTAATGCAATAAGTTGCCACATTTATAAAAATATGCACCTTATAATATTCACATTTTTTCTCAACAGGGTCCACACCGAGAAATAAAATCTTAAAACTCTAAACACTTGTTTGACGTTTCAAAATGATAGTTGAAACTAACAGCTTTCTATAAAAGGATTAGGTTAGAGTTACAATGCAAGCAAAGTTGCGCCACGCGCTACGAGTGCGGCATTTCAAAGCAGTGACGCAAAATGCGGCGCAAGCTAAAAATGTCAAAATCGTGTGTTTCGACTTAGTTGTACCGCGGGAACGCCAACGCCACAAGCTGCACCGGAAGAATATCGGTCACTCCGAGCGTGAAATAATGCACCACATGTTGTTCAACACAAGTAATTAATTGTGCCGGGTGAAAGCGCAAGTGTTTTCATGCGGGTAGGGCGCAAAAACCTTGTGAAATAACCAAGCAAAGCCACGAGTTATGACGTAAATAACACATAATTGCATATGGGGCAGGCAGAGGAGGATGCGTCCCGGTCCCCGCTCTTAGTGATCGCGCCGCGCTTCACCACTGCACGTCAAATGCACATGTTACCGCTTTCAAGTGCACATCCACGCGAAATACTGATACTTGATAACTGCATCGATACGTCCAGTATTTGGTCGTGCCGCCGCTGGAAGATATAACTATTCCTCATTCTCACCTCGCAGGTCAACGGCCTCGATAGATCTGGTTATCTTTGAAGATAAAACTGTCCTCGGAGCGTCAACCGAATCCAATAACAAACACCGCGCTTCTTCGTTCGTCCGCGTTTAGAATGCGCTGCATCCAACTCGATAAATTTACACATGTGTCCGTTTCCTGGGAACATTTTAATATGTTGACATCTAACTTATTATTTCCTTTATTCATTTTTAGGTTTACGTACGTACCACATAAGAAAAAACGGAAAACTTATTGGATCACTCTAGAATTAGAATTTGTTTGTCTGCCAGAGCCAATTTTCGCCGAACTTACTGAACTGAATAAGTTGAGATTTGTTATGTATACACGATGTATTTTTGTAACCCAAGGACGGAGTACCGTAAATAAACAAATATTGAAAACAGGAAATTACTTAGATTATTTAAAAGCGAAAAAGTTTTTCGGGTGCGCTTTTAGTTTTTCGCTTTTAAATAATCTTAGATTCGGTGAGCAGCCGTACTGCTAATAAAATAAATAATATAGGAAATTACTTAACAAAATCGATGAAAATTGCCCATTCTGTCTCTTATCACCAAAACAGGAAATGATTCGTTAGTTATAGGTAGACCAAAGGAGAACCCATAAGCAGCCATGATCCTTACTTAAACAACATGCTGTATCTTCCTATACTACTAGGGGCGTTCAATAAAAAGTGAGAATGAGTATGTTATAAACAACTTTTACTAAATGTCATTTTATTTTTCGACATAGTCACCTTATAGCATAATACACTTAGTATATCTTTTATCTAAACTTAAAATTCCATTTTTAAAAAAGGTCTCATCTTGAGTACTTAAAAAATCTTGAACTGCAGCGACTACCGCGTCGTCGTCTTCAAATTTCTGGCCTCTCAGGTATTGTTTCAATCTCGGAAATAGGTAGAAATCACTGCGAGCGAGATCTGGTTAATACGGAGGATGCTTAAGGATATCGAACCCAGCATCACGAATTGCAGCCATTGTAACGGCGGACTTGTGTGTCGGGGCATTGTCCTGGTGGAACAGCACAACTTTCGAGAGTTTACCTCGCCGTTTTTCGCGGATCTCATTGCGCAATGTTGCTATTTGTTTGGCGTATAATGTGCCCATAATAGTGGCTCCATGCTCGAGATACTCAATCATTAATACCCCTTTACCATCCCAAAAAACAGAGCCCATGACCTTACCGGCAGATGGGGGGCTCACCTTGAATTTCTTCGGAGTTGGAGATGATGGCCTTTTCCATGTCATAGACTGCAGTTTCGTTTCTGGGTCGTAATGATGGAGCCATGTTTCGTCCATTGTTATAAATCGCGCCAAAAAAAGTTCCCGGTCTTGCTGCATCAGGTTCAAAGCTTCTTTACAAATCTCTAGTCTAGTTTGTTTTTGCGTGTCAGTAAGCATTCTTGGTACCCAACGCGCAGATACCTTTTTCATACTCAAGCGTTCATGTAAAATATTATGCACGCTCCCCGTTGAAATCTTTACATTTTCAGCAATAAAAAGAACCGTGACACGACGATCCGCCAAAACTGACTTTTCGACTTTTTTCACAATTTCTTCAGTTACTGCTGTAGTAGGGCGTCCGGAGCGGGGGTCGTCCATTGTCGATGTTCTTCCACGTCTAAATTCGGCGCACCAACGTGCGACTGTCGAATACGGAGAAGCATTAGACCCTAAAGTGTCCCGCAAATCCAAATTGACTTGGTCCGTAGAAAAATTTTTCAAACACAAGTATTTGATAACGGCGCGCAGTTCAATTTTCTCCATTTTCGCTAACGTACTCAATAGCATTGCAAAGAAATTACCGTATATTTTTTTAAACAAAAGACAGTTAGTTTTTTTTTTCATAGCAATCAGCTAGATAGATTAGCTTTACCGGCCAGTATTTAATTTCGTAATATTAAAAGAGTTTGCATCTCATTCTCACTTTATATTGAACGCCCCTCGTATGTGTGATTTCTTGGTGCACAAATCTGACTCTCGTTTGGCCACTTCTTATTTTTATGTGGATTCAGTGCATGAGTAATATGTTTCCAGATAAAAAGTCTGACAAACTGTAATAGGTACAGTCAAGTGGAAAAATATGGATGCATAGAACTTGCTCATAAATATGTCCCATAGGTCTTATGTCGTCGAATTAAGGTAACGGTACATAATTATGAGAGGATTACATAGTTTCAAAGATATAAGATATCTCAGTTGTTATAGCAACGATTATTCATAAGTACGGGTGAATGCAACAACCATTCGTTTCTAATTGTGATGAAAGTTTGATTTGTCTTAGTTTCGTAGGTGTTAAATAGGGCAATCGTGCAGGAGAAAGTGCGCGAGCACAGTCGTGATCGCGCAGGGACGCACTGCAACTGAACCGTTTAACTATCGACACCCTACAAGAAAAAAAACTGAAAACGATCTAAGTACGTTAAGAAATCACTTGTCAATCAGTTTCCTGCAACACATCTTAACTTAATACACATCTATTATAAGGTAAGCGTCCCTGTGATCGACACTGACCCAATACATGGCACCTTCAATTTTATGTCATAGTAAGAGAGGTGACAGACAGGTGTCATTTACTGGGCGTTGAGGTGTCGAGCATTGTACGTTTACCTTAACTAAATAATTTGAAGTAAACGTCAGTCATCATGTTGTAAATTGCATCACCAGCTTTTTCAATATATTCCTTTCTTCATTTTGTTGAAAACTTTACCTAAACAGATCGTTCTGTCTTACCTATTAATGTGGTATTCAGTAAAGAATCGCTGTATTTCATTGTTTTGTAATGTACATACCTTCTACAGTATTTAATACTGACAAAAATATATATTTGGATATATGGTAATCACAACAATAAACGTTTGTCCTGGTCACCAATTTTACAAAAGCTCGCCTATTCTATTGCAAGGAAAATTACAAAAAAAACACACGCAGGTCGACTTATAAATGCAATTAATAATTTATATGTAGATGCAGTTTTATGTAGATACTAGCTTTTTCTCGCGGCTTCATCCGCGCACAAATGATATGTATGGTCAAATCCCGAACTCTATCCAGTGGGAAATTCCAGACATACCTTTTTACCGGACCTTTATGATCCTAAAGGGATGGTTACTGAAGAATAGGGTCCCATTGAATTTAGTATATAAATCCCGTTCTTTCCTTAACCGTGGGAATTCCCAAAATCCTAAAATTAGTTTTTTACTGTTATAATCACCTACTTGCATGCCAAATTTTAAGTTTGTATTTGATAGTTATAGTTACGGAGATAGTGCCACTTTGAAGTGAAAATATAAATCCTATTTATTCCCTATCCCGTGGTAATTTCCTAAAATCCTTTCTTAACGGATGCCTAGGTCATAATAACTAACGGTATGTCAAATTTCAGCACAATCGGTTCAGTGGTTTGGGCTGTGTGTTGATAGATCAGTCAGTAACGGTTGCCTTTTATAATTGTATACTTAATTTACAGACAGATAGTAAATTCAGCTGACTAATAAACTCTTTAAGCCACACATACATCTTTTAACGTTTGTATTACGTTTGACACCTGAACAAATATGAGCGTGGGTCTACAGACGGCGTTGGGTCAGGGTACCTAATATCACTAGAAAGTGTAACAAGATGCCGCAGAACCACTAGACACCTCTTGAAGCTGTAAATTTCTCATCGAGGTGAAAGACGCTTTCCAAACGGTTTGCACACTGCCCGCAAGGAAAAAATTACACATACCTATGCTGAGAATATTATAAATTATTAAATTACTAGTAAGCGTAATCGATTAACCATGATCAATCAATTACGAAAAAAATAATGTGAAATTAAAAAAAAAAACGCCGTGAGTTGTCTCGAGACAGAGTTTTTATTTGGATTGTAAGAACAATGTTCCCGTTAAAAATACGCGGCGATGATTTCTCAAAATAGGTCCGATTACGGAGCTTAATGATAACCATCAGCATCTTAAAAGGAAACAAGAAATACAAAGTGAACGGAATGGAAACATCCGGCGGAGAAGGCAATAAACAATCGAACCCATCGTTGCACCAAGATAATTACTGACCAGTTTTTGTTCTCTTTGTACCCCTAACGACCGCAGACGAAGCTGAAGTACCGACGCGGCAAAACGGCCACAATAGAGATGTCAATGCGATCCAACAAATGACCCGAAGATCTACATTCCCAACCAATATCACATTGCAGCTAAATCAGTGCAAAGCAGCTTGACTTCTTCACACTCACACACTTGTTTTAAAAGAAAGGCAGAGTAAACATTTCTAAATCGTACATCGAATTTAAAACACAAACACAATTTCCATTCACATACATGTATAGAACACATGCACCAACACTGGCTGGATTAACCCTAGTTGTCGTTGCATTACAAAATACTTTCCCCTTCAATATTCATGACCGATGCACCAGTTTAATTAGCGATTTAATTAGATTTAAATATTGTGGTGAACCGGCAACTTTCATTCGAAACAAGTGCGTGGCGCTTATTTTAATGTAGAATTGCACATGTCAGATACGTTTTTCTAAAGTGGACTCTACTTGCGTATAATTAAGGTGAGGTTGTGTTGTGCAGCTAGTTGCAGTGGGTTGGGGCGTCGAACTGGTGCGCAGGCGGTCGCTTGGACGTGACCTCCGCTTCACGTGCACAACGGGATCCTTCATTATTCAGCCCGCGATCGCCTGCCCTTATGTGCTCGCAATTTCATTCCATTTCATATCTCGCATCAACTTAGCCGACGTCCCACGGGAATGGATGTACTTGTGCGTTCCCGGATGAAAGTTACGAATGTAAGAACTGTTGCGTTAATATTTTAATTTTACTTTCTTCAATAAAGGCAAGTTGTAGCCTATAACAAATTATAAAATAATCATTACTTATTCATGTGAATTTTTACTGTTCAAATGTTAATAACAGACCGCGACTAATCATAATTACTTTAATTAAAATGGACACAGAATATCATTAAACTGTCTAACCTTTATTTACAGTGTTAATGAAACGTGTCCCCAACATTAATTAAAGCGTGAAAGTTACTTATCAACAACGATGGTCTAGCTCACGCTAGGAACGTCGATCTCGAACTGTAAATAAAATTGCTTAAACGGTCAGATGGAAAGAAATAAATTATTTTTTTGCTACTCAGGTAAAATATTGCTTTTTCCAATGTTCATAGTGAGAGAGGCAACGGCAGGTTTTATTTTCTCATGACAGTTTTTCCGCACGGGCGATCACAATTTTTACTACGACAGCTATTAAAATTACTAGCACACAACAAATCAATTCTTTCGAATAATTTTTAGGTCTGTAGGTACTGAGAGAATTTCTAAATAAAAGAAAAATAAGTATAAAGTGTCGCAACAAAGGCTGAAGACGCAGGCAGCGAGAATAGACTATTCTTTAAATGTGCTCTTAAATTTGTGATCTGTATCATAATTTATCTGGCCCATTCGGGTAATTTAAGAAACATTAGAATTGACGCTCGATTTTAAAGTAAGTGTATTCGCTTTGTTTACCTGACGTTTACTGAGTACTTATTTGTATAAAAGACATCTAGCTAGCTAATATTTAGCCTAAGCTAATTTTGAAGCAGAATTTCAGTAGATGTTTTAATACTTAGACTTAAATCCCGAACTATTAGTTAAAATAAACATCCTTCTAACCCGATAATTTCTTTGTTAGTCTTCTGTATTAATGTTCACATGGTGATATTATTTAATTAATGAGAACGTTGGCGCAAAATCTTTTTATTCTTAATATGTAACGCAATAGATTAAATACGCAATGTTTTATTACTTTAATTCATATGCAATGTGCTAAAGAAATAATAAAATTAGAATTAGTAATGGTGCCGTGCGTTTCCCACGCTCCCCTTTGTTGCGCAAGCGCCGGTGCACGACCACGGGCGACGGGCGCGGGCGTCTCCTTGCGGGCATGTGCATTAATTATTCCATTGCACTTTTACAATCAGCAACTACACACGATTAAATAACTAAAGCCCTCCCATTGAAAGCTATAGTTTATTCCAAATGCCAGAGCGTTCTCAAGGTAAAACGTTTGCTATGAGTATGTAGAATACAAAAAACGGCAGCGGATTCTGTAAATATCATTATATGTTGGCCCGAGAAAATCGAGCATGATTTATTTAATTACCTTTGTATCTAAACCGCTTGTCTTAATTATAACAATACTTATATAGCATGTATCATTGATACTTTTACTGCTCGCAGATGTAGAGGTCAGGCCGAGTCTCGCAATTGTTCGGACCAAGGCAAGCGCTAAGTCCTATATTATCTACTACATTTATGTTTACGCTCTGTAATGGCCCGCTACGCGCGCAGAATGTAGCTCCGTGACCCTTCTAAGTGCTATTCGGCCGGTTACACATGAGAAATGTAAAAAGGCGTCTCAGAATCGCACCGGTACCGGCACGGCGGCCGGCGCGGTCGGGGTTAATCATCACGGGGCTCGTCGGCAATTTGTCAATCACCGCGTGAATGGCCCGTGCCCGTCAAACGCTTTCAATAAACGCTTTACTCCTAACCAATGTAATAACAAAAACCATTAATTTTGGACACAATGTGGGGCGGAGATATCGGTAACCTTTACATCCATTACGTGCTAATGACAGCGGCGAAACATGCAATTAATACTTGTATTTTGATGAAAAAATATAGATTGACGTGACGGAATCAAAGCGTTTTTACTGTACCTATGAATTCTACGGAACCTATACATATCAAATTCCGAGTAATAAAACAAAATCCCTTGTTTTATCTATCTAATCGATCGATTTTATCGTGTCGTCGTAAAACCAGAACGATTTACCTGCTGTAATATTTCTCATCAATATTTATTAGATTCGCATTTCGATATCTTATGACTAGATGTACAGGACGTGCACTATGATTTTATGATTTTTATACACTCTTAAATAAATATTACGTTTATTTAGACAGAATTAATATAATTATCTAAAATAAATACTATACAGTCCTGGAACCAAATTCTCTACGGATTTCAATTTGTTTAAGACTTGGAGCCAGGATTTGTGTTCCTCACACGTGCGTTTGCGGCAAAGGAGTGGATCAGCTAGGACGACATGGTCTTTCTTGTGTTAGGAGCGCCGGCCGTATGTACCGTCACGGCCCCATTAACGACCTAATACGTCGTTCACTTGCCACCGCCTCAGTGCCTTCCACGTTAGAGCCAGCTGGAATGGCGAGGGACGATGGCAAGCGTCCAGATGGTGTAACACTGGTGCCGTGGAAATTAGGTAGAGCTCTGGTGTGGGACGCTACATGCGTTGACACTTTCGCTGTGTCCCACATCCAGGCAACTAGCTAGCAAGCCGGCGCTGCAGCTGATCAGGCCCAAATCCTCAAGCGCCGCAAATATTCGTCTTTAATAAAAGACTATGAGTTTGCAGCGCTTGCGGTTGAAACATTGGGTCCATGGTTAGCCGACATTAAAGAATTTATGAGGGCTCTGTCGTCCCGGCTGATCGACGCCTCAGGGGACCCAAGAGCTGGCGCGTACTTAGCCCAGCGGATCGCGCTTGCGATCCAGAGGGGTAATGCCGCCAGCATCATGGGGACCCTGCCGCAGTCAAATATTTTAGACGGGGTTTTCTTTTTATATTTTTTTTTTTTTCTGTTGTAAATAATAATTTTTATTTTTCTCTTGTAAATACTGTTTTTTTTTTATCTTCTATATATTGTATTAGCTTATACTTGAAATTAATTAGCTCTTATTATAAATAATAACTATACTTATAGACTGTGATACAAATGACCATAACGTTCTATTAAATTTCAATAATTCAAAAACCTCCATATTTTTAATCGGCTATATTTGGTTTCTTGCAATTCTTTTGTGATCAAATAAGTTTGTGAACAACGGACGTATTGCATGAACAATAGAATTTCTTGTCTAATTTAGCTTCATTAGACTTCTGCGCTGCTGAACCGAATATTATTAGTAAAATTATTATATGTATAAGTATAAATAATATCACAACCGGTAAATCACACGTCAGTCCTCACATTCACAATACGCGGTTGATTGGGTTACGACTGCCGCGACAAAGTGATATCATTGGGCAGACATCGACCTTGCCGCGCCTTCTACGCCTTGTTGACTAAATCAAAATTTACAGATTTTGAGACAACTTTACACATGCTTTGTCGTATTGCTCATCGAATACACGTCTGGAAATAGCGTGCATGATGTCATTCATGTTTCATAATACCTTTCAGCAGATATGTCATTTGTAGCTACAGCTACAGATTTGTAGTAAACATTTCGAATTCCAACATTACAATACAAATCATGCTTCATCAAAGAAAAATGACGAGATTGAAATCTTAATGCCTTCTAAATTAGCACGGTTTTACCTAATTACAGGTCTTCCATGTAGTCGTTTTTGGGAGAGAGTAAGGGTAATCCGTGCGATGGAGATAAGAGATAAAACATGTCGTCGATTGGTTTTTAACCGACTTCAAAAAAAGGAGGAGGTTCTCAATTCGGTTGTATGTTCTTTTTTTTTTTTTTTAACGTGTGTTACCTCAGAACTCCGTCATTTATGAACCGATTTGGAAAATTCTTTCGTTGTTTGAAAGCATATGCTTCAAGGTTGGTCCCGTTGTTACCGGAATCCAGTTCTGATGATGGGATCCATGAGGAATTGAAGGAACTCTTCAAAAGTTCAAGGGAAATGTAAAGCGATTTTAGTATTTTCAGTGACAAATCGAGCATTTGCATTCATAAAGTGTCATTTGGTAAACTAGATCTGATGAAGAAGACCGCAGATGGCCAACGGAACTCCTCAACGGGTCAAATCTTGCAAGTTGAATTTGACTCACTTCCCGGTTTCTGATTGATTTCATATTTTACATGCATGTGTAAATCAGGTGACAATGCAATATTATTGTGACATGGAGCTAATCTGATGATGGAGTTGGAAGGTGGCCATAGAAACTCTGTAATAAAACAACACAACCCCGTCGAGTTTGGGTTCATTTGAAACGTCTTGACGAGCACTTTGATCCCAGATGGTAAACAGGGTCTGATGATGGAGCTGGAAGGTGGCCAAAGTTACTCCATAAAGTAACGGCACTTACCCCATCGAGTACGGACTCATTTGACTCGTCTCAACGAGTACTTTGGTCCTAGATGGTAACCAGGGTCTGACAATGAAGTTGGATGGTGACCATAAGAACTCCGTAGTAAAACGACATAAACCCATCAAGTTTGGTCTCGTTTGATTCGTCTTGATAAGTACTTTGGTAACCAGAGGCAAAAAGTACAGTCAGTAAAGAGTGCCAGTCCAGGCCATTAGCAACAACTAAAAAGAAAAAAATAAAAAAATTTAAATAAAAAATAAAACCGCCTTCAAAAAACACCCAAAAAAAACTTGGAAATAAAAAAATTTAAATAAAAAATAAAACCTCCTTCAAAAAACCCCCAAAAAAACATAAAATAATAATTGATTGAACCGACCACAATAAGCATGAAAATATCTTTCTACTAATCTGTTTGAAGTTGGTGCCTCAGCACGAGCCAGCAGGAGTGTAGAAGCCCTATAATAGGTATGTAGGTAAGTTAGATTACTAGGTCCACTCCTGCTGGCTCGTGCTGAGGCACCAACTTCAAACAGATTAGTAGAAAGATATTTTCATGCTTATTGTGGTCGGTTCAATCAATTATTATTTTATGTTTTTTTGGGGGTTTTTTGAAGGAGGTTTTATTTTTTATTTAAATTTTTTTAATTAAAATCATCCAAAAAATGCCTGCGCAACGCAATGCCACAAGGCTCGGTTATTTCTCGGACACGCGTCGCTCGGCCTGCGCCCGCCGAGCCGTAGTCTCGCGCCATATATATTTGCCATGGTTCTTATCGATGTTCATGTCCTGTCATTTCAGCTAACATGCAATTAAATTTTCCTATTAAATTGAAAGGTCGAAGCCACTTGTAAACGTTGTTACTGCTACTATCTATCAAACGTTAAATTGTTTTTTTACTGCGCTAGTCATGTAAGTTAAACCAGGGTTGTTGTGTTATAATCGCGTTAACTATTCAACACTACGAACAAATCACGAAATGCCAGAAGCCCGATTTACGGACATGCAACGTATGGGAAAGCATATAACACTGCATTATTTAATCACATCACTATTCCCTCGTAATTGATGGCTTGTTGAAGCGCATTACAGCTATTAGTATATCGCAGGCCGGTCACGATAATCCGCAGCACGACACGTGGAGAACGCACTCCCGTTAGTTCAACGGCCCAAATAACAATCGTTACAACACGTGAAACTTTTACTGCTAATTGATTCGTAAGATTGACTTGCAGTGAATGCAAGTAAAAACTACGTGCGTAATAGCGGATAATGTTACTGCGTCGATACTTATTGTTACCTCGAACGATATTAATGGCGTAAAGCAATTTCCTTCCAGTAATTCTCACGGTCTACATAGCATGTAAGCAACTATTACGTGTAAGTAATATGAGTTTATAGGTAATGTGCCTCCTTTTTCCCAGGCTTAAAGGCATCGGAATTACTTCGTGGTTGTATATTTACCCACATTACGCTGCGCAATGAAAAATGAAATAAGTCTTCTACTTAGAATAAAGTTTAAGTAAGTCTCAGTTATCATAAATAGAACTGTTGACATGATTTCCTATTGAGAGCTAATGGATGATTTATGCGCGCTTCTTATGTTAATGCTACACCTACTATTGGCATGAGTCACAACACATCTGGCAATTATGCAATCGGAGTCCCGAGCACTACCGAACAACCAGCTTACCTACTTATCATTGACGGTATCATATACCGTATCGATTATAGCCCGCCCGACTAAAATGTAACGTAGAATATTCGAACAAAAATGAATATTCTTCCGCCACACGAATTTGCATAAATATCATCGAGCAACCTTGTCAAATTTGATATGGAATTACTAATATTTACCTTACAAGCTTTATTGAGTTGATAAGATTTACCCGTGAACACAACATTTCTGCGTTGCTCGTTGCAAATCGCTTGTTCCATTTGTATCGTATGTTATGATCCGTAAATAAGATCGACCACGTAGCATAGCGACTAAGTGAGCGTACTCGTTGCGATTGGCGACGAGCGTGAAATGTGGGGCGGCGCAGCTGAGGCGTTCACCAGATCGATACCTAATACGCATCGTACTCTGAACGTCGCCGCGATCCGATTCAGCCATTTATCCATGACAAGTTTACTTTTTCATCTCAAATCAGCGAACTATCAAGTTTTCAGTGAACGCGCTCTAGATAGCAAGTCTGAGTTCTAGATTCCATGTATAAAGATTATTCCACACGTTTTCTTCTTTTAACCCTTCAATGCTATGACTCACTACTCGAAGATGACTTCAGTTGTATGTACATGTGTGACAATTATGTATAATATTAAATACGGGTAGTAATGCATTTTTGTGCATTTCAATTTATCATATAACATGATGTAAAGTATAAAGAATCTTAAGTTGGTGATTAGATAAAAAAGATAACAGGTAATGGTAATATTTAGACATGATATTTGTATTTGACTGCTTATTTTTATGTCCTCATGTCATGACGATAAACAACATTAACGGCAACTCATTCATCTTCATTTAACATTGCAGATCTAAATGTTCATTACTTATGGAATGGTATTGTATTACACGGCCATAGAGATCTATTGCTAAATAAAGAAAAAAAGTATTAGGAATCATGTCGCAGGATGTTCTTTGAGTACCTACACGGTTGCTTATCGCTCAGCTCGCAGCCCCCGCTTGCACTGAATCCGATGCACGTCGACGACACTTTCACTTTCTAAAATCATCTTCAGTCTCGACACTTTATTTGGAAAATGTCACACTTCACTGTTCTCTTGACCGTTGCGTATTATGAGCGTTATGCAGCAAATAAGTATCTAGTTTAGCGTTTTGAAATCCGAATCGCATGTCCCAGAGTAATTTTCTTTCCAAGGCAACAATGAGGGGATAGAACTTTTTTGGAGCTCAAGTAATAGACAAAACGAGATTTCAAGTTGCCTTGTTTTTATAAGGTCTTGGAGAAATCTCACCGCAACTGACCGCAGTCACGCGACTCTTATGTATTTCAACTTGATCTATTCTAGTTTACTCGTGATGAGGCATTGAACCAAATTAACTTCTTAAATCGTAGCTTTTGCCAATTTAGATACAAGATGCGGCTGATGGGCACGGTATATGCTCGTGTTAGCATCCGCGCCACATTTTACTAAGGAGTATAAAGAGAAGTCGACTGCCAGTACTGTCACGCTACAGGACTCCGGTACTATCACGCTACAATGGAAAAAGTAAAATCTGCTACAGTCAATCAAGATTATAATATTTATATGTAACGGGGAAAACAGCAATATCAAACGCTCTGCTTTAATACTCGTACGTACCAAGATAAACGAGTGGAACTGTAACGGAGTCCGCAACATATGAATGTTGTATGCAGATGAAACAAATTAGTATCAGTTTCACATTTGCAGCTTCTCTACTAAATAGGTACGTATAGTAAGTACCTAAATATTGTACACATAATAGATGATGTCAGGCGAAGATTAGTGACACACATTTATTGTTGTCCCCATTTAGCTGTTAAGAAAATGAAGTTCTCCGTCTTTTGTTACCTACTTGAGTTTTGCCAAATGAGTTATGCCTGTTGTTTAATATATGCATGCTTATGCTTATGAATCAGTCTCGTTGTTTAGCTGGATTATTTAAGCGTGTGCGACCTTGAGCGCAGTTCGCTTCACTGCGCTCCACGGTTCCGGTCTGTCTCGGTCCAAATAATTGTGTTACTGAAGATGTGTTAATTCGAATTGCTTAAATTTATAACAATTCAAAAAAATAACATAATTCTGTAACCAACCATTATTTCATCACTGTCTTTAACAAAATATATAGTGAAATTAGCTAGCACTAATAAGTGACTCGCCAGTAAAATTTTAAAGTTCCATTTGGATTTGGTATTTCCCTATGTTAATTAAACTGGTAATGATAGGAATTAGTTCAACCTCGAACCCCGTGCTCGTGTTGACCCGGCTCTACCTGCATCAATTTAAACTAATTACATAGTTTTATATGTAGAACGTCACACACTCGAGAATCTCGTATGCGGTATAATATTGCCAGCTGAAATTTAATGGGCTGTTAAAATATGTTTACTATCTCAAAGTGGCTTTGAACTATTTTCTTGATCCTTAAATAGAGCAAAACTAAAAATACCTGGCAAGGTAAACTTTATTCTATATAGTGGAGGAGAGACCCTTTGAACCATAAATAATGAGACTTGGCAAGCGGCGGTCATCGTTTTATCCCTTACTTATGGCGCTAAATTCGTCGTGTTCACTTATTTTTGTACCCATGCAATTGTTATAAGGACGTAACTAAATGGTGTTTGACATTGGGCTAAAACCTGATATAAGTAAGTATTTATTGTATAAGAAGCAAAAATAGTTGTGGTTTATAAGAAAAATACGTATCTATGTCAGTGTGATAGAGTCCCGGTACAAATCAAAATCAACTGTGGGTAGTTCGAAAACCTACTCTATTCAGTGTATTCGTGACCATGGCTGCTATAATGTGACTGGGAACGTAGATGTAGTTTTAGCAATATAAAAGAGTGATTATTAAGTTCCGGGTATGTTGGTAATTAGCACAAAGAAAATTTCAAAATATTTTTTTGCATTATTTATTTTCATTATTAGACATGTATTTATTAAAAGGATACCTTAAAAGTTCTCTTTGAAAAAAGAACCTCGGATTGTTCCGAAACAAGTAGAGCATACCTAGACTACATCTGACCCTCGTGATAGTTTTATATCGAGCATTAAATATCAGGCAATCTTGTTTTATCTTAACGATGATAACGATCCCGGGAAATCAGTTGAAACATAGTGTTCATACACATAATGTTGCACCAAATTGTTACATAGTAAATAAATATGACAAACATAAATATTATAGTTAGTTTGATATAGTTAAAGCATCCCACAAATAAGGGCTTACGCTAGCTGACGCGGATTACCCGGAACGGACGCCCGTCGAGTGCGCGTCTAATAAGAAATTGTATGAACAGCGCTAAGTGGCGCGGGCGCGTGCGACGGATTTTCGGTACATTTTAGACCCGCGAGCGGGCGCACGCGGCGGGCGTCCGCGTCAGCTAGCGTAGGCGCTAAAGTCCCACAAAAGGTAAAATCTTTTAAAAGTGTTGAGAAGTGCATATGAGCGATAGAGATGAAATCGTGTTTCGACCCTCTACCCCATTAAAGCTCTGTAAGCACACAAGGGGTCTCCCTAAACATTGATTCTATCTTTGACCTCCCAAGAATGCTTATTATTAACAAATCACTTAATCCTTTTGTAATTGTCAAGATTAAAGCAAATACAAGTTTACCACGTATTTTGTACTCTGACGACTATCTACTCCGTTGATAGGCGCTCGACGTATACTCGTAGGTAGGTAGCAGGAAGTGTAGAGAGTGTTGTTTTGTCCCTCGAGAACGGTAATGTAGGACGTTAGTAGTCTTTGCATTCAGCGTGCATTAGCTGGGGTGGGGACATTACTACTGACGTGGCGTGAACGCCGTGTAAGTATAATGAATTCGGTCACCACGCAAAATTCAATTAATATTGTTCATCGATTTCACTATCAATACAGGGTTATTTGTAATTCATTGACATCCTCTTAACCCTGAATTCCTATCACTCAAACAAATGATTTTTGTTTTACGACTTTTTAAAATGAAGCACTTTTTTCCCATATACGAGTAAATACACAGAGTATCGTAAAAATAAGAGGTAATCTCAAATTTTCAAAACGTTATTACACCAAAAATATTAAGTTATGACAAAAGCCGTAAAACAAAAAAAAACATTTGTTTAAGTGGTAGGAGTTTAGGGTTAAAAGGATGCTAGTGAATTACAAATAACCCTGTATACTAAAAAAAAAAAAAAACTAGATACTATTTATTAGTTTATTTCAGTAACTTGCCTCATTGAGCTATTGTAGGTGATGCCATCATACTACCTCTAGAACCCGAGCCGTGACTCATTGTAGTACCTATATACTTACTAAAATCTCATTACGTCAGCAGCCGGCCGAGTTTGTTTACAAATATGTAGAGTATACACACTACCAGTTCTATTTGCAGTTAGCAATTTCACCACCATAATCTAAATTCAGTCTTAGATTCCGAACATCCTTTTTCTGCATCTTTCTTATTTACTAGCTACAGAATCGTAGAAAAATAATATGCTACATAATTCCTTTTAATTTCCCTCGGGTATTGATGCTCTTGAGAGTTATTTTGGTTTCGACTGTGCTTAAAATAAGCGCTTTCGATCCGCTTTGTACGCGTGTATCACAATAATGTTCCTAAAGTTGGCGTATTTTCATGAAATATGGTTTCTAATTATTTTGGGCGACGGGATATTTACCTGGCGGTAGATATTAAGTTACATGGCAGATCATTAAATTATGAAGGTGGTAGAATGCGTTATTGAAAAGCCTAAAGTCCGGGGATACCGTCATGTACGTATAATGGGAGTCCCTTATGGCAGAGACCGCGACAGTCACTCGGGATGGGCAGCCGACCGTTAAAACGCGTCTCCCGAAAATATAAGAGCGCGCGCAGACAGAGAGCGGTCTGGAGTTCCGCGTTCAGAGTTCTGTGTTTTGACCGCTCGAGAGTTCCAGTCGCCCGTACCTCTACCATGAGTTTACACTAGTTTACGTGACCGTACTCGCTAGCGACGGCGTAAATTATTTGTATGGAGAATTGTACAGCGCGTACTCACGGTCACTGTAAACTAGTGTAAACTCATGGTAGAGGTACTGCTGTGTGCGTTATCGTAAGAGACTCAGTACATTCGAAAGAACGTAGAACTCCGAACGCGGAACTCAGAACTCCAGACCGCTCTCTGTCTGCGCGCGCTCTTAGCCTTGCTTTGAAACACTAGATAGTCCCGCTATCTATTTCAGAAATTATTTTTGTACATATTATAAGAATTGTTGCTAGTAACAAGCCTCGATAGAAATCTAATAAATAAATAAATAAATATCACACCAATTGACCTAGTCCCAAAGTAAGCTAAGTAAAGCTTGTGTTATGGGTACTAGGCAACGGATAAACATACTTAAATACACATTAAACACCCAAGACCCGAGAACAAACAGTCGTATTTTTCATACAAATATCTGCCCCGACACGGGATTCGAACCCGGGACCTCAAGCTTCGTAGTCAGGTTCTCTAACCACTAGGCCCTCTGGTCGTCTAAATCTATTAATCATAACATCAATCTTGATACAAAATGTAGCCATACAGGTGTATAATATAAAAAGCTTGTCAGTCTGCGTCCGTCCAACGACCTCATCGCGACGCCATTGTAGCTCGACTGGTGCTCATGAAATATGGACTGACTGTCTGAAAGAAAAAGCCTCTTTCCTTATCTAAAAGTCAGCTGCTAGCTTTTTGAATTTCTTATCAGCCAATCTTTAAACATGGTCTGTTTGGCCTTTACCAATTTAAAAACTCGTATAAATTCGACAAGGCAGCACATGTTTCCATTTTCCGATGTAGTGTAACAAAAATTGCAAAAAAATATGATCTGCATTCTAAATCGAAAACGTTGAGTTCTCACGTTCCTTTGAAACCGGTTTAGCTTTTGTAAAATCTGCCCATTCGACCGACTATAAATTTCACGCAGCGGTATTGAATACACGCTTCCAAACCTGTAAAACCCCTCTTATTCTACGAACATGTTGATGTTCAAGTTTCATAATATTATTAGTTAGGTGTTATCTTAGCAATGAAAGCGTCCAACAAAGGCAGTGGATCGGATTGAATAGATTGAAAGTAACATCCCTGTTGTGTATGAAATATTTTCTGTAAACCTAATCAACGCAGCACTAACATGAGCTCACTTTGATTTCGACTTGCGTTAGCATATCAAAGGCCACCGAACTCATTTATTCAGCATAGTGTGAAGAATCTCTATAGTGACAAAGGTCCAAGTCCACAGACGCCTTCTGAATTATGCTTGGTCTCTCGTGTGCTTACTTATGCATTTTACATCTTGCATTATTTGGCAAGTCTGTTTCGACTTCAAATTTGGAAAGTTATCTTGAAGTGGAAGTCTCAAAGTGCAATGTGAGCGATTACTTCGATTTAGTTATTAAATATTTATTGTTTACCCACGCAAAACAAGAAAGGATAGAAAGACCATTTCACTACATATTCACTTAGAAGACGAAGACGATGTGGGTGGCATAGAAAGCCAGGATGTTGATGTTGGTGTTGTGTCGCCAAAATCGGATTACCTTAATGGCTCTATTGACCTTACGGAAGAGGCTTATCAAATGAAACACTTTTATACTAGCACCGTTTATTTATTTAAATGCTTGCAAAAGGGACGTGACTGTTGGGTTTTTGGAGCAAGCAGGTTAAACGCGCTTACACTTGTGATAAAGCCTTGTCTATCTAAATGCAACTATAGGCAGCTACTTAATAATACAAGCATGTAAGCAAACTAAACCATACTTAGAGGAATAATAAGACGTCTTAAATATACATAACATAAGTATACCAGGTAGGTAGGTAGATAAGTCTAAGCTTCAAGCCGAGTGAAATTGCAAAAATAATACTTAAGAATATTACCTATTTAGCTTCATCTTACATAACATTGTATATATTGGAGTTAAGGTAGGTAAACAAAGTAGTAGTAACACGACGTAAACTTAAGTTTAAAAAAATAAGAAACAATGTGGTTAATAATATAGAGGCAACTTACCCGTTAGGTTCAACTAGACCGCAGACAGAACGCCGCAGTGGGCATGCACGGCCACAAGGATTAGGTAGGTACCTAGCCTAGTAAGCACAGTGCATATTCCCAAGGTAAACAAAGATTATATAAACTCAATCCCACGCACGCACGTCACCCCGATCGATTTTCAAACTTTCGAATACGCCCACTTATATTTTACAAGTAGGCACACCGAGGCTAGACCCGCTCGAATAGCTCCACACAGCTTCCAAAAAACGAATTAGTTATGGTCCTCTATGCCCTTGAATTCATACAGGTTATGTTATTGATAGGAAAGCACAACACGCACACTGTCAGTTCAAACAATCACAAATGAGTTCGAAGCCGGTTGCGGCGGAGCTCACTGAACAAGATTATTGTTTTTTTTTTTGTTTTGCTTTTAAAAATGTATCTGTTGATATATCACTTGAGATGCGATGTATGGGGGAGGTTAGCGAACCCGTGTGTGGCGGGTGGTCGGCGGAGCGACGATGGTCCCCCCGCGGTCAGGCGCTGACTGAACGGCGCGAGGCGCCAAGCGGCGAGTGGCAAGGATGAACCCCGCGCTCCGTCGCCCGCTCGGCCGCACCAGCCGCCGCCGCCGCCCGCCAGTGCGCGCGCCTCCTACACCTTAAACACACAACGCTAAGCTTGAAAGGCGTTAAAAAAACACCTCCACAAATATTTTAAGAACTCAAGTTTTTCAGATCCATGCACAAACCAGGAATGATCTTAATTTTAGGGAATAGAATAGAGTCATAATTTTATAAGGATCATTTTTCGATATTTCCAATATTCATAGTTTCACTAGTTTATTTTGTACCCACCCACTTGTGGTTTGAAAGATTGAAATTAATGTTTAATCTCTAAAAAGCACTTGCATGATTTAGCTCTACCTTCCCGAATTTTATTTAAAAGGTTAAAATCTTTGCACCATCATGTGCCTCATTTATTCTCTATCTTAAACATTTGAACTATATACCTAAGTACTTTAATATATAATATACTATAATATACCTCTTTACCATTTAAGCAGCATTACCATGTGGCATTACCATGCTGTAACAGGCAATACATAGCTTCATTTACCCGCTCTACCATGGCAAACGGGTTCAATAGATTAAAACTTAAATAAATCCCTCAAAAACAATGATATTTTATATTTCACTTACCTAGTCAATGGTGCGGCAACAAAGCTAAGCTAAGGAAGTTATTTTTACTTAAAGATTCCAATTTTGAAGCTTCACCCAATCTGGCGAAGGCAGCCGGTGAAAGAAGTAATAGAGTCTTATCGGTAAAGCACACTCCTTGCATAATAATAGAAGATAAATATTGTTAATAAAAACCGTTGATACACGAGGAGGGTGTTTGTGAGCGGCTGGAGTCACTCGCTGTCAGGGGCAGGTGATTGAGTCCTTATCACGGGACGCCGGGGGCGCCGCCGCCTTCTGTCGCTGTTGCTTACTAAACAATAACAAACAATGACTTTAAGTCAGAATAAAACGAACAAACACTAAGAAACATTTAGGAAAGTGCCGGTTTCATCGCAACGTTGTCCTTCGCAATAAGTCACGCCATAAACAAATGAAGTGACGTTCTTAAAGGTTCAGAAAATTTCGAGCCTAGGCTCGAATTTAGGACCGGGCCCAATTGCATAACAAAGTACAACTTATATTACAAGCGGAACTCCCTTTCTAGTTAATATAACTGAAGCGAGAGTTCCGCTTGTAATATTAGTTGTACTTTAATTGGGCCCAGCTCTAGAGGCGATGACTAATTCTTTCTAATCCTGGTACTTATTCATTTAAGTTTACTTTAGTCAACCGTAAGATTCAAACCCAGGTGGCGTTGAAGTAAGTCCGGAATCCAAGCAGTAAAACCGGCCAAGTGCGTTTCGGATCACGAGCAGTGTAGGGTTCCGTACTAATACTTAGGTGGCAAATACTCAATATTAAGTTTTAACCGACTACTTATCACTCGTTAACTTGAAAAGTCTTAAAAACCTGTGATAAATTCGTTATATGTATACTACAATTTCGATTTTTTTCAGATATTTCAAGCTAACGGTTTAGCTTGTAGAGAGGAACACTTGAAGAATCATGTTTAAAGTGCTAATATATGTAGAGATACAAGCTGTTGCCTGCGATAACGTCTGCGAAGAATAGTGGTATAAAAAATAGCCTACGACCTACCTACGACCTATTCTCAGACCTACTAAATATAGACAAAAAATCATAAAAATCAGTCAGTCAACCTATGAGGGTTCACCGTAGGACTACGGATCCCTAAAACACAATGTATATTATAGAGACGTAAAGAATGATAAAAAAAGCTGTGCCAAATAATGAACTTTAGACTCTAAAATAACTATAAAATTAAAACTGAAGTTAATTTCGAAAACAGGTTCACATGTACGTCAGACCAGCAACACCCAGCAACGATAAGTCTGCAACGATTTTGATATCTCACGCAGTGCATGTGTTATTTATACGTCATAATTTCATAGAAGTTTGACGTTTAATATAACACTTGCACCGCGTGTGCTATCAATATCGTTGCAGACTTATCTTGGTCTGACTCTACGTAAGTTTGCACCGAACTAAATCGTTTCTGATTAGTCAGACTCAATGCCACGTTTCATCTTTCCACGGCTTAGCTCACTGACTCTCAAAACACTAAAAACCTGTTATTTGGCATGAGTAAAAATAATAATAATTTAACGCCTATAAAGTGTAAGAAATTTCAAGAATACAAAAAATATATTGAGGGTGTAGGGGACTACACCTTAAAGATTTTTTCTTGTTTATCCCCTGGCATCAGAAATCGTTGAATACTTTTAGAAACATTATAGGTTTGCCAAAACTATTTTTCGAACCAGGGATCCACTTGCGAAATATTAAGGTTTAAAGTTCTAATTTTTGTTAAAGGTGTCATGTCACGCACACTCATCAGTTGTAATAAATGAAACTGTAAGAAAGATGGCGCACTAGATGCGTGCACATGGTGTGCTATCTTTCTTACAGTTTCTTTCGTTACAACTGGTACATGACACGTACACGCGTCTGGTCTGCGCCGGCCTTAATTAGTATTGTGCGTAAACTTAAATAGTTGTTTTTGGATATCCAAAAGAAATGGGTCTATAATGACTCCCATAAAATTTTAGTTCCGAATTTTCAAGCCCATAACGTTTTCTGTCATAATTTTTCTTCGTCATATTATCGGAAGTCTTAATATTAATCAACATAAATTGGAGTTACGATTTTCTTAAGTCATAATTATTGTAAGGAACAATAAGTAAAGCCATATCATTCAGTGTCATGAATGCATCACTCTTCATAATGTTAAAGGTAATAAAGTCACTCATAATAAATATTGCATGGTCTTTTTTCGCAGGTCATAATTAATTGTTATTAGGCATAATATTACTTTGTAATAGCATTCAGTGTCATGGTTGTATGACATTTCATAATATTAAAGGTAATAAATAATCTTTTTCTGTGCTGTCATAAAAAAAATACCTAACAAGTTAACAACTAACCTGTCCGAGTCGCTTCTGCCCTCTTCTGCCCTGAAAGGTCTTGCTCGCTCGCTTCGCTCGCTCGCTGCCAGCGATATGCCTTACAATGTTTCTGAATAATTATCAATATTCCTTTAGATGTTATAGATTTCGATGTACCTATATGCTTAGTGCATTTTAGGTAATGCAAAATTATGACTGAAAACAATTATTACTTTGATATATGCCTTACAATGTTTCTGAATAATCAACGATATTCTGTTAAATTTTATTGATATCAATATTAAGACTTTTTAAAGTTACGATCAATAGGATTATGGATTATTGCAGTTAGAACTATTAAGCGATATGCTTTAAAAAAATTATGACCATATATTTATGAGCAAGAATAAGTATTATGGACATCGATTTCTGACTTTCAAAATTCGGATAAAAAAGATTATGGGAGAAAAGGGGCTCCCAAAAGAAATACATAGAACGAAATTAAAAGGAAAACTATGACAACTAAATATACCTACATAGACTTTACAAGTTAATGAAACGAGTAATAGTCGACCAAAACTTAATGCAGTAGGTATATTTTATTTTCCACAAATTAGGTTTTGGTTATAAAGTAAATTAAAATTAAAACTGTCGCTCATGTATCATTTTTTACATGATGTCACCAGTGTAACAAAGACGGCTAATTTTAGTAAAAATGAATTTTATGCTTATGACACAAATAACCGAGCATAAAACATGACGCAAACAACAGCTTAACCCATGGGAAACAATGAACGTTCAAGACATTAAAAATGTAACGATCTATGAAATTTGTCGATGCCGGTTTTGTTTTTGATGAGCCGTAATAGTGTTGATTGGTGCTAACTGCGACTGCGGCAGGTAGGTTGGAGGAGCAGGCTATTAGTTAGCGGTACTCTCAGGTGCCAGCAGGGTAGCCCAGTACCCCGCTTTCTCAGAAACCCGTCGACTCGCCGCGCCGCCAGTCCAACTTGAAAAACTGGAGAATAATAATAATTCTCTCGCTAGCCACGCGATTCTTTTTGTTACCTGCCTCGCCGCAATTTCTATTTTAATAGGCCAAGTTTAATTTCTTTGTTAGCTTGTATTTTATGAATACATACTTACATTAAATAATTTTAAACTTTTAATTGTTATAAATATGAAAAGAAAAGCCAAACATACATACTCAGTTCTGATAAACCTAGTTTTAAACGAACTAAACTGTTCAAGAGCAAATGCATAGTAAAATAAGTTGAAGGTAAGTACCTAGTAGTGTTTCTTAACAATAGCTTATGATATGAAGATATTAAGGCTGCTCGTGTCGCTTCGTGACCTCACATATATTTTTATATTTCATCGCATATTTTGTAGGTGCTATCACATTATTCATGCGTCAGTTTCCAAGAAAAATACATATTTCATAAATTCGCCCTCTGGATTCATTTCTTAGTTTGACAGGCCATCCACCTACTTCATTTAAGACTTTCTTTGTGAATTCATACCAATAATATGTCTGTCTTTCAAAATAACAAATGTATTGCGTTTTATTGAAAACAATTGCGGTGAAAAAATATTTACAGCATATTAACGTCAATTGGGAAATGGAAATGTGTAACTGTACGCTTAGTATAAGTTTTACCTCACCAAAATACTTCACGATCGCGTTTAAGTACGTAAAAATTTCAAGTCTATGGAAACATGGACGCGCGGCCGCGGAGCGCTGTCCATGTTTCCCTAGTAATTGACTTTTTTACGTAAACGCGATCGAGAAGTATTTTGGTGAAGTAAAACTTATACTAAGCGTACAGGTAAAATGTAGTCTTGTCTCGTTAGGTACCGTTAACGCTCTATTGTTTCGTTTTTTTCTTCGAATAAATTTTGCATAGCGGAATAGTATGGTCGTGCTGATCTGCTATGCTACAAAATATCATTTCGTTTTACCACATTTGACAACATGTAATGAAGAGGTGATCATTAATCGTGCCAGTCCAGCAGCTTAATTTGAACCATAAATCCCTCAGACACTCCTCCAAATGCACGGAAATTAGAATGTATGGAACATGGTATATTTACGTTTATTTGCTTTTGACTGTCACAGCTCATCTGCAGGCCATTTCCTGTACAGACGCGCGGTTCAGACGTCTCCATAATCACGTGTTCGTATATATATGATATGTACAGTCGACTACAAAAAGATCGATACCGCCAAAGTTACAAAGATATGTATACACACCTTTATTGACTTAACATTAAGGTCGTGTATACATATTTTTGTAACTTTGGCCGTATCGATTTTTTTGTAGTCGACTGTACGTATGTACGTACATATCATATAGGTACGCGAAGGTGTCTCGCGAGTTATGAGGTGTTACGAGAGACACGTCATGCAATCGTTCTGTTTATGGCCATGGTTGGGATAGCTATTCTTGTCACAGATGCTGATTGAATTTGCTAAACTTATTCTTATTGTTAGTATTACATACTCGTAAAGCTACAGATTTATTTAATGCTAGGTTCTCAATACAACTTATTATTATTTCATTTGTCATAATCATTTATTTGTATTTATTTGACGACTTTTAGTTATATTCCTTTTTCTCTTTATAAATAAATAAATAAAAAATATCACGGGACAATTCACACCAATTGACCCAGTCCCAAAGTAAGCTAAGCAAAGCTTGTGTTATGGGTACTAAGCAACGGATAAACATACTTATATAGATAGATAGGTACATACTTAAATACATATTAAACACCCAAGACCCGAGAGCAAATATTCGTATTTTTCATACAAATATCTGCCCCGACACGGGAATCGAACCCGGGACCTCAAGCTTCGTAGTCAGGTTCTCTAACCACTAGGCCGTTACTATTTGTGTCGTGTACAATCTACCTATTTTGCAACATTTGTCCAACATGTTACAGCCCATTAATTTCACTACAACAATTTACGAGTCGAGTAATTCATTGCATGTTGCATTATTACCACTTATATTTACACAAATGCACGCTAAATGCTTTTATATCTGCAAAAAGATAGCGTACCCGTATTGTTAGCGGTGTTTACTCTTGTTGAAGACTTCAATAGGTAGGTACGACCGAAGCTCCCTTTTAGTTCTTACGTTCTTAAAATGTAACTACATATAACAAATAGGGACATACGGGGAATCTGTATACTGTAAAGAACTTTCATAATTATTTTGCACCTGAAACATCACAGTTTCCAGCATGTTGCTAAAGTTAACACGTCTGGCATTTTCGTCTGTTAAACCCAAAACTGCAGACTAAAAATTTACTTTAAAGATAGTTTCTGGTGTTGTTGCATTGTAAAGGCGTTACAACTCTCATTCATGTTAAACCTTTTCAGAAGCAGTTTAATTCTCTCCGAGACGAATGCAGTGCCGCAGTGGGAGACATAAAAAACGTTCATTTGCAATGGTGCTCCGCGGACTTGCTATTTATCCAGTGTTACCGTGCCGCATAATAACCGTGAGTTTTCCCGACTGACGCAGGCCCTAAGTCGCTTTAAAACGTAATCCTTTCACAGAAAAACAACGAGAAAATGCTTGTTAGGTGGAGTGGTAATTAGCTGGCACGCACTCAAACTTACGTGTGCATATGCAGACAATAGACTTGAAGGAGTAAACGTAATTTGGTTGTGTAGCTTCAACACTCATTCAATAATTACGATAGCTTAAGCCCAGTTTAGACCTGCTTAAAAATCGTACTAGTTGCACTAAATTACGACTTACTGTCTGTCATTTTGAATAACTATATTTATAATGCAACTCGCACGATATGTTTGCGTGTACTTGGGCTTTATTTTTCACACAGCATTTCGCCTTTACTGTTTTACACATTTTTGTTACCATTACAAGTCATTATTATAAATACTCGTAGCGACATCACATATCGTATTTTTTTTGCGGCTATTTGACAACTTTGAGTGTTATCACTATTGCGGTGACTGGTAGCCGTAACGGGCTGGATGACAGTCCCTTGCTCGTAAGTATACGCTACAAAGGCCATAACAACGTATCTTCATCAGCTGCTACATTTCCGTGTCCACCTTATCGTCACTTTTCAGGCGCCTTCCCCTATCCCCGTCCAATATCACAGTGGAGATCTTACATTCATAAAGGTTAATGGGTACAAGCGTAACTAACAGAAAGTCGAGATCAAATTAAGTATTAACGTAATTGGATTGCGTTCCAACTTCATTACTGTTGCAATGTACACAATAATTGGATAATACACGCGTATGGATAATGAACTGTAACGGTTGTGGACATACAATCGCCATCGTAAACGTTGGAGCTGTCTAGGCTCAAAAATACCTAAACACGACCTTGTTAATCGCGTAAGTGCGTATTCAGGTATTTTTTGAGTACCTACTTAGATAAGACAGCTGCAAAATTTAAAATTTATAAAGGCGTAATTACAGTCGTCATCATAAATATCGGAGTTGTCTAGCTCTAGGTCCTCAAAGATATGACTTAGATATCTTAACAGGGCCGTGTCACAAGTCTCTTCAGCGCGTTTTCATTAATTTTGAGCACTTAGATAGCTCCGACGTATACAGGGTTAGTTGTAATTCACTGACATCCTCTTAACCCTGAATTCCTATCACTCAAACAAATGTTTTTTACGTTTATGCAAGAAATGTGCGTTCATGCAGTTCCTCCACCTCCACACTGTACGAACACACACAAATCACATAAACCCAACCATCACCACCACCAAGCTACACTGACGCGTTTCGAACTCAACCAGAGCTCATCTTCAGAGTTACCACAACCGTATGCTATGCTACCAAACGTTAAACCTAGGTTTAACGTTTGGTAGCATAGCATACGGTTGTGGTAACTCTGAAGATGAGCTCTGGTTGAGTTCGAAACGCGTCAGTGTAGCTTGGTGGTGGTGATGGTTGGGTTTATGTGATTTGTGTGTGTTCGTACAGTGTGGAGGTGGAGGAACTGCATGAACGCACATTTCTTGCATAAACGTAACTATTGTAAGGTCGCGGGTGAGCAAAGTAATTGTTTTAGTTCATTAATATGGACCTCCGCAAAGTAACGCCTGATTCAATAAATTAAATGTTTTTTGTTATACGACTTTTTAAAATGAAGCACTTTTTTCCCATACAAATACACAGAGTATCGTAAAAATAAGAGGTAATCTCAAATTTACAAAACGTTATTACACCAAAAATATTAAGTTATGACAAAAGCCGTAAAACAAAAAAACATTTGTTTAAGTGGTAGGAGTTTAGGGTTAAAAGGATGCTAGTGAATTACAAATAACCCTGTATGATGAGACTTTACATTACATGTATATTTGGAATGTAAAATTATAGGACGGAACTACAAGCTAAGTATGTATCTCTTCTACAACTTTCGTTCTATTTTAGAATGTTTGTTTGGGAAACAGGCATTCTCTCATATGATGAAATGTTGATTGAAAATCTGTGTGGCTGTTAAACTCAAATGTTGATGAAGAGTTTTTACGATGGCGCCATTTAATAAAGAAATGTAATAAAGAATAACAACCGCCACGGTACAAATAGTATGGTTAGTCGGGACTCCCGGGACGTTCCGCCAGCTTATTTCGTTGTAGTTGAGCAGGAAATCGCCTCCTCCAAACGTGGTCATTTTTCATCTGTATTGCACGTGGGGCCTGTGCCGAGCCCCGAATTGCCCTCGTTCCTGGCCAGTCTCGTACCGCAATCAATTGAATACCTACTTTTATTACTGTTCTCCAGAAACTCCTTAATTTTTATCCTACTCGCACTAGTAAAAAATCTATGGTTTGTAAAATAGTCATATTAACTTTATGATCCAAATTAGTACAAGCTATATAGCTATGCCTGTGCGACATATGGCTTTATGCAAAAACACACAGCTAAAAATTAAACTACCTACATATTTAACTGACCGGATGGCCTAGTGGTTAAAGAACCTGACTACGAATCTGAGATCCCGGATACGATTCCCGGTCGGGGGCAGATATTTACTTGAAAAAATTAAATATGAATATTAGTGCTCAAGTCTTGGCTTTTTAATATCCGTTTTCTAGTAGGTAGGTAGTCAAAGTATAAGCTTTGCTTAGTTTGGGTTAGATCAATTGATGTCGATCGCCCCATGATTTTTTTTTCTTAGACCCCTTCAAATTACCCTTTTATTTTATTTCATTTCTAAAAATGAAAACATTTACGTGTTGCACAGACGTAGCTAGCTTAGACGTGCTATCGTTGAGTAGGAAAATGACAGTTGATTCATTAAATTATTTATAACTAGCTGTTGCTCGCGACTCCGTCTGCGAAGAATTCGTTTATCGCTATCCCGCTGGAACTATGCAATTTTCCGGGATAAAAACTATCCTATGTAATATGTTATTCCTAAGGTCTCAAACTACCTCCATACCAAATTTCATGTAAATCCGTGCGTGACTGAGTAACAAACATCCAAACATCTTCACAAACTTTTAAATTTATAATTATTATACTATAATGTAGTGCAGTAATTACTCAGGTTTCTTGCTTTTTGGGCCTAATCAAACATTATAAAAAAAGTATTCTTCCGTTTCATTATAATTTGCCAACTTTAAAATTGTACTATTTTCAGCATTGTACTTGAACCTATCCTCTAGAGAGAAGAGCTGAAAACTGCGAAAACGTGAAACTGCTTTTGGGTGAATCCTATAGGGGTAAGTTTGTGCCTGAAACTTGTCTGCAAAATAGAAAAGTTAAGTATTAGCAATTTTGTGGATAATCTGTAAGTAGTATCTGTCTGTATTATCTTTAACAAGGAAATTGTTTGAAAAGGCCGCATTTTACTTTTGTCTTCCGCGTCCGAAATTCTGAAAAGGGGTTCGCCCTGAATAAATGAACAACTCTGAAAGGGAGTCGTGGAAAAATGCACAAGTGAATTTCGCTTGTAAAGGAGAAGAAAAAAAATGCGCTGGTTTCTGAAATGGCCAGGGTTCAGAAAAGGTCCGCTAATGGCAGCCCAAACGCCAATTATATCAATTAAATACTTTACGACTGAGCGCGCTGAGCCGCTTTTTGTTGCGTAGGTACGCATTATTTATCCACTTCAGATCCATTTATTACCTGCCCCGAGCGAGTTACATACTGTAATTTATGTTTTAATACGAGTAAATAAAGAAATACTGGTCTACTGGACAAGAAGATCCAATCATTCACAAAAAAATACAGGTTCCGTCTACGTTGTTAGCGAGGTACTTCTAGCTTTGAATAAAAGAACTTGAGTCGTTTAAACAGTGAAGGGCCTAGCATTGTTGGGAATGGACAAAGTATTTAATTACGAGGACTCGCCATGGCGGTGGCGATTTCATCCATTTAACCTCATTTACTTGAGCAGGACTCTCAGCAACCTTTCATTTAAGACCATCTAGCCGTAGACGAAGCTTCCTTGTTGATGTATGTGTTGCTTGCTACACTGACACAGTTTACACAACACATAGAGTTCGGATATCTAAATATGCACAGCATGTCTTAACTGTCTTAACTGTCTGTCCAGAAAAACTGTGCCTACCGAAGCACGCCACGTAAATCTCCTCTCGTATGTACAAAACTCTTATTGGAAACATTTATTTCCAATCGTACTCCAACACGTACAAAACATCAGTCGTTATTTTAAAGCGGTTTTCTGCAAGAAATAAGTTGTTCCTAGGGGCGAACGCTTGTTGCATTTTTAGCCACAGTGAGGAAAATATTTGAACCCCTTACGAAAATATGATGAGAGCGAAAATGTTGCGCAGCAATTTGCTACTCGAGGCGGCCGGCTCTGCGCAAACAGCCGCAAACTGACGCGTCACGGGCGAACCGAACTCCACTAAACTGATTTTCATCATTAAGGTGGCTGCAATCACACCGAACATAAGCTACGTTACGATATCAGATCACGCACGGAAATGGGTTTATTTTTATGTAGTACAGTTGAAGTCAAAGATATGTTTACACTCTACTACGTTGTCATGTATGAAGTTTTGTATAAAGTTATCAGACAAAATACTAAAGACAAGCGTAAAGATATCTTTGACCTCGAATTTACGTATTTATTACACTTATAGAGCAAGCGAAAATGTTGAGATTGACATGTAAACGCAGATATAATTATTCTATGTACTGTATTTGTGTATTATGATTAATGATTATGAATTACGTGCACAAAACACGTAATAACGACCGCTTCAGCCTAGTTGGCAGTGACCCTGCCTACGAAGCAAGAGGTCCTGGGTTCAAATCCCGGTAAGGGCATTTATTTGTGTGATGAGCACGAATATTTGTTCCTGAGTTATGGATGTTTTCTATGTATTTAAGTATTTATTTATCTATATAAGTATGTTTATCCGTTGCTTAGTACCCATAACACAAGCTTTGCTAAGCTTACTTTGGGACTAAGTCAATTGGTGTGAATTGTCCCTTGATATTTTATTTTTTTTTTTTTTTTTTTTAATAAGTACACGATACTGTACCACTTCACAATTCTCATATTACCATTATCTTTAAGAACCTTTCCAAAAAGAAAATTGGCTGAAAAGTGCTATTGAAAGCGGTGTAATAAATTCCCATTTAGCTTCGTAAATCGAATTATGCTGGCCAATAATTGTTTAGCCAGTTAGACATGACGATTAATATACCACTGGTCGGTATAACTCTAACGTAAGTAAGCTGCTGATTCACTATCATTATTTGAAATTATCATATTATTTAAAAAAAACTGTCAACTTCTGTTAAGTTTAAGCTAGCACATCGAAAGAGATACTAATAAAATGAATTATATGAATTCTAACTTCTTCTACGCAGCGAAGTTTCAGCATTTTGTGAGGCTGGATAATAATTACCTGCAATGGATTAGGTATACTTAGAAATATACAAACGGAGAATTCTTTGAACAGCATGAAATAGGTAATTAGTTAACTTAGTTAATAAGTAACAAATATTTTACACTATATTATTTCGTAGTCAAACTGACAAATCGCATTAAGAGACAAAGGGACTTAAGTGCGTTTTAATACTCGTACTTGTTCAGTATAAATAAATACTCAACTTTGCTCAGTACAAGTAAAACCTGTCGTTTATGGCTGAACGTCGCCTAGAGCTGAAAGGCGTGCATAGAACCGGCCCCGGCTCGTTACTTCGTGAATGCCGCGTAAATGAGATACGGCGCTTCTTCATAAAATTACTCCCTTCCGATGACCACAAAATAGCGGCTGTGTCACTCGAATTTATAGAAGTTTGAGAAGTAGCGTCCCCTTACCACAGAAGAAATGAACGTAAGGTCCCTACGCGGTTGAAAGCGTATCCTTTCATACTTGTACACTATCGGAAATTGCGAGAGTCGAGTCGTGTACGTTTAATCGTTTACCTATTGCGACAAAGCGGATTCAATTTAGAACAATCAACCTGCTTTCCGTCTCACCTAAACACTTTACGTTGACAAAATACATTTCCCCTCCTGAAGTAAGCGCAAGCATAACAGATTAGACCGTTTCCACTACAGCCAGAGGTCGGATGTGGCTCTCGAGCGAATTTATAGCTATAAGTACTACTTACTTATAGCTATGTTTTCATATAGAGAAACATATTAACGTTATATTTGATTTACTGTGAGCGCAAGCCGCGCAGTGTGCTGCGCTCATCGTGTGTGGTTAAACCGATACGACAATGGGGCAAGTTGGGAACAATATGAACAGGTATTGTATAATTCTGTGTGCAATAACAACCTAAGTACACTAGTTTAGAAGTTATTAGCAGTATGATTATTTAAGGAGCGCGCTAAAACACTTATTCACGTTACCAAATGGAAATAAATTTTTTTGATGGGTCGCTTCTAAGAAGCTTATATGTACTCGTATATGAAACTGTATAAAATATAGTCAGATGACAATCGGTCAGTTCCAATCCGTAAATCCTAATCCGTTAATGCTTAGGACTCATTATTTTAACCTGAAATTTCTACTAACTATACCTCCCTACTTAATGAGAAGATCAATAAATCTTCTGTTATTGTAAAGAAATAAATTGGAGAAAAACTTTATCCAAACCACTGAACCGCGGATAAGGAAAATTGTTCTAGCGAAATTAATTTGCCCCCAATTTCAGTTAATGTATATCTATCTACCTACACGTACAAAGAGTAATAAAGTGATTGTTTTGCTGTTGCTTTACCGCAAAAAGTTGAGGTTTATAAGGGAGTTTGCATCGTTTCGGTTTTAAAATAGAACTGGGAGTCAACGTATGTACCTATTTCGTGTTTCCTCTTTTCAGCATGTTTATGTAAGGACGAGCGACGAGATTACACATGAGATTGCAAAACAGAACAATAGCCGCATATTCAACAGGACAACAACGTAGCACATTTTGCGAGCACACACCCCACCAGGCGCAGTACGCGTAGTGTCCGAAAAGAAAAATGGGGGTATGAGGCAAGGCAAGTGCGGGGTCGATGAACCCTACGACGCCGCGTGCATTTCCTCAAGGAATCTTATTACTGTTAACGCCAACTGTAATAATCATAACACATCTGACAACTGTGTTTTCGTTTTCATTCGTAACGTGCCGAGGGGTGTAAGTAAACGCTTGTTACTTCGTGTGCGTAGTTTTTCATTTATTGAGTATATAGGTAGGTATACCATTAAAATAAGTCCACGCATTTCTGAAAGGCAGTGAATTATGATTATGAACCTAAGAAATAGCATATGGCTACGGATTAGCCTAAAACATTTCGAGCTAAACAAGAGTTAAACTCGATCATCGACGTGAGTTATCCGTATTTTTTCACTATGAGTTACAGCACGGCAGCACGGGCGTAGCCAGGTTTCAATATCGGGGGAGGGGGGTTCGGAAAATACAACAACAAAAACGTGAATGAACTGACAGGTAATATTGTTTTTTTTTTAAATTAACAGTTGTTAACAGATTAAAGAAATTTTGAATATTTCGGGGTAGGTTTGAACGCCCGTGAAGTATAGTCAGCATAAAAATTAGGTGGTCATTTTGTACCTTGTCGCTCTACAGTTAGGTGCAAAACGTCATACTTGATTGACAATTTTGTTGTTACGACAAAGTAGGTACAAAAGTGACCAAATACTTTTGACGCTGATCGTACCTAGTTTCATATTCAAACTAAGATTTGCAAATTTTATGTGAAAAATAATGTGCAATACAATGACTGATACTTGCAGTTTTACTTTAATCTGTATTTAATTCGTAGTTTTTATCCTTTGGATAACTCCATGGGTTTATTTTAAAGTTAAATCTTAATATCTACCTAAATATTTAGGTTAATATTCATCGATTTAGTGAAATCGGATGGAGGATCAGCGAAGATAATATAAACTTTCAATCATACGTACATGTAAAGGTTCTATTTATTCCGCTTTATGCAGTAATTTTTGCAGCAAATCAATACTTAGTAGGTATATTTTATATCGAGGAGTAAAGGGAGCCACAAATTTTGAGTATGTTTTAGCAAAATAAATTATTTGATTTGATTTGACAATAAACCCGTGGTGGTTAGCCACCATAGTTTATGGCTTTTAGACTTGAGGTGAAAGTAGGTATGCTTTTCACTTTGAATGCGAATAAACGTAAAGAAATATTGAACTAGTAATTAAAGCACAACGCTATATTATCTACTTAATTCCCTTAGAAAATTTACGCATCTGTAAGAGAATTACAAATACTACCATAAGTATTTGACTGTTTTTTTTTTTCATATAATGTAAGGAAATAGGTAGACCATAATTCTTTCTTCTTACTTTGAACGTTAGAATTAGATGGGTATATTCCGATCCCGAACACCTATCATAAATCGGTTTCCCGACCTCGGGGTGGCGATCCATTATTCAGCCGGAAGACCACAAGGTGTGCAGCCGACTGTCGAGCCCCTTATTCAATATCTAGCTGAATTTGAACAACCGAATTAAGTTTAGCACTTTAATTAAGGAAAATAGTCCTAAGCAGGTTGTATTCATTTAAGCAAATGTAATTAATAAAGTAAAAGTTATCGAGCGCTAGCTTACTTATTTTAGATATTAATTTCTTCAGATTGTCGGAGAAATTCAGAGAATTATTTTTATTTCAAAATATGATTGAATTGCTCATACCTAAGTCTAAAATTATCGTTCTTATTTAAATGAAGCTTGAAAATTCAGAAAAGACAACAACTATTTAAGTACTTAGTTTCAAAACATTAATTATAAAGTGGTGGCCCTCTCACCTAAGTTTTTGGACGGGTACTTGAATGTCCAACCCTGCTAGAATTGACAGATGACTGTGCAATTAACTGCCGCTCCTCATGATAAAATCCGATAAGTGGCGGCAGCAATTGCTGGCAACTCTACAAACGTTGCCTTTTAAAATATAAATGTCACTCAACTGTTCAAACTTCGTTATCAGCTTTTCGTTTATTTTCCTTCTTGAATATAATTCCCAATGTTCTTAAGTCCTTTTATAAACGAATCGGCTTTCTACGATATCGGCACCAGATGGAAATAATGGCTCGGCGTAATGATTTTTGTTATTGTTGTAATCAAGTTATTGAGCTTATTCTGTTGCGTAATAACGTTAACTTGCGTTGTATAAATGGCCGTTTACTAACATTGTTTTACAAATCTTGGCTTAGTAAAACTTATTCACCGAATATACGTAAGTACGAGAAATCTTTTAAAATACCTATCCTTTTCCTTTTTTACACCGCTACACCTACGGACGGAACGCGCCAGTGAATTTCAGCCGCACTCAAAAGACATCTCCTACAAATATTTTCTTATGCAGTAAAAAGTCTCCGAGCTGTGACTGAAACGTTACTTACAAACAAAAGCGTGTGTTATGTTATGAAGCTCCGACATATACAGCGCGTTGCTCACGCGTGCGTGCCGCGCGACGTACGCAACTCACGCGCGACTTTTAACAATAAACTCAACGTTTTTCATTACAAGATCCCTTCATCCGTCCCCCTTTCCTTCACAATGACGCTTTCCAATTGTCTTCCATTCGGCGAGAAAACGTACGCAGCTTATTTAGACGTTCTGAAAGATTTTCGTTTACCCTCGAGATTAAGGAGAAAATAATTGTCTCTATACTTATACGTACTCGTATTTGAATATCATGGAGCTTGGTAAAATATTTATTTACAAACAAAGAATTCGGGTGCTAACAAAAACTTCTGCGCAAAGCTTTAGCAGGCATATTAATGTACCTACCTACAGTCAAGGAACCTTTTCACAACTAATTTCGCGATAATTTCTTTTGCAGATGTATGGAGTGTCAACGTGACATTTGCAACGAAAAGGATTAGGATCCTGGACCCTGGTACGTGATTCTGTTTCCTTGACTGTACTTAGGTAAAAATGCATGTGTAGGTAATAATGACAATAATAAATTCCATAACCATAACTTCTATATACAGTAATACACGACTACACAGAAGAATAATATTTTATTTTTATAAATGAACAAAGGATTAAAATATTCACCTATAACAAAATTAAGCTTAGATAATGTTTTATAGTTTTAAAGTAATAAGATAGTAAGCGATATCCGAATATTAAGAGAATTCAATGAACCAAAATCGACTATTTAATGTAATAAACAATGAAGCTAATTTAAATTCTGGGGTAGGAGCGGGTGATTCCGGAGCCGACTGTAATCTCCTCTCCTGAACATCCCTCTGGAATTCTATTAGGCTCGGATCCCTGACGGCTCCGCTTGTTACTGCGGTGAGCAGCAAGTCCTCGCGTGTATGCTATGGCTCATCTACATACTCATGAAACATCCGGATAAGCCCGCAAATAAGCATTTCATTACTATGTCGCGTTAATGAAAGTGGTGTTGAAGCGCGCTTGAACTAACTACTGAAATCTGAGGATTAACATGTCAAGTAATGGTGTAAAGTTTCGCGATACGCTATTTTGAATTACTTAACCAATAAATTTTATTTAATATGAAAAATCATAACTTCCTATGTAAACATTACATTAAAGAGCCCAAATCAATTTAAGCCCAAATTAACTACATAGAAAGGTATTTGCAAACGTGTGAGTACCTACCTAACTACCTACGAGTAGAACGCTTTGGTAAAGCGTAAAATAGCGAAGTTTTGCCGTAAAATTTCTCAACACGGAGGTATTTTTATTTTTCTCTACATCAATTAAATTTAAATCCATTGTAGGTATTCATATAGGTATACCTTAGGAAACGTCACAAAAACGCCGCGAATGTAGGTACGAGAATGTATATGAACGTAATGCAAAAAAGTTTAACATATGCTTAATATAAGCTTAATAAAAAAATAAAATAATCTTTACAGTGAATAATCTACTTAATTAAGTTATAAATCACCACGATGGATGACCGGGCCATCATAATCTGTTCTAAGAAAATGAGACGTCGCGTTGAATGGACAAGAATCAAGCAATCTAACTTTCAAGTCTTTCTTAATTACACTGTTCGAAGTCAATCGACGCCTGACCTAAATCTGCATTTGAATAAGGCCTGGCTCAATCTTCCGACAAGTTCAGCACAATCACTGTTCCATCTTAATAATTCCAATCTCTCAGTTTGAATGTAAACAGAGCTGCACTCTAAGGATTAGAGTGGTGATTTGACAAAGTTTCTGTTCTGCTCAGCTGTAGACGTAGGCGGAGCACTCGATAACATCGCGAGATCGCGACAACTATGTCGGCCGACAGATTGGTGAATCTCCTGCTGCGCAAAACAAAATGTGATCTATTACAAGCTGAAATGTGGAAATTAGAGTAACGAGCAAAAAGATAATTACGACTTTGAATGAAGGACACTACGCCTATAAGAGTCCAAATATATAGATAGCTTAACAACGCTTAATTGAAAGTACTAGGGGCGTTCAATAAAAAGTGAGAATGAGTATGTTATAAACAACTTTTACTAAATGTCATTTTATTTTTGGACATAGTCACCTTTTAACATAATACACTTAGTATATCTTTTTTCTAAACTTAAAATTCCATTTTTAAAAAAGGTCTCATCTTGAGTACTTAAAAAATCTTGTACTGCAGCGACTACCGCGTCGTCGTCTTCAAATTTCTGGCCTCTCAGGTATTGTTTCAATCTCGGAAATAGGTAGAAATCACTGGGAGCGAGATCTGGTGAATACGGAGGATGCTTAAGGATATCGAACCCAGCATCACGAATTGCAGCCATTGCAACGGCGGACTTGTGTGCCGGGGCATTGTCCTGGTGGAACAGCACAACTTTCGAGAGTTTACCTCGCCGTTTTTCGCGGATCTCATTGCGCAATGTTGCTATTTGTTTGGCGTATAATGTGCCCGTAATAGTGGCTCCATGCTCGAGATACTCAATCATTAATACCCCTTTACCATCCCAAAAAACAGAGCCCATGACCTTACCGGCAGATGGGCTCACCTTGAATTTCTTCGGAGTTGGAGATGATGGCCTTTTCCATGTCATAGACTGCAGTTTCGTTTCTGGGTCGTAATGATGGAGCCAGGTTTCGTCCATTGTTATAAATCGCGCCAAAAAAAGTTCCCGGTCTTGCTGCATCAGGTTCAAAGCTTCTTGACAAATCTCTAGTCTAGTTTGTTTTTGCGTGTCAGCAAGCATTCTGGTACCCAACGCGCAGATACCTTTTTCATACCCAAGCGTTCATGTAAAATATTATGCACGCTCCCCGTTGAAATCTTTACATTTTCAGCAATAAAACGAACTGTGACACGACGATCCGCCAAACTGAGTTTTCGACTTTTTTCACAATTTCTTCAGTTACTGCTGTAGTAGGGCATCCGGAGCGAGGTCGTCCATTGTCGATGTTCTTCCACGTCTAAATTCGGCGCACCAACGTGCGACTGTCGAATACGGAGGAGCATTAGACCCTAAAGTGTCCCTCAAATCCAAATTGACTTGGTCCGTAGAAAAATTATTCAAATACAAGTATTTGATAACGGCGCGCAGTTCAATTTTCTCCATTTTCGCTAACGTACTCAATAGCATTGCAAAGAAGTTACCGTATATTTTTTTAAACAAAAGACAGTTAGTTTTTTTTTTCATAGCAATCAGCTAGATAGATTAGCTTTACCGGCCAGTATTTAATTTCGTAATATTAAAAGAGTTTGCATCTCATTCTCACTTTATATTGAACGCCCCTCGTAGACTGTCCATCAAAGTGTTAATATTAAATTATTTTAGCAAAATTTATCGATTAAAAATTTATTTAAGTCTGTTTATTTTAATAGGAAATTGTAGAATTGGTTACTTTATAATTTACTAGCCTTTCGTCCGAAGCTTTGCCCGCGATAAATTAATTTTCCCGCAATAAAAAGTAGCCTATGTTACTCAGTGATCAGTAGCTTTCTAACGGCAAAAGAATTTTTGAAATCGGTTCAGTATTTTTCAAGTTTATTCGTTACATCCAAAAATACAAATCTTTCCTCTTTATAATATTAGTGTAGATTAAGAGTGAGTGGGGGGGTAAGATGAAAAACAGTGTAAGATGAAAAACCACTAGTAAGAGTAGTTTTTCATCTTACACTGCCTTTCATCTTATTTTCATCTTACCCCCACTCACCTAGGTAAGTCTCTTTTTACGGTGAATTTAATTATTTTATTCAGGTAGATAGAACTCGTATGTGATAAAAGCGAGACGCTAAATGAATTTAAACTCATCCTGATCTCTTATTAAACTCTAGTATTCTTTCAACACTTTTTTAAGGCTTGCAAAATAAAATACCCATATTTCCTGGAAATTTAATTCTTTGCATGATTATACCTACGTAAGGCACTGATACGCAATCTGTAACTTTTCCCTCCAAGTCATAGAATCAATCTTCAATAGCCAATAATGCATCCGATCCCCAATCTATCTCATTCGCCTCATAAAACTTCGCGAGACGCACGAACACGATAGTAAAGAAGTTGCTCCAACTATTTGGAGAATAGAGTGCTACGATCGCTCGCGGTATTATACTGAAACGTAGATATGTCCATTTTGAATTTTCACTCCTGCCTGCCTTTTTGAAATTAAATAAAAGCGGAAGGCTTCCCTCGTTAGCAGATCTTCACCCACCTCGTTAACCTTATTACAGCGTGTGAGTCCTGCTCCTGCCCGTAACTGCTCAAACTAGAAACCTACATTTGCACTCTAGCTTTCCAGAGCTGCAGTAAATTACATGAAAGGGGTGTTATTCAGGTCAAACGCTTGAAGCGCATATAAATTACTAAAACAAATTGAAAATAATAATAAGCTTTATGATTTCAACATCGCAATAATTCCATTTATAATGATTTTCGCGATGTTGTTAGATCGGTTGAGATGACATTCTAATTAAATTCGGTACATCAAACCGACGCTGGCGCCGTAACAACCGCGTCGAATCATAATCTATCTATACATATAATAAATCTGTAACAAGTCGGTGTCTGTACATTGAAGATATTTGAGAAAAACGGTCACTAGGGCTATTTATTAGCGCAATAGAACCCAAAACAATGATTTTTAGAATTATTGTCTGTTTGTCTGTTTGTCTGTGCGTTTATGCGCGCTAATCTCAGAAACGGCTTAACCTATAAGGATGCGGTTTTCACTGATATGTTGGTATTATCTTGGATTAACATTAGTGTTTGTTTCATTTGAATCGTTTCACAAATAAGAAAGATACGTCTATTTTAAGAATTTATCGAACAGGTTTTTTGTTTGAACGCGCTAATCTCAGGAACTACTGCTCCGATTTGAATAATTCTTTCAGTGTTAGATAGCACATTTATCGAGGAAGGCTATAGGCTATATATCATCACGCTAACACCAATAGGAGCGGAGCGGAGCGGAAGAATGTTTCCAAATCGGGGGTTTTGGAAGTAAAACGTCTATATCTCGGGAACTACTGCTCCGAGTTGGAAAATTCTTTCAGTGTTAGATAGCCCAGTTAGATAGGGCGGGTTGGGAGCGGTTGGGGGGGGCGGGTTGAGATCAGGTTGGGGGCGGCTTGAGAGCGGGTTGGGGGCGGGTTGGGAGCGGGTGGGGGCCGAGTAGGGAGCGGGTTTGGGGCGGGTTGAGAGCGGGTTGGGGAGCGGGTGGGGGGCGGGTTGAGAGCGGGTTGGGGAGCGGGTGGGGGGCGAGTTGAGAGCGGGTTGGGAGCGGGTTGGGGGCGGGTTGAGAGCGGGTTGGGGGCGGATTGGGAGCGGGTTGGTTTATTATGAAGTTTCACTTCTTCCGGAAGGATCTAAGGAGGGCCATAATTGATGAAAAAGCAAATTGGATAAAAAAAATAAGCTGCCCAAATTACTAATTCCACGCAGACGGAGTCGCGGGCAAAAGCTAGTAACAAATATGCTTGACGTAGCACCGCGGTACTCCTTTAATATAATATATCTTAACGTAAGACACGTTCGCGCTCTCATTATGGTGGTCTGTTTCATAAACCAAATAACGCACCTGCGGAACGTTAATGTCCTTAATTCTTAATATTGATAAGGTACTTTGCCTGCCTCTTGCGGGGAAGAGGTAGTAAAATATATTATTTACGTACATGTTAGTGTATATTCCACGTGCTAGTATACCAGGGCGTCAATTAGTCAATTAACGGCTCTTTCACACGGGCAACGTCCCGTTTTTTGCGGGTTCGGTTTTTTGCAGGATCCCGTTTAGTAGCATACGTGCTACTGTGGTAACATTCACACGAGCATTCGGTTTGCAGGATCCCGCAAAAATCCGATCCGTTCGAAATGTGCTGGACGGTTTTGCCACTAGACTGGATCCAGTAAAAAACGGGATCCAGTTTAGTTACGTACATAGTTTAATGGAAGTGTTCACACTAGCATCCTGCATACGGTTTTTTACTGGATACGGTGCGCGGTGCGGAGCGCCGGAGAGCGCCCCCCCTCGACCCCCGCTGCCTAGCAGTGCCCGCGCGCGCCGCGTTCACTCCAAAGAGTATTGTAATATTATATGAACAAGAGTGGCAACTCTATGGTCAAATTTGCATGTATGGAAGGTGCTGCTGCCCCACGCCCTGGTGAAGAACTAATGTGACGTATCTATAGATGTATACCTATCTATATGTATATGTTGGTAGTGATGTACAGCTATAATTACGCGTAATTTTAATTGATAGGCTAATTGCCAGTATTCGTATTTTAGCCGTCTAATTCAAATCAGCATATACGAAGTATAAGCGGCTAAACCCGATTTGCACTATACGGCTAAAATACGAACATTGGCAAGTGGCCTATCAATTAAAGTCCTTGACCGTACAATTTGGTACGCCATGGCCATGGCCGATGAATGACAACTGACAAGTTTGACAAGTCAACCAAGATGGCCGCTAATTTAGTTCTTTACCAAACAACCAGAGATCGCTGTAGTCGCATGAAAAGTGTGATATATGTAAGTGTGCCCCTCCTGGTTCACTCGCTCGGTATTATTCCACGCATGTACATACAGTTGTGATTATGCCGCAAAATGACGCAGATAAAAATTGACGCGGAATTACTTATTTCTCTTGTTGAAAATAGACCTATAAGAAGAGTATTTACGTCCATTGCGTCTGAATTTTCTTCTCCGACTGCCAATGCTATCCCGTAAAAAACAGGATGCAAACTTCCGTGTGAACACCGGTATGATTTTTGCAGGATCCAGTAAAAAACCGATCCTGCAAAACTCCGTGTGAAAGAGCCGTAACTGTTGCGGCAGTTTTAACTTTATATCTAACTTAATACTTTAACTTAACTTTATATCTAACTTTATTTAGTTTTAGCTTTTTCCCGCGACTTCGACCGCGCGTAAAATGAGGGTTTTCTGACGGGTGGAATATCGCTAGATGGCGTTAGTATCGTAAGGTCTATTTGACGTTACACCCATACAACAAATGTCAAAGTTGTCAAACGGACCTGACGATACTAGCGCCAAATAGCCTCGCATAGAAAACCCTCATTTGTGGTCTACTCCTGATCTCTATCCCGTGAGAAATTTCAAATTTTAGATTTTTTTTATTACTTTTTTACTGTTATAATCAAATCACCTACTTGCGTGCCAAGTTTAAAGTCTGTAATAATTATAGTTACGGAGATAGGTAGGGCTTCTTTGAAGCGAAAATATAAATTCCATTCATTCCCTATCCTGTAGGAACTTCGAAAAATCCCTTCTTAGCGGATGCCTACGTCATAATAGCTATCTGAGTGCTAAATTTCAGCACAGTTTCAGTTCAGTGGTTTGAGCTGTGCATTGATAGATCAGTCAGTAACAGTTGTCTATACATATACAGAAGAACATTATTAATGTGTAACATAAAGATAGGTAGGTAGGTAGAAATAGGTAGTTTGGCAAATACTTATGTATGGAACCCAGCCTCATCACCAATACAATTACAACGTATGTAGATTTATTGACAACAGCATTTGCTATAATTGTTATTAGGACCACTAGTCAGTGAAGGCTGGGAGGATCTACCTACATATTAGGACAACGCACTTAAAAAATACAATACAAAAATAATGACTTGTAAGCTATACATATTTGGGGGCTGATAATTCGCTTCTCCGGGGCTTTTGAAGTTTGTCCTCGTATTAGAATATGGTTTTGTAACTAGCTTTCACGTGATATGCATGAGATTTGTATTGGATATGAAGGCGTGCCGTAAGAATGACCTAACATTTTCCCTCTCCTGTTCTCAATTATTTTCAAGAAAGATCATTTTTCGTTAACTATATAATATGAGGTTTAAGGTGATTTACAGAGTTAAGCTAAATCGTTCCACGTCCATCATCATCTCATCATCAGAATCCAGCAAGAAACTCAACAAAGTTTATTTTTTCAAAACAGACCCCTGTTCATGATTTAACTAATCATTAATTTTATAGCATCGGAATAGATTTAATTTCCTAATATAGCGATTTCTATAACCTCTTCGTGAAAGAGTAGGTAGGTAGGTACCTACATACATAATTAAAGTAAGGCATCATCTTAATTATTAATGTATTTACTTACAAGACAGCACATGAATAAAGATCACCGGCAAGTCAATGTACAATAAATTTAGACCTTAATTTTAGATTTAAATACCTTCAAATTTTAAATGAAGATAAGAGAGGAAAAGAAGTTTTTCTGCAAAATAAAGAAAACTTTATAAATATTCCTTTCGCGGATAGCACCTGAGGGACTTCCTGAAAGTTTTATTTCTCTTTGTATAGCTAATAAAGCGAAGGCTTTAAATAACCATTGTTAACTCCGATAAGGGCTATATTTAGAATAAATTATAACGTCAGTACAATACGGAACCATAAAGTAGGTATTTTTATTTGCTGTTTTTTAATTAAATAGGTTTGATCATGCAGCCGTTTCTTTCAGCGGAACCATGTTATCGCTGGAGCCTCTTGCCCAAAATGCGTACACGAAATGTCAATCGATCACCTTGCAAATAGAAGAGAGTGCCCATTCAAATCCTTGGAAGGCCTGTGATCCATCACGCTTCGAGTATAACGATAAAAGGCAAACTTACTATTAGGTCGAACAAAATAGGCTATTTTAGAAAAAGAAATTCACTGTACGAGTACAAACATTAATGTTTACCTCAGGAAAAGGACGTGTTCTCAGAGAGCAGTACGAGGGGCGTTCAATATAAAGTGAGAATGAGATGCAAACTCTTTCAATATTAGGAAATTAAATACTGGCTGATTGCTATGAAAAAAAAACTAACTGTCTTTTGTTTAAAAAAAAAATACGGTAATTTCTTTGCAATGCTATTGAGTACGTTAGCGAAAATGGAGAAAATTGAACTGCGCGCCGTTATCAAATACTTGTGATTGAAAAATTTTTCTACGGACCAAGTCAATTTGGATTTGCGGGACACTTTAGGGTCTAATGCTCCTCCATATTCGACAGTCGCACGTTGGTGCGCCGAATTTAGACGTGGAAGAACATCGACAATGGACGACCCCCGCTCCGGACGCCCTACTACAGCAGTAACTGAAGAAATTGTGAAAAAAGTCGAAAACTCAGTTTTGGCGGATCGTCGTGTCACGGTTCGTTTTATTGCTGAAAATGTAAAGATTTCAACGGGGAGCGTGCATAATATTTTACATGAACGCTTGGGTATGAAAAAGGTATCTGCGCGTTGGGTACCAAGAATGCTTACTGACACGCAAAAACAAACTAGACTAGAGATTTGTCAAGAAGCTTTGAACCTGATGCAGCAAGACCGGGAACTTTTTTTGGCGCGATTTATAACAATGGACGAAACATGGCTCCATCATTACGACCCAGAAACGAAACTGCAGTCTATGACATGGAAAAGGCCATCATCTCCAACTCCGAAGAAATTCAAGGTGAGCCCATCTGCCGGTAAGGTCATGGGCTCTGTTTTTTGGGATGGTAAAGGGGTATTAATGATTGAGTATCTCGAGCATGGAGCCACTATTACGGGCACATTATACGCCAAACAAATAGCAACATTGCGCAATGAGATCCGCGAAAAACGGCGAGGTAAACTCTCGAAAGTTGTGCTGTTCCACCAGGACAATGCCCCGGCACACAAGTCCGCCGTTGCAATGGCTGCAATTCGTGATGCTGGGTTCGATATCCTTAAACATCCTCCGTATTCACCAGATCTCGCTCCCAGTGATTTCTACCTATTTCCGAGATTGAAACAATACCTGAGAGGCCAGAAATTTGAAGACGACGACGCGGTAGTCGCTGCAGTACAAGATTTTTTAAGTACTCAAGATGAGACCTTTTTTAAAAATAAAATTTTAAGTTTAGAAAAAAGATTTAATAAGTGTATTATGCTAAAAGGTGACTATGTCGAAAAATAAAATTACATTTAGTAAAAGTTGTTTATAACATACTCATTCTCACTTTTTATTGAACGCCCCTAGTATAATCGATCTCGATCACTCATATTTTTTTTAAGAAATTGTTAAAATAAGCTAAGTAAAAGATGTCTGGAGTCTTGGATGCCTGTCATTTTTCGAAATCATCATCAATTTGATTTGATTTATAATAAGTACTAGGGAATCGGAAAAGTCGCAATCAATTTCATTTTTACAGCAGCGGATGGCACGTCAAAGGGCAGATCGGTGTAACCTTAGTGATAATTTACGGCCAGCCTCGAAGGATAATCCGGCTCAACGCCAGCGATTCAGCGATAAATCCTGACGCAACAATTTTTCTACATGCCTGGATGTACTTACGTAAAACATATTGAATCCGAAGTATATCGCATTTATGACGATGTCATAGGAAACGAATTATGATGTCCGTAAACGCAGCTTTAGTAGCTTAACTACACACCAACAGTTTTGATGTATCTGTGAGCGAAGTAAATGCTGTCCCCAATGCATCGTAAAAAGACAATACAACGAAGGTCATGTCATGTTTTCTCATTTTCTCTCACGCCAATAACAAAACATTTTGTACTGGAAGAAGCACCATAAAATAATCATACTGCCCAAAGGTACTTTAAAGGACGAGGAAGTCTAATGTATACATGGGACAACTTCTTTGATTTTATTTTATGGTATGGAAATCTTTTCTAAAAAACTAGACAAGTAGATGTCCGACTACATTTTGCAAGCTGAGCGGCTATAAGATAACTTAGGTAAGTATAATTATTTTAAAGATATGTATACTACTGCCGTGAATTTTGGAGCAGTTGACTCTCACGAAAACCATGATAACCTATTTTTTTAAGATATTGTTAACAATAATATTACCTACCTAAAACTCGAAAACATGTGTTTTCCTAGAAATAAGACCTAGCTAGATTGTTCGCCCCCGAAAAAAAAAGTAGATTTCATTAAAATCGTAAAAGCCGTTTCCGAGATCCCCGAAATAAACATGCTCGTTTAAAGGTAAACTAATAGACTGATAGGTACTGACTGACTGATAGATAGATAAAGATGTATATCCATGCCAAATTACAGCTTCCTAGTAAGTAGTAAGAGTTAATACTTACTAAGAGGACCAAGTGGGGAACACACGGATATGGCTATTATGTTTCTTGTTAACAAAAAAACTAGTCTTGGGTGTGGGACCTAGCAAGAAAATAACAATTGAGCGTCGAAGTTAGCTAAATAGCTACCTCAACCGTCTATATGTATGCGCGAAAAGTAAAATGAAGTAGGTAATCAATCACAAACTAGGTCACTCAAAGTTCAACCCCGATGATTTTAATTACTAATGTTCACAATAGCAGCACATAATCATGATCAGATGATCACTAGCACGTTAGTGGTCGTTGTTGGACAATACGGACGCAAACATTGATTAATGATAAGTCATCAGAGTAGCAGTGTTGTGGCCTATTACAATTATCCCGGTCTCAATTTCGGCTTACTGTCTGCGCCAATGACATAATGAATGGATGGCAACGCGGGTTAACTAGGTCGTAAGTTGGCTTGAAATTATTAATTGAATACATATATTAATTAAGCCTATGTATGTGTAGATACTACCACTACATTTCGGCTGAAACTCGAAAGCTGCGATAAAGCCAAGCCAAGGTTTCAGGAAAATAAAGTTGGTAATTTTGTGTGATAAAGAACACATTATACCCTAAAGGAACAAATTTGCCTCTGTACATGTACATACATCAACAGTTATCAATATAGTGTTCTTTTTCTTTTTATTATTGCACAATAAAAGTTTGACGCGCAAACCACGTTATTATTTTAAGTACCTTCAAGTAAAACTTTTTTTTTAATTATTATTCCATATCTTTTACCTGTCGGTAATCGAATGATTCCAAAGTCCTGCACGGCCGCGGGTTATGAACGTAGAATTTGATGAAAAACTCAATATATCTACATCATAACGTGCGCGTCTCGCGCATGACTGCCTACACCGCGCTCGGTTTTATCCAACTAGCGTTTACCCACGTCTTCGTTCAGAGATGGAATTTGATGTTGTATTTTTAGGGTTCCGTACCTCGAAAGGAAAAAACGGAACCCTTATAGGATCACTTTGTTGTCCGTCCGTCCGTCCGTCCGTCCGTCCGTCCGTCTGTCTTTCAAGACCCTTTTTCTCAGGAACGCGTAGAGGTATCAAGCTGAAATTTATCAAAATACTCAAGTCTACTGTCCCTTGAAGCTGTAAAAAAATCAAACTTCTAAACCAACGCAATCAAAAGATACAGCCGTTTATGACGCAAATTTCCGCATATTTTCGAAACTCGCAAGGGAATCAAAACCTACAGGGTACTTCCCGTGAACTCAGAATCTTGAAATTTGGTACGAAGCAAGATCTTATAGAACAGATAAAGGAAAAATTGCGAAAAGCGTAGTTTTTTTTGTCTGTCTGTCTATATCAGAAACCAATCTACAATGATCCCACACTGCGCACATTTTGCTTAGGAGCAGGGGTCTGCTTTGACTGGATGTCATAGATACATATAAATTTGTACGGAACCCTCAGTGCGCGAGTCCGACTCGCACTTGGCCGGTTTTTTCATGAATATTCGAGATGATCGAGTTTTCGCCAAAACATATTTCTCAATGTCATCATCATCATCATTTCAGCCAAAAGGTGTTCATTGGTGATCATAGGCCTCTCCCAAGACTCGCCAAACAGACCGGCCATGCGCCATCCGCATTTGACGCTTTCCCGTAACCTCAACCGAAGCCGTAGCCGTATCGGCTAACGCGCATGCGCTTGTGGTCGCTATCCACACCTCTTTCTTTTCTTTCTATCTTATATTGCCAGCCATTATCCTTCCACGCCCGCGCCACATATTGCGCCAACACTCGCGATCCTGGGCTTCTCTCATCCAGCCGCTGCCAGCTGTCCTCCTAAGATCATCAGTCCAACGTGCCGCAGGCGTCCTACACTACTCTTTCCCAAACGTGGTCTCCACTCTAGGACACGTCTGCTCCAACTATTGTCGGTTCTACGGCAAACATCCCAGCCCATTGCCAATTCAGCGTGTTAATCCTCTCCCCTCATCCTACGAGTATACCGTGTGACACAAAGAAGTGGTGAAAAAAATTGTGGTTCCGAGTGCGTTAGACAGTAAATAAGGCCTGAGGCCGTCGCTACATCTTCTTGGAGGCCTGCCTACGTCTTCCCGTCCGGTCTTTTTGAATGTGATCAAATTTAATTTAATTACCTACAGTTCTCTATCTCGATTAAAAATGTGTCTTCCATTATTAAGTATTTAAGTTAGATAAATTCGGTGTTCATTAGCGAGAATGTTCCCGTTTACATTGAATCCTTCTCATTCCAGTAATGTAATGAGTTCGCGAATATCAGTGACATGCTTAGAACACAGTTAAACTAGGTCTCGAGTATAAAGCAAGCGAATTTGCGACAATACGAAGCTGCTGGCTTATCGAGCGACAGCAGCGAACTGTCGGCCTGATACTTGGCAGATAAAGCATGCGACTAAAATACGTACAAAACAAACAACAATAAGACATGAAACAAAAGTCATTGCATAGAATCTTCATTTTATTTACATAGCTATGCGCTATTAGCAAACATGTAAGAAAAATAATGATGACAATTAAGGAAAGTTGTAAAAACCCCCGACATCTTTCACTTTAAGATTGAATGAATTTTTTTGAACTTAGCTAAGAATCAGAAAACCTAGTTAAGACACTTTCTTTAAAAAAAACTTTGTTCAAATCTGTCTATCCATTTGGGAGCTACTATACCTCAGACGGACACACTCATACACACTTTAAGTTGTAACACATCGGTGTTAAGAAAAACTAACGTCACGCTATTTATAGAACGTTTAAGAGTAAATTAAGTAAATTCGCTGTTTTGCCTTAATATGCATCCTTTACTATCATCTAATTTACCTACCTATTACATTTTTTTAATAATTTTGTGCATTAGCGCAGCGATGTATCACTTTAAGCATGCTTTTAATTGTTGTTGTTGTTGTTGTTGTGGATTTATGCTTTACCCGTATATTGTATTAGTTCCATTGCCATCTAACAAAGCATTTCCAATACGCTCAATTAGAATGACGAAGGGGAAATACTCAATATCCGCTCCAACAGAGCATCAGCCACTATCCCTACATAAAAATACTTTCCCTGCTCCCGTTTGTTCGTCATTACAATACGTAAATATTGGATTCGCATTTGATTTGGAACAAATCAGTCGCTATCGGCTGTAAACGTATATCCCCCCATGATGAATCGTTTTCCTGACCTGCTTACCAACCTAACGTCAATCCGCTTTTTGTATCTACTCATATTTCCTCAATAAAATGTTATGATAAATTCAATATGAAAAGGCATACACACACTTAAAGCTTATGCAAGATTTGCTTATCTCTGTATTAACTCTGGATAGTGCCAGTTTAAATAATCAGGGCCTGTATTTGTCTCGCATTCACAGAAAACTTGATAGCGAGATTCCATCTCGCATAACTCATCATTATGTCGCGATTCCCTTGTACGTGAGTCGTATAAAGCCCTGGCGTTCCTAACAACATTTTATGACTCCTATTTATTTCACATTAATAACTCCATCTTCAAGCTGACCGTAATAGATTCAAGTTCCGAATACCATAAACTAATTTAATTTAATAATCTGGAGTCGGCGCAACGACTCGGCATGTTTGGTAGCTTAAATCAATCCCGAGAGAATTTCGAGAGAAAGCCGCTGCTGCAGTCGAACTAACAGCAGACTTTTAACGTTATTTTTCGCCCGGCGGCGTTCGTCGCAGCACTCGATTACGGAAGTGTTTATTAAATTACAGCGATTGCCAGCGTCCAGTTAGTCGCAGATTGCACGAATCTGACAAACAGAATTCTAGCAAATCAGCAAAAGGCTGCTACCCCGCATCCCGATGACGTAACACGTAAACGCTTTGAGATTTAATTTCCCTGTATTCAATCATTTGGAACAAAATTTAATTAAGAAACGGAAATGTATTTTTTATATTATGACGCGGACGTTACACTGGAGCAAATTTTTGCTTTAAATGTACAAGGAAATATGAGTACCTATTGTTCTTATCAAATTAATCTAGGCTGTTGGCAAAAGCTGTTCGGCGAAAGAGCTTGTCACTAAAGCAGAACTATACACATGTTATACTAGGATTCCTCACTCCCTACTAATATTTATAATTATAATCGCGAAAGTAGCTAATATTATAATTAAAAATCCACCAAACAGATTCAGAAAAACGGATTTAGCAACAGCTAGTAAATAATATTGCCCGAACTTCGCTATGGACCCGTTAATGAAACATTGCCAATATCTAGGAGTAAGTTACTCTATTTTAATTGGAATTCCTATGGCATATTAAATCCTGCCATTTCGGTGTTCACTTTGGGAAGACAAAAATATAAGTTGCTCAGCCCCGCATATAAATAGCTAAGCAATATCGATAAAAGCACATGACAAATTCGCTTTTTTCTCCGATGGCAGATGAAATGACAAAATGTTTTCCTATTATTGGTAAAGTGATTCGCAATGCAAATGAAATGACCATTATCGAAATTGGTACACTCATATTTACAAATCCTGTTTTGTTAACAAATGTTAGTATATAAGTGATTAAAACCTTATTGAGGACATTTTTAGAGTAGGTCACCTGCAAGGTTCATATAAAATTCTGAATGCTGACGCTATTTTCTACAAAAATTTTCATGGCGGGGATTCTTGATGATGACGCGCGGGTCAAATCGCCGGCCGACGGCTGACGAGGCTATTTGCATGAACCGGCAGCGTCGACACATTATCCCTTCATCCTGACTCTAAAATATATCTAAGTATAAAAAATTCAGCGTGGCCGTTTCCATCAACCGTCCCTGGTTGACAAAAAGGTGTAGGAATTCCTTCTATATTTAGGCACTTGCTATTTTTATCCCTTCGAAATGTTTTAATTGACATAAAATGTGGTATCAGCCATATGTATACGCTGCGCGTTATCACCCGATATTCGCAATATGCACACTGTCCCTGCTTCAATCCATTTTCGATCCGATACTACTCCTGCCCAAGATTGATGGGGATAATAGCAGCCGCGACACGTCATTATTTACTAACTCTTTTTGAGATGACATTACAATTTGCTCGTTTACAGGGAATATGAGCTACGTACGAGGGGCGTTCAATATAAAGTGAGAATGAGATGCAAACTCTTTCAATATTAGGAAATTAAATACTGGCCGGTAAAGCTAATCTATCTAGCTGATTGCTATGAAAAAAAAAGTAACTGTCTTTTGTTTAAAAAAAAATACGGTAATTTCTTTGCAATGCTATTGAGTACGTTAGCGAAAATGGAGAAAATTTAACTGCGCGCCGTTATCAAATACTTGTGTTTGAAAAATGTTTCTACGGACCAAGTCAATTTAGATTTGCGGGACATTTTAGGGTCTAATGCTCCTCCGTATTCGACAGTCGCACGTTGGTGCGCCGAATTTAGACATGGAAGAACATCGACCATGGACGACCCCCGCTCCGGACGCCCTACTACTGCAATAACTGAAGAAATTGTGAAAAAAGTTGAAAACTCAGTTTTGGCGGATCGTCGTGTCACGGTTCGTTTTATTGCTGAAAATGTAAAGATTTCAACGGGGAGCGTGCATAATATTTTACATGAAGGCTTGGGTATGAAAAAGGTATTTGCGCGTTGGGTACCAAGAATGCTTACTGACACGCAAAAACAAACTAGAGTCGAGATTTGTCAAGAAGCTTTGGACCTGATACAGCAAGACCGGGAACTTTTTTTGGCGCGATTTATAACAATGGACGAAACATGGCTCCATCATTACGACCCTGAAACGAAACTGCAGTCTATGACATGGAAAAGGCCATCATCTCCAACTCCGAAGAAATTCAAGGTGGGCCCATCTGCCGGTAAGGTCATGGCTCTGTTTTTTGGGATGGTAAAGGGGTATTAATGATTGAGTATCTCAAACATGGAGCCACTATTACGGGCACATTATACGCCAAACAAATAGCAACATTGCGCAATGAGATCCGCGAAAAACGGCGAGGTAAACACTCGAAAGTTGTGCTGTTCCACCAGGACAATGCCCCGGCACACAAGTCCATCGTTGTAATGGCTGCAATTCGTGATGCTGGGTTCAATATCCTTAAGCATCCTCTGTATTCACCAGATCTCGCTCCTAGTGATTTCTACCTATTTCCGAGATTGAAACAATACCCGAGAGGCCAGAAATTTGAAGACGACGACGCGGTAGTCGCTGCAGTACAAGATTTTTTAAGTACTCAAGATGAGACCTTTTTTAAAAATGAAATTTTAAGTTTAGAAAAAAGATATAATAAGTGTATTATACTAAAAGGTGACTATGTCGAAAAATAAAATTACATTTAGTAAAAGTTGTTTATAACATACTCATTCTCACTTTTTATTGAACGCCCCTAGTATGTAGGCGTATAAGGCGTAAGCCTTCTGTTTTCATTTAAATAATATGATATGTTTTATGACTCTTTTCTTTCTAAATCTAAATGACAATAAGGCTAAATTGTTTTGAATAAAATCTCAATGAAAACATTATTATATTATATTACATTTATTATTATATATTACTAGCTGTTGCCTGCGACTCCGTCTGCGAAGAATAGGGGTATAAAACTTATAAAAGCGTGATAAAAAAATAGCCTACAACCTATTCATTCTCAGGCCTACCAAATAAAAAGTTTGATAGAAATCTGTCAAGCCGTTTCGGAAGAGTTCGATAACAAACACCGTGACACGAGATTTTTATTTATTAGAAGAAGATTAAGTTTATTGCCCGGACAAGAAACACACGGCTAAGCTAGCCTCCCCCTCATTTTTCCATTCGTCCCGATTTTGGGCGATGTTTGGACAGCCGATGAGGAACACGTCTAGGTTGTCCCACTAGCGCCTCCTAGGCCTACCATGTCGCCGCTATTCATCGTGTGGTATCCTATCCGTGACTATTTTAGCCCTCCTATTTGGATCCATGCGGCTGTCGTGACCTAATTTGTAAATTTCAAATTATAACATTGCAATATCAAAAACCCGCTTATACAGAAACCATTACAAAATACCAAGACAAATAATAGCCGACGTCAATTTTCAGCAATCGATAATAATCGATATTAATCTCTAACAACAAAATATCTGTGGGAACTACTTCTGTATTCGTAATGAGTTCGATATTTACTCTTCCCAAACTCAATTATTGGTCATCTACTTAGCCCTCCAGTGATTGAATAGATGCTCCATCCAGTGGAAGCTCGTCGCGGATAGCGAACGGAAATCAAATTTCCAGGAATTCTCGTGCTCCAATTAACGCGCGCCCGACGGGCTAAAGCGATGCTTCAGCAACAAACAAAATATTGCAAAGTATCTGCCTTAAAATTACTAGTTTTTAAATTTATAAAATATTTAAACCTGCAAAATGCTATAAAACTGCGAATGGATTTGACTTGCCGCTTCTTTAGCTTACTCGGATTCACAACTAGATGCATCTTAGCAATTATTTCGTCTAGAAACTTTAGGCAGTTCTACCTAATAATAATAACCATCTAATAACTATGAGTTCTAAATATCCCCTATGAGACGCGTATATCCATTACAAGTTCCACTAGAAGTGTAAGTGCTCCGGGTGTGCGGCCAAATAACTACTTAAGTTGCCAACCAATGCCTCTACGGAGCTTAATGTCGCTCTGTTATCATTAAATCAACATAGATATAGTCATGTACCATTCACATTATTAGGTAGGTACATATTCCGTTCCTCCTTGTTTAAAAAATAGGTAGATAGCAATCCATCAGATACTATATAAATAAGTTTTTTGACGGTAGAGACGCAAATAAGCAAAGTATGTTAGGTTTTCAGATTGAACATAACTTATGACGATGTTTCCTTTTCAAAAGATTTCTAGATGACCTTTTTAAAAACCAAATAAGAAAATTCTAAACAATTATTCATACCAAATCCAGAATTATGTTTAAATTATTTAGATAATCGGCAAAGTAAATATTGAACGGTTCTGCGAGGCGCGGAACAGAGTGCCACAGAACGTCTGACAATTAGCGCTGCCGTTCTCAGACGGCCCTCCTGAGACCGGGAGTGAGACTAAACGAGACAGGAACTACTCTCGCGGGCACTCACGGTTGGTCTCGGCGCTACTCCAGTGTTTCAACACGCAGTCGAAAATGATTTTTAACTAGTTTTTATTTCGCATAAAAGTAGCATAATTTTACTCGTTTTACTGTACCGCATACCGCCCCTACGGGTAATCTGAAAATATTTGAGAAATCAACTTTCGTTGAATCAACGCAAGTGCGAAATAAAACGATATTAAACCAATGTGTGTAATTAATTAGGTACTCAAAATAGGTAAGTTCTCGAAGCTAATTAGATACTTATATAATTATGAACGAGAAACAGATTCAATACTTAATTAAAACCCAAAACTGAAAATCTTCAACTGTTTTTACTACCCTTTTGATACTGGTAGAATAGCACCCTATTGTTGTTGTTATTACAGTACATTTGAAATTATATCCACCCTTAGAACAAGGAAGGAGCAAAAAATGTCTTAAATTGAAAATCCCCGTCCACATTGTCGTTTAAATTAAACGCAAAGAACAAAACCGTTTGATCCGGAACAACGTCTATTGTCAACTGTGCATTTTAATCAGTGTCCCACCCAAGACGACATTAATTTTAAAGCTAGGCTTAAAATCCTGCAATGGTAGCGCCTTTTTCATATAAATAGGAATATTAAACTGACATACGGCAATGTCTCGTTTGAGTCTGTTTTTAACCCTCGGCCAAGAATGATATAGGCTGGATTAGCAATCGCATAGTACAGATCGGCCGCGGAAAAATAGTTTGATTATTAAATCTAGATGGCGCTGACGTATAGCCCGAGGGTTTGAAAGCAAAACAATAAGACTACATATATTTCATATTATACTGCTAATGTATTATTATGCAAATTTTTTGAAAAATAATACATTTGTAGTAATATGAATTGTAGCGACTACTAGCGCCATCTAGTCATCACATAAGGAACTAATCACTACAATCCTACATTCACGCTATCGAAGTTTCTCAACTCGGCTGCAAAAATACGACTTCCAACTTTCATCCATTGGACTTCGGTCCCCAGGCATAACATCTGCCTGGAGAGAGATCTCTCTATTGCAACTACCCCCAAATTGGTGACCCACGACATTGGACAAAATCGCAGCCTTCAGACACACAAGACGATGACGCAGTCTCACAGCAAGCCATACTCACCGCACTGTGCACCATTAGCATGTATCTATTATCTGCCTGGTGTCTACAGTTCGCAAATCCTCCTCCCACTACTTCCACTTGCCAATCAATCAACCAACGCTCGCCAACAAGGCTCTGAGCAATCACGCAACAGGCATGCATCTACAAGTAGCAGAGGAACAACAATGCTCGCCGACGAGGCTCTGAGCGACTGGCCCTTGCAAGCGCCCACATGACGCACAGACTGCACTCCACTGCAATTCGTATCGACCTCCGGTGTAAAAGGGGGGCTGATGTAGCGACTACTAGCGCCATCTAGTCATCACATAAGGAACTAATCACTACAATCCTACATCACGCTATCGAAGTTTCTCAACTCGGCTGCAAAAATACAACTTCCAACTTTCATCCATTGGACTTCGGTCCCCAGGCATAACATCTGCCTGGAGAGAGATCTCTCTATTGTAATTACCCCCAAAGAATCATCTGTAGCCTTATTGTTTTGCTTTCAAAGCCTCGGGCTATGTTTCAGCGCCATCTAGATTTAATAATCGAACTATTTTTCTGCGGACGATCTGTACTATGGCGATTGCTAATCCAGTCTAAGTAGGTAGAGGGGTGTTATAAGTTTGACCGCTATGTGTGGGTCTGTGGCATCATAGCTCTTAAACTGGGGAACCGATTTGGATGCGGTTTTTTTATTAGAAAGCAGGTTTCTTGGCGGTGGTTCTTAGATATGTATCATCAAAATCGGTTTAGCCGTTTCAAAGTTATCAGCTCTTTTGTTATCTGCGGAAGGTATGTTAGACGCATAATGGGCATTTACTTTACATTTGCTAGGGGATGTAGACCTTAGCTTTCGATATTTCAATTCAGTTGTACTTATAGATCATGATCATTAATTAGGTAGACTGAAGGATTTGCGGATGGATGTTAATGTTGTGTAAACTCATATTTGTAATTAACCGTGAATCATTAAAAACTGTTATAGCAAGAGATAGCCACCCATATTTTTATCGAAAGATACTTAAATGTAGTTTGTTTCATTTGTGATAATTTTTAGGGTTCCGTACCCAAAGGGTAAAAACGGGACCCTATTACTGAGACATCGCTGTCCGTTCGTCTGTCCGTCCGTCTGTCACCAGGCTGTATCTCACGAACCGTGATAGCTAGACAGTTGAAATTTTCACAGATGATGTATTTTGGTTGTCGCTATAACAAAAACCCTAAAAATACTAAAAAACAGAATAAAATAAATATTTAAGACAACAAACGTGATTTTTTTGCTCTATATTGATAACGGCAACAGGTAGACGCTTGAAATATTCACAGAATATTTAATTACATATTCACTTTAAAAATAAATAATTCAATTAAAATAGAAATTGGAATTGGATTAGACAGTTTTTCATGTCCCTTTCCTATAAAGAGGCCGAGGATATAATGACATTTAGGTAGTGGTGGGAATTGGGTGTGGTAGGTGCATGAAACTTGACACGCACACACACGCACACACTCACACACATACTCACCCACACACACACACACACACACACACACACACACACACACACACACACACACACACACACACACACACACACACACACACACACACACACACACACACACACACACACACACACACACACACACACACACACACACACACACACACAAACCCTCTTTTTTTTTGTTGTTGTTAAATACTTAGTTAAATATATTATTATTATTATTGTACAACATCAGTGTCTCCGTTTCTTTCAAGCCGCATGTTAAAGTTTAATCCTGTATGTTTTGACTCCCACGATACAGGCTCTGCCTAGTGTGGGTGTCGCAGAATTATTTTTGTTCTAAATTGTCTCAATTGTTGTCTCAAATAAAACAAATATTTAAGGGGGGCTCCCATACAACAAACGTGATTTTTTTGCCGTTTTTATAAATAATGGTACGGAACCCATCGTGCGCGAGTCCGACTCGCACTTGGCCGGTTTTTTTAAAAAGATCGAAGAAGAAGAAACGAAGTCAAATGTCATTTTTCTAAGGTGTCTAAGTAGCTAAACTACAGCACCAGTACGGGCACAAGAGGTTTAGCAAACATGCAGTAAGTATACCTAATAAATGTCGGATCTTGGTATAAAATGTTATGAAAATGAAACTGAGGGATTCATTTAACGATCGGATAGCCTCTGACTACGAAGCTTAAGCTTATGTTCCAGTTTGATCTGGGCAGATATAGCGAATGCGAACGAGTATGTGCTCATTTTAATAAATATGCGTGTTAAACTGAATAGCACGGGAGGCTGCATTGCAGTTTCCCAGCCGATTTCATACCGACTTAATGTAATTTTAAGCAGTTATTTGCGCGTTTATTCGAGCATTTCAACCGCCTCATTTATCTGGTCACATTTTTTTAAGAAATGGCAGAAGATTCTGTCTGATACAGTTTCCAGTTATATGGTAGACGTACAGAACCTCTAATATATAACCGAAAGCCCCATCAAAATCTATAGCCATTTCTTAAAAAAAAGTAATCAGATAAATGACCAAAGTAGCAAAAACTTTTATAACCAAGGCGTTTTATCACTAAACAGTGATATAGTAGGCCTACCAGTGGTACCCAGTGTGACTGGGTGAAGGTTTTAACAGAGCGTTTTGATTCTTAAGATTAAAGATCATATAAGTTGTATAGTTTAAGATTTTTCGGTCTTAGAACGAGGCGGTTGAAACGCTCGAATAAACTCCCATTTAATGTTCAATAATCACAAAAAAACTTTTTAACAAAAAATTAAACCGCCGAAAAAACTGAAAAGGAAAAAATAATACCTTTTTTGTTTGACCTTAATCTAGATACCAGTTTGAAGTCGGTGCCTCAGCACTTAGCCAGGAGGAGTGGACCTAAAATCGTCTACCTGATTGGCTTCTATCACTCCTCCTGGCTCGTGCTGAGGCACCAACTTCAAACTGGTACCTAGATTAAGGTCAAACAAAAAAGGTATTATTTTTTGCTTTTCAGTTTTTTCGGCGGTTTAATTTTTTCTTAAAAAGTTTTTATTTTATACTTTTTTGCCATCCTTGGGGTAATTTTTTTTCCAAATTTATAATACCAACTTCAAGGTATACCCTATCTATCCAATAAAAAAGAATTATGAAAATCAGACTACTCTGTAAAAAGTTAGTCAATCATCCCCTGTTTTCCTACCCTTAGGGTAGGAATATTATTTCCAAATTTAAATGGGACCACCCTCGGGGTATAGGCTTTCCAATAAAAAAAGAATCATCAAAATCGGACTACTCTGTAAAAAGTTATGCGTGATCATACATAAAAAAATATATATATACACGTCGAATTAAGAACCTCCTCCTTTTGTTTTCGTCGGTTGAAAACGAACGCCAGCTGCCGTACCCGCGCCGCGGTGGAGGGAGCAAATGAAAGTTGTCAAAAAGCAAATGATTCGGGTGTTTTCATGCCGGACGAAAATTCACGAGTTTGTTCTTTTAGATTATTAATTAAAACAATCCGGTGTGTAGAAATGAGTGAGTTATAGAAATTCTATCACAAAATAATAATAAAAATCTTCAGTCACACATTGAGTGGGGGTCAGTACGTCGCTAAGTTCAAATCTTTGTGCGTGCATTTTGACATGGGCCTTTTTAAAATCCACTATATTATCCACCCACTTCTCTATACGGCTGACTATTTTATTTTAGTTTAAAATAATTTAATATACCTACAATCTCAAGAATTTTCGTGCGGGGGCGGCGTGCGGAAACACCCAAACAACTTTTTGTTACTACTTTGACATCAGTTAATTTTTAGCTTCACCGGTACTGTAGTGGCTGACGTTCAAAGCTAAATAAGTATCAAGCTACCATTCTTATCATTTTCAGCCAGTATAAAATGGTTCTGTCCAATTTGACAGTAGGTAGATACTTCCCGTACCTACTTAGAAGCTTAACACATATTACAAGCATTCAGTTTGCGTTCTATAGCCACTGGAAACTTACGAATATTTAAACTACTGTCATACTTCAATAGAGAACGGAACACAATATATTTCAGTCAATACTCGCAGTTTAGAAATAAATCCGGAGAGAAGAGATATTGACCGTTAAATATTTGATTACCAAGACAGTAGAACACGAGCCTGTAAGTACTGCATCTAAATTGAGCTTCTGAGATAAGTCGTAATTGGACAGCAACAACGTTTGCTACCTCGGTCTATTTCAACTCACACCTAGGTACTGAAGATGGGTTTTCCATTGAATCATATCTTTAAGAAATATAGAGGTGTATCCGTTAACACGATCAATAAATTAAATTATACTTCCTTTAACTAATCAGTACCTAATTAAGTCCAAGTGGTTTAATTTTTTTAAAATTAAAATATTGTTATTTTCTAACCAAATTAATCGGGGCTGCAATGTACTAACTACTACGATCAGTTCTTTAAAAATTACGTTCCTAATTGTTTCCTCATCAAATACCTAGGCGTGGGTGAAATGATTAAAATACTATTAAATAACTTTATCTTGTTTATTTAACGTTACCCACAAAAAAGTGCATTATGATAATATCACTGACAATAGTAAAATTATGCTAATCTCAACAGGTAAGTAAATTCTTTAAACATGAAACTACCGTGAGACTCACTCATAGTGAAAATAAACGGATTAGATCATTCACGTCTTAAAACGAGTTTACCAAGACTCCAAGAAGAAGGGAAAGACGTGAGTATTTTTCACTATAGGTAACTTCTTCTCTAGATAACTTGTACTTTTACATCGCAAATGCCCATGAACCGTATGCTGGCTGCACACCCGCGGTCACAATCAGAATCACATCCGGCGATCGTGACAACAACACGAATATTATCATATTATCAATCGTATGCGTTATTTAACTCAAATTTCGGCCTACATTTGCTCTTGTTTCGTTATAATTCACGTGCATCGTAATTTAATTTTGTTGATGCCATTTTTAATTATTTTGATTTGTTTACCAACTTGATTTTTGTAATAGATTAACCAACTCATATATATATATAAAATTCTAAACTGACTGACTGACTGTTGATATATCAACGCACAGCCCAAACCACTGGACCTAGAGACTTGAAATTTTGCACATATATACCTTATACAATGTAGGCATCCACTAAGGAAGGATTTTTGGGAATTCTCACGGGAACGGGAAAAAACGGGATTTATAGATTCGATTCCGAGTGACCGTATCTCAGTAACTATAGTAACTAGACTCTTCAAATTTGATACACAAGTAGGTATTACAATAATGAAAACATCTATTTCAGGATTTTTCAAAATTCCCACGGGATAAGGAATAAACGGGATTTATATATTCAGTTCAACGGAATCCTATCAACTATAATTACTAGACTCTTCAAATTTGGCATAGAAGTATTCAATTATAATAGTAAAAAACAGTTTTAAGGATTTTCGGAAATTCCCACGGGATAAGGAAAAAACGGGATTTTTCGTTTTACTGGTCGTAGAAAGCTGAAATTCGGCATGAAGGTTGCTTGGGGAGTGTAGAGGAGCATTGTGAGAGGACTTTCCAAAATTCCCACGGAAACGGGACAAAACCGGATTTTTCGTTTTACTGGTCGTAGAAAGCTGAAATTCGGCATGAGGTTGCTTGGGGAGTGTAGAGGAGCATTGAGAGAGGACTTTCCAAAATTCCCACGGGAACGGGAAAAAACGGGATTTTTCGTTTTACTGGTCGTAGAAAGCTGAAATTCGGCATGAGGTTGCTTGGGGAGTGTAGAGAAGCATTGAGAGAGGACTTTCCAAAATTCCCACGGAAACGGGACAAAACCGGATTTTTCGTTTTACTGGTCGTAGAAAGCTGAAATTCGGCATGAGGTTGCTTGGGGATTGTAGAGGAGCATTGAGAGAGGACTTTCCAAAATTCCCACGGAAACGGGACAAAACCGGATTTTTCGTTTTACTGGTTGTAGAAAGCTGAAATTTGGCAAGTGGGTTCCTTGGGGAGTGTAGAAGAGCATTAAAGAGAGGACTATCCAAAATTCCCACTGGAACGGGAAAAACGGGATTTTTCGTTTTTCTGGTCGTAGAAAGCTGAAATTCGGCATGAGGTTGTTTGGGGAGTGTAGAAGAGCATTGAGAGAGGACTTTCCAAAATTCCCACGGGAACGGGAAAAAACGGGATTTTGCGTTTTACTGGTTGTAAGCTAAAATTTCAAAATTCATAAGTTTATACTGTAAGTAGGCCGCAAAGGGCTCTTTAACTGACTTCAAAAAAAGGAGGAGGTTATGCATTCCATTTTATGTATTTTGTTATGTAGGTATGTTCACCGATTTCTCGGTCAACTGTGGTGTGGACCGATTTTAAAAATTATTTTTTTATTCGAAAGAATATAATATACTCCTGAGATGTTCCCATTGTCACGCAAGCAATCTTGCTTGCATGCTTGCTTGCTTGCCTGTATGCTTGCTTGCTTGATATCTTGGTTCTTTGGAATTCTCATGGTACACGCGAGCGAAGCCGCGGGCAAAAGCTAGTTCTCAATAAAAATACAAGGTTGCATTTGCAATGTATGTTTTATGGTCTTTGGAGGTCCGCAATAGTAATATTGAACTTTTTGGAGTTCAACAACGTAAGGTTAATAAAAAGTTTAAATAGGCGCAGATTGTAGAGATCTTTATGTTTATAAGTAAATATTTATAAAAAAAATAACATCGCCCCTGTACCAAGGCAATGCCCTGTACCAAGACATCTAACGGCCGATAACTGACAATTTCACAATGATAAAATTCATTAAATATGTATGCATTGTAACTTTAAATTACTATTTTTCTGAGATTAAGCATTTTGGCGCATTAGGACCAGCTGGTCAAGGTAACTTCGGATATGCTAAGGAATCATCGTTTAAATTTATTGTTTCACTTTCCTAAAAGCATGGCATTGAATTAAGAAAGAGTCCCTCAAGAGAATTAATACTATTCCCAGAATTACTACTATTTAATTGTTACTTATTTCATACGAATTCCTGCCAATTAGTAGGAATACTGGGAATACACCCCCAAATCATCGAATAATAAAGCGGTACATTCACTGGTAATTAAATCGGATCGGACAAAGCACTCAAAAAGATCTGATACAGACCTACAATGTATATAGCTCTAGTTTATTAGCTAACTTTTGAACTTTCGAACATAGAAGTGGGTCATAATCATGACATTCTACGTCCTTCCCATACAATTGACAACATTTCATATTTCTAAGACTATAATTTGATTCGTTCTCTGTATTCTGTTTGGAAAGAGAAAGACGCTGATAGTTTTAAATTTTCACTAGGATTATTAATTAATTTGTTAAATTTTTTAAAGATGTGCTTATTCTACAAGAGCGTAACGATAGAATAGATTCATTACTTTTGTCTAGTCTCTATTTAAAAAAAGTGATGACGTAAATTTGACGTTAAGGTTGTTATCAAATTTAAAATTATGACAGCTCTTTTTTCTAGTGAAAAGGATAAAGGAAACATATCTATTCTGTGGATGTATTTGTAAGTACATAAATGTTTTTAAATTTGTTGTATTTTTTTAAATATAGAGAAATAAATTATAATTAATATTTCTCCGTGTTCAGGAGGCGAAACTCTTTCGATCCCTGCAGTAATTTTCTGGTGTTAAAAAAATGAAAGGTTGTCAATTCGGAACTTAGTAGTTGTGATTTGTCATAGTTTCGATAGATGGCACCTCTATTGGCATATGCAAGCCACCAAGTTGATCGAGTGGGATGGCCGAGGACTCTATGGTGCAATTGGACTTAGCACGCTCGTGAGCGTAAGCATCAATTCTTCAGCTAGCACACCCGAAAAACTTACGTTTTTTGTAAATAACCGGTTAAAATAAATAAATGACAAAGAATAAGTTTAACCGTAAACTTTATATACCCGCATTAATTTTTATCCCGGTTCCGGTCCTCGCGTTTAAGTACCAACATTGTCATAATAGGAACATGAAAAAGTAAATGTGTGACTGTCGTCCTTCTTGGTGACACCTTTAATTGTGGACCTAATGACTGTAAAGTTGAAAATTACAAATGTAAAAATACTATACTTGCCAATTCAGCTAAGAATGCTTTTATAGTCACATATAAACAAGAAGAGGCTTTTCTAGAGGACTTCATGCCCATTTAAGTGATATTTTAAATTGAGACCATTGACATTGACTCCACACATGATTTTAACTAAAAATTTGCTACACCTAGTTTAAATCTTATTCAGAGTTAGGTTTCTTCACACTATATCTACTCGACTGACTAGGGAAACATAAGCACGTTCAACGTTGCTGTTAAAAATATAAGAAGTTATAAAACTATTTTATTTAATCTTCATTCGACATTTTTTTATTTATTTATTTCTAAATTTCTAAGGCTTCCAACTATTTTTCTATCTACATAATAAGTATAATATATTATTTTATTACGCCTATGAATCTCCTCCTCCTCAAGGCTCACTATTTGTCACTAACTTAATCCTCACTGTTTTTGGTCCTTCTCTATTCTTTTTGTTTTTTTGTTTATATTTTTTTTTTAATTTAAAATCTTTTCCTCACATGCGGCCTTTTGACATTTTTCTATTAATATTTTGTATAAGTAGTATATATGTAGTGCATAAGTATTATATAATGTATTTATATATAGGTATATATCATATTTAGTACCTATTGTTTTTAATATTTATTGACTATTAATTCTGTGTGTCTCCTCTCCTGTCTGCTGTTTCTGCCACCTACATTAACCTGTTCATATTTAATAATTTCTGTATAATTAGTCGTTTTGAAGAGACCGCTTTTAAGCGGTAAGACCGCTTATTGTCTGCCTGAATTTTTATTTTTGTTATGTCACTGTACTTTTTTGGTGTTCAATAAAAAATATTTGTATTTTATTGTATTGTAACTTACGAAATTCGCTGTAAGAAAAATACAAGAAAATCGTGCTTACAGAAGGGGACATTGAGTAAACCTTAATCTAAATCTGCCACGAGTGATATGTCAGTGTCATTTTATTATTTATCAGGGACAATAATATACTATTATTACCTACATTGAATTTCATACTTGTCAGATATATCCTCGAGTTTCCTTGAAAAAGGATGGTAAAAGCCATTTCACGCGCGATTGCGCCCAATCATACTCGTATCAAAACGAATAAAGCTCTACAGCCTCCATACATCATATGTTATGAGTACTAAACTGACTATTAAGATGTTTATTTTGGCCTAAAATGGAAAATGGACTTGGGTCGGTAATAGTTACCTCAAGGTGCCTTCTCTTTCAAGTGACATAATAAATAATTAGGAAAATTACGTACAGTCAAAGGCAAAAATATGTACTTATACACTTTAGTATCTTGTCTAATTTCGTCATATTTGAACTGCCATATATGAACTGTCACAGTGGTTAAAGTGACAAGGTACTAAAGTGTATAAATATTTTTGCCCTTGACTGTACTTACGTTACCTCCTCACAAAATATTAAATTTATAAAATCCATCTACTTATACATATACTAGCTGTTGCCCGCGACTCCGCGAAGAATAGGGGTAAAAAAATAGCCTACGGCCTATTCTCAGACCTACCGAATACGGAGAAAAAGTTTCATAAAAACCGGTGGAGCCGTTTCGGAGAAGTTCGGTAGGTAACAAACACCGTGACACGAGATTTTTATATATTAGATGTATAAGTTCAGTTATCAACAAACTCTCTCTCTCTCTCTCTCTCTCTCTCTCTCTCTCTCTCTCTCTCTCTCTCACTCACTCAATGTTCCTATGTAGCAATTTTATTATTTCTTACATACAATGTCTTAATGTACGTACAGTATGATGATGTACATGTTGGTGATTGCTCTTATTACTTTGAACTGGTTCTAAAACACCCAGGTTTTACAAACAGATTTAATCAAACATACATTGCAATTCATGAGAAGTCACATAAATCACAAGTCATAATATTTAAATTATAGGGTTGAAATTGAATCAAGGTAGCGTCTCCCACCTCCCGCAAGAATAATCTATTCCGAGCGCGAAATTGCCGGGAATCAAATTTTGCGAAAAATTTTGTTACCTACGTCATTCTCCTTATATGAGTATTATGTAAATAGGTATCTACACATACGCTATGGAAATCAAGGATACAGTATACGTAGTATGTGTAAGCCTATCACATTGCGCCGTGTAGGTATTACGTGGGTACCTGTTTCTTACATGTTATTTACCGACATTAAACATTTTGTTGCAATATGTTTCTTTTAAGAGTTTTATTTCAACCTCAACTTTTAAATTTAGTTACTGCGTTGACTAGTTAAAAAAACCCCACCCTAATAGGTATCCTAATTAAAAACGTGCCTACCCACTTTAGTAGTAAGATGCTCTAGCATTTTCCTGGAAATCGAGATAGTAAGAGATTAGTAAGAGCGGAAATATAATGCAAATCAGATTTTTTTTAAATGAGAATGACCTGAGCAATAAACGATGTGTGTTGGCGACTTTTATTTGTTTGTAGCTACTCTTTATACTTACCTATTTAAATGAATAAATAACATACTAGTAAAACCACAACCGCAAACATATGCTTCCTAGTGTAAACAATCCAAATTAATTACTAGTATTTACGTAACCCCGCCTACGCTACGACAAGCTTCGCCCGAAATTGGTTTCAGTGACGGTTCATGAGGTGCTATGATCACATTCCATTTCATAGAAGTACGTGACGGCACAACTTGTAGCGAATACCAATCGTGGTTTGGTAACTGTCGTCCTTGTTCTACTACACGAGCCAGATAGAGAAGTTTGCTGTTAAATAAGTCGATAAGTTGTTTTAGTAGGAGCCAACACGCTCAATATTAGATAATAAGGCAGATTTACAACACATTTGCACCAGGTGATACAATGGTGGTGAATGCACGCAAAATAACAATATTGTGCGATCTGCTTAGAGGTACTTAAGTAGTTCGGAACGCAAATTTGCGAATTTCCATAACTGGAATGACCCGAATAGCAGTAAAACCTTTGGGTTGTGGGTAGACTAATAGGTAGGATCGGTACTAAATGTCCGCGTGGTCAGCTACGAAAGTAGCCCTAACTTGAAAAGTGTAACTATTTTAATAAAAAACGTGTTTTTCGTATAAGTATATTTTTAATTGCAGATTTGTGAGTTGTAACATTATACAAATAAATATAAGATTATGGATTACCTATCGAAATTCAGAATAAATTGAAATTGTTATTTGTGGAACAAGAGAGCAAAGTTGATTTTTACTGCGAGAGATGATTTTGAATCACGAGTCAGCGAAGGAGTCTATAATTGAATCACGAGCGTCAGCGAGTGATTCTAAGTTAGAATCCTGAATGCGCGAGGGATTCAAATACACGAGATGCAAAAAAGCTTTTACTTTTGGTCTCGTGTGACACATAAAACTTTTCACCTTAGCGGCGAGAACATAATAAATTATTAAAGGTATATGAACGTCGTCTTTTTGTCTTTATTGTGGTTTTCAAAAATTGAGTAAATACTCCATATTGTATATAACAATACAGTATCCGAAAAAGTGTCTGCACCCTTTGCTAGTCTCCATTGCTTAAAAATATCATAAGCTTTTAAATATTTTTCGCGAGACTTTTCAAGTAAGAAACTTAACTCTGCATTTTATTAGACTGACACAATTCGAATTATTCTGATTTCCAAACTACACTTGTTTTTCTTTTGGCACTAAGTTTATTTCTGAAATGAGAATAATTCGCATTGTGCCAGTCTAATTCTAAAGGTGCGATTTATTAAGTAAGTACTTGTTACCTACTATTCTTATAATTTCCAAATTGCCTTTGATCGTGTATCAAACTCTTAGATATCGAATTCTGTAGCTAGCGAAACAGAAGAACAAAAGAATTAAAATTTGAATCCCGCTATCTTTTAAAGATGCGTTCCGATACCTACTGCACCCGCTGTATTTATCACGATGTTCAAGATTGTTAAAATTATTAATAACTAGCGACCCGCCCCGGCTTCGCACGGGTGTAACTTTGAAAAATAGGTGTGAAAAATAAAGAAAGTCTATAATTTAAGGTGGTAAGTTTATATATTTACCTCTTTTTCCCCAAACTACACCCACACGAAGTCGGGGCGCGTCGCTAGTTTTATGAATAAAATTTCGACCCGTACATTTAATTTAAACGATCGTATTCTGTTAATCACGCCAACTGTCAAACGACTGGCAGTTATGTCAAACGCCATAAGGTTACATTAGAAAAGTTATTATGGACGGTAATTTTTCTTATATTTTCTAATTTTCCGCGCAATTTTCTTAATTTTTTCTTTCATAAGAACCTTCTCCTGACAATGACGAACACAACAAAAAAAGAATTAGTGAAATCGGTCCAGCCGTTCATGCGTGATGCCGTGACCAAGGGAAATAGGGATTCATTTTTATATATATAGATTATATAGAGACACTAGCTTTTGCCCGCGACTTCGTCCGCATAGAATTCCAATTTGTGGTAAAGCTTCTTCATCTCTTTCATTGTCTAAAACAAAAAACCGGCAACGGCAACCAACATCCATTATTATTATCATTTCATCATCATCAGTATCAGTTAGTGAATATTATAAATCCCGTTTATTCACTATCCCGTGGGAATTTCAACAAATTTGTCCTTATTCTATGCAAATTTTCGCTTATATTTATCCCGCGGGAATTTTGCATTTTCCCCGAGAAAAAGTAGTCTATGTCCTTAAAGGTGTAGCTTTCTACCGGTAAAAGAAGTTTTAGTATCAGCCCCGTAGTTGAATTCACTTATTTTTTTCCCGTGGGAATTTTGCTTTTTCACGGAGAAAAGTAGTCTATGTATGGTTGGTGTAACTTCCTATTGGTGAAAGAAATGTTCAAATCAGCCCTCAAGTGATGTTCACTTCTTTCTATCCCACGGGAATTTTGCATTTTACCGAATAAATAGTAGGTAACCTAGCCTATACCAACAAAGGATAGTGTAGCTTTCTATTGGTCATTTTTTTTAACTCAGTCCCGAAGTTAAATTTACTATTTTCTATACCGCGGGAATTTTGCATTTATCCGGAAAATAGCATCATATGTTAATCAAGGACAATGTATCTTTTCTATTGGTGAAAGACATTTTAAAATGAGCTCCGAAGTTGAATTTTATTTCTATCCCTTGGGAATTTTGCATTTTTCCGGAAAAAAAGTACCCTATGTCAGTAAAGGATAGTGTAACTTTTTACTGGTTAAAGATTTTTTTTTAAATCGGCTCGGAAGTTTCAGAGATTATCTATCCCACAGGAATGTCCAAAAATCCTGCAATAAGTTTTTTGCTGTTATGTATGACCATTTACGTTTATACTGAATTTGAAAAGTTTAGTAATTGTAGTTATGGAGATAGGATCCAGTTGATTTGAGTATATAAATCCTGATTTATCCTTATCCCGTGGGAATTTTAAAAATTATTGAAATTAGCTTTATACCTATTCTAATAGTCTACTTGCATGCCCAATTTGAACAGTTTATCTTCGTTATGGGATAGGGTCACTCTTGATTGATGAAATATATACATCCCGTATATTCCTTATCCCGTGGGAATTCCGGAAAATTCTTTCTTATCCGATGCCTACGTCATACAAAGAACACATCCTCCAAGTTTCAGGTCTCTACATACAGCGGTTTAGGCTGCGCGTTAATCCGCCAGTCAGTCATTTAGGACTTCAGGACAAAGCATTTTATATGTATTTGCATTGCACCAAGCTTTTATGCGAGTTCATCAATGATGTTTGAATACTCAATTCGATTTTATTCGAAAAAGGTTGAACTCACATAAAAGCTTCATCATCATTTCAGCCGTAGCACGTCCACTGCTGGACATAGGCCTCCCTCATTGACGCCCAATCATTACGGTTGGGAGCGACTTGCATCCACCCTGAACCTGCGGCCTTCACCAAAACGTCCGTCCATCTCGTTGGTGGACGTCCCACGCTGCGCTTGTAAAAGCAAAAGCTTGGTGAAATGCAAATACTACTTATTATAATTCGTTATTATCAGAGATCAGATCAGGAAGTGGTTAACAAACGTAGACAAATGGTTTGCAAAATTTGAAGTTTCGTTTCGTTTACATTGTGTCAAAATAAAAAGTAATTTAAATCAAAAGCACTAAGGAGTATTGATATCAACTTCGAAGCAAATCACCCCCAAAATAACTTTCTACTCCTTTTTAAGAGGGTACGATGCGCACCATTTCTCCATACAAACGTAATCCCCTGTTTCCTCCCTGGATAATGGCTTTAGAGCCAAATTTTTTTTACTGTGTAATCTGTATCTACCACAGCTATGCCCCTATGTTTCGTTTTTTTCCATATTTCAATTAACATAAGAAAAATGAGCTTTCAAAAACCGAAAAAATTGCCCAATTTCAACGTAAGTTTCAGACACTCGTCAGAAAAGAATCCCTTATATAAACAAAAAAAGGAAAACATAGGGGCATAGCTAAGTCTGTCCTCTAATTATTTATGAAAAAAATAAATTTATTGGCCCAGTTTTCGAGAAGAAAACAGGGGATTACGAAATGCTGTTTTGATCAATTTTACGCGCCTATTAACGGTCTGAAGAGCAGTTGTCCCGCTCTCGCTGTACTGACACGGAGGGGTTCGGGCGAGACAGCGACATTTCATTCTCCCAGCCATCGTACCCTCTTAACCCCGTCAAGGGATGAATTTCAATAAAATACGAAACACGTCTTCCATCAATTCTGTTATAGAATGTTTATGCAAAATTTGAAGTAGATTGGACCAAGGAATCACGTTGTCCCATACAAACTTTGCCCCCCTTTTTTACCCCCTTAGGAGTAGAACTACAAAAAATCCTTTCTTATCGGATGCCTACGTCATACAAAGAACAGACCCTCCAAGTTTCAGGTCTCTACGATCAGCGGTTTAGGCTGTGCGTTGATCCGTCAGTCAGGACAAAGGATTTTATATGTATAGATGATAAGCTTTGTATTTTTTCTACAACATTTTTACGATTTGATTAGTTAAATTAAAAACCTTAACAGACGAATTACAATTTTAAGGTTAAGTACTAATTATGAGTATCCGAGCCATAGCCGAGAATCGTTCGTTTATTTTTTATTTAGGCTTACTAGGTATAGAATTTGAAAATCGAACAAAGAGTATTGTTACTATATAGAAAAGGAGTGGCAACTCTGTGGTCAAACTTACATGTATGGAGAAGCGCCAACTAGGGGAATGATGTGTGTATAGATCTGCGCTAGGCAGAGTTGATTAGGCATAAATACATATATATAATAATGTGAAGAAAGTGTACCTGGCTTTCACTGCACCGCTTCTCGCTGGGCCCAGCTCGCTTCCACGGCGCTCTTCAGCTCGATCCACTTTTGGGTTGGTGTATGGGTGTGTGTATGTATGTTTTGTGTCCGATAAAGCCCGAAAACCGTACTTATGGTATTTTAATATGCGCAGGAGAACTCAGCGCGTGCCGACCGAATCTCGAGAGCCTTAGAACTGTCCCCTTGACAGGTCAGAAGAGTATTTCTGAAGGAATACACAGAGAGGTGTATTTTCCTATCAAGGTTGAAAACCGAACATTCCCCCGCCCAAGCCATTTCCAATGGCTTAATCCCGAAACAATCCGAATAGAAGAAACCGAAGCCTAGTCCATAGGCAGCCGAGAAAGCTTGGCAACCGCTCGTTGTAAGACCGTGCCTTGAGCCAATTTAACGTCAGCAACCCGAATCGTACCATCTTTGCCTGGGTACAACTGGACGATACGTCCACGACGCCAATGTAGAGGAGGGGCGTTTTCCTCCTTTAATAGAACCAAATCTCCCACCTTGGGAGGGGCAGCAGGGTCATTCCACTTGACTCTCTGCTGTAGAGTATGGAGATACTCCAAATGCCAACGATGCCAAAATCTTTGGGATATTTGCTGTAACAGCTGGAACCGAGTTAACCGATGCAGTTTCTCCTCTTGGAGGGGGAATTCAGGAACGCCATTTAAAGGCTGACCGATTAGAAAATGACCCGGGGTTAGAACCTCTGGGTCGTTAGGATCCGAAGAAAGGGGACACAGAGGTCGCGAGTTTAATACGGCCTCTATTTTACAAAATACGGTACTTAACTCCTCGAAAGTGAGAATGGTCTCTCCGATTACCCGTTTGAGATGAGTCTTGGCTGATTTCACAGCTGACTCGAACAAACCACCCCATGACGGACATGCTGGGGGGTCAAATATCCATGAAATTCCACGACAAGCTAACTCATGACCGATTGTTCTTTGGTTCTCAGTCAAAAAACTTTGAACTTCTCGTAAATAATTGTTAGCACCCTTGAAGTTGGTACCGCAATCCGACCGAATGATAGTAGGCAGCCCACGCCTAGACACAAACCGAGAAAGAGCTGCTATGAAAGCTTCTGTGGAAAGATCCGACACCACTTCCAGGTGGACACTCTTAGTGGCCAAACAAACCAAAACGCATAGATATACCTTTACCTTTGTGATTTTCGGTTTCCGCAATTTATGTGATTTCACAAGAAACGGCCCTGCAAAATCTGTGCCAACACCTTCAAAGGGCCTGGCTGCTACGACCCGATCGCGAGGCAAATTACCCATTAACGGTTGAGTGGTAGATCCCTTTAGTTTGTAACACGGTATGCAGTTAGTGGTGACCTTATTAACCGCTCGTCTAGCCGATAATACCCAATATTTGCGCTGCAGAATACCTAGCAACGTATTTGGACCGACATGTGCATTTTTTAAATGTAAATCCCGAATTAGAATTGTTACAAAGTGACCCGATTTAGGAAGCACTAACGGATGTCGCGAATCGTAAGGCAAGTCCGAATTTTGTAGTCTACCACCTACTCGAAGCAACCCCTTAGAGTCTAGGAAGGGGGTTAGACGTTTCCAATGGCCCTTAAGCCTTCGATTATTCCGCAGAGTATCTATTTCCTCGCCGAAGTTCTGGTTTTGAATTAAAGCTACACAAACCAACAAAGACTCTTCCCTTTCTTCAGGGGACAAATATTCCGATTTGATTTTGTTTTCTTTATTCCGACAATTATGAGAAAATCTCCGTAACCAACCTACGACACCGATTAATTTGTCGAGAGAACTATACCGATTTAAGACATCAAAATCCGAAACCGTTTGATCCTTACCGCTGGTTGCTATTAAGCAACGCAAACCAGGTAGCACAGCTGGCGCCTGTACTACCGAAACAGGCCAATGGGATTCAGGCCCCTGGAGCCATTTCGGACCCCACCATAAAGGATGGGAAACCAATTCTGTTGACTGGCAACCTCGGGATGCACAGTCAGCCGGATTCATCGGGCCTGGAACGTGCCGCCACGAAATGTGTACCGCAGAATTCTGTATCTGTGACACGCGATTCGCTTCAAATACCTGAAGAGTATGAGGTGGCGTTTTAAGCCACGATAGGACAATTGAGCTGTCCGTCCATCCGTATACCTCCGAGACATCCATGGTTCTTTGCAAACAAAGACAAACATGATGCAGGAGCTTAGCTAAGAGCACGGCTCCACACAATTCCAACTTTGGAATGGTGAGCCGAGATCTGATGGGAGCGACCTTACTCTTTGCCATGATCAGGTGAACCGAAGAAGAACCGTCCTCAGTGATGGTACGTAAGTAGACCACTGCTGCGTATCCTAATTCCGACGCGTCACAAAATCCGTGAACCGAAACTTGGCACATTGACTTGGGAAACATACATCGCGGAACCGCGATCCGATTGAGGTTACTTAAATCCATTTTAAACCGAATCCAGTCTCTCGCTAGACTTCCACCGATTTCTTCATCCCACGTTAACTTTTCAAGCCACAAACGCTGGAGTAAACACTTTGCCCAGAAGGTAACCGGGCAAATCCAACCTGTAGGATCATACATCCGAGCAACGGTAGACAAGATTTGTCTTTTCGTAATCAAATTATCCGAAGTTAAAGTCGTCCGATATGAGAAATTATCCGAAATTGGATTATATTGAACACCTAAGACCGAAACCGAACTATCCACTTCAGGATTATCAAACAAATGAGGAACTTGCAAATGATCTTCCGGTAAGTCCTTCAGAAGTGCAGGACAATTGGATATCCATTTACGCAACTCATATCCTGCCGAATCCATTATTTGGATTAATTCCCGTTGGAGTAAGAGAGCCTCCTCTTCCGTATCCGCTCCTGTCAAAATGTCATCGACATAGATATGTTGCTCTAGTGTGGCCGCAGCCTTAGGAAACCGTTCGCGTTCTCTATTTGCGAGTTCTAGTAAAGTCCGAATAGCCATGAAGGGGCTAGATTTTAAACCATAAGTATTCGTGTTTAATTCATAAACGAGTAGCGGCTCATGAGGCGACTCACGCCATAGAATCAATTGAAACCGCCTGTCCGAAGGATCAATCCAAGTTTGACGAAACATCATTTTAATATCCGTCACGAAAACAATCTGATGCTTCCGAAAGTGCATCAAAATCTCCGTGATGTCCCTATGAAGTTTGGGACCCGCATGTAGACAATTATTTAGGGATGCGCCCGACGATGTAGCGCAGCTCCCGTCGAATACGGCCCGCAGTTTCGATTGTTCATCTTTACATACAGCATGATGAGGAATGACGTAAAACTCCTGACCCGATTGAAAGTCAAACTTTGAAAGTGACATATGACCGAGATCTAAATACTCCCGCATAAAGTTAACGTACTTTTCGCGTAAGGCAGGCTTCGCCTTAAGCCTGCGTTCTAAAGCCAGAAACCGTTTCTCCGCAATGGCGCGGGAATCCCCTAAAACCGGTCGCGATGATATAAATGGCAATTTAGTCATAAACCGTCCGTCATTCAACCATACTGTATTATTTTTATAATGAAGCTCACACTCCTGGTCTAATGGACTAGACTTGCACGCTTGGGGTGGCTCTTCCACCTTCCAAAACTTCTCTAAAGTATCCGAAATTGACGCACCAAAAAACTCCGAATCATCTATTTGAGTGGAGCCAGCCGGCTGCACTAGCACCGGGCCTAGCAATACGTAACCGAAAACCGAATTATAAGCCGTCAGCCCGTCAGGCTGTAATACTATTTTATCTCCTCCTACTAGAGCACCGAAAACATCTGAACCTAGTAATAAATCGATAGGTGCCGGTGAACCGAAATGTGGATCTGCCAGAGTTAAGCCCTCTGTAAGCCGAAGAACCGAATTATTTAAGTTAAGTGCAGGCAGATGACCGATTATATTTTTCATACTAACCACCGGAGTGGTAACCATAGGAAACCGCTTAGTAACCGGAGAGAAGGTCAACGAACCCTTCCCACAAATACCGATAGCCTTTGTATTACCAATACCCCGAATATGGTTGTCCGATGGCTCTAGCCGTAATCCTAGCTTGCGAGCTAAATCCGAAGTTATTAAAGACCCCTGCGAGCCCACGTCCAGTAACGCCCGAACTTCAATACCCGTATCCAAATCCGAATTAAAATAAACCTTTACTAATGCCGTGGGCAGTAGCACTGTTACTGGAAGTAGCCCCGGGGCAGTATGACCGAGCGAAACCGTATCCTATGGTCTAGTATACTGCTGGTTGTGACGACGAGCAGTATCTCTTTCGCCATGACGACGTTGGTCATGACCATCACGAACCTGACCTTCACCCTGGTCATACTCTTTCCGCTGTGGATTCTGATGAGGAGATCGAGGTTGAGTGCGAGACGGATTCACTTTTCGTCCAGACCTAGAAGGCGAGCCACGTTGTGACTGTGAAGGAGAGCCACTGTGTGACCGTGGTGGATCCGAACCGATATGACCCCCGCCCGTACGGGCCGGTGACCGCTCAGCCGAACGCCGCTGGTTTGGGTAGCCCTGATGAGAGCCCGACCGATTGAAACACAATAAGGGATGATGTTTCCTACTCCACACGATGCACAATTGGGAACCCTATTACAATATTTATATCCATGTGGTCCGAGGCAAAAGAAACAAAACCGATTTTTCTCCACATAATGTAGAAATGACCACTCAATGACAGGAAAACCGAGACGCTCCAGAGAGTTGACTGCCATAATGATTGGATTGAGAAACTGTGCCCGCAGACCGATAAGTTTGGGAGACACAGACGGCAGGTTAAGGATCTGGTCCACATGCACGTCTGCCAGCCGACGGGTATTTTGATACCTTTTAATTAAAAGTTCCCTCGCAATTTGGTAACCTTCATCCGATATCCGCAAATGTTGGATCAAACCCCGAGCCTCACCGGAGAGGCACGACATAAGGTAGGCCAACTTTTGAGCCCCCGATAAGTCTGAACGTGAATCCACCAAACTATCAAACAGATTGTTAAATCCTACCCATTGGTCCATCGCCCCAGCAAAGGACGGTAATTGTAATGTCGGCAACCGAGATAACAGTCCATCCGAATCCGTACGACTTGAATCTGACTTACTATCTGAGCTATCAAAAGCTTGTTTATATTGGAAATTCGCCTCCATTAATTTATCGAAAGCCTCTAAGCCGCGCGTATACTCAAGGCGACATGCAGCAAGAATTTCTGCCTGGGCAGGTACGTCCGAATCCGAAAGTTCGATTATACGTTGAAACGCCTCTTCAAATTTTAAAAATTCCGTATTTACCGTTAACAGGCGCATTTTCAATCGACCCGCGTGCTCTGATCGCGTAATAAGGTCCGCACTATCGATCAACCATTGTAATTTAACTTTAAATACCGAGAAATTATATTTAAACGACATCGTAATGTTTATCAACTTACTCACCGAAAATAAGTAATTAAATCCGTATATAACTTATCAAACAGTAAACACCGAATGTTACGCGTATTACGCAAACCGAAATTCACTTCACTTCACTATTTCACTTAAACACTTATTTAAACCGTAAATTAAACACCGACAAACCAAAACAAACAAGGCAAGTGACTATAAGAGTTGTCAAACGTCAAACGTCAAAATGAAATTCAAGTGACACAACCATAGATCAAATTAAATCCGAACTGTCATTAATGACAGCGTTTATTACCACGAACTCGAATACACCCAAGTTACCAACCCACTATCAAAAAAATAAACCGAATTGAAATTCGAAGGTAGGTATACAATCCTTTGTTCGAAGATGAAATATGGTCAATCCGACCGAAATGATGAAAATAAACCGAAATAAACCACGCTCTGCTACCAAAAATGTATAGATCTGCGCTAGGCAGAGTTGATTAGGCATAAATACATATATATAATAATGTGAAGAAAGTGTACCTGGCTTTCACTGCACCGCTTCTCGCTGGGCCCAGCTCGCTTCCACGGCGCTCTTCAGCTCGATCCACTTTTGGGTTGGTGTATGGGTGTGTGTATGTATGTTTTGTGTCCGATAAAGCCCGAAAACCGTACTTATAGTATTTTAATATGCGCAGGAGAACTCAGCGCGTGCCGACCGAATCTCGAGAGCCTTAGAACTGTCCCCTTGACAGGTCAGAAGAGTATTTCTGAAGGAATACACAGAGAGGTGTATTTTCCTATCAAGGTTGAAAACCGAACAAAGTGGAACTAAATCTCTACTCTATATACGTACCTACCTAGCCATGTTCGAATGCCACAAATCGAATCCCCGTTGACAGACTTTTGAATCCGCCTAAGTCCACGTTTGACACATTTTTGACAGTTGTATTTCCGTATTATGTTCGTAGAGGCGCTGTCGTCTATGGAAATAGGTGATGTCCTAAGTGTGCCCCCTCTGAAATCGAACTTAGAATCGATTTGATCTCATTTCTCGCTCTTTTCGTATCGAAATGAAAGTGACAGATCAAACTTGATGTTCAAATCATTCGAATTCAGTGAGTAGAGTCATCATTGTCCTCGACATTTAAAAAAAAATAATTAAAAAGCTACTTTGTCTCACGCAGTAAGCAAAATCGGATTTTGCTCACTGTTTTTTAGTAGCAAAACATGCCTGTTTGAGGTGCTGAGGTGAAAACATTTTATATTGGGTGGTTGGGATTGGACCCCCTTAATTTTTAATATAATTTTATTTTTATTATTTGTTGTTGTACTGGCAGTAAAAATAACCACACTATGTGTAATTTCATGTGTCTATCAATTACGGTTCTTATTATTACCTATTTATTTAAAATATGGCTTCTGTCCCATTACAGGACAATTTCGCCAGTGTCAAAGTAAGCTCTCTTTGGGAGCGACGTTGTACGGTGATTGTAGTTTTTGGAACTTGATAGTAAAATTCCAGAAACCACGTGGAGACAACTTGCGCATTAAAAAATGTCAGACACGAGAGCAATATAGAATTTTGTGATCACTGATAATTAAGGTTGTTAACGAAAGGGAATGGACTGTATAGGAAGATGGGTGAAGAAAGGTCGAAAATAAACGGAAGGTACTTAGGGCCGTTAGGAAGCAAAATATTGCGTCTTTCGACGATAAAGTTTACACGGAAAAAAATATGGAGTAGTAACAGTGACTGCTGAAAGCTCACCCGGTGGGCTCCTCGTCTGCAGTAGCGCAGAACCTTAGGGCGTCGGTAGCAGGCACCGTCGGCTCGGAGTTTTCAGCTCCTCCGGTATCACTGTTAACTCTTACCTCTGGTGTCGCACTTAGCCTTTCAGGTTTATCGCAGGGCGGCGCACAAGGAGACTTCAGCAGCGGCACTGACTTTAATCTAATTTTTTCGTTATTAGGAAAAGATTCGCAAAATTCGTTGCTGGCGGTCAGCGTAACGGTTGTTCTCTTAACAGAAAAATTCGTAATGACACATCATCCCCTCCCGCTCTGATTAGGCGTTTTTATAAAACGCACGAAGTGGAGGGGAGAGGATACGCAGGTGACGGTAGAACGGAAAAATCCAGTGTGGCCGCTACAAAGAGAGTTAGTAGCTAGAGAATAATTGATGTCGGCGAAAGCAATCTATGGCAACACTGAACATTTCCGCCCACCAAAATACCTGGTATTTTAACCAAGTAAAATAAAGCAGTAAGTAAATCAAAGGGCAGAAACAATAGTTTCGACGATTAATAGACGAAAGGTGGCAGCGAACTGAGGCTACCGGAAAAACAAAACGAAAAAGTAAGAAAAAATAAAAACGAACGTAAGTAATTAGTTAGGTGGGGGACAAATTTTGACTATGGGCCGTTTATAGACGCCAGAGGCCGTACGCACGGTCACGACGCGACAGATGCCATCGGCGCCGGGATGGACGTCTACGATGCGACCCAACGGCCACTTCATTGGACTGCTCTGTTCGTTAAGGAGGAGAACTAAGGCGCCCTTTTCCGGATTAACCTGTCTATCGTGCCATTTCATTCGCTGCTGAAGCGTGTGCATGTATTCCCGAGACCATTTTGACCAAAACTCTTGGTGCATTTTTTGAATCAATTTCCAGCGGTGAAGGATGCTAACATTCACGTTGGCCAGATTTTCTTCCGGGGCAGTCGACAGGGGTTCGACATGAACAGCTTTAGTTGCGGGACACGCAGAAACACAAATGTACGCTTTATACGTTTTATTTCCCCGCCCACGACCGAGAGATACATCGAAAGGACCGCCATAGTCGATGGCGGCGCTTGAAAACGGTTTTAATTGATTGATTCTATAAGAAGGAAGATCCCCTATGAAAGGCGCGGGCGCATTTATAGGGCGGACGCGAAAACATTTCAAACATTTTGAAACGACAGTTCGGATAGCTCGCTTCGGCGAGAGTATCCAAAATTTCTGAGCTAATAATTTCTGTAGCGTTTGTACACCCGGATGCATAAATCTATTGTGATACTCTTCAATTAAAAGTACGGTTAGACGATCGTCTCGAGGTAGAATTAGCGGATGCATTACATCGAAATCGAGAGATGCTCGAGACAGACGACCGCCCACCCTCAAGAGGCCCGCGTCATCCAAGAATGGCGATAATTTTTTAGTAGGTTTTTGTAAGGAATTATATTTATTATTTCGCAGAAGCTCGATTTCCGACGAAAAGTGGTTGGTTTGGACGAATTTTACCAACGCCAGGAGGGCTCGCGCGACCTCTACCGGGCTTAAAGGGCCGGTAACGCCGTTATTTCGAGACAAACCGCTTTTTAAATTGTGAATATAACGTAGCCAGTAGGCCAGCACACTGTGTACTATGCCCACTGCAGTAGACACTATAGCGTGCCACCGAAAACGGAGGAGCAAATAGAAGCATTTCTTCCGCAGTTTTGGTGCGGCCAATAATTGGTCATTTAGTGAAGCAACCCGGGCGTCCTCGGCGCTGGCATCGAACACCACACGGAGAGGGGTACTAGTCGGCGAAAGGCGCCGAGTCCCATGGTGAGGGATGTAATGGAAAGGGCCGACATCGCTTGCCGGAGGGTCACACTTCTCCAGATGACGACGTATCTCGTAATCCTTCATGAAGGCATCACAATTTGTAGAAAGCTCAAAGTTAACCTGAAGCTTCTTTTCCGGTGACAGAAAACGCTTGAGCGCGATGGCGCGAGAGCCGTGAAAAACCGGTTTATTCGAAATATCAATGAAGGGTAGTGGAACCATATACCTATCCTCCTTTGTACGTCGGTAAGTCGTGAGGAAGTGTTGTTCACACAATTCGTCGCTTTTCGATAAAATAGCTTCGGTGGGAGGGCCGACGTCCTCCAATTCCCAAAATTTCCTAATGGAGTCGTCCAACGACAAATTCTGTGTAATTTTGGTAGTGACGTGACAGCTACCACGACAAGAGCGAGAGATGTCCAAGGCGCAGCCACCCATCACGATCCAACCGAAAATCGTATTAATGATAGTTGGCTGACCCGGATCACCCTGGATTAACCCTGGACGCAACGATGATGCGAAGACATTTGCGCTTAGCAACATGTCGATCGGGCCCGGCTTATGCCAACAAGGGTCCGCGAAAACCAGGTCCCTGTTCGTTGACCACGACGAAAATTCAATATGCTCGGTGGGCATATCCGAGCATATAGTCGGCAAAACATATACCTCCAACGAAAAGTTAGTGTCATATTCACCAGTATTGGGTGAGATAAGACACGATAGGGTGCCACTCGGCTCCGCCACCGCCTGACCTATACCGCTCACAGTGTGTTTTGATTGAATTATTTTCAAACCTAATCTGTTGGCACACTGCTGCGATATGAAGTTACAAGCGCTAGCGCAGTCCAGTAGCGCCCGCACCGGAACCCGCCGACCGCTTCTATCGGTAACGAGAACGACGGCAGTTGACAACAAGGTGGACCCAGCCCCATGGCCGGCCACCATGGCAGCAGCCCCGTCTGTCCCCTCAGTCGATTCATTCCCAATAATCGGTCGTTCCGGTTTATTAAAATGTAGCAGACTATGATGTGAGTAGCGGCAATATTCACATCGCTGCTTTGAATGACAACGCCGTAACGAGTGTGCGCTCGACAAGCACAAAATGCAGAGTCTATTTTGTTTGGCTAGTGTAAAACGTTCACTTGGGGTACATTTCAAAAACGCTGGACAGACTAAAATATTATGCGGCCCCTTGCATACTACGCACGAAACAGTAGCGGCGGTTAAAGCTACTTTATGTTTGGGGCCCGTTCTATTCCCTACTGGCGCTGGTATATTCGCCGGCGACGCGGTTAGTCCCACTACGTTGCCTAATGCACGACGCCTTTTTTCGATAAACTGACCCAGAACGTCGAAATCCGGAACCTCGTCGGAATTATGTTCTAATTCGAACTGTTCCTTAGTTACCTTATCCAACTTAGACCATAACAAATGCACCAGCATAAAATTTCTGTCCGGTAATTTATACGTATTTAAAATCATTAAATTTTCTGTGAACGTTCGTATAACCCTATCTAAATCGCGAGGACCACGGACCGGTTCACAGTTCACGAGTTTTTCGAAGTAAACGGTCGCAATTTGCCGCGTCTTGTTATACTGCCTACACAATGCACTATACGCAGTAATGTAACTCTCGTTCGTGAGCGGGTAATTCTTAATTAAATCATACGCCTCGTTCTTTACTATTGTTAACAAATAATGCAGCTTCTCTACGTCAGCCAAATCCGTGCGCTTATGTATCAATGATTCGTAGAGTTGCCGAAACGACACCCAGCTCTCCAGCCTCCCATCGAATTCTTTTATATTAATTTTTGGGAGTCTGGCGGCGTTAGACGGTGGTGCCGCTGGAGTAGGTTTCACTTCGGCCATCTGCAATTTAGCCCAACGCGCTTTTGTGGATCGTAAATTTGTCTCAAATATTTGAGTTATCCGAAACTCTTCGCGATGCAAACTCGGAGGCATAGACCCTAAAACTTTACGCATCGCGCTATGAAACTCATCCGAAAGCACAGTAAAATCGTTATTGTTATATGATATCAACTCACCATCAGTAGTAGCGGCTAATAGTTCGAGGCGCATTAACGCGTAATCACGCGCAACGCGGGCCGGGTCGGCCTGTTCCGATTCCATGTCACACTGACTCTTGGGCATTTTTTAACCACACACACGGGTCACACAACACACTAAAATACTGAAATATATTTATTTCCGACTTTAATCACTCCACAACAGCAACGAACGAAAATGGCGTCGACACGAAACCAATTACGGGTAGTCAGACAACAACTTCCTACCGCTTCCAAAAAAAGCAGAGTGTTGCCAATTTAAAAATTTAAATACTACCACTCTCAACGAAATAACCGAGTATTGCTACTATAAAATTCTTTAAGTTTAACTGTCGGAACTAACCGCGACGGTTACCGATGCGTAAGAAAATAAATGTTAAATTTTAAACTAACACAAAAAAAAACGAGAAACGAAAAGAAAACGGCCGAGTATAACAAAACCGATTTTCACGAAAAAATCCGTCCTTGAGGTCTAGATGTTGTGCCTCTGTGTGCAAGTGATTTTTAAAACCGGCTGTCTTACCCCCAAACCGAAACACAACAGCTCGATTACTGCTATTTCACGGCAGGTTACGGGTAAGATGGTGGTAGCAATCCGGGCGGACTTTGCACTTAGTCCTACCACCGGCGACGCGATAACGAAATTAACGAAAATGATAGGTGGGTAGGTGGTTTTAAAATAGCCAACTGCTCCCGACGAAAGAAACAAATGAGAGTTGTAATATTAACACCGGACCTACCCCTAACGACGAAAAATAGGGACGTATAGGAATAAAGCTAGCAACCGCTCTCGACGAAAAATATAAATGTGAGGGTTGCAAGCTTTACCTATAACCGGCCCAAACGTCAACGAAAAATTTATCATAAAAAAACAGGAAGGTATACTAAATTTTAAACTAGCAACTGCTCTCGACGAAAGGAATAAAATGAGAGTTGCAAGCTTTCAAACAATATCCGACCTAACGACGACGAAAAATTAAAATAACGATAATGTGCAACGAACCTTACAGACCTTTTACTAAATTTATTGACGGCAATATTTTGCTTACCCGAAAAACGGTTAAGGAATAATTTATAACAACGATAGAAAACGAACTTTTGAAAAAGTGATTAATAAAACGACGACAAAAAAAGGTCACTTATCAAAATATTCGGTTCGAAGACCAAAAAATGTTAACGAAAGGGAATGGACTGTATAGGAAGATGGGTGAAGAAAGGTCGAAAATAAACGGAAGGTACTTAGGGCCGTTAGGAAGCAAAATATTGCGTCTTTCGACGATAAAGTTTACACGGAAAAAATATGGAGTAGTAACAGTGACTGCTGAAAGCTCACCCGGTGGGCTCCTCGTCTGCAGTAGCGCAGAACCTTAGGGCGTCGGTAGCAGGCACCGTCGGCTCGGAGTTTTCAGCTCCTCCGGTATCACTGTTAACTCTTACCTCTGGTGTCGCACTTAGCCTTTCAGGTTTATCGCAGGGCGGCGCACAAGGAGACTTCAGCAGCGGCACTGACTTTAATCTAATTTTTTCGTTATTAGGAAAAGATTCGCAAAATTCGTTGCTGGCGGTCAGCGTAACGGTTGTTCTCTTAACAGAAAAATTCGTAATGACACATCATCCCCTCCCGCTCTGATTAGGCGTTTTTATAAAACGCACGAAGTGGAGGGGAGAGTATACGCAGGTGACGGTAGAACGGAAAAATCCAGTGTGGCCGCTACAAAGAGAGTTAGTAGCTAGAGAATAATTGATGTCGGCGAAAGCAATCTATGGCAACACTGAACAAAGGTTAATCGCCGCATAACCCTTTCGAACCCGGTGGATACAGTTGTGACGTTTAATGCCAATTAAAATTGAACTTTACATCATTTTGGGGATTCCAAATTTAAAGATAATATTAGTACATTTCACAAAGTCCATTACTTTTCATACTCACTTGGGTTCGAAAGGGAACACTAACAAAATTATACTTCAACTAGCCAAAGGAACAGAAATACCAAAATTAGATACTGTCTACATCCGCCATGTTCGAATGCCACAAATCGCATCCAATTACGGTTCTTAAGATACAGCCCTGTGACATGTAGACAAACGGACAGTGCAACGACATTAATAAGGTTTGTCACCCTTCAGGTACGGAACCCATAAAATTAACTTTTTTTGAGTTAGACAGTATCGAATATCATGTGCGGTATCTTATTTTATTCTTTTTTCATTTTTAGTATTAGTGAAAATAAAAAATAAGACCGCCTTCAAAAAACACCCAGAAACTAAAAAAGAAAAAAAAAATTAACCGACTACAAAAAGCCTGAAAATATATTTCTACTAATCTCTTTGAAGTCGGTGCCTCAGCAAGAGAAGCAGCAGTGAGTGGTAGAATAGAAACCCAATAGATAGTATGTAGGAGGCAGATGACCAGACTAGATCCACTCCTGCTGGCTCGTGCTGAGTCCGGGGACTTCAAGCAGATTAGCGTAGAAAGAATTTTCATTTTTATTTTTCAATTGTTCAATTTTTATATCATAATAGTTTCTGGGTGTTTTTTTTAAGGCGGTTTTTTTAGGGTTCCGTACCCAAAGGGTAAAAACGGAACCCTATTACTGAGACTTCGCTGTCTAAGACAAACAAGTTCACAAGTTGCCAAGAACGAGCCCAAACTCGATGCGGCCGTATCGTTTTATTACAGAGTTTCTATGGCCAACTTCCAGCTCCACCGTCAGATCAGCTCCATGTCATAGTAATATTGCATTATTGTCATCCGATTTACTTACACATGCATACAAAATTTCAGCTCAATCGGAAACCGGGATGTGGGTCAAATTTAACTTGCATGATTTGACTCGTTGAGAAGTTCCGTTGGTCGTCTGCAGTCTTCTTCAAAAGGTCCAGTTTACCAAAATGATACATTCTGAATGCAAATGCTTGACTTGTTGCTAAAAATACCAAAATCGCCATAGGCGTGCCTATAAAATTTGAGGGTTGCCCTTGTTATTCCCATTATCAAACCTTGACTTGGTGCCAATGGGACCACGTTGGGAGTAGGTAGGTATACTCTTTCAAATATAAACATAATTTTGAGAATCGGTGTACAATGAGGGTTTTCTATGAGAGGCTATTTGGCGCTAGTATCGTCAGGTCCGTTTGTCAACTTTGACATTTGTTGTATGGGTGTAATGTCAAATAGACCTTACGATACTAACGCCATCTAGCGATATTCCACCTGTCAGAAAACCGTCATTGGGAGAGAAATCGGTGAACATACATAAAGAATCCTCCTCCTTTTTTGAATTCGGTTAAAAAAGAAGGAGCCACGCCGTCGCAATCCAACTCAACTTTTTACAACATGAAAAGGGAGTCGCATTTAAAAAGTTTGATTACCCGGTTTTAAATGACGTAATTGCACAACGATGCCAAAATCTCACAAGTGCTCTTTTTCCATGAAAACCTCGGCTCATTATCATCCCTGCGTTTCCGTCCTTACGCCTGCCAAAACAGGGCTGTATTTTGAAGAACTTATCATGATAAACACGAATACACTGCCCCATAAAGAAAATAAAACGGAAAGTTTGTATCGCATAATGTTGTTGCCTTTGCAAATGCCTGGGCCTATATTCGAGGCATTACGAGTGGGGCGGAAGCAGCCCGTAGCGCGGCGAGCCTCGCGTTTGAGATTTATTTTATGACGCGCTCGTAAATCAGAAATCTTCAGGCTGAAGTGAAAGTGGCCTCGTACTGCGTGCTGTAACTTTATAGCTTTAAGCTAGGATAAGGAAACTATGTGAATTAGGTATACTTGATTTCACAACGCCTGCAGGAACACCGGCTGTTTATGACCGTGGTATTCAGATTTTTCATTCTTCATTTTAAATAATTGATAGATATTGAAGTTTATCTTTTTATCATTAAAATCCGACTACAATCCGACCGAGTATTTCCTCATCTTCTCATATTGATGGAATAAAAATCGTATCTCCTTGAAATTTTCTCCTAACGCCAATACTTAGAGAGAGAAAAACGCTTCACATTTACAGTAAGTAAACTCTGTGGAACCTAGATATTCTAACACGCCGTCTGGCGCTAACGAACGAATGATAAGGTTAAATCCTATTTCAATAAACTTCGTTTGTCACAAGAAGGAAAATAATAGAACGTCAAAAGAAAGAAAGTTGAGGAGTACGTGGTAGGGCTACTTCATTACAATGGTTTTCAGAGCTCTACTATGCCCACACCATGTGCCTACTGACTTAAAGATAACAGTCAACTATACGCAACTTTACCTATACCTAGCTTTAACTTTACCTGTAGGTGTCTAGGTACATTAAGTAAGACTGTTTTACTCTTAGGCGTACCCGCTGTATATGTATTAGGTAAGGGTATGATATAAATTACCTACTACGCCTGTTCCTTACTACCTTCATTGTAACATTTTTTTAAATATCTTTTTCTATTTAGGAACTTATATACTTATTGTAATGGAGAACTAATAAATTGTAATGGATTGACAATTACTTTTCTGTAGTAAAATAAAATAAAAAAATAATCATAAGAACTTAGATTATACAAATGAACGTGCCAGTTGCAGGTCCGGCAAGCCTTTATTCTATTGCTAACATAAATAAAAACCGGCCAAGAGCGTGTCGGACACGCCTAAGATAGGGTTCCGTAGCAGACATGAAAAAATCTTTGCATACTTTATTAATGTGGTTGTTTATGGTCCCAACTCCCACCGCGCGCTAGGGTTTAACAGCGCGATGTAGAATTTCAACGTCGGCGGTACAGCGCCATCTTTCGGCGAATTGGGAAACTAATCTAAGCTGCAGTCTACTACAGTACCCGGCCATAAAGAATGCACATCGGTCTTTGGAAAAAGACTCGGCAAATGTCGGCTTCGTATAGCGTTGTCACACACTACTTATGTGACGTTTGTCAGTCGTTGTTCAGGTGCCGTAGGGTACGGACGCGTTCCGGTGAAAATATATAATATAGAGTTATTGAAACCCCCCAACTTTAAATTGTATGATGGATTACACTGATAGACTAATAACAAATACGGCTGATAGTGACAGTGATATTGACCAAATTGAGAGCACAGATAGTGAAATGGAAGATAATGAGATTTTTTGAAAATTTAAATTTATGAAAAAATAGGTGTCTTTTAATATACTATAATCTCTTTTTTGACTATCCTTTTTCTAGTAGTTGCAACAACCCTCTATAGATATCAAAACTTTACATGTCATTAATTTGACGTAAACTAATTAAGTCCATGGAGTGCAGTATTTATTTGACATTTATTTGATATCAAACGTCACTTAATAAATACGGCTATCGATGGACGATCGCCACTAATCGCCAGTGTTCGGAAATCGTCGTAAACTGCGAATTGTCTCTTGCTAAAAAGGCCGATGTGCATTCTTTATCGCGGGTACTGTAGAACCGTATGTATGTTGATGGTTTTTCAGATATGTACCTAATTCTTTATGATATGAACCGAATTCAATTTTTTGTTTTTTAGTTGAAAGAAGATACTGTTAGCGTGATCTTATAGGTACTTAAAGAAAAAAAATGCTTGCAGTGGCGGTTAAATTACAATCTTAATTTAGAAATATCTTTTTTACAAAAACTTATAAACTGCTCAACTGATTAAGTTCAAAATAATTGTCCTAGAAAGTTTTAATTAAGTTTAACAAACGTGATTTTTTTTATTTTTTTTAACGCGCGGTTCAAAAGTTAGAGGGGGTACACATTATTTTGAAATTTCAGAGTGAATATGTCCGAAAATATTCACTTTATCAAAAAATGGTTTTAGCAAACCCCTATTTATTTTCTAATACCTATCCAATGATATCCCACACTATAGGGTAAGAAATGAAAAAAAAAATCACCCCCACAATACGTCTATGGGAGGTAGGTTTTTTTATTTAACCACTTTGTCGGCGTGACTGATATATATATTCATGCCAAATTACAGCTTTTTAGTACTAACAGTCTCTGAGTACTAATACCTATAGTACTGATGATCTAATACCTATGAAAGCCATCAAATCTAGTATTGAGTACATATCGGGACCATTGGCTCACATTATTAACTTAACCTTGGAAAAGGGTATTTTTCCGGACGACCTTAAAAAAGCGTTAATAAAACCCTTACATAAGAAGGTATCTAAACAGGACATAAGTAATCACAGACCTATTGCTTTGTTGCCTAATTTTGCTAAGGTATTTGAGAAAGTTATATTGAACCGCCTGATGTCCTTTTTCAATAAACATCATATTATAAATGCTAACCAGTTTGGGTTTCAAAAAGGCAAAAATACGACATTGGCTATTTTTAGTATTCTGCAGCAAATATGGTTGGACATTCATAAGAAAAAGACGTCTATTGGGCTGTTTCTAGATTTATCAAAGGCATTTGACTGTGTGTCTCACGAAAATCTCCTGAGGCAGCTTGAACACGTCGGTATTCGCGGAGTCGCCTTAGAATTGGTTGCGTCTTATCTTTCAAATAGATCACAAGTCACAATACTAGATACATACGACAAAACTACAAAAACGGTTACAAGAGTACAGTCAAAATGTGGAAGTATTTTACAGGGAGTACCTCAAGGAAGTGTACTAGGACCTCTACTGTTTTTGATCTATGTAAATGAATTTCCACTCGTAACTAACCACTTGTGTGTTATGTTCGCTGATGATGCAACTATTTTTATATCAGAGGACCACGGTTTTGACATTACTACTGAATTGTATAATACATTAAACATTGTAACTGGTTGGTTATCGTCGTTAAATTTAAGTGTCAATCTGAACAAGACAAAGATTTTGCAATTTACAAATTATAGACAGACACCTCAGAGCTTAAACATTGTTATAGGAAATAAGAAGGTTGAACAAGTCAGTAGTACAAATTTTTTAGGAATTACAATAGATGCCAACTTTAGTTGGAAGTATCACATTGATAAAATAAACAGTAAATTAGCTGGAAGTTGTTATGCACTATCAATGCTGACAAATATCACTTCAATTGACATCGCAAAAAACGCATATTACGGAAATGTGTATCCTTTGCTGACGTATGGTATTGTGTTCTGGGGGAATTCTGTGAATGTGCAATCAACTTTTGTTTTGCAGAAAAAATGTCTCAGAATTATTTACAAACTAAGATGTACGGAGTCACTAAGAGACATATTTAAAAATAATAAAATTTTGACACTCACTTGTATTTATATATTAGAAATTTGTGTATTTATTAAAGACAGAAATGACATTTTCATTAAAAAAAGTAACTTAAAGAGTAATATTAGATCCCAATATAAACATGATGTATGTACAGTCCGGCCTTCCAGTTATATTTTAAAAAAGAGTACCTATGTTGCTGGAATTGAAATATTTAATCATTTACCTGAATGTATTAAGTCACTTGAAGGTGCCCAGTTTAAGAGGAAACTTAGAGAATGGCTAGCTACTAGGTGTTTTTATAATTTGAATGAATATTTTAATTCAGATGATTAAGTTTAGGCTATTGTTAAGTTAAATTTTATTGTACGTCCGAAATGGATAAACTGTTGGAACTCTAATTCTGTAATGTTGTGAGCTTGTGTACACAGTCTTGACAATTAATAAATGATGATTTATGATGATGATGATGATGATTTATGAGCTTAGCCGCGGACGGATATACAGACGGACAGACATGGCGAAACTATAAGGGTTCCTCGTTGACTACAGAACGCTAAAAATAACAAATTCGTATAGTTAGTAAACGGACGCGTGTATGCTCGGGTGATTGTGTAATGGTTTAGCTTCGAGAATGAACTCATAAGGGGTTCGAAACACTTTAGCATTTTGTGTGGTGTTCGTGACAGTTAGCACAGAACAAATAGGTACAGAAGTAAATCTATATACAAAGTGCGCTCGAGCAACGCACACATAGACACTGTTCACAGACACGATATCTCAGAACAGATCGAATCAGTCCGAGCGCGATTGCCATTGCGTCTGTGGAATTTTTTGAGGCGCGCGCTGTTGTCGCGCGTACCTATTTATTTTGTGTCGCGCGTCTGTGGAATTTTTCGAGTGCAATAATGGAGCAACAAAAAAAAGGTTATAACTGTTCAGTGGACGGTTGTTTAAATTCAACCCTAAACGGTGAATGGTCGTTTTTTAAGCTACCAGTGGTTTCAGAGAGGTAAGTTTAGTAGGTATCTGCTTGTATTTCGATGGTTCATTTTAACGTTACATAGAATAGTTAGGTAGATAGGTAAGCACCTCGCCCCGACTCCCAAAGTAATAATCGTTTCCTATTTTGAATCAGTATAAACGAAGTAAGTACCTAACTACATTTTTGTAAGGTAAATTCACGCCACTAATATTACGCAAGTTGAAAACATGTTTTTTTGTTTGTATAGATATTGTGTTGTTTTTAGTATCATTAGATAGGTTTAGGTCTAAAACCGATAGGACAATGGAAATTGTGTAACTAGGATAATCCGTTTAGAAGTTATTAGGGATTTTCGATAGTGAAAATTGACAAACGCTAAATTTTGTAGGTAGGTATTTTAATTATTATTATTATTTTATATTACCATTCTTCCCGTTTGAATATCACCAATAAATCAAACAACTAGATACGAGTGCCACTATCACGATAAGTTTTATGTGCATATGCCATAATTGACATCCCTAGAGCGACCGCCGAGCGTAGGTATGAAAAGTGAAGTACATACACTTGATTGACTTCTGTAGTTTTATATTTTGTGCAGTTAGACAAGTCTGTGTGAACATACTATTATTCATCGATTTATGTGGAAGTGAAGGAGGGAGGATACTGCATGATAAAATGATATATAAGTAGATATAACTAAGTATGTGTCGCACAAATATACCTGTAGTGAGTGATCGTGTGGTAGCAAAGATGCAGGGTAAAAAGATTAAATAGGTATCATTAATATTGACTTTTGCAAAGTAATGCATATTTCAATGAATCACTTACCTACTTAATATTCAATTTATTACATTGTAACGACCGGGTGCAAGCAAAGTAAGTACTATACGAGGGGCGTTCAATATAAAGTGAGAATGAGATGCAAACTCTTTCAATATTAGGAAATTAAATACTGGCCGGTAAAGCTAGGTGGTATCTAGCTGATTGCTATGAAAAAAAAAGTAACTGTCTTTTGTTTAAAAAAAAATACGGTAATTTCTTTGCAATGCTATTGAGTACGTTAGCGAAAATGGAGAAAATTTAACTGCGCGCCGTTATCAAATACTTGTGTTTGAAAAATTTTTCTACGGACCAAGTAAATTTAGATTTGCGGGACACTTTAGGGTCTAATGCTCCTCCGTATTCGACAGTCGCACGTTGGTGCGCCGAATTTAGACATGGAAGAACATCGACCATGGACGACCCCCGCTCCGGACGCCCTACTACTGCAATAACTGAAGAAATTGTGAAAAAAGTTGAAAACTCAGTTTTGGCGGATCGTCGTGTCACGGTTCGTTTTATTGCTGAAAATGTAAAGATTTCAACGGGGAGCGTGCATAATATTTTACATGAACGCTTGGGTATGAAAAAGGTATCTGCGCGTTGGGTACCAAGAATGCTTACTGACACGCAAAAACAAACTAGAGTCGAGATTTGTCAAGAAGCTTTTTTGGACCTGATACAGCAAGACCGGGAACTTTTTTTGGCGCGATTTATAACAATGGACGAAACATGGCTCCATCATTACGACCCTGAAACGAAACTGCAGTCTATGACATGGAAAAGGCCATCATCTCCAACTCCGAAGAAATTCAAGGTGGGCCCATCTGCCGGTAAGGTCATGGGCTCTGTTTTTTGGGATGGTAAAGGGGTATTAATGATTGAGTATCTCAAACATGGAGCCACTATTCCGGCACTTTATACGCCAAACAAATAGCAACATTGCGCAATGAGATCCGCGAAAAACGGCGAGGTAAACTCTCGAAAGTTGTGCTGTTCCACCAGGACAATGCCCCGGCACACAAGTCCATCGTTGCAATGGCTGCAATTCGTGATGGTGGGTTCAATATCCTTAAGCATCCTCTGTATTCACCAGATCTCGCTCCCAGTGATTTCTACCTATTTCCGAGATTGAAACAATACCCGAGAGGCCAGAAATTTGAAGACAACGACGCGGTAGTCGCTGCAGTACAAGATTTTTTAAGTACTCAAGATGAGACCTTTTTTAAAAATGAAATTTTAAGTTTAAAAAAAAGATTTAATAAGTGTATTATGCTAAAAGGTGACTATGTCGAAAAATAAAATTACATTTAGTAAAAGTTGTTTATAACATACTCATTCTCACTTTTTATTGAACGCCCCTAGTATAGGTAAGTCCCAAGGCTCTCATAGCAATCTACCACTGTAACACTGGTCCGGAGGAACGAATTGTTTTGCTGTATTATAGGGGGCGATCTCTCAAATTATACACCCCTCTGGAAATACCATTCGAAAATGGTGGACATTTGCGTTGAATTAGAACCTATGCAACGCAATATATACTTAAACGAAAATGGTGAGTCATGGTGCCCCACCCACAGAATACCGTGGCCAATAGTCCAGACTTTTCTTTCAATAGAATCTCCTTTCCTTGATTGGACTTTGTGAGACGAATAACTAATACCCAACTTTGAAGGGCCCTAACCAAAGGGTGGTAAGACAATAATAAGGATCCCTTACTATCGGGCCCTAACATCTACATAGTGCACTAAGTAATAGCAAGGATGATATACTTAGACTAATAGTTTCGATTATTAAATCTAGATGGCGCTGAAATATAGCCAGAGGCTTTTAAGGCAAAACAATAAGACTATATTTCATATCACTGCAAATGTATTATTATGCAATATTTTTGAAAAATAATACATTTGTAGTAATATGAAACATCTGTAGTCTTATTGTTTTGCCTTAAAAGCCTCTGGCTATATTTCAGCGTCATCTAGATATAATAATCGAAACTACAAAAACCGCGGCCGATCCGTAGTATGGCGACTGCCAATCCAATCTATATCATCCTTGGTAATAGTTAGCCACGTTAGCCACTGAAGAGCAGTTCTTCTACTAAAGCTGAAGACACACAATATATGCAAGTTGCTTTCCACTACAAACTTTGATAAAATCTTAGACAATACAACGGTAAATAAATAGGATTTTATAATTTTATTAATTAGTATTTGTATGAAAATATTTTAGTTTTCTTATATTTATTTTGATAATTATTACATTTTTTTTCGTTCATTTTTCTACTCATGGACAAAGGTTTCAGAACTCCACATTTTGACAGTTCGCAGCTGTGTGCATTCGGATTGTTGCTGTTATGGATTTTTAAGTCGTAGAATTTGTGGTTATTTGTGTAAACGTTCAGATAACAATTGAAAAACAATTGGTTTAAGAAACCCTATGTTTTGTGATATTTCATCATTTTAATCCCGCATCATGATCAAAGTAAGAATCTTTGTATATTTTCAATTATTTCGTTGTACATACTAGCAAGTTGTATAACTACAAAACTGCAACCGCTATTAACAGATCGATGCTCGTCTTGATCATGTCATCAAAACGTAAGGGTAGACACTTATTTTTCCATCTTTTCATGATAAAAGATAACCTGTTGACATTTTCTATTCCAATATGGCTCGCACGGTTGATGTGAGCACTCGATTTAAAGCTGTAGGCTAATAAGATAAACATGCACGTAACCGCAAAAACATTCAAGTCAGAAGATGTAATACCAGCAATTACTGGTGCGAAATACTTACAACCTTACCCAAAAGTAGTACAAGAAATAGTATGTACTAAATTGGTCTGCTTTCCTTACACCTCTGTTGTTATTCGTAAATGAACTTCATTGCATACAAAAGTATATATTTTTTATTCCAGATAAGCAGTGCTATCCCAAATACCATTCAATTATTATAAAGCTGGTAATTTTTTAATTTTCAATCTTATATTTTTTACATGTTGCATTCTTAGTATTATGGGACTATAATAAGGTGGGAAGCTATGTTTTAACCATGTTTCCGTGTTTGGGAGTAATTGCTTGATCCTCTATGCAGGTCCATTAGCCTCAGAATGCAGCATGAACATTACATTTCATGATCACTAACTGAATCTCCTATTTTTGGTTCAAACTTTTTAAAAGAATAAGTCAACCAATCTGTTTCCTAAACCACCATAGAATCTTGTCATTATTATTATGATAAGGTTCTATATTGGTCTAGGAATCAAATGGGTTGACTGGACTTTAACTCAAATGGTAATTTTGTCATAGCATTATGGACCCTGTCATAGACAGTGAATGGCTTGGATGCAAGAATGAACCGATTGAAGAAGCCCAAAATTTGGGCAATGTGGCCCGCAGCTGGCAGTGGAGGGAGTGTGGCATTGACCCACAACACAGTCCTGCTAACAAAACTGTGCTTGAAAACATTGCTGAGGATATCCTTGTGCAGAAACCACTTAAAATTAGAGTGAGACCATTTATATTTATTGCTTGCTTCATTCACCCTCATAGTGTAGGTTCCAATAACTAATAATATACAGTTGAAAATAAACTCACAGAGGCTTTCCTACTATCACTGTAATTTCTTACATTATATAACCTTTTGTCTCTTGTGTTAATCTATGACATGGTCTATCTGTTTACCAAATTACATGCAAGTATTCACAACAACCAACAGCTCTACATTATTTTGAATTTTGAATATTGTTACTAAAATATGTTCAATCTTTACATTTAACTGACATAATATCTAAAGTCACAAATGATGTGCCACCATTAAAAAATATGTAAAATTAGAGTAAATAATAAAAATAACCAAGGTAAACAATAACAACATATTTATTTCAAATTCCTATGTCTTTTACAGTCGTGTGATTTGCCAGGGTATCCAAGATCCACATTCTTGATGGTTTTCAGTCCAGATGGGTAAGTTTTATTCTATCTTGTTATTTTTAGGTATAAAGCCTTTTTAAACACCTTTTTTAACTATGTTTCCAGGACCAAAGTTGCATCAACACATGGGAACCACAATGTGTATGTGTCAGAGCTGGCCAGTGGCAAACATGTGAGGATTTTAAAGGGCCATCCACGCACACCGTGGTGTATTGCCTTTCATCCATCTCACCCACAACTCATTGGTTCTGGCTGTCTCGGAGGTCAAGTCAGAGTGTGGGATATATCCAGTGTTAGTATTTTTTATATTGCATCAGTTTACTTAAGCTGTGGCTATGCATCCATACTTAATATTATAAATGTGAAAGTGTGTTTGCTTGTCTTTCTTTCACGTCAAAACTGAGCGACACATTGCCGTGATTTTTTGTATGGACATAGTTGAAGAACTGGATAGTGACATAGGCTACTTTTTACCACAGGAAAATATCTCGTTCCCACAGGAAAACATATTTTAATCTACTTCAGCGGTGGATAAGCCGCGGGCTTCAACTAGTATAAAGATCACTTGTAGTATTGTAGTTGTAATAGTAAGCAATCACAAAAATTGTCTGTTGATTCAAAATATTTCACATTTCTCAAGTTAAGTTATACAAAAAATTTCCTTGCAAAACTGAAAACTTTGTAGACTTTCGAAATTTTACATGCATAATACCAATTCCATGGACATTCAAATAAAAAGTGGTCTGTCTATGTGTTTGTAATTAGGATTAGTGGGAGCAGCTGGCAAACAGAGAAACACACAATTCGGGTGATAATAGTAGTCACATTCATTTAATGGCAGAATATGAATTTCATCATTTCAACATGATTTAAGTGCATAAATGCTTAGTACTTATGCACTTAAAGAAAGTACTTACCTACATTGAAAGGCCAGCTTATCACTTGGTCACAATTTATTATTGCGTTTTGTGTAAACAAGACATATTTTATATACAGGGTTGTAGTGAAGTGTGGAATGTCCACAATGAGACAGTGATAGCGTCCATTGCCTTTCATCCCCGGGAACAGTTGCTGGTGATTGCTACTTATAATGAGCTTTACTTCTGGGACTGGAGTCAACCTGCACCTTTTACTAGAGTATCCACAAATAATGTAAATGAAAAAGTGAGGTAAAGAATCTGTTTTTTTTTTGTTTAAGCAATCATTTCCAGCAAGGGAATAGAGTTGTGGTGTGGCTAAGATGAGATTTATTCTTGTTTTAAGGCTTTTAAGATACCTATTCCATAAATATATATGTATGTATGTTGAGATACATGTACAAAGGTGAACTTATCCCTTCAAGGGATTGCTACCAGTCAACCTTATGATATAAAGTACCCATATTAAGACTACATCTAATACAAGATTCTTAATATGGGTACTTTATATCATAAGGTTGACTGGTAGCGATCCCTTGAAGGGATAAGTTCGCCTTTGTAAGATATATTGACCAAAAATAACAAAAATCTTGATTATTTCCTCAAAGTGTTTTTGTTATTTTTGGTCAATATATCTTATAAAAAAATTCCAGGTATGTGGCTTTTGATGCCCTGGGTTACAAGCTTATAACAGGTATTTCACTATGGACAGCCGGGGCAGCAAGTGATACAATGTTGCCTCAAAACTTAGCCATGGGCCCCACTATCTTGCAAAGTACCACTCGCAGAGACGACCCCGGCGACAGCCCTGGCGGCAGCCGCTCTCAGGAAAGCCCGGGGACTGCACAAGATATGATTGTGAACTCTTACCAAAACTTAGTGCAAAGATATGACAGCCTAGTGAGGAACTATCAGAGACTGTTTATGGTGCGCCATAGACTGACCAATACTCCACCTCCGCCAAACACGGTGAGCCTCACATTTATTTTTGTGATATAGGTAACGCCATCAGAGTTGAGGTCACGCACACAGCAACACGTCATGTAATGACAGCGGTATTTTGTCATGTATTCGTACCGATAGCAAGTTCAGCAGACTCAACATAGAATTACAAGATTGACTAAAAATTTCTTCAACCTATTTCTTTAAGAATAATTTAGGAAAAACATCTAGTTCAAACAAAACAGAAAATAAAATATTATGATCTATTTTATATAAATCAGATAAGCATATTTTTCGCTATTTATAAAATACCGATTTTTTTCTTGCGAATATTTCTTATCAGTTTCAAATTGTTTTATTTCAAAAATAGGTTATACGAAAAAATTAAAATTATAATATGCATAGTATTGAGTAAGTATTTCATCTTATAATCATATAACTCACATTTTCATTCATTCACTATCTTTTTTGCAATCAGTACTTTATGTAGCTGTGTGTGTAATCATTCGCCTCAACTCTCGTGGCGTTACCTATACTTAGATTTAAGTTATCTTTAACTTGTGCTCAGCCAGGGACTGCGGAAGTACTCCGTGACTTTTGTTCTTTGTCACGGTATCCACTGGCCAATTTTCATACGCACGAGCGTTGTTTTTCCATAATTAAACGTGGGGACATATGGCGTGGTGTTAGCCCTCCTGAACTCCACTTCTGCGGCCGCTGTTCTCAGCAAGTGACGATTATCTTACTCCCTTAAAACATTGTGTACTCCTACCCTGCTGATAAAATGGTCTGACCGTAGACCGACCGTGGCACTGACCCGATGGAGACAGACCTGGCGCCCTCGTCTTGGACGCGCAACGCCCGGCCTTCCACCTCCGCCGCAAACGACGACGGTAATCTTTTCATTCTTATACTACTCAATTGACTGCAAATTTTCAACTAAACAATGATGTATTTTTTATCCGTCTATTGAGAAACGAAAGAAAAATTCTGTATTAGCCCCCGATTAAGAGTACCTAACGATTTTCCCTTATTATTATAAACTAGCTTGTACTTGCAGTTTCGTCCTTGCATAAAAATAAAGAATAAGTACACTAATTCTCTGTTTTGTCGGAATTTCGAAACATTTGTTCGAAGTACACGCGTTAACGTTTACAAAAGGAATCTTCACTCCAAATTTTAGCTATATGTATAAGGTATACCTATATCTTTGATTAGATAGCATAATACTTAAGAGCAAAGTTTTTACTAGTCTGGATATCATAATATTTTTACAATTGATGCTGTTTTTTGGCAAAAAACAAACAGTCTGAGCGTAAATTTAAATGTGTATATGTTGTCACAGCACAACCAGCTTCTAGCACATCCCACACGCAAGATCGAGAAGAAGAGAGCGGCGACGGCGAAGGAAGCAGCAGCCGTCTTCTCAATCTCGATGTCTTGACATTCGATAGCAATCCAAGGTACAACCGCTATCCTCATTTTCTAAGGTAGGTATTTGTGTTTATTGCTGTCATATCTACAATAGCTCAATTTTACATTCCAGGAGTCCAAACAGTCAAGAATCATCACAACAAGAACATTCTATCTTTGGATCCCGATCGTCGGCGTTTCAGCCCATAACAGACGGTACGGGGAGATCTTTCAGAACTATCGACCAAAATGAGCGCACAACTCGTCTACTGCCAAATCCCTTTTCCTCGACGAGCGGCGTCTCTCGAACTTACCGAGTCACGTTCGCGGATGGACCACGATCGTCATCTTCCAATGCAAACTCATCCCGTACTAGTATATTCACATCGTCGTTCCAAAATTTTGCGCAACGCAGACGCAACTCTGCGCATGCTGCTCACATGGCGAACGCGCTACAAAGCGAAAGCGCCTCCACATCGTCAGACGCGTCGTCCACCACGACCTGGCGCGTCACCACGCTCCGACCGGACACCCCGCCTTTCGAAAGCGTGCCCTCCACATCCGGAACGAACGCCGCGCAGAGGCCCACAATGACGAATTCTTCGACACAAATGAGCCCCGTGACTCCACCAGTCGACGCGCAAGCCATTAACGAAAGTCTCGATCTAATACGCGATATCCTACGCGACTCGGGCACTAGACTGTTGAACTTGATCACTAACATGTCCCTGTCGACGCTGGCGAGCGTGGAGCGCGTCGGGGCGCGGCGCGGCGCGGGCGGCGTGGAGCGCGGCGGCGGCGGCGGCGGCGGCGGCGGCGGCGGCGGCGGCGGCGGCAGCTCGCGGCGCCACGCCGCGCGCGCGCACTCGGACGACAGTGAGGGCGCGGCCCGCCCGCGCGCGAGCCCCCGCGTTCGTCTGTTCAGCTCCAGCCTTCGCCGAGACCTTTTATCGTCAAGCTCCGATTCCGACAGCGATCAGTCCCTGGAAGTCAATATTTTCAGGACCAGAAACTCTTCCTTCCGAGAAGATAGCTCTAGAAATCCCGGACGCTCCACAGATAACGCTCCCGCTGACGGCGTAACCCCTCCTGCTGACCGAATGACGTTCGAATTGAGCGAAGACTCGCGGAACGAAACTCCCGTGCGAGAGAACGGAGGAATTAATGTGTCCTCGTCGAATAGCAGGTTTCGTGTGCGGACTCAAGGAAGTGCGGCCGCTGATACTGACGCCACGTCCGCTAGAGAGCGTGGAGTGGCGGACGGCGAAGCTCGAGGTGTCTCTTCTGATGCCAATCTCAACCGGCCGTCCACGAGCCGGGATAACTTTTGGACGAGAGGCTGCGTCGTTCCCCCTGACGAGGCTTACCGAAAAGTCAGATCCGGTGTCAACGCCTTGCAGAAGCACACCATATTACTCACAAATCTATGGCTCCGCGGCAACAGGACTACCATGCGAGAACTTCGAAATATGTGGGAAAACTTACGCCGACGTATACTCATGTTACATAGGGAAACGGGAAGACAAGATTTGCCTAGCTATTATACTAGATCTCTATTAGAACGTTGCATGTTTTTATCTGAAATGTCTAATAATATATCACGTTCATCGGCGAGGACCGCTAGGCCACAAGGCCCGAGGCAGGATGAAAGGAATTTGTTCGAAAGACGTGATGCCCCTGCAAACTCTGACAATAGCAATTCTAATGTTACGGAAAGCGATCGAAACACTATGGCGGAAAGTAATATTGGGACCCGCCGCGCTCGTCGCTCCCCTCAGACGAGGCCTATGCCGAGCGTTCGCGCCTCGCCCGCCATCCGGCGTCGCTTACAACCCAGCTACAGGTGGCGACCAGAGGATGAGCTGCGCAGACGGTCACGTAATCCCGCTGCAAACCGACTGGCTCACAGGTATCCTCACAACAGATCCCGCAGGGATTTAGCTCGGGCTATCGAGATTAGCGCTACTAGACACGAAATTCGAATGCGAGCGATGCAAGTCCTATCTGTTATGTTTAATATGATGATGATGTGCCTAGAAGAACGGGGTCTTAGTCAACTTATCATAAATATGTTGCGAACACTCAAAAAGGCATTAGCCTTGACTTGCCTAATGTTAATGACAAACAGAAACAACTCGAGATCAGGAAGTAACGTTGGACCTTCGAGTCAACGAGTTGATTCCTTAAACGTAATTCGCATTCAAAACGTCGAACACTCTGGGCCGGTTAATGTTGACGGACCTGACGAAGTAATGTCACCCAACAATCCGACACCTGTAATAGAACCAGAACCAGAAACAATTAATGCCCAAAGAACAAATGATGAGGTCCAAAAAGCTCCTGAAGCAGAAGAGCCGCGTCCCTCAACGTCCGTGACAACAGACGAAAATCGTTTGCAAGAGGACACATCCGCAATCCTTTCTGCCGCTCAAAGGTGGAGCAACCGCCTCGCGGTCCAAATAGCGTCCGCAAACAGAAATAACTCTGTCACAGCTAGAAACCGACGAGACTTATATTTAGAGAGCAGAAGACTTAAGGCGTTACATAGGTCCAATCCGGGAGCACATCCGATGATAAAGAAAAGAGTACCCCCGATTTCTCATCACAGGATTCCGGCCCTGCGCTTCTTGCCCAGTAGAGTAACTCCCGGAATTAATACTCCAAAGAGCAGACCTCCTGCCGACGAGCCAGTGGCTGGGCCGTCGAACGCTCCCCCGGCCGCGAGCCCTAGTCAAGACTTGCCGCGGTCCGAGGTAATGAACGACTTCGAACAGAGGGTTCATCTCATTCGATTAGCTCATATGCAGGCCGTCAGATTAAGAACCGCAGCTAGGAATCGATTTCGACGTTTGCAGACGATCCGCCTGTATACTCCGTCTTCCGTGCGAGAAATGTTCGCATTACAATCCAACAATACGGAAAACCAGCCGGGGAACAGATCGCCTTTGCAGAACGGATCTGAGTTGGGAAACAGGAGGCCTTTTGCGACATATCGGCCGCACATCCTGACGCCGCGCAACGAGCCCGCAGGCGAGGATGCCGGCCACTACCACCCCGTGCTCAACAACGTGTCGGTGCCGCTGACGCCGCCGCACTCACTCGCCGCCAGCGCAGAACCTCCCGCCGCCAACCCTGGGAGGCTGCCACGGATCCATGAGTACCTGCAGCCGATTATACTAGCACAGGTAACTATTACTTCTCAATAAGCCGCATTACAAACGGTCGTCTATTGAATGGATGACATAAGTACGGTCGCGTGCTTTAATTTGGTCCTGTCATATTATATCGTACAGGAATGCAAAGGATATTTTTTCGAAATGAGTCCCAAATTAAAGCACGCGACCGTACAGTGATATCATGAGAACTACGCTGCCTCTCTTAGAAAAAGCCTACTAGAGATTCGAATCGCACAACTCCTCATCTTCGCCAATGTTAAAAAATCGTTAAAAATAAAATTGTTAAAAATGTTTAACATTGCCAAAAAATCCTAGTGGAAATCTGATTGTGATACGAAAGTAGACTGTGTTCTTAAGCAAGCAAGCAAGTTGACCTTCTTAAAAACTTCGTAAAGTCCTTTTTAGTGTTGTACACCCATGGTCGCGGTTACGAATTCAACAATACAACTAACCACAAATTCGTAGTTATTACATGGAAAAACGTATTTGTGGCAGGGTATGACTTTTGCTGCGCGATGTGCGACGATGCCAATGCATCTGCGCTAACATCTTCAACATCATCATCAGCCTATGTTCGTCCACTGCTGGACATAGGCCTCTCCCATGGCACGCCACTCTCATCCAGCTCTTCCCAGCCGCCCTGCGAAGATCATCGCTCCACCGAGTCTGAGGACGTCCCACGCTACGTTTGCCGATCAAAGTCAAAAGTCAAATTGTTTTATTTGCTATAAGTATACAAGTATACATGCAAATATATTGTTAATTGATATTTACTAATTACAAAAACATCCGTGGTCTCCACTCAAGAACTCGTCTACCCCAACGGTTATCGGTTCTTCGGGCTATATGGCCGGCCCATTTGCCACTTGAGCGTGCTAATACGGTGGGCTATGTCGATAACTTTGGTTCTCGGTCGGATCACTTCGTTACGAATTCGATCTTTACACGTCGAACATCTTAACACGTAGTAATTCGGTTATAAAAAGTCTAAATTAACACTGCTGATTTATTTATAGAACGCAATGGCGGTCGACGAAGACAACCCCGGCGACGGTGCGGGCGGCGGCGGCGGCGGCGGCGGCGGCGGCATGATGGGCGCGAGACGCATGAGCGGAATGGCCGGGCTTCTGGACGCCGGGATCATCTCCGAGGCTCTCCCGGCACCCTCGCACCGCGTGCAGGCCTGGGACTTCACCACCGGCGATACGCCTGACATCGCTGACAGTATGTAGAATTTACAGTGTGTTCAAGCCGAAAGACCAGCGCTGGCTCCACCTCAGGAGTCCGCATTTATGCTGAGGCGGGAACTTTTTCACACACAATTTAATGTTAATTTAATGTTTTATTTTTTTTATCTCATTTTATATACACCGTGAAATTTTAGTGGTTGTTTTCCCTAACGTATCGTACGATCGTACGCTACTTGTAGCAACGAAGCGTTACTATTGGTTTGCGGTCATTTTCGACTTTCGTTTTTCACAATTGGATTTTTGACTCTAGTCAAAATAGTAATTATAAATCGATTGTACAATCGAAACTAAATCACCTCGTTTCGGGAAAACAACCACTAAAATTTCACGGTGTATATATATATTTTTTTTCTTTTGTAATTTTATGTGTTTTGTGTGTGAAATAAACTTTTTCATTTTTTCATTTTCATTTTCAATTATACGTGTTAAACAGCAATCAGAGTAGGAATCAGCTCGAACGTCAATTTTACATGGCTGTTTGAAATGACGTGACCTCGGAATACACAGGGCAAAATTTAATAACAGGCAGGGATTTCCTATATCTTTATCGATATAAAAAAAAATATCGATAGGTATAGGAACTCCCTACCTGTTATTAAATTTTACCTTGTATATTAGATGTCTGGAAATAACTGTTGTCAGCGCGAGTTTCAAACGACGGCGAAGTGTTAGTTGATGCAGTTTTCAGGTGTAAATTTTTCCGACTCCATAGCCTGACTAAAGTAAATGACAAATATGGACGGGTTTATCAAATAAACATAATTTAAAAAAAAATGACACGTCGGTTAACGGCCATTAATATAGTGACAGATTATAATAAAGTATTTGCTTCACACGAGCTAAAACTCGAAAACATGCGTTTTCCCAGACAAGACCAAGCTAGACCAATTTTTCACCACCTGAAAATCCTCACATAACAAATTTATTCAAATCGTAAAAGTCGTTTTCGAGATCCCTGAAATAAGTAAATATACAAAAAATGCTCAGGTTGAATTCATCAATAGTTACAATACTCAATTATTATTGGTAACCGTTCTTTCCTATTCTGATTATCGTTAATAATAACGTAAGTAGCTTCTACGGATACTTTTATAACTGAATATCGAATAGGCACTTATAACATCGAAATGGTTTTTTCCTAAACGTTATTTTTTTTTTAATTGTTATAAAAACTAACGTAGCCAAACCTAATGGGCTATAGAGCGACGATGCCGTTTTATAAATTCTGAGAAGTTTAAGGAAAAACTATTCTATGTTATAACCCATTCGATATAATTATTATCTGTCTGTCTTCAGAAAGGTGCCTGTTTCTACATTCAATAATCTAGAGGTGTTTTTTTTTCTTCTTTCAAGGTGCCAAGAATGTGGTAGTGCAAAGGTGTAGGATACACAATGACGCTAGCATCGACATATCCAAGGACGGTCGACTGCTCGTAGCGTTGCTGCCAGTGCCGCGGCTAAGAAACTCCAACCATTGGCTAGGTGAGTGAACTTGAGACGCCTTGCATTTGACACAACTTGATTAAGAGAACGAATATAATGAGCAAAAAATATATCCGAATACCAGACTTACCAAAAAAAGAATATTACCGAGTACCGCAAAATAATATGAGCATCAAAAAAAAGAATGTCTAATAGTAGATAGACATGAACAGAGATCATCAAATCTCAATAAACAAATTAGTGCGCGTTGCGATACTATTCTGGTGGATTGGGTTAGGTTAGAGTTGCGCCATGGCGCTTCGCGGAGCTCCTATTCTGCGTAGTTTAGGCGCACACTCGCATACCAACAGACTGCTACTACTACGAAATTCATATCGTCCCGTCTCTTACTCTTTTGTTTAACACTATTAGCGTGAACGGAATAGCACGATACGAAGTTCGAATAAAGGCCAGTCGACTAAATTGTGTTGTTATAATAGGATTGTCATTAATTTCTTTGACCAAATTTAGTGGATCGATTAATATTGCCTCGTGAAAACCTGGCCGTAGAGGTAGGTACATGAAAGCGTTGAAAGCAAAGTGCTCCCAACGGTGAGTTAGATGTGAACGAATCGTATGCGACAGGCGTATATTCCCTGGAGTGGGCGCGTCTGGGGCAGTGTCTGCACACCGCCGTGCTGGAGCAGAGCGCGGTGTCGGTGGCGCTGTCGCCGACGGCGCGCCACCTGGCCGTAGGGCTCGGCTCGCGCCGCTTCACTACACTGCCGCACGCGCGCAACAACGTATTCGCGCTGCTCTACAGGCTGGAGCCGAGAGGTCAGTTTCTCTTAAACTATAAACCACAGGTTCTCGACGAGGGCGATAACCCCCTAGTAGGCGTTGAAGGCCTTCAGGTTGGCTGGTTTTGTAGAACCCTAAGAGAAAAATAGGAGACGTTGTAAGTGAAAAGGGAGAGCCTTTGAAAAAACCGGGCAAGTGCGAGTCGAGCTCGTACATGAAGGGTATCTCCGTCCAATGTTTTAAAAATAGTTCAGTAAAAATATTACAAAGATCGAGTTAAAAAAACGCTGAAAAAACACGTTTCTTGTATGACGACATCCTTTAATTTTTAACTTTATTTTATAATTAAAAAAAGTGTCAGGTGTTTATCTATTAATTAATAAAAAAAATAAGATGATCACTGAATGTCATGCGTGACTCATATAATGCTCATAGAGATCCTTTATTTGCATTGTTATACTGGTGACAGGGTTTATGTATTCATGACTGAAAAAGCAAAGAAGAGTGGAGAACTTGATTACAAAAGACTAAATTTAAATAATGATAGCCACTTTTTCGGCGGTTATTTAATATTTTTTCATCATTAAGTAGACAACATTTGTTTTTGCTTATTTTAACAAATCAACTCATTGTTCAACTTACAATAGAATCCCTTTTATACTAGAAATAAAAAACTACATTTTTAGGGTATCACGATGTTCTAACATGTAATAAGATATTGTTCTGTCGTCTGCAGATAGTTCCAGCCGAACAGGCCTATCCCCGATTAAGGAGTTAGAGCAAAACTGGGAGCAAGGATTCACTAGCCTCAACTGCTTGCGCTGGGCACCCCAACCAGGCCAAGGGCTCGTCTACGCAAACAACACCGGCCAACTCATCATCATGAGTTAAACACGATAGTCGTGAGCTAACAAAAACAGGCCCAAAACCAGCTCATCCTGTTATACGTTAAATTATTTCTGCCGTCTCCACCACGAAAATAACTTGACATTTTGAAATTATATGGCTAAAGGCTTGTTTACACTTCGTGAAGTAGCAAGTGCAGGTTAGAAGTGATTAGTTAACATGTTTTTACGATGGTAAGTGTTAAGAAATCGTTTAAACATTGCTTAGTTGTGCTTTGTGCAGGTGCAAAGTGTCGAACAAATGGAGGACAACAACGATTCGAATTACGAAATATTTGAAAAAGTATAGTCGCGTTAATCGCTTCAGAAATCCAGAATGAGGTGTTAGTTGAAATCGAGAAACCTAAAAGGTTATGGCATAGAAAATGGATCAGCAGAAGAATTCTGTATGGACCTAGTGATAAACTTTTACAGGATCTAATTAATCCTACCGAATTTCGTAATGCAATGCGAATGACTGAAGATAAATTTAATGACTTATTGACTATTGTTGGGCTCAGTCCACCTCGTGTTTATACCACCTGCACTTCTCACCTGCACTTGTCACTTAACGAAGTATAAACAGGCCTTTACGTGAGAATGTGTACCGCGTCGTCGCTATGTGCGTCTTTTTCTAACTAGTATTTAATGCGAAGTTGACGTTTGCTGAAACCGTGATCGAGAGTGCATCGTCGCGCTCGTTTCATACTATCCCGGCAGATGAAAGTGATGAAACTCATCTTACTTTAAGGTTTCTACATTCGTCAGTATTTTGCTGTCTTTCTTGGCTGTTTACAATGAAACGTAAATAGTATCGAATCGGGCTATTCTCCTAAGCTAGTCGCTCTCGTATAAAGGGATGAAATATGAAAGACAAAAACTAGTTTTCTACTCGTCAACTTAGTACACAAGACGCACAGATTAGAATATAATGATACGATATGCGCATGAGAATACAATTTGACAAATTAATTAGTCGTAGTCAGTAACTAAACTCGATTGATCTCTCAAAAAATTTATAAGTCCGAATTAAACTATTGATTGAAATAAAATTACATTAAAATATTAACGTAAAAACGCCTATTTAATAAGACTCGACCGAAATTGTTGCAACCTTGAAAGGTTGACATATGATAATTGCTATTTAATTCCTGATTATGATCTCTTCAATAATAGCAATTTAGAAAGGCAAGACCGGCTTCTGATTAAACAAACACTAGTGCAGTGATTAAAGGAATTTATATTGATATTTATGTTATATTTATTTAACTGCTTCAGTTATTTACCAAATCGAATTAAGTTTTAGTTTTTGAACTAATTAAATATCCGCAAATAAACATTAAGGCATTTAATTCCCAAATTTTGTGAGACTGGGCTACAGCGATAGGGATTGTTTCCTACTATACGATAATTAAATGGGAGCCGTCCTTTTCTCACCCAAAACAATTCACTACGCCTGAAAGGGACGGCGAGCTGTTAATTAAACTGGCCATCGAGGACCAGCAGGCTTATTGTCTAACGTTTGTGACGCTTGCCTTCGCAATCACTATTCCTTTCTGTCAAATGGTGTACAATGATGACAGAAAGAGATGGTGAAACCGAAGGCAAGCGTCTGAAGCGTTAGACAATACGGCCTCTGTTGTCAGGAAAATAAACTTGCACATATAAATAGGTCTTGTGGTCGGCCAATAACAACGTGACTTAAGTCCATCCTAGCCACTTTCATTAACTTTTAAACGGGTTTGCCTTCATGCTTATACATGGAATGAATTGTGGAGTTGCCATAAGTTTGACAATTCCTAGTGTTATTTTTTAGCTCTTCCAAAATATTATAAATAGCATCATATCAATTAATGGTTCATCAGAACCTCAGGTTATTATAACCAAACGTCTGGACCGATTTCAATGCAGTTTGTTTATTTAATTTCAGGCTACCTAGTGCTTAATTATTTCCAAACCAGACGTTTTCCATATTATATTTTCAAAACATTAAAAAAAGAAACGAGTAACTTGAGGTCCTGCTTTACCTGTACCTCTACCATGAGTGTACACTAATTTACGTGACCGTACTCGCTAGCGACGGCGTAAATTATTTGTATGGAGAATTGTATAGCGCCTCTAGCGGTCACTTACGGAAGTACAATTCTCCATACAAATCATTTACGCCGTCGCTAGCGAGTACGGTCACTGTAAACTAGTGTAAACTCATGGTAGAGGTACTGGATATGTTTATATTATTGCTTTAATTAAGTAAATGCAATTTATTCTACTTTAATAAAAAATATCGGAGCGGTGAGTATCCTGGATATGTGAATTTGAACACCATCCTCCATCACGTACATACCCAGTAGAATCTATAACCTTTCCACTAGGTCCGATTTTAATAAGCTCTTACATTTCGAATTTGTATTGTACCTTCAAAGACTCACCTGACCGACAAAAAAGACAGATCCAACTACCGCTTTCGCTAGTATGTATTCCAAAATCTAATATTGCTACATACATATACTAACAAAGCAACAACTGAACAGTAAACCGTCTTCTAACAAGATAAATGTACAGTCAGCATCATATATTTTGTAACAGCCAAATTAACAAATTATTAACTAACGGTTTTTAAAGAAAATAAAAGTCTTATCACGAATAATTATTGCAGTAGACACATTAACCTATATATTAGAACAATTCTTATAGACCACATTTTTAATTTTCATTAAATTTTTGTGGAATAGTCGAGAAAAACTAACAAAAATGCAACGTTGCCAGCTCAGCAGGTATAAACGCTCTTAAGTATAGAGTTTCTGTCTGTTAGGTTTATGGGAATAAAATAGCCGTATTTAGTAGTCCTATTTCCTTAACTATCCATGTTGTGTATCGTCTGTTTATGTAGTTAGCTATAGTTTTTTTTTTAATTATTATGAGAGGGAGGCGAACGAGCAAGCGGGTCATCTGATGGAAAATTATCACCACCGCCCATAAATATCAACAACTCAAAAAGTAAGTAGTAGTAGTAGTTTTTTTGTCTTAGTTGCTGTTATATTGTTCTTCTAAAATGTCCTATTAATAATAATTTCTCTAGAAGCGCAACTAAGCCCATAAATGGTTCCACGAAAGAGGTTGCGTCGCGGGAAATTTCAATATTCATATTATTTGATTTTTCGTTGTTTGATATTTTGCAAAAATGTCACCATGTGTGACGAGTAGTGTGGAAGGCACACATATATTAAAAACACAGTTTACCTTTCATAATTTACGTAATAAAAAGTAGTTCGCAGTTTTGATTTTCATGGTGTCTGCTCAGTCAAGATTGCTTTTTTGGAGTCTTGTATTTTTTTTATTTTTTCAACTCCAAATTTGTTACTTTTACGGTCATCCCGTGAAATCCATATATTTCACAACCAGTGACCAGTGGTGGTGTAGGGGTTTAGCACGCAGCACGGAATGCTGAGGACCTGGGTTCGATTCCCAGCGCTGGTCTCTTTTTCTGAGTTTTTCTGTGCATCCATGTTTTAGTTTGTATTTCGTGTGAAATATATAGTCTGCTCAGGTAAAACACATCTGTTTTTGGTATGGAGGATGTCATTTTTCACTGTCACAGATTCCCAACAAATGGAATGTAGCATGGTTCTTTTATTTCGCGTAAATGGAACTAAAATCAAAACGGAAACGGTACATAATTGAAGGAGCATCACTTTTCAATAGAAATTAATTATTATTTCGTAGAAAATAATATCACTTATCGCTTTGAAGTGCTATGTTCTCCTGTTTTATATTGTAACTAGCTTTTGCTCGCAACTTCGAAGACAATAATGTTAGTTGTTTGGATGAAATTTGGCACACAGGTAGTTTTATTACATGGATTAACACATTCGGCTCAATAGTTTCAGAGGTTCCGCTACAAACAAAGAAAGTTTAGATATTTCCTTATCCCGTGGGAATTTTGAAAAATCCTTGCTTAGTGCACCTCTACAATACTCAAGGTACATATATGCCAAATTTCAAGTTTCTAGCACCAGTAGTTTAGGCTGTGCGTTGTCTGTCAGTCAGTCGGTCAGTGACGGTACTGTTTTAGAGCGCACTCAGACAGAGCGGTTTTGAGTTCCGAGTTCTGCGTTCTTTCGAGTGTACCGAGTCTCTTACGATAACGCACACAGCAGGCGACTAGAACTCTCGAGCGGTCAAACATAGAATTCTGAACTCCAGACCGCTCTGTCTGAGTGCGCTCTTATAGGAATAGATTGTCTTTAAAGCTCATCTTTTATTTACTTACCTATTTATGTACTTAGTGTTCAAAGTTGTAAGTATTAATATGCTATGGATATTTACATCATCGCTCCGATATAAATTGACGTTAACTTTTGTTTCCGTTTTTTAATGTTGTCCATTAATGTACAAAGTTATAATGATGCTTGAAACCTCTAAATTTTATTTGTTACAAAGACTGATAAATTGAATTTAGTTTTGTTTCTGGCCATAATTAGACTGTGATTGTTTTCCCCCTCTTTTTCCAATCTACTGACCAATTTCAGTAAGTCTTCGGCGCATGATAGAATATTTTGAAGTAGATCATATTGTTTGTAATCTGTAACAGCACTTTAGTAATTAAAATGTCTAATAATAGGCACGTTACATCACTTTTTACAAAAATGTCTTACCTTTATTGTTTCTAAATTATGATAGTTAATATTTAGTATTAATTAATGTGTAAATATTACGACGTCAATATGAGGGTTCCACTATCAGCAACCAACTTGCATTTTTTGAATACGATTTACCGTATGGTTGGACTAACATAACTAAAGAACGAATAGAAGGAAGGAGATAATGTTGTACTAACTTTCGAGAAAGCCAGCCTTTTTCATAAACGGCTCAGGTGCGATCACTTACCGTATACTCGTATATAAATTGTTTTGCTATTTAGAAAATCTATTAGACAATAATATCAAAATATCGCTCAGTTTATTATTCAACGGCAGAATCGACCCAAAAATAACGCCTTCTTACAAAAATAAAAGTAGCAAATTCTCGCATCATTCTCAGTCCTTTCGAAATGGGAATGACGGGGTTCTTTCTTCAGCTTTTGTAACTTCTAGTATTATTAAAAAAATGCCAATAATGTGAAACAGATGCAGTCACGTTAAAAATAGGCGGCTCATAACTTGAGCTTTTGAATATCTTGATCAGATTTTGATCTAGATGATTAAATATGATGATGGAAACCATACTCGAGTTGCTGATAGGGGACTCGGTAGTTTCATCAATTAAGACTTTCTAATATTATTATTCATCTTCATCTCCCATGTTTCGCCTGAATGGCAGCATTGCTCTATATTCAATAGTTCTAACAACGTCGAAGTCTATGATCGCAATCTAAGAATCTGTGATATGATATCATGCAAGCGAAATTATTTCCACCCAGCGGGTCTAGGAAACTTCATGATTGATTGTTAGTTGTATTGACTTTCTCAAACTGTCCGCAGTATGCTTGTAAATAATATATGTATCCTTAATTCAAAGTTCGTGATATGAAATATTAAGTTGCTATCAAACATGCTGTACAGTGGGTTACATTACGCTTGTGTCTAATAAAAATCATTATAACATAACAGTATAAATCTGTTGTTTTATTCATAAATCTATTGAACAAAATTAAATTAAATGTTTTTCATTTTCATGAATTTCCAAGCAAAACTGAATAATGACTGGATTGCTGGAGGTGTATTGGCTTGATGCTCCTAGCATTCCAAAATTTGTTGGTGTCCGGATGGAGTGGGTGAGGACTTACTGCGCGCTTTCCGAGGATTAACACTGGTGTACTTTTTACATATAATCAATCACCTGCTGCTTCCCACGCGTGATGCCGTATAAATTTTAATGTAAGACAACAATAGTGATGTTTATATACAACAATAATATGGTATTTATGATAGAGAAAAAAATTTCTGCTCTTAATCAACAGGCATCAAGAATGCTTAAGCTACCGATCTCGTTACCTGTGCCACAACCTGTGCGGACTATACGGTCATACTGCCTGTAAATCAGCAAATATCGTCTAGGTATTAATTTTGATTGATTCGTGCGCTGACAAGAAGCCAGCAAAAAATATTTAAACCTGTTAAAATGTGAAATAAATACGAAAATGATGAAAATAATGTATATGAAAGTGATATAAATATCTTAATTTATTCAGTTTTGATAGAATGTAACCGCATTAGGTGATCATGCTGATAAATAAAAACATTTTACATTAGGTAGTACCTATATCAAAATCAGGACAGTTATGCGACTTTTCTAGAAAATATATTCAGCCATTTAAAATTAAAAGTTGAGACGGATGAGACTGACCCAATAAGATATAAGTAACCTTTAGGCGAGCCCGGTCATAATCGGTTTTAGCCAGTTTAGCTTTAGGTCAAAATCTGAGTAAATACGATTCTGGTTATACCAGATTCACCATAAGTCTGTTTCTGGATATGACTCATGAAGTGGACGTTACTTTCTCTTTAAGCCAATTTCTGAGTACCTAGGTCAGATTCTGGGTGGGTCACGGTCATAAATAAGTTTGATTCGCCAAATTGCATTTTCTCATTATATCAGATTCGTATCACGTAGATTTCTGAATATGTCTAAATCTTATACAAACAAATTTTGAAAGTTTTATTTCTTAGTAGGTCAGTTTTTGTAAAAGTCGAATTCTGAAAAGGACAGTTAGCAAGAAAAAATATTCCATGTAAGTTTTAAAGAGGTATTCAAGACCGATAACACCATTTTTTTAACCATACCCTACCGTACAGTTGTATTGATTTTCAAAGTGAGTGCTATTAGGATCATTATAAAAAAATGTACATAAGTAGTTAAGGGCTTAATCAAAAAAAAACACGATCACTTCCTTTGTGTAACGAATGTTAGTCATACAAAATATATGGGTAACTTTCATTAAACAAAAGAATCACTTAAGTTTTGTTTTTATTAAATTCCCTTAACGTGTACAATTTTTTGAGAACGACTCATTATTCATTTAGTATATTAGTGTAGGAAAAAATATTTTTATTTAAAAATGTGGTTTGTTTTAATTCCCTTTGACTGTAGACTCGCCTAATCTACCCATAACTTGACATACTAAATAATCTGTCCTTCTTACAATATGACCTAAACAAAATCTAATCAGTCTAGAATCTGACGTACTCAGAATTTGACATACTGAGATGCTGGATTATTATTATTACGTATCTGACCTAATCCGAATCCAACATCTTAAGAATAGAAAGTGCTCAGAATTTAACTTATTGAGAAACTAACATTTTAGGAATGCGATTAACTCAAAAACCAACCTATTCGGAACCATGCCTACTGAGAATCCGGATAAAATAGAAACTGGCAAATTTGATAGTCTGACTTGATCAGATTTTGGCCTACAGCTAAACTAGCAAAATCCGATTATGACCGGGCCCGCCTAAAGGAGATATACCATATAACTGTTACGTTCATTCTTGTCAGAGTCTTGTCCAAGTGTGCATTAATCGAATTTCTCTGGCTGTCCAGGATCCGTCATTGGACCGTTACGCTTAAATGGCTCAATAAATCTTTCACAGTGTTTGTATACAAAGTACTAAAGAGATCTATTTGTAAATTTAGCGTATCTTATTAAAACATCCAAATTACTACTAAGCATTTATGCAACATAAATATTGTTTACGACATAAAAGTAGTGTTGAAAGTATGGGTTAATTGAACAACCAATACTCGCAATACTTTATAAAATATACTTCATGTTTAACAATTTATACTTTTGATCTACAATACAAAAGAAACTTAAAAAAAAAGACTATTTTCTAAAATGTCACAAACAAATCTTGTCCTATACCATAGATCTTGGGTTCCTACTAATTAACATCAACCCTACCGGCATTATAATTATAACATATACAAAACAATCAATATTTTTGTTTCCGTCTTGTTTATCAAATTATTCCTAAACGCTGCACGATACAATTTGGTTAATAGCCTGAACCTTCATTTGTAAGAATCGTTCCTGCTGCGGTACAACGCCTGATTGGTGCACTCGATGTGACAAACTATTGTAACTCTACTGTTATTCCGGAGATGTCACTAACACGTCATAAAAACTAAAATGGTTTAAACAACTTACAAAAGACATAAGTCAAACCATTAAAATAACATTAATTCCTACAAATCTTTATTAAAAATGTTAATTTGCTCGTAGCACAAATATACTTTCTTCCTTGACTCATCACAGACCAATAGTAAATTCCGTTACGAATTCCAATGTTCCGACCGATATCGTGCGCGGCGCAGTGCACCCTCCGGTGACTCGAAGCAATTAAATATAATAGCATCTGTAACTAAGTCGTCGAGGAAGAGGCTTCTGATCAAATGCAAAATGTTAGTGTTCGGACGGCTTCAGCTCTTTGATTTGCTTTATAAGGTAAGCCTTTTCGTCGTTGAACTGCTCGTCCTCGGAGCGATCCGTGTGGAATTTGGTCAGGAAGTCTACCAGCTTGTCTTGATTCCTTAGCAAAATGTCCAATATGGGTTTTGGCTTGTTTGGATTGGCTACAAACACCTGTAATGACAGTTAAAAACATTTTAATGGACCTCCTTTTCTGTGGCTGTCTGACTTAGCTACAAACATCTTGCAGACTAATTGACAGAACCCCATGTATATTAGTTAGTTATCCTATTTACAACTAACATTTTTAGTTGAAAACACCAGCAAAGTGCGAGTCAGACTAGAGTACACCTAGGGTACTGTTCAAATTGAAGTCGGAAAAATTTGCTTGTACTTAAATTTTCTGAGTATTTTTTTTTTTGCGGATAGTGACTTTTGTGATGTAGAGGTCTTACCAGGTCTTACTTATTGTCAAATTTCATCATTCTTATTAGCAGTTTCTTACGTGAGTGACAGAGTTGCAATTTTTCAAGGTACATGTTCCTACAAGGGCTGAATGGACCGAAGGACTGACACTGCCGAAAGACAGTGGAATTTTATGGTACACGGATGGATCTAAAATGAAATCCGGTACAGGAGCCGGCATTCATGCCGAGGACTTCAACAGTAGTGTAAGCATGGGAAATTATACAGCTGTCTTTCAAGCAGAGACGTATGCAATTATCTCCTGTACACTCTTGTGATATAGATAGGAAGGTAAAGGAAAAAACCATCTATATACTCAGTGACAGTCAAGCAGCTCCCAAGGCACTCACATCGCCAAGGGTTGACTCAAGACTGATCTATAATGGAGTACAAGCATTAAACAAGCTTGGCAGACGGAACAAAGTGAGACTGGTATGGATCCCAGGACACAAAGGCTTCATCGGAAAAGAGAAAGCAGATGAGCTAGCAAGGGAAGGGTCAATGAACAAAAACATAGGACCCGAACCGTATGTGGGACTCTCACAGGGAACCATAAAGAATGCCATAAACAACCACACCAGACTTAAACACTTCACTTACAAACACATTCACATTCATTCACTCACATTCATTCACACACACACACACATACACACACACATACACACACACGCACACACACACACTCACACACTCACTTACTTACACATTTTAAACATACATAAAATATCAGTATTTAGTTAATGTTGGATTAATTTTTGTAGGCTTTAATGTATTAAAGCAACTAATAGTCAAAGAAAAAAAAAATTATTATTAATTTTGTTTTTATTTTTATTTGATTACTTATTCTGAAGTTTTTGTTTGAGTTGAAAATATTTAAGAATTTGAATTTAAATCTAATACTTTCTTATGTTTACCTATTATATAGTTTATTGTAATTGTTGCACAGTTTTTAGTGGATCGGGGTCTCCTGTCACAGGTATCTCGCATACCTACTAGGAGGTCCCTAACCTATTGTTTTGAATTTTTATGAGCAATAAATATATTTTCATATAACAAGAGTGGAAAACACTGGTGGGTCTAAAGCACTCAAAACGATTCATTGAAAATGTCAACACTAGCTGGACTAAAAAACTCTGGATACTCAGTAGGAAACAACTCCGACACATTGTCGGGGCATTTTATTTTGATACTAAACACATATTAGTGAAGATGGGACTACAGGACAATGAAGATTGTAGGATATGTGGTGAAGAAGACGAAACAATGGAACACATTATGTGTGAATGTGACGCCCTTGCCAGATTAACAATGAGACTCTTTGGCGACGGATACCCTGCACCAGGAGACTTTAAGGCACTACCACTACGTCAAATCATCCAATTTATGGATGAGGTGATAAAAGCAATGGAGTAAGTGCGAAGGAGGGGTAATTACACAAAAGATCCTTACGGGTCAAAGTGTATCCGCTAGGGCCCCTATTAGTAAGATAAGATAAGATAAGATAAGAGTTGCAATTACTAGAACGCAAATAAACTCGAAGCACAGTACATTTAATTTCTGACACATTGTAGAACGTTTTCACAGTAAGCGTCATAACGATTTCCTTATCAAGCAATGCAATGTCATTGTGACATTTTCTGTGACAAAGTTCACAATGGGTCACGATTCAGTTTGTTTGACTGTACTTCCTGGCTTTATAACATACCTTAAAAACATGGAAAGCCTCGAACTGAATATTGCGTGATTTCTCTTTTAGCATGTTCATCATAAGTTTGAGGTTGTCGGGGTTGGTGATGTAGCGGGTCATGATGGAGAAGTTATGTCGGTCGAGCAGCAGCTCCCCCAGGAGTTTCAGGCTCTGCCGCCGAGTCACATAGTTTTCAGAGTTCAGCAGCCGCTGATAATGGCTGAACACCTTATCGTAGTTCGCTTCTAAAAATTCGGCGCACAGCATTTTATGACGGGTTAGCAGTTCCTGAAAATCAATGTTGAAATAAGCTGTAGACTATAATATGATAGTCTAAAAAGTTGTTGGCATTATGAATAATTTAGACTACAGTTATATCATTTTTAACTGAATTAAAAAAGGAGGTTCCCTGGTCAACTGTGTGTTTTTTGTTTGTATGTTCTTTACAGCTTAAGGACTTATTTTGGTGATCCTTTTTTGATTTGATTGGATATGTATTACCGGAGGTCTCATATAGGTACATTTTATCCAAATTGGTTCAGCAATTATAACTTTATTCACATTTGACGTTTAACATTTAAAAAGAGTTAAAAACAAAATGTAAGATACTGAAAAAACTATTTAGGTACATAAAAAAACCTTAGTTGCTTAAATTATTAGTTTACATAACGAAATTTATATGAAACCCTTTTTAAATACAAACCTTAAAAGTAGAAAAGGCATCTGAGGCAATATCAAAAGTGGAAACTTCTACATAACGGAAGAAATTATAAAAATCGTCTGAATACAACATTATCTTAGCCAAGGCCTCGTATCTGGCGCATTCCCGCAGCATCGTACCGCAGTTAGACGCTATCTCTTGGTGTTCATACCTGCAATATAAACATAAGTATGTTCAGATACAAGTAAATTAGAAATCTGTAATCAGTAACCAAGTAAAAGTATGCTGCAGGTGATAGAAATCCAGATGCTTTGCTTGAATAATTGAGAACAGAAACAATACAGGAAGCTTGCACTTGCACAGTTTGCATGGCATTTACAAATCAATAAGTGATTTTAAAAGAAAATCAAGATCACACTTTGGCTAAAATCAATAAAAGGAACTATAAATGTTTTCTAAATTTACTTCTTTTTAATATGTATGTATATTACAGTATGTGCCCTAACACAAGTATCCACTTATTTGTACAACTAGTACAAGAAGTGGATAAGTTAGGGAACCCACAACCCACAGTACATAAATTAATCATTCAAGAAGTGGGATTAGTTAGTTAGGCAGATGTTCATTAATGTCTTTCTCAAAGTCTTCTTGTCTTGTCTTCTGTTGCTGCTTGATGTTTGGAAGAAACAAATTTTTTTTTTACTAACAGAATTTAAATTCTAATTTTATGTCCTGAAATCCCACATAAAAAATATAATCATACTAGCTGTAGCCCACGACTACGTCTGCGAAGAATAATAGGGGTATGAAAAATAGATGTTGACCGATTCTCAGACCTACCTGATATGCACACAAAATTTAATGAGAATCAGTTGAGCCATTTCGGAGAAGTTTGGTAACAAACACCGCATCACGAGAATTTTATATATTAGATTGTACTAAATACACAGAATAATCTGTATGGATGTTGAATAATGTATTTTTGTTTTTAAATGAATTTGTCTTTGAAAATGTATTATAATACTTACCCAGACATCAAAGTGAAGAGGATCTCTGGTTTTGTGCAGATGTATTCGACTGTTGGTGACCGAGTGCCAATCTGACGTCTGAGCACATTGTTGAACACCTGTGCCACATCTTTCTTGCCTTCAAAGTCAATGCGGTTCAGGTTCTAGAGTTTAAATAAAAGCTTGTAAATAATAATACATTTGAATAGATATGTATCTACATTTAGTTTTATAAAGTGACAAGTCAATATCTTGCATCATTCTTTAAATTACAAAGAAAACTTCACTAAAAAATATTATAACTAAATATTTTTGATTAAATAATATTTGTCTTATCTGTTAATTTAACCTCCTGAGGTCCAGAGTCCTATAAACAGGACATATTGTAATGTTGGAATCAAACTCGCTCATAGTGACATAAATTAAGTTCATTGAAACAAAGTTTGATGTGGGCTACACACTGCAGGAGGTTAAAACACAAATTCATAGCTATTCCACTATACTTCAATACCTCTGCCTTGTGCATTGATCAAATGTAAGATATTGATACATACCAACCCATAATTTCTTTTTACTTACTTTACATCAAACTAATCTACCAAATTAAATTAATTGTGATAACATTCTATCCATTGAGAAATCTCACAATGCATCATCAAAGTATAAACTGATTATCTAATTAATGCAACTGTATACCACATAAAATATTATGTTAGAAAGATTCCTAATATTTTATCAAGGGTAAACATGTGTCATGTTAGGTATCTAAAGGCTTTTATTCTGTTGCACCTTTCATCAATCATTTATAATTATAAATGAATCAATTCCTTAATCACAGCTTGAATCACTAATTTACTATTTAAAAATATTATGAATCATACAAATTTAACAATTAATAATGGAAGTATACAAATTTAGAATGACTAAAACAAACAAACAGAAGATAGTGTGTTAGTATAATTTTGTATTTTTACATACCTGAATCAGAAGCAGAAGCAGGTTTGTGTTGTACAGCTCTTGCGCCAGCTGTGCCACAATGATGTCTGTCTGTGGCTCTGCATCCGAAGTGCCATATAGCATATTCTTTATCAACACCTAGCACAAACATATAGGTCAGTACCTATCAACAATCTATGCATGTGAATGCTACTATTTCATACAAGCTGATTACACTTCACATACCAAGTTCTTGCTCACATCTTCTTGAGCTTTTTCTGCCTTCTTGTCGCCTCTTTCCAACGCAGTCACTGCATCTTTCAAAGATCGCACAAGCTCCGCTGGGCTCTTCTGTGACTTACCAAAAAGAGGCATAGTATTCTGATAATTTAGACAGATGATCTAAGCAATCCTGTCTACATAAGATTGTACCTGCAATCAACAGTGCGACGTAAAACACAGGAATCCAATATCACTGCATTATTTCGTACTTACACTATTATTCACAAGATAGCAAAGGAAATAAAATGTGATTTGTCAAACACGAAATACGTTAACGAAGTTGACATAGATGCGCAAATTATAGTTTTATAGGTAGAAAGTCGTATTTAAGATTTGAAGGTGTTCGTAAATAAAGGCCAGGCACTGATTGTAACTCACTTTCAGATTAAATTATTACAATTTCCCCTAGAGCACAGGCGAAACGAACGAACAGCTGTGATGTCAATACAAATATTGCCAGTGAATTGAATTGGATTTTACTGATTAAGCTTAGACACTAAAATGCAATTTGCAATTATAGATTTTTACGACTTCTCCTGTTGATTCCGACTTAAATTTTTTAAATATTTAAACAATTTGAATTTTTCTTTCATAATTTTCATTACTAATTACGTTATTTAATTTTTATTATTAGAAGCGGTTTTTAAATGAACTTGAATAACATACATTTATTTTATATCAAATATTAATTATTATTATTATTCGCATTCCTGTCAAGTACGTCAACGTTGTCAGTCATAAAATTATTTTAGATTACGAAAAAATATAATTTTTATTGCAAATTTATGCGACTTACGGAATGAGCGAGCGAAGTTTAACTTCGCTATCGCCATGCATGAGCGTATGCAGTGTAGTAGAGGTTGAAGCATCTCTACGCGATTGTGATGATGAGTTTCAGGATCATAGCTCTGGGGGCTTTGAGAAGCGGCTTCGGTTCTCTGGTGAACAAGCGGATGTAGACAATGATGATAATGTGGGATTCACAACAGTCACACGTAAGAGACCTCGAACGCCAAACAATAAAATAACGATGGTAGATGTAGTAGAAGACGATGGTATTGAGGTGTACCTAATTGGTCAAGAAGTGCTACCCAAACAGATAGCTCTAGCGAAAATTTTGAGAGCAGAGGCAATTAGTGGCATTTTGAAGATTAAGTATAAAGGTGACCATAAAGTCCTATTAGTCTTTGATTGTACGGAAAATGCACAAAAGCTGCTCAATTCTACAAAAATGACTGAACTAGGATATAGATGCGAATTTATCGAACTAGATAAATGCTACGGCATTCTTAAACACATAGATTTGGATGTTGACGTTAAAGACATTCCGTCTTTATTTACTGCAGCAGATGCTGACATTGTGTCGGCAATGCGCTTACGAAGGTTGTCCACAGAAGGAAAATGGGTGGACTGCGAGACAGTCCGTCTCTGTTTCAGGAGCTCATTTTTGCCCTCTTATGTCTATGGTTACGGCTGCAGATTCAAAATTGAGCCCTACACTTTCCCGGTTTCACAGTGCTCAGGTTGTTGGAAATTTGGACATTTAGTAAAATTCTGCCCCACAAAAAAAATTGTTTGCCCCAAATGTGGCTCGGGCCATGTGAACTGTGAGAAAATTTCATTTAAATGTATTAATTGTAAAGGACCCCATATGGCTCTTGATAGATCTTGTCCTACATTCATCAAGGAGAAAGAAATAAGACAAATAATGTCGAAAAACAACTGTACCTACAAAAAAGCGGTATCTTTGTACAATGGAAACAAGCTCATCTACTGGCTTCAGACGGTCTCAGTCTTGTTTGGATAACTTGGCATTACTAACATCTCATATTCAGCTAGGATTTAGTAAAAAACAATCAACTGTTGCATGTTTTCTCGATATTGATAATGCATACAATAATATAAATATTAGTTCATTAATTGCAATTTTACAAAGGATAGGCATAGGCAATAAGATATGTAGATACCTATGGAATTTTCTCTCCGATAGACGTTGTAGAATTTTGTTGAGCGGTGGAAGCGATCCTTTGATGAGACATACACACCAAGGATTAGCCCAAGGAGATCCTATATCTCCTCTTTTATTTAATATTGCAACCATGGAGATAGGTAATAGTATTACTGGTGTTTGTGTTTCACAATATGCTGATGATTTTGTTTTGTATAAAACAGTGGAAAGAGGGGGGATTTTCGAAACAGTTAATTTTCTTCAATCAGCTATTGACTTAATTATTGGGTTTCTTGAAAATGTTGGTCTATATTTGTCTGAGACTAAATCTAATGTTTGTGTCTTTAAAAGATCAAGAAAAGATATCAATGTGAACATAATTGTGAATGGCAAGTCACTGAAGGTTGTTCGTAGAACTAAGTATTTAGGCTTATGGCTTGATTCACCCTTAAGGTGGGGTGTACATATAAACGAGATTTGTGAAAAGAATTACAAACATTTAAATATTTTAAAAGTCTTAGCAGGACGGTCGTGGGGAGTTCACCCTAAACACCTTCGACGTCTTTATATCTCGCTTGTGAGAAGTCGCTTGGACTACGGCAGCTTCATTTATGGAAGCTGTGCTATCTCTCACTTGAAGAAATTAGATGTATTACAAAATAGAGCTTTAAGAGTGTGTGGTGGTTTCATACGCAGTACCCCTGTTTTAGCAATGGAAAGTGAACTCTCCATTCCGCCTCTGGCCGTGCGCCGCTATTGGTTAGGTTGTAGATTTTTATTAAGAATCAGTTCAAAATCTAATTGCCCTATTGTCGCTGCGATACACAGCATTTTGGCCGGACGTAATCAATTTACTGCTAAAAATTTCCCGCTGCTGGCGGAAATTTATGATGAATGGAAAGATTTAGCTGTGTATCGCAGTGACAAATTAGAAATGTATTCTTTGGATACTTGGGTATCATCTGTTGACGCCAGGGCATGTATAATTGACAATATTGATCACATTGATGTCCCCAAGAGGCATCTACTGAACGAAGCATTAAAAAATTATACATTAAATATGCTTAGTGAGCAATATCACCATTCATACCAAATATTTACGGATGGTTCTAAGTCTGTACAGGGTGCTGGAGCGGCCTTGTTTGATCCTCAGACTGGAGTTTCTCTCATGTGGAAGCTGCATAATGACGCGTGTGTTATGCGAACTGAACTCGTTGCTATTAAAGAAGCTTTAACTTACGCAAATAATATAGCTGATAGTTTAGTAGTCGTAATATTGTCGGACTCAAGGAGCGCGCTCCAGCACCTTAGTCGGTGTGTGTCTGGACAAAGAGGGATGCCTGTTGCCTATGAAGCTCTTCAGGTGATGCACAAGATGAATTCTAGAGGCAGGGTCGTCAAATTACAGTGGATTCCTTCTCATGTAGGGTTGGCTGGGAATGAAGTAGTGGACAAGCTTGCCAAGGCGGCTGTAGTGGATGGTTCTGTAACAGATTCTGAACCCCTTTCTAGTGAATTGGTTCCCAGAATTAAAAGAAGGAGCCTACAGAAATGGGAATACCATTTTGGTGAGCAGGGTATATCTAGGGGTGTAGGAATCTGGTACAGAACTATCCATGATAGCCCCCGGTGGACGCCTTGGTTTGACTCAGCCGGCCTTGCTAGAAGAGTTTTGGTGTCTGCTTTTAGAGTTCGTTCCGGACACATCCCTACAAATAAGTTTCTATATATGATGAAAATTAAATCATCACCACTATGTGATGATTGTCAGAAGTGTGATGACTTGATCCATGTGTTGTTGGAGTGTGTCCGGAATTCGGACTTGAGAAGAGTTCTTGGGGATTTGGGTTCCATGCACAATGGCCAGGTGAATTGTTGGCTATCTGAGCCGTTGTCAGACAAAGCAATCGGCATTTACCATTTTATTGATGGGTCCCTTGAATAGGGAATTGTGTAAGCACCCATGAGGCTGACATGATCACCTGGAGTGTTCAAAGCCTCGACAAAAATCAGAAAAAAAAAAAAAAAAAAACAAGAATGAGCGAAACCACACAAAGAATGACATTGACCATGCTTACAGCAAACCGACGCATTTTAGCAGGACGACAATTGGGACACCTTCATACAGCGATGTTTTGAGAAGTCAAAAATCTTCAGTAACTGATAGTACCTCTATCCCTTTAGGACAGGTAAGTCATCATATCATGGATGAAACTGAAGATAACTTTAAAGAGGTCGCATCTGATTCGTCAGTATCAGTCACTAAACAAAGTTACATTAGAAAAAGACGCAAAAAGCAAGCGAAGAGGAGGCAGTCAAACTTTAAATCTTCAGAGAAGGCAGCAGATGCGGTAAATTTCGAATTTAATACGGGAAATGAGCAGGAAACAAAACATGAAGAAAAGTCTTCATTCAGATTATTTTTCAAAAAGATTAAGGACGTTTTTAAATTGGAAAGCACTTTGGAAGATAAGGTCAAAATTTTATGTAAAATGTTAGTTGAGGAGTTAAGTGTTTTTATCTTTAAGTTGTTGAGAGATGGAAATGTGTTAAATAATTTACTAAATAGTTTACTATGGCAGTAAATCCCCAAAGGATATATACGCTTAGTATTTTACAATGGAACTCGCAAAGTCTTAGGCCCAAGTTAGTGGAATTTGACAGGTTGGCTGATGTGATAAAGTCATAATTATAAATAGCATTGCGAGCATCCGTTTTTTGTATAGTTGTTTTTGCCCTATAGGCTAATGTGACAAGTTGTACGAAGCCTGTTTCAAAAATAAATTAAAAAAAAAAAAAAAAAAAATATTAATTATTAAGCCTGGCAATTAAGTCCTCAAAGCTGTCAAGTCAAGTTTCGTGTCCTGAGGCCCTACCACGAAGTGCATAATTCGAACTTCGTTTCGTGCCGTCCCGCTCACGCTAATGGTATTTATTACGAGAGTGAGAGAGACCGCACGATCCGAACTTCGAATTTCGTAGTAACCCCCCTGGGGGGTTACAACAAAATTGGAAGTTCGAAGTTCGGATCGTGCGGTCCCTCTCACTCTCGTAATAAATACCTTTAGCAAGAGCGGAACGGCATGAAACGAAGTTCGAATATCGCGCTTCGTAGTATAGGGCCTGTCCATAGAGTAAGATAAATATACCAAAAGGAATAGAGAGCGTACTCAACTACATAGACGTAGTATAAGGTTAGACCAGTTCTATTTAAGACGAACAAAAAACCGTCATGTGTCTCTTTCTAGCACATGCAAAATCTCACTGTGAAGAAAAGAGTGAAGCATAGACAAACACCGCCATCTTAAACGTCAGTGTGTCAAATTCTGAGTCGCCGTGGTAGCCAGCTGGATACCAACTTTGTTATTAGTTTTCCTTTAATTTTATGTGTTTTATGCCACTTTGAAGAGTGAAATTTAGTTAATTTCATATGACTAGAACCAAACCTTGTGTGGCTATCGGTTGCAAGAGTAGAATGGGTGTATTAACAGAAAGTGACCAAAGAATATCTTTCCATAGGTAAGTTATCGACTATCATAATGAACTTATTGCGCAATGTTTAGATTATATGATCTGCTCTCAATAAATAAATTGCCGTTCTAAATATCGTGAAGTCATAAAGATCACGTAAGGCCAAAGATTTATTAAAATAATCAACAACAAAACATCTGTTCATGACGTTATGACAGTTCATGTACTTAAAATTTGGTAATAGGGATGTGGTTAAATAAATCGATATTGTATGTCCGGTTCAGTTTTGTCACTTTTATTTAAAATTAATATGTTTTAGTTAAACTTTTTATAGGCTCTGAGAAGCACTACAAGAAAAACTAAGTAAGTTGTATTATGACTACTATAATGTTAATTGTGGATGTGTATTGTTCTCAGGTTACCTAAAGATCCTGATGAAATAGTGGATACAGAATGTGAACTGGTTTTATTTAGTGGTCAATAAATGATAAAAGTACGTAAAATGCAATCATAATTATTATTTCATAATTGTCGTTTTACTTTTCCCCTTGTATCCATTATACTACTCGTACATAAATACACAAATAAATATAAATAACTAGCTGTTGCCCGCGACTCCTTCCACGAAGAATGGGGGGAGGGGGGATAAAAAAATAGCCTACGACCTATTCTCAGACCTACCGAATACAGAGAAAAAAGTTTGATAAAAATCGGTCGAGCCGTTTGGGAGGAGTTCGGTAACACACCGTGACATGAGATTTTTATACATATATTAGATTAGATTGATACGCCTTATCGGGACCTAAGTATGGTTAAAAAAATTGTACGTTGCACGTATTATTTGGGCCATTTTAGGCGATGGGCAGATGGTGGTACGGCTCGGGGAGGTTAATTTGCGTTTTGTCTTTGTTGTTGTTTTTGTAAATAATTCTGTATCGTTTTTCGAGTTTGTCGTTATTAGATTCGACTAGTCCGCACTGCCCCGCCATCTGCCAAGAGCGTCTCAGTATGCTTATTTTTAAACTCGCAGACCTCTAATTTACAACTTACAACTACTACTTCCTACTCATTCCAATATCAAACTGCTTTTCGTAATTTTGTAACTAAAGGAAAAGAGTATAAAAGAATCATTAAAATGCTGAATAGTATTCTTGGTATTCTTGGTAGGTTTTCGAATCCAATATTGTCCTTTAAATTATGACACGATAATTATTTTTGACAGCTAAAGTTTATCGATAAAAAAGTGGCACATCTCTAGGACATATATATATATCGATTTATAAATACACTATAATAAACTGGCTTCATTGAATTGAAAGCCAATACAGACAGACGTATATCTGTCTCTATTTGCAGATGATGTTTTCTTTAAGAAGGAGAGAGAGTACCGATGGTTATATTTCGTCTTAAATATGACGCGTCCATTCTATAGTACGTCCATGACTCAACCCAACCCAATTATCTGTCACCCCTTTTCACATGCCGCATGCCGCCATATTTTTTTTTTTAAATACTACTTAGCTGCCATCTGTAAATTGGTGTCATGTGGATGCCATATACATACGGATGTATAGGTGTAACCATTATATGTCTATACTACTCGTATAGTATAAGTAGGAATTTAAAAAAAAAACAAGTATTATTTATTATTTTTTTGTTTCACATGTTACAAATAAGAATCTTGTTGAATTTTGTCATCAGTACCATCGTTATTAGTAATCACTACCACTATGTTTGTAACTTAATGTATAACACATATCGACTGTCGCGATAAACACAAATTGAAACAAAAATAGCGTCCAAATCGCAAACACAATAAACAATAATTCAAAAGCGTCTTTTCACTACGTAAAATCCCGCAACACATTCAGGAAACTTTCAAGACGAGAGCGAATTTCTTAAGTCAAGCAACCATTTCTACGACGTACTGTCGCGATTGACGCGAAAAACTACCACCAACCCCAATGACAATTTCCTTGTGGCAACACTGAGCAGCGCCCTCTAGGTGGAAATATGGTAAGTTAATTCAAAAGAGTAGGTCGTTAAAGTTAGTTTAAATATGGCACGTAGCGTGCAAGTTTTCAATGTTGTAATATAAGGTGAGGAAGCGTACAGCTGTCCGGATTCATCTAACTAAAGCTAAGTATCTAAGTAGGCGGGACGGACAAGGTTCATATATAGGAGTGAGGCGTCTACGGATGCCAAGAGATCCTACTAGGAGTGAGGCGTCTACGGATGCTTAGAGATCCTATCAGGAGTGAAGCGTCTGAGGATGCTAAGAGATCCTATCAGGAGTGAAGCGTCTGAGGATGCTAAGAGATCCTACCGGGGAACGTGGGTTCCCCATCTTATTAGAGGGCGGCGGCTGCGGCTGCCGTGACTGGGTGAGTACGGTAGCTTCAACCGTCAGGCGCTTCGACCCGAGGTGCCGAAGTGCGGCAGGATACCTCGACCTGGGTGCTAGCGTCCAGGCTCACTGACATGGTTGGTCAGCTTCCCTTGGGGGGACTACCCTGAGCTCATGTACAGGGCTTAGGGTTCCTTCTCCAGACCGAGTAAGATGGTTCTCTTTGACTATAAAGTAATTATATGTATATGTAGGGATCGATTGTTTAGATTGTACCATACTCCTAGAGCGTTGTTACCCACAGATCTCGGTGTGATACATACAGCCGCCATAAGCAAAGCGAAGCAGATGAAGGCTCCTTTGGCCCTGGAGTAGAGGGACAGAGAGAGTGAGGATGAAGAATCCCTTATAGGATAGTGAGGGTAATGGGTATGTATGTGTTGCATTCTATTTCCACTCCACAAATACTAGGGGCGTTCAATAAAAAGTGAGAATGAGTATGTTATAAACAACTTTTACTAAATGTCATTTTATTTTTCGACATAGTCACCTTTTAGCATAATACACTTAGTATATCTTTTTTCTAAACTTAAAATAACATTTTTAAAAAAGGAGACTACTTAAAAAATTGAGTACTTAAAAAATCTTGTACTGCAGCGACTACCGCGTCGTCGTCTTCAAATTTCTGGCCTCTCAGGTATTGTTTCAATCTCGGAAATAGGTAGAAATCACTGGGAGCGAGATCGATATCGAACCCAGCATCACGAATTGCAGCCATTGCAACGGCGGACTTGTGTTCCGGGGCATTGTCCTGGTGGAACAGCACAACTTTCGAGAGTTTACCTCGCCGTTTTTCGCGGATCTCATTGCGCAATGTTGCTATTTGTTTGGCGAATAAAGTGCCCGTAATAGTGGCTCCATGCTCGGGATACTCAATCATTAATACCCCTTTACCATCCCAAAAAACAGAGCCCATGACCTTACCGGCAGATGGGTTCACCTTGAATTTCTTCGGAGTTGGAGATGATGGCCTTTTCCATGTCATAGACTGCAGTTTCGTTTCAGGGTCGTAATGATGGAGCCATGTTTCGTCCATTGTTATAAATCGCGCCAAAAAAAGTTCCCGGTCTTGCTGCATCAGGTTCAAAGCTTCTTGACAAATCTCTAGTCTAGTTTGTTTTTGCGTGTCAGTAAGCATTCTTGGTACCCAACGCGCAGATACCTTTTTCATACCCAAGCGTTCATGTAAAATATTATGCACGCTCCCCGTTGAAATCTTTACATTTTCAGCAATAAAACGAACTGTGACACGACGATCCGTCAAAACTGAGTTTTCGACTTTTTTCACAATTTCTTCAGTTACTGCTATGGTAGGGCGTCCGGAGCGGGGGTCGTCCATTGTCGATGTTCTTCCACGTCTAAATTCGGCGCACCAACGTGCGACTGTCGAATACGGAGGAGCATTAGACCCTAAAGTGTCCCGCAAATCCAAATTGACTTGGTCCGTAGAAAATTTTTTCAAATACAAGTATTTGATAACGGCGCGCAGTTCAATTTTCTCCATTTTCGCTAACGTACTCAATAGCATTGCAAAGAAATTACCGTATATTTTTTTAAACAAAAGACAGTTAGTTTTTTTTTTCATAGCAATCAGCTAGATAGATTAGCTTTACCGGCCAGTATTTAATTTCGTAATATTAAAAGAGTTTGCATCTCATTCTCACTTTATATTGAACGCCCCTCGTATATACATAATATATAAACTAATAGATGTCGCCACCTTTCCTCTTGCACGGTTTAACTTGTATAACGCGTGGGCAGCTTGGGGGAGAGGTGGCGACACGTACATCGTAAATGACATTTTGTCTTCTGTGTTGCTAACAAAACCTTGACAAATTTTAAAAGAAATTAGTACATTTTTTGAGAATAAATTAATTACTTGCGTTTGATGAATGAAAATTATAAAATGCATATTAAGATAGAAATTTCTGAAAAAAAACTAACAGAGTGTATTTAAAAGAGATACTAGCACACTAGTGACATCTATCGCATGATTGCAACAAAACTTCAAGACCAAAAAGAGCTGGGGACTACGTAATCTCAAGAGATGGCGCTGTAATTAAGTTTCAAATCTGTCAAAACCAAATGCTCTAACTTGTCTACCCTGGTCCTGTCCCTCCCAGCACGACATGTCAGCATCCAATCCAGATCAATTTTCAAAAGCTTATTTTTAGGTTAAGTAAGCAATATTCGAGGTGGATAGTCGATATTGTGCTAATTAAGCTGGATAATTAACTTAAGTAAAAGATTACTTGAAGCCATGGCTGATGCAGCAGGTGAAAAATTGTCTAAGAAGTGAGTATTGTGTGGCATTTCAAAGAAAAAACTCCATAAACCGTCATGTTCGCCACGAAGCCTCTCGCTGCGTTGCCTGGGCTTTTGGCTCTAAGAAATACGTTTTCAGTCAATCGATTGACAAATTTGACTACAGCAGTGAGCAAACGGTTAGCAAGTTATTACATTATTGTATGTTTTCGTGATGTCCTAAGATTATTCTTGAATATTTCTTACAGTGAATTGAAACGACGACTAAAGGCAGAACAAAAGCTAAAGGAGAAGGCAGAAAAAGTAGCCCAACAGCCGGTTGTTAATATTGATAAGAAAGCTACTAAGATCTCAGAAGAGGAAATAAGTCCAAATGAATATTACAAGTTGAGAACAGCTGCTGTTGCGGCACTTAAAGAAGGCCCAAAGGACCTGCACCCTTATCCCCACAAGTTCAATGTTACGATTTCTTTGGAAGAGTTCATTAACAAGTTCAATAATTTAAGCAGTGGAGAAGTTCATGAAAATGTGACTCTGAGTGTTGCCGGTAGAGTCCATTCCATACGAGAATCAGGAGCAAAATTGATCTTTTATGATCTGAGAGCTGAAGGTGTTAAAATTCAGGTATATAATTTCAGTTTTTTTTTTAGCCTGTTAAAGTTTAATTTCAGTTAAATTACTTTTATTATTTTTTGTTTATTTTTTCTCCAATGTGACCATTTGCCACTTCTACATCTTCCTGTGACATATAAACCTATGGTAGCAAGTAAAGAAAGTTTATCATCCATTAAATATTTTCAGGTGATGGCCAATGCTAAAATGTATGAATCTGAAGAGAAGTTTGTGACAGACACAGACAAGTTGAGGCGTGGTGATATTATAGGGTGCGTGGGCCACCCTGGCAAGACGAAGAAAGGAGAGCTGTCCATTGTACCAAAGACCATCAAGCTTCTGTCTCCGTGCCTGCACATGTTGCCTCACCTACACTTTGGTCTTAAGGACAAAGAGACTAGATTTAGGAAGAGATATTTGGATCTAATTTTAAATGACAGAGTGAGTAATTTGGAATTCATATTATTATTTATAATTTCCCCAACTCATCATTCCATTTTGCCTCATAATAACTGATAGCTGATCACCAGACCTCAGAATTTGTGGGCAAAATCTAATGAAAATAGTGATCTTATTCATTAAATTTAATACTCCTGTTGTCTTGTGGCAAATTTCTTACTAATCTTCCAACTGTCCAACTATTCTATTTTAGCATGATAAAATTTATAACGAAGATAAAAACAAACTTTCACATTTATAATACTAATATTATTTTTATTAAGAAAATACATTAAACATTACTAAAATTAGGAATTGAACTTTTATCATCACAAATAAAAATAATAATCATCTCACAAAAATGTGAAATCTCAAAAATAAGAGCAAAAATCTAAAACTTAACCTGCCACCTGAAAAAATTGATTACTGCAGCTAGATGATTGAATAAATTATGTAATTGTCCATTCATTTTCACAGGTTAGACAAACATTCTACACCAGAGCAAAAATCATTGCATACATCCGACGCTTCCTTGATAACATGGGTTTTTTGGAGATCGAGACTCCAATGATGAATATGATTGCTGGAGGTGCTACCGCTAAGCCTTTCATAACTCATCATAATGATCTCAACATGGACCTGTTTATGAGAATAGCACCAGAGCTCTACCACAAGATGTTAGTAGTTGGTGGCCTTGATCGGGTCTATGAAATAGGAAGGCAGTTCCGGAATGAAGGCATTGACTTGACTCACAACCCTGAATTCACTACTTGTGAATTTTATATGGCTTATGCGGATTACCATGATCTGATTACCATGACTGAAACTATGCTTTCTGGTATGGTGAAAAGCATTCATGGCACGTACAAGGTGTGTTCAAATTTTTGATTAATAAAAATAATAAGCAGCTGTATAATATACACTATTTTAAAAAAAATATGACAAAGTGCTAGTCAGACTCAGACTTCCACACTGAGGGTCCCATACAGTCAAGGGTAAAAATATAAGTACCTACCCACAAAATTAAAAAAATATTGAAATGGATACCTGTTTGACTACATAAAGTACAGCCACAGACAGACCAATTTGCAAAATATAAATTTTTCCCTAAGAACAACTCAACTAACACTTGACTGGTTTTTATTATTTGTTGATATGCAGTATATTCATCTCTGTTATCATTCCTTCTATCCTAACAGATCTTTGAAACTCATAAGTTTTGGAATTTCAGGTCAAATACCAACCAGATGGGCCTGAAGGTGAAGAGGTGGAAATTGACTTTACCCCTCCATTTGCCAGAGTTCCTATGATTTCCACTTTGGAGAGCATCCTGAAGGTCAAACTGCCGCCTGCTGATCAGTTAGAAACTGTTGAAGCCAATACTCTGCTCAGCCAACTGTGTCAAAAGCATGAGGTAGGTATTTAATTTTTCATAAACAGAAATCTTTAGTATATTTAGTAGTAGTAAAGATAAGAAAAAAAAATTAAACTTACTTAAAAAAAAATGATAACGAGAAAACCCTGCCTAAAAGAATATTATATTATTACTAGCTGTTGCTCGCGGCTCGAAGTAGTCTGCGAAGAATAGGGGGTATAAAAAATTGCCAACAACCTATACTCAGACCTACCAAACATGGACAAAAATGTTTCATAAAAATCGGTTAAGCCGTTTCGGAGGAGTTTGATAACAAAACACCGTGACATATAAGACTATTATGTTGTTTTTGTAATGAATTCTAAATCTTAGTACTGTATTTAAAAAGCTTAAATTTCCCATTTTAAAGCTCAATAAGGTAGAGGCGATTTAGCAACCACATGCATTGAGTTGGAAATTGAACATTACTGATTTAATTATATATCACAATTTCCACTGTAATTATTGGAAAAGCTTTAAAAATATCCTTTGTCAGACATGTATTTGATATCTGCTTTTGATTCTGTGGTAGTATGCTCCAGTAAGTGGGGTCTTATTAAGGGTTAAACTCTCAGTCTAAATAGTCTACGACTCCTACGCTGCTCACGCAGTATGATAAAATAAAGTAAAATCCTTTTCAGATTGAATGTCCACCACCAAGGACTACCGCGCGGCTTCTCGATAAGCTGGTTGGCGAGTTCCTGGAAGAGAAATGCATAAATCCAACATTCATAACTGACCATCCACAAATCATGAGTCCCCTCTCTAAATACCACAGAGATATTCCTGGACTCACAGAAAGGTAATTTTTTGTTGTTAAGTGAACCAAACTTACAGAACATAATATGGTAATTAAAAATATCAACAAATTAAAAAGACAAAATATTCTACTGGCAATTAAGATGTGTGGTAATTCGAAAAAATCGCGCGGCTTTTATGATTATTTATTATATAACTATTTTTGCTTTGTTTTCAGGTTTGAACTATTTGTCATGAAGAAAGAAATATGCAACGCTTACACTGAATTGAATGACCCTGCCACTCAGAGGGAAAGATTTGAGCAGCAGGCCAAGGACCGTGCGGCTGGGGATGATGAAGCTCCACCCACTGATGAGGCATACTGCACTGCATTGGAATATGGGTTGCCCCCTACTGGTGGTTGGGGCTTGGGAGTTGACAGACTCACTATGTTCCTGACCAACGCTAACAATATTAAGGTAAGGGGTTTTTTGCTCAGCTTGTAATTATGATAGGAAGAGTGGGCTTCCCTTGAGCTAGGCCGAAGCAAATAGTGCCTACTACTAATACCTATGATAAGAGCAAATCTTTTTTTATTGCTTTCATATTTTGAGGCATACATCAGTGCTTGGCTGAATGTTTATTTTCTTGTGCTTTTATTTTTATCTGTTAATTATTATTATTATCTATACTTCTATTCTATACTAATATTATAAAGAGGAAAGATTTGATTGTTTGTTTGTTTGTTTGCATTGAATAGGCTCCGAAATTACTGGACCAATTTCAAAAATTCTTTTGTCGTTAGAAAGCTACATTATCACATTTATCTCTGAGTGACATAGGCTACTTTTTACCGCGAGAAAATACCTTTTCTTACGGGAAAATTAATTTATCGCGGGCGAAGCTGCGGACGGAAGGCTAGTTATTTATATTATCAGGCAGGCAGTTGAGTTCGTGTTAACTGTGTATTTTTTTTGTATTCCACAGGAGGTGCTATTGTTTCCTGCAATGAAGCCTGATGACCCCAACAAACATAATACAGAAGATGAAAATCAAGCACAGCCCTCCACTCAGAACTGTCAGAATGGAGCATAATCTTAAAAGCAAAAAGTATTTATAAGCTTTCTCCAGTGTTTTTGATATTACTTGAAGTATCTTTGATTTGGCTTTTTAATAAATTATTAACAAAAATGTTTGTAGATTTTTATTATTTACCACTTTCAACTTATTAATTTAACAGTTTTATTATACAATATTATTATACTCAAAGTCCATAAGAGTCTCATAGATAGATGTAAAAATATTTACATAATAGCTCTAGAACAGCCATACTCAACCTTTTTTCTGTGTGGGCCACAAATGTGTTGTAGCAATGGTGAAGCGGGCGGCAGAATTGATTGTCAATGGCAGTAAAAACCGGCCAAGTGCGAGTCGGACTCGCGCACGAAGGGTTTTGTACCATTATCTATAAAAAATTGCTGTTTACGATTTAGACGTATTAAAAAAAACTACTTACTAGATCTTGTTCAATCCAACTTTCAGTGGAAGTTTACATGGTAATGTACATTATATATTTTTTAGTTTTATCATTCTCTTATTTTAGAAGTTACAGGGGGGGAGGGACACACATTTTACCACTTTGGAAGTGTCTCTCGCGCAAACTATTCAGTTTAGAAAAAAATGATATTAGAAACCTCAATATCATTTTTGAAGACCTATCCACACTATTACCCACACGTAAGGGTTTGATGAAAAAAAAATTTTTGTGTTTCATTTCTAAGTATGGGGAACCCCCAAAATTTATTGTTTTTGGTTCACGGAATACATCTACTTATTATTATATTATTATTATTAAAGCTTTATTTATCCATACAGTACAATAAGTTTCTATACATTTTTATTATTATTAGTTCTATTTTATGGCCCCTCTAGGGTAAAAAGCTTCCTCTATCTCTTTCCACTTTTGTTTTTCTTGAGCAGTGCTCATCCAGTCATTTCCCACTGTTTTTATAATTTCGTCAACCCATCTCTTCTTCTGCCGTCCTCTATGTCGTTTTCCAGTATGACCGAGCCATTTTGTTGTTTTTAATGTTCATCTACTTACCAAGTTTCAACAGCATAGTTCTTATAGTTGCGGAAAAAAGTGGCTGTGACATACGGACAGACAGACAGACAGACATGACGAATCCATGAGGGTTCCGTTTTTTGCCATTTGGCTATGGAACCCTAAAAATGGTCAAAATCAAAATAAATTTTATACCTGGTGGGCCAGTCGCGGAACCTCGAAGGGCCGCAGGTTGAGTATAACTGTTCTAAAACATAACACTTATAAGAATTAACTGATAGCATGATAAACTTTCTAAAAACAAAATTGAATAAAAATACAATTGAGCATCCTATCTATCTTCTTCGCAACTGTCATCTAGTGGTTGAGATGAGTTGTAATGTTCCCCTAACTTGTACATATGTCTATGGTATGTGATTATCAGAGGAGAGCCTCCAAACTCTGCCCCCTGTTCTATACACTCTGGTCCAGTGGCCTGGATAACATTTATAGGACACTTCAAATAGTTTGACAAGGCTCTAATTTCAAGTTGGCCACCCCACACTTTAGTGTTCATAATTTTATTGCAATAATCATTAAACTCACTTTCTGTGAGCATCTCAAATGTGTCAGGATTACTCATAAACGGAAGGAAGTCGTCTCTGTTTTGTTTCATATATTCTGCTACTTCTTTTCGCATTTCTTCTACACTTACAGTTTTTGACCTTGTGGCAAGTAACTGATGAGCTACAGCCTGATACAAGCAATCACCATCTGAAGATATAGAGTAAATTTTCAATTTATTCTGCTTCAATTTGGCATTTATAGATTGCATTTCTAAATTTCGAGGTCCATGAAGATTCTCTTTCTCTTGTAATTTTATTTGATTAGCCCTTTCCATTTCTTGTTGCGATTTTTTATCTCTTCGTTTTTGAGCCTTACTCACTTTCAATATAGGGGCCTCGTCGTTTGGAGATTCAGCTACATTATCAGCACCATCAAGTTCGGCCTGTTCACTTTCTACAGCCTTTAATTCTTCTTTGTGGCGAAATTCAAGCTCCGATTCTAACCTAGCAATTTCGGCCGTAAGTTCTTTCTTCTTAGTCTTGTCGTTTTTAGCTGCCTTTTTCAAACCTTGAATTTGTGCCTGTAACTCCTTCTTTTCCTTTCTATGTCTTCCTTCAACGTCTTGTAGAGAAACGGATTGTTCCATGTTTTAGGAATATTCACCGGTCACTCTAAATCCAGTCCAAATAATGTTGTTTTAATTAAAACAATGTATAGTTTAAAAAATATCTACATTTAATTGAAATAATTTTTATACCGAAATGTGAAGTCTAAATAAATTTATTCACTACTGTTTAAACTGTTTTCTCAGTAAAGTGAAAATAGAAATAGAACAGAAAATGAAGAATCATCATCATCATCATCAGACGGAACGGAATGTCAGTCAGTCAGCTCAGAGGCCCTACCACGAAGTGCATAATTCGAACTTCGTTTCGTGCCGTCCCGCTCACGCTAATGGTATTTATTACGAGAGTGAGAGAGACCGCACGATCCGAACTTCGAACTTCGAATTTCGTAGTAACCCCCCAGCTCCCGTCATTGCGTATAAAATAAATCTCTGTCCACTACCTGGCATTTCATTGCACCATTTTTACCAGTATGGTAGACACTGTGTACTGTGTGGCAGACGCTTTACATTTTGTCTGATCATGAATGAGAAGCCTTTTTTCTAGCAGAAGTGACAGTACGTACTTGACAGTTTTGGCTGAACGGTCACGCTCGCACAAGCGCTCGCATGAATGCTTATTTTATTTTATTTGCATAATCTATGGTCGCCATTTTTCGCTGTCGTTTTCGGCTCGTTTCGCTAGTTTTATTTCGCATAACTTTCGCATAATTTTGGATTTTAACCAGTACAAATTGGCAAATAGTGTATCTAAAGGTTGAATAGTAATTTGGTTGGCCAGTTGTTAACTTGACGAAAATGAACCCTTGTTCTATAGCTGCTCCTCAGCAAGACGCCGATGGAGATGGAAGATGGAATAGCATTGTAAGTCTTGAAGTTATTTGGTTACGTGTGTACATGTTCAAAAGAAGCAGCGTCTGATCAATATATAGTGTAATCAAAAACTTGCATTGTTTTCGAATTTGTAATGGACTCTAGATAAATTAAATTAACTCTCATGTCTAATAATTGTACTGTTACGTGCATTAATATTAATTTGTTTATTTGTTACAGCATAATAGGTTCTTATCTGATGCCAAAGGCAAAGACGGTGATGTGATTTTTATCGGAGACTCAATATTACAAGCACTGGAACATACTGACGTGTGGAACCAGTGGTTCGCGCCACTTCATTGCCTTAACTTTAGTATCCACAATGATCAAACCCAAAACGTGCTGTGGCGCATTAAAAATGGAGAACTTGACCATGTAGATGCCAAAGTAATTATCAGAAACTTGTAAAGGTACTTTAATTATTGGTAATTGTTAAATTTTGATAACAATGTTGTCTTTGCAGGTGATAGTTGTGCATGTTGGAACAAACAATGTGGAAAACACACCAGAACAAGTGTGTGAAGGCATCTTAGAAATTATCAGGTCTATCAGAGAAAAACACCCAAGTGCATACATAGTATTACCTGTAAGTATAATATTTAGTGTCTGTTAGGGTTTCATACATCAAAAGAAAGAAACGCTTGCAGGATCATTTCATTCTGTCTGTCTGTCACCACTATTTACATAAGAAGGGTTGGAGGTACAACTTGAGATTTACAAATACTTAAAGCAATGGTCTCTTGACCTTGAAGCTGTAAAAAATAAAGTTTTTATATTTACATGATTAAGTCGTACAATAAAGTAAAAAAAGATAGGTATTGTGTTGTTGTCTCTCCTGCATAATTTATTTGTGGCATCCTGATTGTAAGGATGACATTATGGGTATTTAAAATACTGGTGAAAGTTTCAAGATATTTAAAGAGTTTTTATTGTTTCAGAGTTTACTTCCTCGTGGTCAACATCCTAACACTCTAAGAGTAAAGAATGCTAAGATCAATGAACTCTTACGCGAGAAAGTCTCCAGTATGAATAGAGTAGAAATGGTGCCTATAGATAAAGGATTAATTCAAAATGATGGTACGATTAGCCACCATGACATGTATGATTATCTCACTCCTACAAATGCAGCTTGCCGTAAGGCTTTTGAACCTATACATGACCTGCTTCAACAAATTTTGTTTGAGGGAGAACCCGAAAAAGACCTGACACCCTCTGAATAACAGCTGAACCACATTGTATGTATTTATTTATTGGTAGCTTTTCACTGAACAAGTTCACTGTGATTGGTACTTATAATAAGCTTATTTTTCCTAGATTTAAGGTAAAAGTGTCTACTGACTATATGATTAGCTTTTTTAACTTTTTACATTCCAGTTAGATAAGATACTATCATTTCCTAATTGGCTGTGTTTGTATAGCAGACTGTTTTCTTATTATAAGTAATTAAACCATTCCATGATTTTAAGTAATTTATTGCATGATATTTGGTATGTAGAGAAATATTTTTTTAGGTAAATAAATACCTAATAGTAATGGACACTATGGACAGTTAATCAGGGACCTTGACAATGAAATTAGAATTGTACTTACATTAACCACACAGTTTTGTCTGTTTTCCTTTTCTTAACCTTTTGACCGCCAGCATCGGCTATAGACGACAGTACGGTAATACAAAATTAAACCTACCCGCATCCGCATAAGAATCAATTTTGTTCCAAACAAAAACGATGCGTGGCGGTCAAAAGGATTAATGGTAGTAAAAATGTAGTAAACAACATAATACACAATAAAATAAATAAATTAAAAAATCAAATATAGATTCAGGCATACTTTGTGGAGGCCCATATCAATAGAAAAAAAAATGGTTACTTTGCAAATCTGCTACTTTAGTGATGGAGTAACAAAAGAAATTGTACTTCATTTCTATTTGCTATAGTGAATCTCATTAGTATGTTATTACATTAATAAGCTTCCCATAATTGCAATTTTTTGTAAAAAATCAAAGCCAAATCATAAATGTTTCTTGTTAACTGTCCACCTTTTGTCGAAAACTTACAGTTTGCTAGAAAGTACTTAATTAACAGGGTTTAGTACTTATGTTTGCTCATAAAAAGTTGAATGTAATTCTCAATGCAAGCAAAATAATTTATGAAATAACCCTATCTATGATATTATTAGCAGCAGATTATGTTATTGTTTGACTAGGATACTTATTTATTGTAGTCTTTTGAAATTTAATATGTAGTTGAATGATAAGGTCATTGAACGGATTTATATTTATAATTATCACTGGAATTGATTACACCAAAGACAATGACCATTTCTCTACCAAAGTTATAATTACCATGGAAATTAGTAGAGCAGTGTCATATTCCATTTAAAACTGGAGAAACTGTTCACATTCCACCTCAAGTGGTGAATAAGATATTTTTTGATGTTGAGTTAGGACTATAAGTCAAGTTATAGTGAATTAACATGCAATATTTTTGATTGGTAAATTTGAAGTTGTGAATATCTCACTTTCCTAGACGTATAAGTTGTTTGCTAGTGTTATTTGATTTGTAGCTACATAAATTGTAAGGTACTTTTAGGTACTCAGGTTGCCAAATGTGTTGCTTGAATCTCTAACTGTTGTAAGTATTTATTTGCATGATAAAAAAGGCTTGAGCGTAAACAGTGCAATTATTTCTATAAAGAAATTTAGTAAAAAAATGTTTTTCTTATTTCTTACCCATACTTATACAAGTATACCTGCTACCTGGGACATACAATCCATTAGGTAGGTTCAACTTCGAGAAAGAGGTCAATCAACAAATTAGCGATGATATGACCAAAATATGATTGATAAAAATGACCAAACTGAAAAGTGAGATTTTGCATGCTGACTCAGGCAGATAGATATTGGCGCACTCAAAATATATTTGAAATGAAATGAATGAAATGAAATGAAATTTATTTATTTGCAAAACATCACGTTCATATTTAGATGTTAAAAGTATTGATAAAGTCTCACTCTTTCTTTCTTTCAGTCTTTGTAACATTACATCTAGCCCATTATCTAGCAAATTAACCATTTCATTTCATTAGACTCTGCTGGGCAGTGTTCGGGAGGTTCATCCAATATACCGCAGTGTCTCAAGTCAAGTCTTTGACCAGTGTGTGTTGCCAGTGATGACTTATCTTATGGCTCTGAGATGTGGCCGCTAACGATGGGCCTCATAAGAAAGCTCAAAGTCACCTGTCAGTTTATAACAGGTTACCTGAAGCGATTACTTCGGCTCCTTCGTTGGACATATTTAGGAGACGACTCAAAAATTGGCTTCTCGAGCACACATTCTACACTTTTGATGAATTCCTTAACTTTCAGGCAGAAACTTCAACTTATTAATTATTATGATGACTATGAATAATATATTAAAATAATTTTAAGAATGACATGTAATAAATATTATGAATAAATGAGTATGAGTCACTCGGAGGGCTATGCTCGGAGTTTCTCAGGGGCCATCCATAAATTACGTCACACCAATTTCGATCAATTTGGTCCCCTCCCCCCTTGTCACACTTATTACTATGAAAATCGTCATTATTTTGTTCTAGTGTCACAGATCGCTTGACCCCCCCTCCCCCTAAATGTGTGACGTAATTTATGGATGGCCCCACAGGAGTTTTCGCGCAAGAACTTAAGTCACCAACATAGCTCGAAGAATCGCCAGACTCAAGTGACAGTGGGCAGGGCACATCGCTCGTAGAACTGATGGCGATGGGGCAAAAAGGTTCTCGACTGGCGTCCACTCCACGGACCGGAAAACGCATAGGCAGGCCTCCAACAAGATGGAGCGACGACCTGGTTAAGGTTGCAGGATCTCGTTGGATGCGGATAGCACGTGACTTATCTGTTTGGCAAGCCTTGTTGGAGGCCTATGTTCAGTAGTGGACGTCTTTCGGCTGAAATGATGATGATGACTTAATATACAAGTACAAAACTATTTAGCCCTTAATAAGGCCCCATTTATTGGAGCATACTACCACAGAATCAAAAGCAGCTATCGAAAGCATACCTGATAAAGTATATTTTTAAAGCTAGTCGTATTTTCAATAATTACAATGGATATTGTGACATATTCTAAAAGCAATAAGGTTGAATTTCCAAAGCAATGCATGTGGTCGGTAAATCGCCTCTACCTTTTTAGGGTTCCGTAGTCAACTAGGAACCCTTATAGTTTCGCCATGTCTGCCCGTCTGTCTGTCTGTCTGTCTGTCTGTCTGTCTGTCCGCGGATAAGCTCAGAGATCGTTAGTACTAGAAAGGTGTAATTTGGCATGAATATACATATCAGTCACGCCAACAAAGTTGTAAAATAAAAAACAAAAAAATAATTTTTTTTAGGGTACCTCCCACAGATGTAAAGGGGGGTGATTTTTTTTTTCTCAACTAATCCTATAGTGTGGGGTATCGTTGGATAGGTCTTTTAAAACCATTGCGGGGTTGCTAACATGCTTTTTCTATTCAGTGATCTGTTTGCGAAATATTCAACTTTAAAGTGAAAAATTTCATTAAAATCGAGCGTCCCCCCCCCCTCTAAAATCTAAACTGTTAGGTGGAAAAATTTGAAAAAATTCAGAATGGTAGTAAATATATCAAATTTACTAGGAAAATTATAGCGGCTAAGATTGCTTGGAAATTATTTGTAGTTTAAGAGTAAATAGTAGCCTAAGGTATAAAACATACCTAAACTTGGATGATTCCGTACACATACGAAATCCTTAGAAAAATATTACTTGATTTTTTTGTAATGGCTACGGAACCCTACTTTGTGCGTGTCCGACACGCTCTTGGCCGATTTTTAACATATTATATTAGACTAGCTGTTGCCCGCGACTCCGTCTGCGAAGAATAGGGGTATAAAACCGGCCAAGTGCGAGTCGGACTCGCGCACGAAGGGTTCCATACAATTATGTATCTATAAAAATCACGTTTGTTGTATGGTAGCCCCCCTTAAATATTTTTTTTATTTTAATTTAATGATTTATTTTTAAAGTCAATATATAATTAAATATTCTGTGAATATTTCAAGCGTCTACCTGTTGCCGTTATCAATATCGAGCAAAAACAAACAAAAAAATTACGTTTGTTGTATGGGAGCCCCTTAAATAATTATTTTATTCCATTTTTTAGTATTTGTTGTTATAGCGGCAACCGAAATACATTATCTGTGAAAATTTCAACTCTCTAGTTATCACGGTTCCCGAGATACAGCCTGGTGATAGACGGACAGATGGACAGACAGCGGAGCCTCAGTAAGAGGGTCCCGTTTTTACCCTTTGGTTACGGAACCCTAAAAAATAGCCTACGACCTATTCTCAGACCTACCGAATACGGAGAAAAAAGTTTCATAAAAATCGGTCAAGCAGTCTCGGAGGAGTTTATAACAAACACTGTGACACGAGAATTTTATATATTAGATTATAAACGCGATGGATGTATTGATGGATGTTTGGATATATATGTTATTCTTTGATTGACGCTGAAACGGTTTGACGGATTTTGATGAAATTTGGCACACAGCTATGCTATCTTTACTACTATACTTTTTTGCATAATTCCTGGGGGATAGCAATAAACGAATTCTTTGCAGACGGAGTCGCGGGCGGCAGCCAGTATAAAATAAAACGGAGTATAGTGAAAATTATTTATTCATAAATGCATAAACTTTCTACCTAAAAATGTGAATTAAGAATATTCAATATTTGTTCATCAGCCTCTTAAAATAAAAACTGAAAGGAAGAGTAGCATTTCCCCTAGTAAGAGATGGATGGAACACATCAAAATTACATTTTTCTAACTTGTTTAAATAAAAATGAACCGCAATGGCAGGTAGAAATATTTGATTTGCTATCTTTGGCACAGTTATACTTCTCGCCTGAAATAAAAATATTTTATTAATAGAAGTTAGAATATATAAAAGAAAATGTATGTATAAACATAATGACTTGAGATACCTTTCGCAAATGATTGTTTGCAGTAGTTGCAATTTCAAAAGTAACATTTCTGATGTTTTCACTATCCACACCTCTTAACACAGCCTCTTGGCTAACTTGATGTTTCATTAACAGATCCATAGGGAGGTAAACCATTTTGTGACGATTTGCTACTTGGACTGATCTGTAAACAGAGTAATTACAGGTAACACAGAGCACAGGTTAACATTAACAGGTTCCCTGTCCCAATACAAGTGTGGATTTTCATTGATTCATGAACATAATAGGGATGTTTCCTAGGTAAAAAATAATAATTGTTATTAGTCCGTATTTTACATTATCAAAAAATATTAGACACGTAATTTTTCTTTTGACAATAGGCTACTTTCCTAACTAGTCAGTCTTTTAGATTATCAAAAAATATTGGACACGTATTTTTTATTTTGTCAATTAAACAAAAAATTATGAAGATATGGCGCGTTGAAGTTTCGCGTGACGTCACTTGTTCCTACACTTTGTATGAGCGTTTTAGGAACAAGTGACGTCACGCCTCGTCACGCGGAACTTCAACGCGCCATATCTTCGTCATTTTTTGTTTAATTGTCAAAAGAAAAATTACGTGTCTAATATTTTTTGATAATGTAAAATACGGACTAATAAGAATTATTATTTTTTTACCTAGGAAACATCCCTATTAAACAAAAAAATACGAAGATATGGTGCGTTGAAGTTCCGCGTGACGAGGTGTGACGTCACTTGTTCCTAAAACGCTCATACAAAGTGTAGGAACAAGTGACGTCACGCGAAACTTTAACGCGCCATATCTTCGTAATTTTTTGTTTAATTGACAAAATAAAAAATACGTGTCCAATATTTTTTGATAATCTAAAAGACTGACTAGTTAGGAAAGTAGCCTATTGGGGATGTCTATTTTTTTGCAATGTATAGTAAATCGAAAACCATTTTGAGATAAATGCTTTTTAACTCTTTTTCTGTGGTTATTTAATTTTAATATTATGTAATGAATTTATAATATAACAAATAAGCAATGACCTTCATTTGACATTGGTGTAAATTGCGTGACCGGTTCAAGTCGTACTTTATTCTGCGTGGTTAGAATTCTTCACAATTTACGCGTGGATTATACTACGGAGTTTGATTTGGACCCGCTGTCTGACATCTAGTACTTTGACAGTGCCAGTAAAGTGACACAGTGTATAGTGTACCACTACGCAAAAAATAATTAAAGGGTTTGCCTTATCGTACACATTTAAGATAGATTTAGAAATTTGGCATTGTGGGAGCCCTCAATTATAATCTGACGTCATCAACTAAAATAGTTTCAATAATTAATTTTGAAAAAAGTAGAGAACTAAATGACTAAATATTGAAATTAGTTTCTTATAATTGACTTTTCTATACAAAAAAAACATAAAAACCACTGGTAATTTTTTTTAGACATTCCCAATTATACTAGGGTCAACACTGTATCCATGAAATATGTGATGTAAGGGAATTTCTTAACATGCTCTCAGTCAAGTGGTACATAATAACTATGAGGTACATTCAAAAGTCTTCATGAGTCCAGTGATACTTAATATGTGTACTATGCAACTGCTACTACAATTACATTTATTTCTATGGCAATTTGAGGGTGTTCTGCCTTTTTTCCAAACTTTTTATTTTAAAACTGGGATACCTACAATTTAGTAAATCTATTGCTTGGTCAAAAAAAACTGTTAAACAATTAATTTTTGGTCATTACATCAGTTCCTTTACATTAGGCAACTTATTACTTTAAAGAACAAGAAAGCATAAAAAATAGTATATACAAAAGGTGGCAAACTGACAATCAGCAATGCAAATTTGAGTTTTAGGACTGGTCAGTCAACCAGAGATGTTTGCCTAAAGACAATTAAATCAGTGCACTCAAATCTTTCCTTAGGGGGACTACTGCAACTGGGTTTATCATTAACTCAACTCAACAGGTACCTCAGAATGTTAGCAATCCCTTGTGCTTTTCCCAGATGTGAAGCTGCATGATCGGCATGTACATTAGCCACACCGGCCACACTCAATATTGAATAGTAAATAGCAGATACAGAATCCTCAGCATATTTTTCAATGTCTTCAATGCTTTTAAAATATTTTGACTTAATTAAATTGTGTCTGGAAGTAATAAGTCTTTCCAAATTTCGTTTAGGTATCTTGTAACAGCTACAAATCTGAAAATAATGACAATCGAAATTTAATCAGGTTATATTATTATACCAAGCCATTTGATCACCAATTTATGCTACCTTGAATAATTCTTGGGCAACAGGGTTAGCTGGTATATTGCGTAGAGTTTGATCATTCTTAAAAATGGTTCTTAATGTGTCTTGCCAGAATTGCAGCCGAAATAAGGCAGTCTGCGGATCAGTTGTTTGGTCTTGCACCCTAGCGATTTCAACATTAAATGCTCGCACTACCAGTGCTGGAGAACGAATAGCTTTCGTCATCAGTAGTGTAGCCAAAAAGTTCTCATAATCATGCAGTCTATCTGTAAAATAAAAAATAAGTACCAGAGGATGTTTCATTTAAAATAAGCAGAGTAGACAGTCATATTAAAATGTATAGTTCTTCCAGTATTAATGTGTAAGTTACCTCACAATGTTTGTACAATAAGACAGAGCGTCTGCATCAGAAGTGATAGTTTTTGTGGCCAATGATCGTATTCTAACAAGTTGTGCCAATCTGCAAGTTCGTTTTATTAAACTGCCCGTATTTCCTCTCATTACAAACATTTCTTAAGTTTGGTTTTAAACTAAACCTCTTCAGAAACTCGGGTTAGTCGGGATAGGATCTTTGTAGCACCTTTAAAATACTGTAATAATCAAGTTCTATGTAAATTAAGTTTTGCCCGAGGTTATGTTTCGAAAATATTGATTTTCGATTTGATATTTGACAATTGACATTACCATTTTTTTTTTGGTTTATCTGTCACCTCCGGGATAACATAGGAATTAATGTCCATAGAGTCTACGATGGTTCTTGCTTTTCGGTTTAATTTTAGAGGCTGGTTCACCAACTTCGTATCTAACCAAGTATCTAACTATGTACTAGATGAATCTGTCACTTATCACCATTTCGGTCCTATGTGAAATAAAATATCTACCACGTAACTAATTACAAGTTCAACAGAAAGTCGGAACGGTAATGTCGCATCATCAACGATAGCGAGTTCCTGATCGCGCAGTTTTGTTGAAAGGTTTGCTTATCAAAGCAGAAAAATCTCAAGTTATGTGATTTTTAAGTATTTTTTTGCATAAATAAATTAAATAATTGATCTGCAAAACTTGTTTATTTATGATACTTTGTTAATAAAAACAATAAGGAAAAATAAAATTACGTAAAAGGAATCGTAAAGTAGCGCCAAATTTGACAAATTTATATTAAAGGCAACCAAGAAGGCAACCACTCACTCCGCAACGTGAGACGTGGGAAATCGATGTTCAAAAATTTTAAATTAAAAAAAAATGCTTGCTTGCAGCTAGTCGATGTTTGGGTGGCCAGGGCCGTGAGGCCGTACAGATCCAGACCCAGTTATCCCTGGGAGGGACTATGTATGGCGCAGCTACTATGACGACGTGGATCAACCACTCACTCCGCAGCGGACTACCATACTTCCGCATCCCCTTTAGGTCCTTTTTGAGAGAGGCCAGCTTCTTTCGGAGGCTGGCCATCTTTATTCCTGCCGGGCGTTGTCGGCCTGCAGCCGAGTTGTTTCTTCGATAGATGTGCGTCTGCTGAGTTTCAAAAACGCATCAGCAATCGCGACAGCCACGTCTTTCAGGCTCTTAACTTATCCTCCTGATAATAAGGTAAATGTCCCATATTTCGGTATGTTAAGGCTCTTCAGAATTAGTTCTTTTTTCTGAATATTACTAAACATGATAGTACTCTGAAAGTTTATCAGTGATGGATATTGATATTTTGGCAGTAATTTAATGCATGAATTATGTAATTTTAGTTTGAACTGTTTTTTATATAAATTTATTTGTGGACCTCTTATTTAAAATTTGGCTCTGCTCTTAAGTTCGTGAATTCGTGGCCCCTGGTTCGGTATAAAGTTTTGCATAGTAAATGATGATAATTTCTTGATAAAATAAAAAAACAAATATTTAACGAGTTTATTTAAGTAACATAAGCGAACTATTTAAATAAAAAAAGATTCACTTGAAAGTGAGATCGAGCTTTTATTGATACTTATAGCTTATAAGTAGGGACCTTATCATTAAAATGAAAAAGAAAACTTAATATAACTTTAACATCCAAAAAATAAAAATAATGAACCTCTTTTTCACAAACAAAACAAAATCTTTTTTCATCATCATCATTTCAGCTGAAAGACGTCCACTGCTAAACATAGGCCTCCCCCAAGGCTCGCCAAACAGATCGGTCCCATGCCATCCGCATCCAACGCGATCCCGCAACCTTAACCATCGCTCCATCTTGTTGTATGGCATTATTGTATTGTATGGCATTTTGTAAATCGCGTGCCCTGAAAAAAAAGAACCAATGGAATCAATGTTTGAGTAAATTCTTAACAACTTAAGATTCTTACCTAGGTACTTAATAAAATCAAAATAAATGTACCTATTTAGGTATTTCACATCTATTGCATATTGTTTTATCTACCACTATCTATCACGAACTTAGGATAAAGTGACAAAAACCGGTCCCTTATTTCGTGTCACTGTTTTATTTTAAATTCCCGTCCTTAATTTTGCAGATGAAGCTTAAAGTATATAAATTAATCAATAACTATCCTTTACGTCACAAATATACAGAGAAATAATTAAAATTAACTTAATTAGAAACAAAATTGTGCGGAGGGTGCATATGCGCATTTACCTTAAAAATGTAAACTTGGGTCACGTTCCAACTCATTTTATGAGAATTCTAGTGAACAAAACATATAACGAATTTAGCTCATACGAAACTTCATTAACCACGTTATATGTTTTGTAATGCACATTTAAATTATCTTAGTTTTTTATATAAATGTATAAGCAACCTAAATGCATCAATAAAATCCTTGATTCGGTAGTGACACGAAACAAGGGACACACGAAAAATAAAATGTCCGCTATTTCGTGAGTCGATTTATTGCAGTTTTAAGGGATTTCTATGCTTACATATGACTTTTTCCTATGTCAAATTAATTGTATAGGAACCCATACAAACACTGTTAAAAGTTTTATTCAAATGGACTAACCTTTGCCTTGCCATATTCTTATGAAGTCGGAGAGTAAACCTTACGACGACAAGGAGTGCGCGCACACCGCAGAGCTGATTGTGGCCGGCTGACACTTTCGAGCGTCGTATTAATTTCAGTTTAGTCGATAAAATATAAGTACTTGGTTTTTTAAATAGATTAAAAGTCAGAGAAGTTATATTTATGTGTAATTTAAATAAAAAATATTACAATTGCTTATTTTATGCGCTAGAAAAAAAACTCAGGAAATAACGTACTAGCACGAACTAGGGTGCATTTACCTTATTTTTAATTTTGTAGCCACACTGTCAGCTACCTGTTGACCAAGATGCTCGTTGGGGTCAATTTTGTGGTAGCCAGTATTTGGTAGAGGAAAGGCGCTCATCTGGTATCCTTGACGGGTCCTAATGTACATACCCTGGCCCTCCATCTGGACCTCGTGACCTCATTAAGTGGCGTAAAAAATAAATATTTAATCCAAATTATAATGAACTAGCCTTCCTTCCGCGATAAATTAATTTTCCCGTAGGAAAAGGTATTTTCCCGCGGTAAAAAGTAGCCTATGTAACTGAGTGACAGTGTAGCTTTCTAACGGCAACAGAATTTTTGAAATCGGTCCAGTAGTTTCGGAGTCTATTCAATGCAAACAAACAAACAAACAAACAACCAAATCTTTCCTCTTTATTTATTATTATTATATTATATTATATTATATTATATTATATTATATTATATTATATTATATTATATTATATTATATTATATTATATTATATTATATTATATTATATTATATTATATTATATAGTAATACAAGGTGATTCAGGAGTCATGAGCAGGAGTGAAAGGGGTGATAGGGAGATTCACACTGAGCAACATTTACTATGGGACTGGCCCCGAAATCGCGAAAAAAAAACATCTAATCAAAAGTTAATTGATCACTAATTGATCGCTAACAATTTGAAATGTACGGAACAGCAGATTTTTTTTTGCGATTTTATGGCGGTTCCCATAGTGAAATGACTCTTGAATCACCCAGTATAGGTATAGTATATAGTATAGATAAACGTTTTGTAAATTCGCATAACGTTGTTAATTAAGCATAACTAGAATTTCCATAATAATAATAATATCCATGACTTTACTTAACATAACTTTATTAAGTTAGTATGCGCAGCTGTAAGTTAAAAAAAAATAAGTAAAGCGATAAAGTGGCCTAACTTTATAAAGTTTTAACATTTCATTTCAAGTACCTGGGCGGCCGAGCTCCGCTCGGGCTGAAACTCGGTACCAAGCGTTTTCCCAGAGATAGGATCAAGCTAGATCAATTTTTCATCCCCGAAAACCCCCACATACCAAATGCCATCGAAATCGTTGGAGCCGTTTCTGAGATTCTGATTATATACATATGTAGGTATATACAAGAATTGCTCGTTTAAAGGTATTAGATAGATAGATAGATAGATTTTCATTCCATATCTATATAAGAGAAGGTACTTAATGACCTTTTCTCATCAGTTATCTCATTATTTATTTTTACCATCTTTCCTTCTGTACCCGTTTTCATGCAATAAATGAATTATTATTTATTATTCATTTATTTTAGTTGTCATTATACGAGGGGCGTTCAATATAAAGTGAGAATGAGATGCAAACTCTTTTAATATTACGAAATTAAATACTGGCCGGTAAAGCTAATCTATCTAGCTGATTGCTATGAAAAAAAAACTAACTGTCTTTTGTTTAAAAAAATATACGGTAATTTCTTTGCAATGCTATTGAGTACGTTAGCGAAAATGGAGAAAATTGAACTGCGCGCCATTATCAAATACTTGTATTTGAAAATTTTTTCTACGGACCAAGTCAATTTGGATTTGCGGGACACTTTAGGGTCTAATGCTCCTCCGTATTCGACAGTCGCACGTTGGTGCGCCGAATTTAGACGTGGAAGAACATCGACAATGGACGACCCCCGCTCCGGACGCCCTACTACAGCAGTAACTGAAGAAATTGTGAAAAAAGTCGAAAACTCAGTTTTGGCGGATCGTCGTGTCACGGTTCGTTTTATTGCTGAAAATGTAAAGATTTCAACGGAGAGCGTGCATAATATTTTACATGAACGCTTGGGTATGAAAAAGGTATCTGCGCGTTGGGTACCAAGAATGCTTACTGACACGCAAAAACAAACTAGACTAGAGATTTGTCAAGAAGCTTTGAACCTGATGCAGCAAGACCGGGAACTTTTTTTGGCGCGATTTATAACAATGGACGAAACATGGCTCCATCATTACGACCCTGAAACGAAACTGCAGTCTATGACATGGAAAAGGCCATCATCTCCAACTCCGAAGAAATTCAAGGTGAGCCCATCTGCCCGTAAGGTCATGGGCTCTGTTTTTTGGGATGGTAAAGGGGTATTAATGATTGAGTATCTCGAGCATGGAGCCACTATTACGGGCACTTTATACGCCAAACAAATAGCAACATTGCGCAATGAGATCCGCGAAAAACGGCGAGGTAAACTCTCAAAAGTTGTGCTGTTCCACCAGCACAATGCCCCGGCACACAAGTCCGCTGTTGCAATGGCTGCAATTCGTGATGCTGGGTTCGATATCCTTAAGCATCCTCCGTATTCACCAGATCTCGCTCCCAGTGATTTCTACCTATTTCCGAGATTGAAACAATACCTGAGAGGCCAGAAATTTGAAGACGACGACGCGGTAGTCGCTGCAGTACAAGATTTTTTAAGTGCTCAAGATGAGACCTTTTTTAAAAATGGAATTTTAAGTTTAGAAAAAAGATATACTAAGTGTATTATGCTAAAAGGTGACTATGTCGAAAAATAAAATTACATTTAGTAAAAGTTGTTTGTAACATACTCATTCTCACTTTTTATTGAACGCCCCTAGTAATAGGGATTAAATTTGTAAAATTACATAATTTTTCTAAGAGCTTTTAAGCGTCTGGCAAAAGTTGCCGCCGGTGGGAGAGGTCTGGCAGTGTTGAATAAATTTCTAACAATATTCTCTAAAAGATACATAAAAATCAGCCACCAGAAATTAAGAAAAGTGAGTAAGTATAGTCTTTTCTTGTACATGTATTGTATCCTGGTATCTGTAGATTGGCCGTCGGCCCAAGGTAGCAGGTATGCCTACGTTTAAAGTACAGCCTACATAGTAACACTATATTATTATTGAAATGAAATGAAATATATTTATTTGCGTAACATTATGTCATAATAGATGGTGATCAATTTAAAATTTCAAAAAGTATCAATAATGTCAATTATCTTATAAAAGTAGGTAGGCATGTAAACATTTTCTTAGTCTAAATAAAGCTACAAATGGAATAAAGTTCATATTTCAATGTCATTATCATTAATCACAATTCTTATAAACTATAAATTCAAATTAAAAAGAAAAAATACATAGGTATATTAATTATTTATTGTGTTTTATAATTTAAGTATTCACTAACACTATAAAAATTGTTCGAATGCAAGAATTTTAATAAAGCCAATTTAAATTGTTTTGACGGCAACTCTAATATATTAGTTGGGAGCTTATTATAAATTTTTACTGCCATATCCCACTGACATTGTAGCGGTAGAAAGCAAGATTGCTTTTAATTAAGTACTTACCCGCAATTTATTAAGCCGCGTGCTTCTTGCGTTGGGATTCATGTGCGATATTGTAGTAAAGTAGGGACTGTTTGCTTTTACAAAGATACACAAAAGAAACTTCTGGAAGCTCTGGGATCCTGCTCTATGATTCGTACTACTATAATAAAACCCTGCCAACCGCTGGCGCTGCAATGATGTCTTACCTTTCTCTACTTTCATCTCGCGTTTATCAGTAGGTATAGTATAAATCTTCCCAGGTGAATTTTTCGCTTCGAGCCATTACATTAAATTTGAACCTTAGTACTATGACGATACCGTTTGTTTTGAAAGATAAGGGCTCGAAGCGAAAAATTCACCTGGGAAGATTTATACTACACCGTGAAATTTTAGTGGTGGTTTTCCCGAAACGAGGTGATTTAGTTTCGATTGTATACATAATCGATTTATAATTACTATTTTGACTAGAGTCAAAAATCCAATTGTGAAAAACGAAAGTCGAAAATGACCGCAAACTAATAGAAACGCTTCGTTGGTACAAGTAGCGTACGATCGTACGATAGGTTAGGTACCAACGCAGCGTTACTATTGGTTTGCGATCATTTTCGACATTCGTTTTTCACAATTGGATTTTTGAGTCTAGTCAAAATAGTAATTATAAATCGATTGTACAATCGATACTAAATCACCTCGTTTCGGGAAAACAACCACTAAAATTTCACGGTGTATAACTACAGCAATATTTTCAGCACAATCTTATGCATTTGCTCTGCCATTGTTTTTTTTACTATTTTGGTTGCAATTATAGCAAAATGTTGGATGCTCCTAGGTAAGTGTCGTTTACGATTGCCTACACTAACTAAGTACATGAAATAAAAGAGTTAGGGTCCATATAACAGTCAATAGTTAGATATTTTGCACCCAACTTGGAGGCTCGCACCTCCAGGGTCTAGGGGTTCTTTATCCTCCAAGGGGATAGAATAAAAATGGAAACTTACCTAAACCGGCGCATTTATATACCTACACTTACACAAATATACTAAACACAAGTAAACAGAATATACTTATGTAGGTACAGTACATACCTACATTGTACAGTGTAGTACACACACCACCTAACCGATCCTTATTACTTAAGTACTTAGTCAAATAAAACAAAAAGAAAACCAGAAACAACCGCCGCTTTTCACGTTCCCCACGCTTTCAACGCGTTACCATCACATCTTATTTTACGAAAAGTAGGTAGGTATATAGATACTTATATACAAATTCTTTAAATATAATAAAACAATATATAAACGCTACCAGTATCTTTGGAAACTTGCCTTTTAATACTTACTTACTTATTTATGGTTTACTTTTTTTTTATTTTTTTTAATGTACTTTTAATTTAGGAGATATCGTACTTATCTACTTTGAAAAAACCGTCCAAGAGCGTGTCGGACACGCCCAAGATAGGGTTCCGTAGCAGGTACGAAAAAATCTTTGCTGTGGTTGTTTTGGTCCCAACGTCGGCGGTACAGCGCAATCTATATATAGGCGAATTGGGTAGTAACTAATCTGCAGCCTAGTATGTATGTTGATTGTTTTCAGATGTAATATATTTTTTTATTTGAAAGAAGATACTGTTAGCGTGATCTTATAGGTACTTAAAGAAAAAAAATGCTTGCAATGGCGGTTAAATTACAATCTTAGTTTAAAAATATTTTTATATAAAAACTTAAAAATTGCTCAACTGATTAAGTTGAAAATAATTTTCCTAGAAAGTTTTTATTAAGTTTAACTTACGTGATTTTTTTCATATTTTTAGACGTGCGGTTCGAAAGTTAGAGGGGGGGAGACATTATTTTGAACTTTCGGAGTGAATATCTCCGAAAATATTCAATTTATCAAAAAAATGGTTTTAAAAAGACCCCTATTTATTTTCAAATAGCTATCCAATGATACCCCACACTATAGGGTTAGTCGAGAAAAAAAAATCACCCCCACTTTACGTCTATGGGAGATACCCTAAAAAAATTTTTTTTAGTTTGTTTTATTTAATCACTTTGTCGGCGTGACTGATATATATATTCATGCCAAATTACAGCTTTCTAGTACTAACAGTCTCTGAGCTTAGCCGCGGACGGACAGACAGACAGACAGCCAGACGGACAGACATGGCGAAACTATAAGGGTTCCTAGTTGACTACGGAACCCTAAAAAGCTAAATATCTTAAAACGATGTGAAAATTAAAGTGAACCGTAAAATTTGCTGTGTAGAGATCATTCAGGAACAGTGGCGGCGTAAAGGGGGGCGAAGGGGGCTATCCGCCCCGGGTGCCGCGCACCACGGGACGGGGTGACAATAACAACGACCACTCACTTTTACATCTAAAGAAGGTGCGCAAAATTTATCTCTTTAAAGACATACTTACCAATAAATGTGATAATAATAATTCATGTAAAAGAAGCTTTTTCTAAGTTAAAACAAGGATGATATAGACTGGATTGGCAGTCGCCATAGTAGGTACGGATCGGCCGCGGTTTTTGTAGTTCGATTATTAAATCTAGATGGCGCTGAAATAAGAGGCTGAAATAAGACTACAGATGTTTCATTACTACAAATGTATTATTATGCAATATTTTTGAAAAATAATACATTTGTAGTAATATGAAACATCTGTAGTCTTACTCTTATTGTTTTGCCTTCAAAGCCTCTGGCTATATTTCAGCGCCATCTAGATTTAATAATCGAACTATATAGCGGCCGATCCGTACTATGGCGACTGCCAATCTATGTATAAAATCTTTAGATTTTATCAATTGAAAGAGACAGGGAAGTAAATTTTGATAGTGTGATCGAATATTTTAGTAGAATAAAGTCTCGTAAGCATGTTTAGTACTTGGTGTTTTACTTTAAGTAGGGGTGCTTAATACAAAACCGCCCGGGATGCCAATTTACCCTACGCCGCCACTGTTCAGGAAGATTATTAATTTTGATACTCGAGCTTTCTTAAATTATGTACCTACTACGAATTAGGGAAAATTCAAAACACTAATGTGAATATGGTTTTGAGATTTTAATTTTCGCAAAATAATAGGTACAGTACCTACGTCCGTGAAATTTGGCGAAACATTTCGCCTAAAAGGCAGTACACCATAAAATTTATTCACTATTGCAAATCTGCAAATCAGTCACACACGTCATTGTTATGTTTATTCAGTTCTTAGTTGTAAATAAGCAGGTTATAAAGGACCGTAAAAATAAATAAATAAAACATGTAAGCCGTGGTGGCCTGAAGCCGTGGTGGCCTAGTGGTTTGACCCACGGCCTCTCAAGCAGAGGGTCGTGGGTTCAAATCCCGGCTCGCACCTCTGAGTTTTTCGGAATTTATGTGCGAAATTACATTTGTTATTTACCATGAGTTTTACGGTGAAGGAAAACATCGTGAGGAAACCTGCACAGACCTGCGAAGAAATTCAATGGTGTGTGTGAAGTTCCCAATCCGCACTGGGCTCGCGTGGGAACTACGGCCCAAGCCCTCTCATCCTGAGAGGAGGCCTGTGCCCTGCAGTGGGAGGTATATAGGCTGTGATGATGATGCTGATGATGAACACATGTACAGTCACCGGCACCAATATATGATGAAACAAGGCACTCAAAAATGTGTGACGCAACTTTATCGTATGGCCGTTAGAGCGTATCAGATGTTTTTGAGTGCCTTGTTTCATCATATATTGGTGCCGGTGACTGTACCTACAGTCAACTAATTTGATTCCTAGGCCACTATAGAACCTTATTGCGTAACTATAGGTGTACCAGAATCTGATGGCATTTTTAAAAGTAAAAAAATATTGTTTTTCATATGGCAACTGTCAAATGGCAGCTGTGTCAAATCATTTGTTTACCGTTGTTTACATTTTGTAATTCGGGATTCGATTTGTGGCATTCGAACATGGCGGATGTAGACAGTATATAATTTTGGTATTTCTGTTTCTTTGGCTAGTTGTGGTATAATTCTGATAGTGTTTTATGCGGCGATTAACCTTAACTGTTACAGTGATCTCAAAATTCTATATTGCTCTCGTGTCTGACATTTTTTAATGCGCAAGTTGTCTCCACGTGGTTTTTGGAATTTTACTATCAAGTTGCAAAAACTACAATTACCGTACAACGTGAGTCGCTCTCAGAGCAATTAACTGATATTGGCACAAGCCTAGTGGCCGCCATTAAGGAAGAAAAGAAAGAAATTCGTCTTCAACGATTGTTATCTGGTGAAAACATGGTGAAAATGTCGAGAAAACCGCTTGATGTCAAGCGAGGAATATTTTAAACAATGTGTATAATACAATACGCCAAGAAGGAGGTGTACTTAAATCAAACACAATCTTCGGTTTTAAAGCGTGTCGTGGAGTTGACTGGTAAGTTGAAACGAACTGTTTTGATACTTTTAGGTTTAGACTTTAGGTATATTTTGTCTTACATAAATGCTACTTACCTATTACAGGGGTTCCCAGCACTATCATACGTCGAATTATAACTGAGGGTACCTCCAATGATGGTGAATTTTCTACACCTGGTACCTAAGAAAAGAAGAGGTGAATAAAGAGGTGGATGACTTTGATTTGGAGTTGATTAAACGCAAAATAAAAGAATTCTACTCTGTGCGAAAGGAAATTCCAACAGTTATGAAACTGTTACAAATTCTTCGCCAAGAAATTGGTTTCCAGGGAGGGAGAGAGTCTTTGAGGCTGGAAAAACATTTATTTCGTAATTAGTTGTGCTCACGACTGTTATAGTAATTTTTTTTTTTCGAGAATATTTCGAATGTTAGCAAGTCGAAAATCATAAAAGTCAATCAATCAACCAATCAATCAGCCATTCTTGAGTTTTATTTCCCCATTTGCCATGAGATTCAGATACAAATTCGTCGAATCTTAAACTTTAAAAGTTTTTTGAAGTCGGTTAAAAATACTGTGTACCTAATCATAATCAATACCGTTTAGTCCAATTTCCCCAGTATTGCCCTCTACAATTTTTTATTTCCCCATTTGCCATGAGATTCTGGTACACCGGCAAAACGGCGCAACCACATATTATGATATGTACCTACCGAATAGTTAACATAACAGTGAAAATTACATAAGCCATACAATACCTAAATGAAATTTCCTTTAAATTATTTAGATTTTAATTTTTGACAACCCTATTTGGCAATGCCAATTTACCCCATAATCAAACCAAATAACCCCCGCGCTGTTCCAATTATACCTGTTGACATGCCAATTTCTCCCTTCGCCGTTCCTAAATAACCAAAATAACCTAAAAACAAGTGGTTATCTAAAACTAAGATTTGTAATGAAATATTGCAATTATTTACTTACTTTTTTATTATTTAAAATACAAACCACTATTATGATCGATATTACACCAATTAAAAGAGTTTTTCACAATATGACTCGTCTAAAACTTAAAATTAAAAGGCACATCAAACGCGTGTTCACGACGACCTCACTTTAAACGTGTTTTTCTTACTGAACCGTCATCGGCTGATTTAAATGCTCAGTGAAGCCAGTAGCAAAAATACCTCGCTTGTTCAGAAATTAAAAACAGTAGATCTTACTGCCTTAGCTTAGCTTTATCACTGCCTAAATGTGATTATAACAGACTGAAGTGTACGATGTATGGGAAAGATTCGTCGCTAACTTCTAGACCAGTGATGGTGTAGGGGTAAGCACGCAGCACGGAACGCTGAGGACCTGGGTTCGATTCCCAGCATTGGTCTTTTTTCTGGGGTTTTTTCTGTGCATCTATATTTCAGTTTGTATTTAGTTTGAAATACAGTAGATCTCTCTTAAGAGGGTACGATGGCTGAGAGACTTTTGAGAAATAGGTATTTTAATGAAATGTCGCTGTCTCGCCCGAGCCCCTCCGTGCCAGTACAGCGAGAGCGGGACAACTGCAGCTCAGACCGTTATTAGGCGCGTAAAATTGATCAAAACAGCATTTCGTAATCCCCTGTTTTCTTCTCGAAAACTGGACCAATAAAATTATTTTTTTCAAAAATAATTAGAGGACAGATTTAGCTATGCCCCTATGTTTTCCTTTTTTTGTTTATATCAGGGATTCTTTTCTGATGAGTGTCTGAAAACGACGTTGAAATTGGGCAATTTTTTCAGTTTTTGAAAGCTCATATTTCTTATGTTAATTGAAATATGGAAAAAAACGAAACATAGGGGCATAGCTGTGGTAGATACAGATAACACAGTAAAAAAAAATTGGCTCTAAAGCCATTATCCAGGGGGAAACAGGGGATTGCGTTTGTATGGAGAAATGGTGCGCATCGTACCCTCTTAAGTAGTAATGGGACTAACAGACCGGTTTAGAAAAGCAGATTTTTATACCTATTTACCTCGCCATTCCTATTTCCCCCGTTTTACGGTACGGTACTTATAGCACGTAAAAATCACTGTCGTTGAAGATAAACAAATTGACTAAATATGACATGGTTCTATAGTTGCCTAAGAATCAAATTGTTTGACTGTACCTAAACATAAGTAGTAACACATACGTAGAAACACATTTGATGAATCCAATTATCCCAGTGCTCAGGTATAAATTAATTACTTACCTACCTACTTATAATTTTTATAAAATGTAGTGTTCCAATTCCAATCTATCTATTTATTACCATTAAACAAGCAACTTTTGTAGAGTACTTAAGTATTTATTTCAAGTATCTCGCAATTGGCTAGAGCCAATTAGAGCCTAGACGATGTCGATTAATTGCTCGATATACAATGTAGGAGTTTACTTATTGAGTTTAGTTACCCTAAAAAGACAGAAATTAAAAAAAAAATATATATAAAAAATTAACCAACTCAAAAAAAGAACAAGAAAATAACTAAAAAACCGGCCAAGTGCGAGTCGGACTCGTGCACGAAAGGTTCCGTAAGTACCATTATCTACATATAAAAACGGCAAAAAAACACGTTCGTTTTATGGGAGCCCCCCTTAAATATTTGTTTTATTTTAATTTAAATATATATTTTAAAAGTGAATATATAACTAAATATTCTGTGAATATTTCAAGCGTCTACCTGTTGCCGTTATCAATATCTTTATATATTTATTTTATTTTTTAGTATTTGTTGTTATAGCGGCAACTGAAATAAATCATCTGTGAAAAATTCAATTGTCTAGCTATCACGTTTCATGAGATACAGCCCGGTGACAGACGGACGGACAGACGAATAAGATAAGAGATATAACATAAGAAAAAAAAAATAAGAATGATATTGTATAAGTCATCACCATCATCATCATTTCAGCCGAAAGACGTCCACTGCTAAACATAGGCCTTCCCCAAGGCTCACCAAACAGATCGGCCCTACGCTATCCGCATCCAATGCGTTCCCGCCACCTTAACCAGTACCATTTACTATTACATACCTAGTCATTATATTAAACTCAAATTACATTGAATTAAATTACATTAAATTAAACGACATTAAAATACATTACATTACATATAATGAAATTACATTAAAAAAATACCACACCATAATACATAGTCATATTAGATACCTAGTCATTTATCGACCAATTTTATTGGGATACATCATTTTATACAGTCGCTTTGATTAGGTGGGTAATACGTTTTGATACTTTTGGGTTCTACGCCTGTATGACGCTTCCGTTAACCGAATTATATGGGCGGAATTTCCGTTGGAATATTTTCGGGTGCCTAGTCAAGGAACTTTTTGGTTTCAGAACTTTGATACCGCGGCCTTTTTCGTACCGGTCAATCAGAAATAGTTTAGGTCCATAGTCCATATCGCCGCTTCTTTATGGCCAGTAAGGAAAATGAATAAAATACCTAAGTTAGGTATATCTGAATTACTAAAATTACATTAGTAACTAGGCTAATAACTTTTGCATTCTCGAGACAATATTGTAATAATGGTTCCACTCCGTAGTTCCACTTGGCGAAGCTCCTTATCTGAGTGTGGTACCTAATTATCTGTCCATATAAAATACAAAGTTAAAATTTGATTTTTTGACTAGCTTTTGCCCGCGATTCCGTCCGCGTGGAATTAGTAATTTGGGCAGCTTATTTTTTTTTTAATCCAATTTGCTTTTTCTTCAATTATGGCTCTCCTTAGTTCCTCGATATAAAAAACCCCCCGAACCCCCCGCACACCCGCGTTCACATTCAACACCGTACTCCCAAGTCAAGCGTGCCTATAGAAGTTTTACTTCAAAAACCCCCGATTTTGAAACATTCTTCCGCTCCTATTGGCGTTAGCGTGATGATATATAGCCTATAGCCTTCCTCGATAAATGTGCTATCTAATAATGAAAGAATTTTTCAAATCGGAGGAGTAGTTCCTGAGATTAGCGCGTTCAAACAAAAAAACCTGTTCGATAAATTCTTAAAATAGACGTATCTTTCTTATTTGTGAACCGATTCAAATGTAACAAACACTAAATGTTAATCCAAGAAAATACCAACATATCAGTGAAAACCGCATCCTTCTAGGTTAAGCCGTTTCTGAGATTAGCGCGCACAAACGCACAGACAAACAGACAAACAAACAATAATTCTAAAAATCATTGTTTTGGGTTCTATTGTGCTAATAAATAGCCCTAGTGACAGTTTTTCTCAAATATCTTCAATGTACAGACACCGACTTGTTACAGATTTATTATATGTATAGATAGATAGAATAGATATAGATAGATAGAAGATAGATAATTATTCTAAAAATTTAGATAAGTAGATTATGTAGTTAATTACCTTATTAGCTTGTGTTATGAGCTAAGTACCTATATAATGAATATTATAGGTACTAATTATCACTACATAGTATAAAGCAAAGTCGCTTCCCGCTGTCTGTCTGTCCCTGTGTATGCTTAGATCTTTAAAACTACGCAACGGATTTTATGCGGTTTTTTTCAATAGATAATGTGATTCAAGAGGAAGGTTTATATTTATAATACATGCATTGCACTATCCGGTAACTTTTTACTATCCGGATATTTCGGATATTTCAAATTTCTGTATCCGGATATCCGGTTTTTTCGGATAATTTGAATAATTTTCCAAACATTAAAAAATACGCTAATAATAATTTATAAATTGTTTAATTAACTTAACGATGAGTGTTTTTAATCAATTTAACCAAAATTGTCTGATAAGGACTTATAAATAATTATTTGTCACTTTAATAATTGAAGTTAATTTAAAAAATATGTATTAATTGATCATCATCATCATCAGCCTATGTTCATCCACTGCTGGACATAGGCCTCTCCCATGACACGCCACTGAGCACGATCCTCAGCCACTCTCATCCAGCTCTTGCCAGCCGCCTTGCGAAGATCATCGCTCCACCGAGTCTGAGGACGTCCTACGCTACGTTTGCCGATCCGTGGTCTCCACTTAAGAACTCATCTACCCCAACGGTTATCAGTTCATCGGGTTATATGGCCGGCCCATTGCCACTTCAGCGTGGTAATGCAGTGGGCTATGTCGACAACTTTGGTCCTCTGTCGGATCACTTCGTTACGAATTCGATCTTTCAGAGAAACTCCGAGCATAGCCCTTTCCATAGCACGTTGAGCAACTTTAAATTTGTGGACCAGCCCTAAAGTGAGTGTCCATGTTTCGGCACCGTATGTCATGACGGGTAGGACGCACTGATTGAAGACTTTCGTCTTTAGACTCTGTGCAATTGGCGATGTGAAGGCTTGACGTAGTTTTCCATACCCAGCTGCCCATCCCAGCTGTATTCTTCTGTTGATCTCCTTCTCGAAGTTTTTTTTACCTAACTGCATAGTTTGCCCGAGGTAAACATACTTCTTAACCACCTCGAGAATATTGCCTTGAACTGAAATTGGTTCCGGATGTACATGTTCTTTGAATATAACCTTGGGTTTATCCAGGTTCATCCGAAGACCCACGCGTTGAGAAGAATCAACCAGGCCATTCAACATATGTTGCAAATCTTGCAGCGTTTCCGCCACGATGACGATATTATCATCTGCAAATCGCAAGTGTGAGAGGTACTCGCCATTTATGTTAATGCCACGCCCCTTCCAGTCCAGCGTCTTGAATATATCCTCCAGTGCATTTTTGAACAATTTGGGGGATATAACGTCCCCTTGTCTCACACCACGATGCAAGGGGATAGGTTCAGACTGCCGGTCCTGGACTTGGACGGCCATAGTAGCGGCGTTGTAAAGACCTCTCAACACTTGGATGTATCGCCAATCGACTTGGCATCGCGGCAAAGATTCCAGAACAGACCAGATTTCGATCGAGTCAAAAGCCTTTTCATAGTCCACAAACGCTAAGCATAGGGGCCGATTATACTCTTCGGTCTTCTGTATAATCTGCGCGCTGTACGGATGTGGTCTATGGTGCCGTATCCCGAATCCCGATCGAAACCCGGCCTGTTCGCGGCTGGAACTCGTCGAGCCTTCGCGCAAGACGGTTCGTGATGAATTTCGAAAACAGCTTATAGACGTGGCTTAAGAGTGAGATCGGTCGGTACTTCTTAAAAAGAGTTTTATCACCCTTTTTGAAAAACAGCACGACAACACTTACTCCACGCCTGTGGAGTTCTCCAATCAAAAAGAATAGTTTTAAAAATGTTCTGGAGCTCCTTCATTATAGGTTTACCACCAGATCTCAGAAGCTTAGTCGTAAATCGTCTTCTCCAGGGGCTTTTCAATGTAAACGTGTATAGTTTTTTTAAATATTAACCAGAATGAGATCCTTATTAGTTTACATACAAATCAAATAATCAAAAACAATAAAAATACGTTAGGTAGGTACTTAAAAGCTAATAAAGCTTGTTCTTCATAGTTATGAGATTTTCCTTACATGCAATCAATGACTCTAAATTTAACACATTTACCAAAAATTAATCACCACCATTAAATCAAACTGTATAGCAATAATGAACTTTAGTACTGTTGTATGTAAACCCACCTAATACAGATAAAAATTGTTTGAATATGCATACTCCACACCACACCTGTGCATTATTAACTGATATTCGAATTATCCAAATAATCTGGATAATGAAGTGCCTCCTATCCGGATTTGAAAATGTCCGGATATCCGGATAATACGGTTATCCGGTTATCCGGATTGCAAGCCCTCCCGTGCGAAGCCGGGGCGGGTCACTAGTACGACATAAATGAATATTTTTTTTTGTTTTAAAATAATTTATTGTAACTAAAAATAACATTAAGAAAAAATAATAATGAATAAAACTTAACTATAAACATATATATTAATGCTTTAATACTTCAGTAATTTATTAAATACAAAATTATACATTAATTTCAGGTCAATAAATAATTAAATTACAGCAAAAAATACTAAACTAACAATAACAACTAAACTAAACATAAACTAAACTAAATATCTAACTATTACAAACTAAATATTATATTATATAATTTATTTACACATATTCTATATAAATTAGAAGTATACATTAGGAAGTAATAACAGATAAAAATGGAAACTAATAAATTAGTAAACTATGAAAAAAAAATGTCAAGTCAGTCTGTCAGTCGGAGTGTGGTAGGGCAGCACCATCATCAAAGCCAAACAGCTTCGCTGCTGGCTTCCATTTATGTCGGGTGCCTTGAATGCACATGCTAGTCGCTCTAAATATAGAAGTTATTATCCGAGCTCTTAGCCAGCCCAAGACGCAAGACAAAGAGCGGTCCCAGCGAGATGCAAGTGCTTCCCCGAGGTATTTCACAAAGGTGGCCATTTGTGGTGCAAAGACTCCATCTACGGAGGTGACAAGGGGTGTAAATGTGGCATGACGCAGCTCGCAGGCATTGGCATATTTGTTTTGCTTTTCCGATTCGGCAGATTTTAAGACAGAAGCAACAGGGCGTGAGATGTAAGAAGGAGCGTCGGTGTCTACGACACGGATATCGAATAACGCCTCCCTCTGGGCAACCCACACGCCGCGGCAAGCTAAATCGCCTCGTAGGCCACTATCACCTTCAGTGATAATTGGTTCTTTGACTACATTTCCCCACGCTTGTTGACATAATTCACAAAAGAGATCTCTTATTTCGTTGTGACGTCTCGTGATTAGACCGCCAGTTTTGCAACAGAGGGCATGATCAATATTGAAATCGTTATTGCCGCATCCATCACAAGATTTTGGCATAGAGATTGGTGTTCGATGGTAGCGTATTGAAAGGGCATCACGGAATTCATATGGAGAAAGGTCAAAATGATCTTTTCTTGTGGGTATAACGGATAACCAATTGGAGGATTTTGTTTTCATTATGGTCGCAATTGATCTTTCAATGGCTCTTCTTTTGATGGGAAGGAGCTTGGTTAAGATAGAATCCATAAGATTGTCATCACGAGTTTCTTTCTGTTTATGGTATTCTTTACGTGCATCCTTGAGGGAATTATGATGTTCTGCAAGCTCCATATGTTTAATTTCAATTAACGAGGAAGAAAGAACTGTGCAGCCTTTTTTGGATGTATCATAGTATAAATTTGAAGTGGTGGCACCATCAGATATTGCTAATCCTCCTTTATGTATTGGTAAAGAAAATAAGTCAGCTTCTAATGATGACACATCACCCCCTAGTAGGGTCGGCAAAAAAGTTGTGCGTAAGGTATTTGTTAAAGGACCAAAGTATTCTGCGGCATCTTTTAGGACTCGTAACAAAAATGACCATTGAAATTGTGCAGCTTTGGTTAAGGCAGTATAGGCGGCTTGTGGTGAATCTTTACATATGAGAGATAATTTTTCTAAAGTGGAAACCCATTTATGTACGTTCTTTTTTGCAAAATTCTCTTTGCCTTCTCCGATGTAGCTTCCCAAATAGCGAGATCCAGTTACAATTGTAACATTAGTATTCTTGAATATATGAGTTGCTTTCTGTTTGTCTGTCTCAGATACTATTAAGAATGATTTTTTGCCTTGGGGGAAATATCCGTAGGCAGGCCCTATGCTACTTATCTTTTCCCACCATTGATACAGGTTATTAAGATTTCCTTGGGCAGAAGAGTCATCCGCATACCAACATTGAGTGGTATTATGGTATTATGGTCATCTTTGAGTTTATTTATTAAAGGTAAAGTAGCAAGGGCATATAAAGGCATAGCTAGTGGATCTCCTTGAGTAACACCTTCTTTGCTATAAATTCTCATGTCAGAATCGCGAATGACGAGCTCTGCGTGACCATTATAGGTATTATAAAGAAAGCGAGCGCAGTGTGGCCAGTATAATCTTGCTTGCCAAAGGGCAAGTTGTCTATTAACAGAATTAAAAGCATTATTTGCGTCAGCAAGAAGTAGTCCCCAGTTTGAGCCGGGTTGGCATTCTTTTTCAAATAGATCGCTCATTGCATGTATTGCACCTTCGATGCCGCTGCTTAATCCGCTGCAGAGTTGCGAGTTGGAGCATGCTTCGATAACCTCGGAGCCGGTGGCTTCAATCATACATTTGGATAGGATTCTCCGAAGGCATTCACCAATACCGATTGGTCTCACACCGGGGCATTTGTCAAGGGCTACAAGGCGACTATATTATATTATTCTACACCTCACCACATCTAACCTATTCAACACAAAAAAAATAAAAATTAAAATAAATTTATTGTAACTAAAAATAAAACAATTAAGAAAAAATAACAATGAATAAAACTTAACTATAAACTAAATATCTAACTATTACAAACAAAATATTATATTATTATTATTATATTATTCTACACCTCACCACATCTAACCTTTTCAACACAGTTGCTCGTAAATTGACTCTTATAACACCGTTTCTAGTTTCATAATTCAGCATTCGCACCTTCGGTGAGACAAGGGCACAATTGTCGAAAAATCCAAAAATGAGTTAAGTATACAGAGAGTTCTAAAAACTATGTCTTCACATGGAGGGACAAAGACATTTTAGGGATGGATGGTTGTGATAAATTAAACTCCCTAATAGATTTGTATAAGTGAAGAATAGGTGAAGAATGTTTATTAAAAAATATTTACAAGTGTATATAAAATATGTACAGGGCGCAATTAGTGCTAGGTCCGCGGATCACGCAAGAGGGCGTGGATCATTGCGCTCTCGCTCTAAAGTGAGCGAGACGGTTGCGGACTACAGAACGCTCGGAACTCTCGCGCTCGCGTCTATAAAATACGGCGCGGCAAAGCCTGCGATCTTTTTCATCGCGCGGCCGTCGAGGAAGGAACATGTCGTCGTAGCTCCGTACTTCGCTCTGATGCAGCGTGTGTCTCCGCTGCACTCCGCGATCTGAAGCACGACGACAAAGATGAAGATTCCTCGAGGCTTGAAGATTGGAAAATGCTGCGATCGACGAAACAAATAAAAACTGTTCTTTTGAGAACATTCGACCTTATGGTCGCGTCTCTATAGACAACGTCACTTTTCTCCTTTAACGACGTCAATCACCTACAGGGTTCCCCTTCAAGCGAAGCGTACCGGCAGGCGGATAGTGCGGCCTCGGCGAGAAGTTCTGCTTGTTGTTGTAGGTGTTGAGTCGTTTTGTCCTGTGTTTTGTTTCAGGTTCGGATCTTGTTGTTTCAGGTCGTTTGTTGTTGGTTTTGTAGTGGTTTTGTCGATCGTCTTTGATGTACTTTGTTTATTGTTGCAGAATGTCGGTGTTGTAGCAGTAGGTATAGTTGTATCTTGCTCGGCGATGGTGTAGGCAGGTTTGAGACGGTCTATTGATATATTTGTTTGCCGGTTAGGTAGCTGTAGGGTAAATATCTTGCTATCTCTTTTCAGCACGCGATAGGGTCCGTCGTAAGGTGCTTGTAGCGGCTTCTTTATGGCGTCTATGCGTACGTATACATATTCGCATGTTTGCAGGTCGCGATGTACGAATATGGGTTTCGTGCTGCTGTGGTTGGTTCGGCATCGGTCTCAGGTTGCGTATTGTGTCTCGCAGCTGATCGACGTAGGCGGAGTCTAGGGTGACGTCATCGCGGGTCAGTGATAAGAAATCACCGGGTAAGCGTACGTTGCATCCGTAGGTGAGTTGGGCTGCGCTTACGCCGGTGTCACTTCGCATCGCGGCGCGTACTCCGAGTAGTACTGTAGGTAGTTCGTCGATCCAGCTTCTTGCGGTTTGGAGTCTTGCTTTTAACGCGGCCTTCAAAAATCGGTGCCAGCGTTCAATAATCCCATTACATTGCGCGTGGTATGGGGTTGTGCGCGTTTTTTCGATGCCGAGTAAGTGCGAGAGAGATGCAAATACTCGGCTTTCGAACTGACGACCTTGATCGGTTGTTATGGTCGCTGGGCAGCCGAAGCGGGAAATCCAACCTTCGTAGACGGCTTTGGCGACGTCTTCAGCTGATATTTCGCACAGTGGGTATGCTTCGGGCCATCTCGTTGCACGATCGATCATTGTCACGAGGTAGCGATGACCGGTGGCCGCGGTAGGTAGCGGGCCAACGATATCGACGTGTACGTGCTCGAATCGTTCGGTTGGCGGGAAAATTGACGGTTGACTCGATGTATGGCGCTGTACTTTGGCGCGTTGGCATTGTACGCATACTTTTGCCCACTTGCCGATGTCCGCGTTCATTGAGGGCCAAAAGTAGCGTTGCGCGATGAGTTTTCGTGTCGTTTTGATTCCGGGATGACTGATGTTATGTACTGCGTTGAATGCGATGCGACGGTGTTCTTCGGGTAAATATGGACGTATATGTGGAGTTGATGTTTCGCAAAATATTTTGATGTTTGATGAGGGCAGAGTGACTTGCTTGATGGATAGATTGCTCTGTAGAGTGAGTGCTTGAATGATATCGCTGTCTCGCTCTTGAGCTTCGGCAAGTTGTTTGTAGTCGATTGGCGATGGACACGTAATAGCTTCGACACGTGACAAGGCGTCCGCTGCAGCGTTTTCCGACCCACTGACGTGGCGAATGTCAGTGGTAAATTCGCTAATGAATAAAAGCTGGCGGGTGCGTCTTGGCGATTCGCTACTTGCACTTGTCTTTGTATAGGCGAATGTTATCGGCTTGTGGTCGGTAAAAATGATTATTTCGCGTCCCTCGAACATCTTGCGAAAATGCTTGACGGCCATGTAGATAGCTAATAGTTCTCGGTCGTAGGTACTGTAGCGAGTTTGCGCGTCGGTAAATTTCTTGGAAAAATATCCGAGCGGTTGCCACGAGTTGACGATGTACTGGTTTAGTGCGGCACCGGCTGTTTTGTCGCTGGCGTCGCAAAATATGGCGAGTGTCGCATGATGAGACGGATGAGCGAGTAAAGCGGCGGTTTTTATGCTGTCTTTACACGCTTCATACGCTTGCGTTGCCTCAGCGGTCCATTCAATCGGCGTTTTGTCGCGCTTCTTGACATTGTGTAGGTACTTATTCAGCGGCGCTTGAATGGTGGCGGCGTCTTTGATGTTTTCTCGGTAAAAGTTGAGCATACCGAGAAAACGTCGTAGCTCTTCCACGGTTTGCGGTTTCGGAAAGTCGGTGATCGCTTGAACCTTTTCTTGAGGTGGCTGAATTCCTTCCGCCGAGACTTGATGGCCGAGGAATTTGACGGTCGGCTGGCCGAAAACACACTTTGACGGGTTGATAGTGATGCCGTATTCTTCGAGTCGCTGTAGTACGATGCGTAGGTGTTTTCGGTGCTCTTCCTCGTCGTTTGATGCCACAAGTAGGTCGTCGACGAAAGGGAATACGAAGTCGAGTTCGCGTAGTACTTCGTGAATAAAGCGTTGGAACGTTTGACCGGCGTTCTTGAGACCTGGGCACATGCGCGGAAACTCGAAGGGACCAAATGGGGTGATGATTGCGGTTTTCTCCACGTCTTCTTCGCTGACTGGTAATTGCTGGTATGCGCGATTAAGGTCGAGAGTGGAGAAAATTTGCTTCCCGGCGAGTTGGTAGGTGAAATCGCGTATGCGTGGTATGGGATACCGATCAGGCTTAGTAATGGCGTTGAGCCTTCGGTAATCGCCACACACGCGTAGGTCACCATTTTTCTTCGGCACGACGTGAAGAGGTGATGCCCAAGGACTCTTGCTTGGTCTGCATAGGCCTTGTTCCATCATGTTCTGGAATTCTTTTTTCACGATTTCGTAACGATGCGGTGCGATGGGGCGTGGCCTACAGTGAAGGGGCGGGCCAGTAGTTTCGATGAAATGTTCGACTGGATGTTTCGGCGACAATTTCATCGATGTAAGTCGGGTGGCTCCTGGAAATTCGGCAAGGATGTTGTGGTATGCATCTTGCACATCTATGCTGCGAACGGTAGGTATTGGCGCAGAGCATATTTGTGCGTTTGTTGTGAGATGCGTCTTGCCGTCGATGAGTCTGCGGTGTTTTATGTCGACTATTAGATCGTGGAATTTCAGGAAATCTGCACCCAAAATCGGCTTGGATACATCTGCGATGATGAACTTCCATCGGAACGATCTTCGGAGGCTGAGGTCGAGATCGAGAGTCTTCTCACCGTATGTAGGTATGACCGTATTGTTGGCGGCGTACAGTTGGAAAGGAAGAGGCGTTGCGGTGGAATTTTTCGTTCTTGGTATGACGGAAATATTTGCTCCCGTGTCTACCAAGAACGATAATCTGGTTTTTCTGTCTTTGACGAAAAGGCGGTGTGATGTTTCGGGAAAGCCAGTTTCCGCCGCAGACAGCGTTACATTTTCCGACGGCGTGTGGATGGGCTTGGCTCTGCACGGTGGTTCGCAGTTTTTCGCGTCCATACCGTAGCGATGATGGTACTTGCAGTATGGCATGGGCGAGTTTGGACGGCTTCCGTTCTGCGACGTAGTGCGTGGGCGTGATTGGAAGTTACGGCGAGGGCGACTGCGCTGTTTGTTCATGTCTTGCGGTCGTGATCGCAGCTCGGCAACTTCTTGGGACAATCTTCGAATTTCACTGACGAGCATCTGAGTATCGACGGCTGGAGAGTGCATTTTCTTGGATTGGATTCTTCAGAGGTTTGTGTTCTTCACGGGGGCTCGGAAAGTTGCTGTTGTTCTGTTCGCGGGGTCACCCTTTGGGGACCTATGCTTCAGAGGGTTGCTGTTGTTCACGGGGTCACCACTTTAGGGATGGATGGTTGTGATAAATTAAACTTCCTAATAGATTTGTATAAGTGAAGAATAGGTGAAGAATGTTTATTACTGCTGCTGGGGGTTCTTCTCGCCTCCTCGCGAAGCGAGGGGGCGGGGATGCCGCTCGGGGCCGAGGCCCCTTTCGGCGATTTCTACCGCCGACCACAAATATGGCCGGGTCACTGGAGGGTGAAGCCACACGGCCTCACTGGGGTCAAGTCCGGGGTCTTCAGCCGCCGCGAGATCAAGCCCGCCGGATGGGACCCCGTTCGGGGAGGTCCAGCGAGCGATCGTCAGCTGGCAGCACGATAAGTCTAATCAGGGTGATGTCAAGTCCGGTGGTGGAGGGGTGGCTGCGCGCGCGAGATCGCGCGGCAGTCCCCTCTTGTCGGGCGGCCGGCGGTGATAGGGCGCTAGGTCGCTCAGGTGGCGAAAGCGCGACCTATCCGCACGGCCAAACATCTGACATGCGAGGTCGCCAATGAAGTGGCCCAGGGGTTCTACGCCCAGGTCCCTAGCTATCACAGCGTTCCGCACGTAGCGGGGAGCGTCAACAATACTGCGCAAGGATAGCGACTGCTGGGCTCCGAGTCGCTTCCTGTTGCACTCTCCCACCAGCGCGTACCACGCGGGGGCTGCATATGTTAGGCGTGACCGGACGTACGTCTTGTACACGCCCAACTTTGCGCGTAGAGGCAGTCGGGACTTGAGGACCGGGCGCAGGACAGCGCGCGCTGCGCGCGTCTGGGCAATGACGGCCTTCACGTGGGGAGCCATGGTGAGGTGGCGATCAATGGTGACCCCCAGATATTTCACCGTGGGTGACCAGTCAATAGCCTGCCCCAGCATTGACAGTCTCGGTGGGAGTAGCAGCTTCGGACTTACGGCGATGGCCTGGGTCTTCGCAACGTTAACCCGAAGCCTCCACTTATCCAACCAAGCTGGCAGGGCGTCCAGACAATATTGGGCCTTGCGCGCCGCGTGCGCAAGGCTCATCGACGTGGAGATGTAGGCGGCGTCGTCGGCGTACAGCGCGAGCGTCACACCCTCGCTGACGGGGATGTCATCAGTGTAAAGCCCATAGCACACAGGCGACAGGCAACTCCCTTGGGGAACTCCGGCGCGGATGGGTCGCGCAGTAGAGACCGCACTCTCCACCGCGACCACGAAGCGGCGATCTTCCAAAAAGGAGGCTAAAACCCTGACAATCCGCCGTGGGGTAGTCGTGGCGATCAGCTTGAACACCAGACCGAGATGCCACACACGGTCGAAGGCCTTCTCCATGTCGAGCATGACGGCGACGGAGTGCTCCCTCTTGTTGTATGCGGCAGCAGTCTGATGGAAAACTCGAGCGAGCTGCAGCGTGGTCGAGTGTTCGGCTCTAAAGCCAAACTGCTCCTCTCGCGGCTGGATATGCGGCGACAGGTGGACCAACAGCAACTTCTCAAAGAGCTTCGAGACAGTAGGCAGCAACGTGATTGGCCGGTGGCTCTCGGGGCGAAGCACATTCTTCCCGGCCTTCGGGAGCATGATGACACGCCCGAGCTTCCAGGGGCGCGGGAAGTGGCCCGTCCGCAGAACTCCGTTAAAAAGCCGCGTCAACGTCACGATGGCTCGCGGAGGAAGGTGACGCAGCGCCTCGTTGGGAATACGGTCAGGACCAGGCGCCTTCTTGAGCGGGGCGCGCCGAATCATCCTCGCGACTTGGCCCGGGGAGAACACTACTGGGTCTTCGTCAGGGCCGATCGGCGCGGCAAAATAATTCGCCACTTGCTGCGCGACGTCGGCGTCCCGTCGGTGGTCTGTAGAGGGGTTCGGAGAAAACTGCGTCTCCAGGTGGTCAGCGAAGATCTCCGCCCTGTCTTCTGCCCGGTAACGGAGGGTTCCGTCACCTGCCAGAAGTGGGCGAGTAGCGGCTGGCTTGTTGGCCAGGCGGCGGCACAAACGGTGGATGCCGTTCCAGTCTTCACTAGCCGACGCAAGATACTCGAGCCAAGAGTATTCTGAGTGTACGGCAAGGCCCCTCGAAATCTTCTCGGCAAGCGCGTTCAGCTGGGACTTCGTGGTCGGGCAACGAGTGCGTTGGTAATGGCGGCGCAGTTTCCTCTTCCTCTGAATGAGGGTCAGGATGTCTGCGGGGATCTGCTGACGAGGGCGCGCTGCGGATGAGCCGGACTCAATGCTTGATAGCATGAGAGCTTCAGTGACACACGACCCGAACAACTCAGCGAGACGATCGACTTCCTCCGTACTGGTCACAGGGAAGGACGGCGAGTGTTCGGCCATGTGAGCCGCATAACGATCCCAGTCCTGTCTGCGGCGGGGAGGAGGGGCAGCGGTCCGAGACGGCGCCATATCCAGGGTCACCAAAATGGGTTGGTGATCAGAAAGGAGATGGTAGTCCAAGACGTCTTGCGCAGGCCAGGTGGTAAGGCCGCGAACTACCAAAAGGTCGATGACGTCCGGAACATGGGTTGCGCTGTATGGATAGTGCGTCGGAACCTCTGGACCGAGCACCTCGTATCCCAGGTCTTCTGCGTCATCAAAGAGTCTTCGCCCATCAAGGCAGATCTTCGAGGAGTTCCAGGCAATGTGTTTACAGTTAAAGTCGCCCGCTACGATCGTGGGCAGCGGCGAGTCCAGCAGATCGTGGACGTCAGCCAGTGCGAGTCGAGAGCTGGGCGGTTTATAGAAGGCAAACACACGCAGAGGGCAACCTTGAACGCAAATCTCCACACCGAGGGCATATGACGACCTGAGCTTCGTCAGCAACGGCAACGGCTGGTGCATCACGCTACGCTTCACTAGGATCGCCAGGCCCCGATAGGCGTTTCCTAGCGGCGAAATCTCCTCCTTCCTGTAGACGTAATAACCCGACATCTTAAGGCGATCCCCTGCCTTAAGGTGGGTCTCGGAAATTAGTGCCACGTCAATCTTCTGCTCGGCCAGAAGATGACGCAACAGCCTGGTCTTCGATGGGGTGAGTCCATCGGCGTTCCAATGAATTATTCTTAGCTGACTAGCCATTTTGCGCGTACAAATCGGCTAGCCGTCTAAGAATAATCGGAACGGGATTCTGCCCCGACTGGATGGCCTGCAGCAGTTCCTGTAGCACCAAGATCAGCTGCTCAATGGTCCCCGCTCCGCCGTCGTCGGCTTCCGAACCCGGTTTCGCCTTCTTCCCCTTCGCAGGGACGGCGACCACCGAGCTCGGGCCGATTACCGGAGGAGCAACGGTACTAGCTGATGCCGCTGAGAACGGCTCGGGCTCACGTGGCACTGATCTGGGGGCCTTCTTCCTCCTCCTGCCACGCTTCCTACGCCTTTTGGTAGGCGGTACTCTACTCCCATCATTGGCCGCCGCCATGAGGGAGTTGGGCGCGTTTCCCTGGTCTACCGTGGAGACCGTGGCGCCGATGGGGGTAGTCCTTGCATGGGCACGCGCGCTTGTGCGCGTGCGCGGGGCGACTCCCGCCGATTTGTGCCTCGCTTCCTTCTGGAATACTGGACACGACGTGTTGTTGGCGGTGTGGGGTCCTCCGCAATTCGCACACGTCGGCGGATCCTCCCGGGGTCTCGGGCAGTTCTTCGCAGCATGCTCGCCGCCGCAGCGGACGCAGGCTTGCTTGTGATGACAGTTTACCGAGCTGTGCCTAAAGGCTTGGCAACGGTGACACTGCGGTGGTCCGGGCTTGCCCCTCCAGGCCTCTACCTTCACTCCTCGCATGCCCAGGAGCTCAGTGATGTTATACAGGGCCGGGATGGCATTGGAGGTTCTTTGCAGCTGAACATGGTGAATGCAGCCAGGGCGACCCGCACGCGCCCTCACTGCGTTGGCGAAGATGGGGGCGAACCCCTTCTCCCGCAACTCCGCCACGATGTCCTCCGGGGCCGTGTTCGCCGGGAGCCCGCGAACCGCCACCTTGAGCGGCAGCTCTTCGCTAAGACTCCAGCAATTCCACGAAACGCCAGGGACTTTCTCAAGGTAATCCTGGATCACTCGGTATTCGTCCGCAGACCGGGGGGTGAATATGATCCCCTCTCCCCGGGGCTTAGCATTAGGTTGATGGCCAAGCTTCTCACGCAAGTTGCGGAAATGGCGCGGCCACTCTGGCAGGCTCTTCACCAGGATGGGCGGATACCTCCTCCCAGTCGCGGCGGCGGCGGGGGTCGGCATCGCCGATGGTGATGGCGGCGGTGCTGGGGGCGTCGCCGGCGATGGCGACCGGCTGGCGGCGATAGAGGCAGCATAGGTGCGCACGTCCCCCACTCCGTCGTCGTCGTCAGTCCCCAGATCCTCGCATGAGACAGGAGGGTCAGCATCCACCGGGGACAGATCCAGCCTCGGAATAGTCGGACGCGGATCCGACGACGGGGAGGCAGACAAACGCCTCTTATTTGACGCAGCAAAAGGCGGCGGGATGTTCGCGGGCGGCGGAAAACGCGACGGCGAAGGAATACGCAGCGTCGGTAACGTCTCCGCCGACGGCTGAGGTATCGGGGTGGTGGCCACGAGCGCGGTCGCCACAGAGTGTGCTGGCGACACGCTGACGGGCAGAGGGCCTCGCGGTGCGAAATGCGCCACCGGCGGCGGAGCGCGAATCGCGGGCGGCGCAGTCGGGGCGCGCGCCTCAGGCGGCACGGTCGGCGCACGCGAGGCGGGCGGCGCAGTCGGCGCGCGAGACGCGGGCACCACCGCCGGCGCACGGGACGCCGGCGGCGCGCCGCGTGAAGCGCGAAGTGCGGCTGTCGAGGGCGGCACAGTTGACGCGCGGGACGCGGGCAGCGCCGCCGGCGCACGGGACGCCAGCGGCGCGCGGGTCGCGAGCGGCACACCGGCCGGAGCACGGGGCGCCGTAGTCGCGGGCGGCGCAGGCGGCGCGCGGGGCGCGCGCGGGTCGCGAGACGCGGGCGGCGCACGAGGTGCACGCGGGTCGCGGGGAGCGAGCGGCGCGCGGCCCGCGGGCGGCGCGCGGCGCGGAGGCGGCGCGCAAGAAGCGGACGGCGAGCAAGAAGCGGGCGGCGGGCGCACCTCCAACGGCGAACGCGCCGCGGAGGGGCCAGCCTGTCCCGCCGGGACGAGCAAGTGCGGTGAGGCGTCGCTTGATGACGGCGACGCACGCTCAGAGGGAGATACTTGCGATGGTGATCGCAAGGCCTCCCTCCGCGCGACCGTCACCGGCCTCTTTTGACCCGTCGTTGGAGGAACGGGCCGTGGCAGCAGTGAGGTCGCACTAGTGTGAACCCTTGGTTTAGACTCCTCCGACATGTCTCGAACGGCACGCAGCACGTCAAAGGCACGCCGGACGCAAGCGATGTCCCCCTCGGAGAACATCGTACAGGCCTTCCGCCCCGTAGTCAACCGGGGACGGGTAATCCTGCGCGCAGTGGGGTCCAGGATGATGGGAGGCTGCGGTGGAGGCGCCATAATAAAGAGATGGGTAGCCCTAAAAAGGGCTGTTGCAAACTACCCACCTCCTTGGCACACAATAAATTCAGCGGGTTACTGCAAACCCTGAGCAACGAGGCGCGCGACCAATTTGCGCGCGCCACCCTCCCCCGCGTTCCGCGCACTCCCCCGGTGAGACCCGCTGGTGGGAGGCCGGGATTGTGCACAGTACGCAGGCTTAGGCGACGCGGCGGATGCAGCGGTTTGGTCGGAGCGCGAGTGGGTAGTTGGAAATCAAAACAAAAACAACTACCCACGAAACCACGAAGAACTGTCCGAATGTTTATTAAAAAATATTTACAAGTGTATATAAAATATGTACAGGGCGCAATTAGTGCTAGGTCCGCGGATCACGCAAGAGGGCGTGGATCATTGCGCTCTCGCTCTAAAGTGAGCGAGACGGTTGCGGACTACAGAACGCTCGGAACTCTCGCGCTCGCGTCTATAAAATACGGCGCGGCAAAGCCTGCGATCTTTTTCATCGCGCGGCCGTCGAGGAAGGAACATGTCGTCGTAGCTCCGTACTTCGCTCTGATGCAGCGTGTGTCTCCGCTGCACTCCGCGATCTGAAGCACGACGACAAAGATGAAGATTCCTCGAGGCTTGAAGATTGGAAAATGCTGCGATCGACGAAACAAATAAAAACTGTTCTTTTGAGAACATTCGACCTTATGGTCGCGTCTCTATAGACAACGTCACTTTTCTCCTTTAACGACGTCAATCACCTACAACATCCATTAAATACCGCGTTAAATCGCCAGAGGGCGAAAGTGGCTTTGTCTTATTGGTGCGTTTCTTTGGTGTATGTTGGCGCGACAAAATCTTATTGGCCAATTGCCCGACAACCCGCGAGTGAAGTGATCGTCTGCTGGAGCAACGAGGGCTTAAAGGTAAATATGCCTTTTGTTATTTAAATTTTTGGAAGAACAAAGTCACATTTGATGCACTTTTGCCTATAAAATGGTCACGCATTTGGAGATACAAAGTCGCTCAAGCAATTGTGACTTTGTACCTCCAATAACTTTAAAACTTTATAGTCTTAAATTCAAATGCGGCCTTGTTATTCCATTCTATTAAAAAAAAACAATGTCATGTAAACAATTATGACCTTATTACTGACGTTGTCGTTCCAATTATATTTTTACTTGAGCAGTCATAATTTACAATTATACTTCATTTAATTTAAGGTTTGAATTAACGGTTAAATTGTAACACACGTTTCTCGGTATTTCGAACTCAAATTGACTAAAAATACCTACATGTACATTTATTATATTACCTATATTAGCGGTATTTATTATGTTTTCATTAGAGAAGTTAACACAATTTTAATAGTTTCATCCACCTTTCATACAAACGAGGCTACTTTGATATCTTATTTCTACACCAGGATAGTGCCCCGGTTTGGATCTGATGATGGATATCCAGAGCATCGATAATGGTGGAGTATGCGGCGTCCAAACAGCAAGATCGGCAGTTTAACCGATAGGGACACAGCTATATTTTAGAATGAGAATGAATAACGCAACAACTAGGTATCTCATTCTAACATTATAGCTATGTTTCTATCAGTCGGATAGCAGATCGCGATGTTTGAAGGCCGCATTAGATTTATAAGTAAAGTCCAGCCGGTCGCCTCTTGTCAAAGGATGCCGCCGCGCAAACAAAAGATGCCGCATAAAGTTCCCAGTAGTAACAAATCCATATTATTGTGCATACAGTACTGATAATGGCCTGCTTAACACACACAACTGATTCAATCAACCAGTTTACACCACAGCGAGAGAATTTGTACAGCACTGAGATTTTCATTCATTTTATTGCCAATTTAGTTGTTTTTCTAAATGTGTAGGTATAATTTCCGTGTTAAACGCAGATTCAATCAGGTGGGTATCTTAGGAACTATGTTCTTTATCAATGCTTGGAGTAGCCATCATCAGACCACAGCCAAAGCACCGCCTAGTGAAAAACCAAGACATCAAAGTGACCTCGTTTGTATGAAAGGTGGACTGTGGGCCATATTTTTTGCAGGTGAATGTATTAAGATTTTTTTCTATGAAAATGACAGAATTTTTTTATAACAGTAATTGTTTGTGAGAAATAGTTATTTTGTTTTTAATTAAAGTATTTTATTTGTTTTTAAATAACATCTACTAAGCATCGTTCGTTGCTTTATTATAGTAGACAAGATTGTTGATTCCAAAGACTATTGATCTCTATTTCTATTGATCTCTTGATTAAAGTAAACACAAAGTTCCTAGACTTAATGTAAGTAATAAAAAATAAATATTTTATGATAATAAACGTGTTTTTTAAACGAATAATTAGTCGTAGTTTTAGTTTGAACTCAGTCATAATTACAAAATGAATTAAATTTTGGTAGAACAAGGGCATATATGTACACCTTCGCTTAAAAAAAAATTATAATAAATTAATGAAGGGTTCCTAATTCCTATAAGCAATATTTCGCGATTCACAAAAGTATAAGGCTTGTTCCATGCGAAGAGAAATTACTTCAAAGCTATACGAGCAAAACAATACAAGATTGAACACAAAAAAAACTTTAAAATGTCTTTCCTGTAAAATCATAAAAAGCGTAGTAATGCCCTTGTCTCACCGAAGGTGCGAATATTACCACACTTGTGCTGTAAAAACATTACCGTACAAGTGCTGTAATATAAACTTTTTTTTAATTTGAGCAAAAGTTTATGTCTAAGAACATTGAATATTTTTACGAATATTAAATTATTTTAGGGTTAAGATGACAAATAAACATTTTATTTCATCAAATTGTATATTTATAAACACAAATTAACTTAACTATCGTATTTACAAACATTAAATTTATAGTTTATTTTATTTTTTATATTGCTGCTGCTCCGGCTGAACGGCCGTTTTTCCAGTGCCTTTATTGAACCTGCGCGCGCATCGAAAGTGCGGCGCGCGAAAAAAACAAAACTTGTGTACCATTTTACGTAAATATTTGGTAAAGTTACTGCTGTGTGGTTAATTACTATCAAAAACGTCTACTTAAAATAGTGAAGACGAGCAAAATATTAATTCAACCCCGCCGGAAATACTTATCGAGGCACGAAACGCGAGTGATAGCCTGTTGCCGCCAAAATCCAGAGAAAATTACATGGCGGCTTACGAAACATTCAATCAGTGGAAAAACAGCAAAAACGCTAAGTCATATTCGGAGAACGTATTTTCAGCCTACTTCAATAAACTGTCTAATAAATACAAGTCCTGCTCGTTATACTCCATGTTGAAAAGCACAGTAAAGACCAAAATTGAAGTTGATATAAAAACATATACTTAGTAACTTGACGGCATTTCTAAAGAGACATCCTAACGGATCTATTGGTCGAAAGTCAAAAGTGTTGTCACCAACCGATGTTTTTGAAAAGTTTTTAAAAGAAGCTCCGGACAGTCAGTACTTGACAACAAAGGTTAGTTGAACTTTATAAATATAATTTTATGTATCAGCTCTATAATTGCGTTAAGTAGGTACTATGCTGCTGTGCTAAGCCAAAAGGGCCTTTGTCCGTTTTAACGGTTTCGAGAAAAACGTGTTTTTATGTTTTTGTTTCTTAGTATTTGAGTGGAAAATAAGCCTTTCTTAGCTATTTTTAAGGCACTTCTAATAAAAATACGACTTTTTCGTTAACAGAACTTTATTCCTTATAAGCTAAGGAATCCAACGCAAAGAAAAACAGAATTTAGTCATTTTCGGACATAGGCCGTTTTGGCTTAGCACGGCAGTATGGCAATACGTTCTGTAGCGTAGCATATAGCATTAACTTAGTTGTCTACTTAAACTTAAGTCTCCTCGAACTTACGTCGCGCGCCACCTATCGTCGTCATGGAAAACTCGGCATCGCACGCGCCCAATCGTGCGACGGAGACGGCGACAGCGCACCCTATCAGAGGCGCTACTACGAAATTCGAAAATCGAAGTTCGTATCGTATTATCCCTCTCACTCTCGTGTCAAATCATATTAGCGTGAGCGGGACGGCACGAAACGAAGTTCGAATTATGCACTTCGTGGTAGGGCCTCAGGCGAGAGCGGGAAAGATAGAGACGCTAGCGGAGGGGGACGGGAGGCGAGGAGAAAATGAGCCAGAGTGGCGCGCAAGCTAGATAATAAGATAAGTCTTCTGAGGCAAGAAGTCCAGGAACTTAAGGGCCAGATATCCACTCTATCTGACTCCCTGACCGACAAACACTTGCAATTTGTTGCTAAACTGGAACAGGCAGACCTACAAATTGCCACGCTGAAGTCTTCGGTATCCCAACTACAACAGCAACTCGGCGCCCAGGAACAGCAGTCAATGAGGAACGAGCTGGAAATTATTGGTGTTCCCGAGTGTGACACTGAAAACCTCACCAATATAGTAATTACGGCATCTCAGATTATTGGTATCCAACTTCATGAAACGGACGATATCAGCCGCGCTGGACCCAAGCGGCCCAAACAACATCCCCTTAACAGGGCCGTCGACCACAAGCCGCGCCCCATCATTGTTAAGCTATTGCGACGGCAAAAGCGGGACGAAATAATCAAGGCTGCGAAGTCCAGGCGCAACCTTACTTCAGAAAACCTAGTAGCCGATGCTGCCCAGAAGCTGTATGTGAATGAGCGGCTATCGAAAGACAACCGGATGTTATTTCGAGAGGCTAGACTTCGCGCTGCCGCACACTATTTTCGTTTCTGCTGGGTTCGCAACGGCGCAATCTACGTCCAAACGAAAACAATCCGGGAATACGCATTTCATCCGCGGACGACCTGGACCGAAAAGTGGGACCCTCTACTCCTTCTTCTTCGTAATATATTACACTATGGTCCAAGGATTTTTTTCTACTAATACATTTGAATTTGTCGTAAATTTAACATTTGATCTCCTTTTTAGACTTTTTGATAGTTTTATCTTTTCACACGCACACACACAAACACTACACACCCAAAAACACAAAACACACACATCACTTTTTCATACACAAACATTATACATGCACAAACACCAAATACTCATATCATTTAATAATGTTCTCAAAAGGCTTCTTATTTACAGAAACTATTCACATCCTGTATTCCTAATGTCCCGAGCGTTACTACTATTTGACTTTATTGATCAGTTCCTTCAAATAAAACTCCTTACTGGATTATCTTGACGAAGCTGACAAAATACTGCAAATCAGTTGCCATACGCTTGAGACGTTAGAAAAATGTAGAGAAGCTATCTGTGATCCTAATTTATACAAGTTCAAAGTTCTTACTTTCAATATAAGGAGTATCCACAAAAATTTTGATAACTTTGAACTAGCTCATACTTACAGAGTGCTGGTTGAGTGAAGGTATGCATCCACCACTAATTATCGGGTATGACAATTATCGCACAAACAAATATATAAATAAATCCGTTGGAGTCGTAGCATATATTCGGAATACGTGGAGTGTCTCAGTAATAGAACCCCCTATTGAAGACTGTAACTGCCTACAAATCAATTTGGGAAACGATATTACGATATTAGGTGTTTACCGTTCCCCTTCCTTTAACACCGTCGATAATTTCCTAGTAACTCTGGATACTGTACTTGGCAAAATGAATCACAGCAAAATGTTAATTTTTGCTGGTGATATTAATCTAGATTTATGTAGTAGCAGTGAGATATGTTCTGTATATATGTGTCTCTTGACATCACATAAATTACTTCCCGCTATTACCCAACCGACCAGGGGAAACGCTTGTCTAGACCACATTTTTGTACGGAACGGTACATCTGGAATAGGTTTAGTAACTCGCACAAATATAACTGACCACGACATATGCATTCTAGGATTACCTTGTACACATCTTAAAAAAAATACCCATAGATGAACTAAAACCATTATAAACCATAATGAAATAATCCTAGAAATGAAATCAACAGATTGGTCCTCAGTGCTAAATAATGATAACGTAAACGAAGCAACAAATAACTTTACAAACATCATAAACAATACGATATCTAGTCACACCTCCGAAATTGTAGTAGCCCGTTCTAAATTCAACATAAAACCGTGGATCACCCAAGGAATATTAAGATGCCAGAGAAACCGTGACTCACTCCACATCCAAGCTAAAAACAATCCTTCCGATCTAGTTATTCAAGTAACATACAAACGTTATCGCAATTTTCTCAATAATTTGACACAAAGACTAAACGCAATTATGAAACCAAACTGTTATCCGATAACTTGAACAATCCAAAGAAGCTCTGGGAAAGCATTAAGAAAGTCTGTAACATCTCCAAACCTCCAAATCATTCTTCTGAATTAATAAATAACAAGAATCCCCTTGACGTACTCAATATATGTAATCAATATTTCTCTAGTGTTGGTAAGAAATTAGCAGATGACACACTTACCAAATTAAATAAATCTGAAGCAGAACTCGCAGCTGAATTCTCATCAAATTCTGGACCAGTCAGCTCCTTTTTCTTAGGACACACGTCCCACTGATGCGGTTGAAATATCAGATTATATAAAACAACTTAATGTGGGTAGTGCACCAGGCATGGCTGGCTGTACGCCCCTATTAATTAAATTAATCGAACCCTCAATTGTCGTACCTTTAGCACACATTTTTAACTTAAGCCTTGCTTCTGGTATATTTCCAAGCATTTGGAAGCTAGGTCTTATAACCCCCATTCACAAAGACGGTGATAAGACATTGCCATGCAACTATAGACCTATTACTCTTCCTTAGTGTGTTCTCAAAACTACTGGAAAAAATTGTAAATAATCGTTTAATAAAATTCCTTGAACATCAATCTCTCATCTCTGAGAAACAATTCGGATTTAGGTGGAACAAATCTACTGAAGATGCCGTTGTGCTGTTAACCTCAATAATTGTAGACTCCTTAGATGATAACAAGTATTGTCTTGGAGTATTTTTGGATCTGGCTAAAGCCTTTGATACGGTTTCGGTTCCTTTACTAATGCAAAAGCTAGAGAGAATGGGGCTAAGAGGAGTTTCCTTCAACTGGTTCCATAGTTACCTAACTAATCGACATCAATGTGTTAGGGTTGGCTCTTTTGTAAGTGAGCAGCTACCAGTACAATATGGAGTGCCTCAGGGCAGCATACTAGACCCCACTTTATTTTTAATATATATTAATGATATCCTTAAAGTGCCTCTACAGAGTGCTGATATAATTTGCTATGCGGATGATACGGTTGTTCTTTTCCATGGCTATACCTGGGATGATGCCTATAAAATTGCTGAAACAGGAATGGCTCAATTATCAAACTGGTTGTGTAAAAATCTTCTGACATTAAATAATAGTAAAACAAAGTATATAACATTCCATAAAACACGCGCAACTAGACCCAGCAGGGCTAGTGAACTTACCATTCATTCATGTACGTCCCAACTATCAGATCGACCTCTCCTAACCCCTTGTAAATGCTCTCCAATTGGTCAAACTGACACAATTAAGTACTTAGGCGTCCAATTCGATAGATATCTCTCATTCAAGGAACAAGTATCTTTTCTCTCAAAAAAGATAAGGAAAACTATATTTTTAATGAAATCACTAAGAAATTCTGCACCAAAAAATATTTTAATATTAGTCTATAAAGCATTCTGTCATTCAGCGCTACTATATTGTCTTTCTGCTTGGGGTGGTATAGTTAAATCCAACATTAAAAGTTTAGAAATCGCTCAACGTGCTGTATTAAAAGTAATGCTCAAGAAGCCTTACAGGTTTCCTACCGATGACCTGTACAAAGAAACCAAAGTGTTAAGGGTAAGACAATTGTATATCACAAAAGTAGCTGTGGCCACACATCGGAAAGTAATTTCTAGACAAGATTTTCCTGACCTTGCCGCTCGTCGGGTATATAGCGTACCTCTACCGTCAATCAAATCTAGCTTCGCCAGACATATGCCCCCGTATTCCCACATAAACATTTACAATAAAATATGTAAAACTTTAAAATACTCCAAAGACCTGTCTGCTACTAAGCTAAAGAGTGCTATAGAAGAGCGTCTCTCTATACTGAATTACCAAGATACTGAAGATCTCCTTAAAGCCTGTCATTAAATGCTTGGAAGAACAAACATACACACACACACACACGCACGCACACACACACACACACACACACACACACACACACACACACTCACACACACATCACATTAAGTAACTTGATGAGTTTACTCTATCTTTGTTCTTTATTCTACCTTATTTTATTTTTGTTATAATCTCAATTGGCACTCGCGATACAGACCCAGAGTCTAGTGCGAAGGCCGCTGTAATGTCACATATAGGTACCTATGTTATCACTTAAGTAACAATGTGTAATAAGTAATTTCTTGTACTGTGTAACTTCATTGGTTAATAAATTATTCTTATTCTTATTCTTATTCTTATTCTTATACTCTATGGGGTTAATTACACTATCATATCTATTTTTCCTGAGTGATTTTGTATTTAACAAATTTTCTTTTGCTTCTATTTGAGACTTTTGTAATCTATATCTGAGTTCCTTGGGATAATCATAAAAATTATATAACGGGTCAAGGTTGGCAGTAATATGTTGAGGTAGGTTGCATTGTTTACCAAACACCAGCTCGTATGGTGTATATTTTGTATGTGTATGCACTGTTGTGTTGTAAACAAAAAACCAGTAGGGTAACCATGTGCACCAGTTGTTTGGTTGATTATCTGTCTGTATTCTTAAGTAAGATGCTAAATGTTTATGATTATTTTCGAGTGAGCCTATCGTTTGGTGGTGGTAAGACGTGGAAGTTAAGTGTGTTATCTGTAATAATTGTCAAATTTCTTGCATTACATGTGACATGAATTCCGTACCCCGATCGGTCACTATTTTTCGTGGTAATCCGTATCGCAAGATAAAGTTCTCAACTAAAGCTCGAGCCACGGTCACACTATCCTTTGATGTAATGGGATACCCTTCGATGAACTTCGTTAAGTCACATTGTTAAGTTAAAATATAATTATGACTACAACTATCCTTATCTATGGGCCCAACTAAATCTAAAAATATCTTATCAAATGCCGATTCACCGACGTCTGTTATTACCATCGGCTCTTTTATATCCCTAAAGTATTTTTCACGTTGGCATTTGGCACACTTATTAACGTATTTTTCGACATCTCTATCTAATCCTGGCCAAAAGTAATTTTTTCGTATGTTTTTAATCATTATTTTTATACCTACATGTCCGCTGGTCGGTAAAATGTGGTAGTCATTTATAATTACGCGTTTAGTGTCATCACTAGTTATTCTTTTTATACCTTGTATTATACATATCTTGGGACCAGTCCAGTGCGTCTCATTGTTTATGTACTGAGCTAGCTCTTTTATAATTGTTTTATTACTTTCTTGTTTTATGGTATCGACACATTCTATTTTTAATTTTTTCGTAAATAAACTAAGTTCTCTCGCAAAGACAGCTCGTGTACATTGCAATCGAGTAACTGGTTTTACGCATATCATATGATTTTCTTTAATATAAGCGAAGAATTTACATTCTTCGGTTGTTTTATTTTTAACGCTATTCCACATATCCTCGTCAGCAAATATTAATTCAGTGTAAGCGATTGGTAGTTTAAGGATCTCTACAACTCTCGGTTGATCGGGCTGGTAGTTATCAGTACGCTTAGTATAAATTTTACTTCACAGAAATACTTCTCGATCGCGTTTACGTAAAAATTTCAATTCTATGGAAACATTGAAGCGCGCGCGCGGAGACGCTGTGCATGTTTCCCTAGTAACTGAATTTTTTACGTAAACGCGATCGAGAAGTATTTTGGTGAAGGAAAACTTATACTAAGCGTACAGATACCTTATCTAACGCTCGCGCACTTAATTGGGATTGTCTAAAAAAAATTACCAGTGGTTTTTATATTTTTTATGTATAGAAAAGTCAATTATAAGAAACTAATTTCAATATTTTGTCACTTAGTTCACTACTTTTTCAAAATTAATTATTGAAACTATTTTGGTTGATGACGTCAGATTGTAATTGAAGGCTCCCACACTGCCAAATTTCTAAATCTATCTAAATGCGTACGATAAGGCAACCCCTTTAATTATTTTTTGCGTGGTGGTACACTGTAACTAGTGTCACTTTACTGGCGCTGTCAAAGTGCTAGATGTCAGGCAGTGGGTCCAAATCAAACTCCGCAGTTATAATCCACGCGTAAATTTGTGAAGAATTCTAACCACACATAATAAAGTACGACTTGGACCGGTCACGCAATTTACACCAAAGTCAAATGAAGGTCATTGCTTATTTGTTATGTAATAAATTCATTATATAATATTAAAATTAAATAACTACAGAAAACGAGTTAAAAACCATTTATCTCGAAATGGTTTTCGATTTACTATACATTGCAAAAAAATAGACATCCCCAATTGTTTTTGCTCTAACTTTTTCCGCTGACCTCTCGTGAGGACGGCTATAATATGTTCATGCATGTTTTTAATTCGTCACGTTTTATTTTTATTCTAAGCATCGCTATTACATAGCACTGATCCAATTGAAAAACCTGACGCGTCAGTTTGCAATATGAAAGTATTATTTTTGTCAAAATTTGGGTGGTGACATTAATAATTGTTTTAACGTTTGAAATGATTTTTGGCATTTTGAGTTCCAATTGAAAGGTTATTTAATGGAATTGCTAATTCATTCATTCATTTAGTTTTCTAAAATCGATCACAAGCTGCCATTTTTTACCGCTGGTTGAATCTGACTTTTTTGGGACTAATAAAACGGGACTACTCCACTTGCTGGATGATGGTTCTATAATATCGTCCTTTAACATTTTTTTGACTTGTCTCTCAACTTCATCTCTTTGCGAAAATGGTAGTCGATAAGGCTTAACGTATACCGGGTCTATGTTCGGTTTTAATCTTATTTTTTGTTAATAAATATTTGTTGTTGTAAGTTTATCACCGGGCAAGTGAAATACGTCAGCGAACTTCGCACATATATTTTGCATTGATGACCTTTCTTCGTTATTTAAATGATCTAATTTTAATTCTGAAAACAATTTTCGTACTCGCATACCATCTACATCTGTTCGTTGAAACTCACATACTGTATATAATAAATAATAATAATAATAAATATCACGGGACAATTCACACCAATTGACCTAGTCCCAAAGTAAGCTTAGCAAAGCTTGTGTTATGGGTACTAAGCAACGGATAAACATACTTATATAGATAAATAAATACTTAAATACATAGAAAACATCCATAACTCAGGAACAAATATTCGTGCTCATCACACAAATAAATGCCCTTACCGGGATTTGAACCCAGGACCTCTTGCTTCGTAGGCAGGGTCACTGCCAACTAGGCTAAAGCGTCGTATATAAATGTAGACTTTCTGTTTCCGGTTTAAAATAACTTAGCTTAACTTCGGTTTCTCTTGTGTTTAAGATTTGGATTTGCATGTTCCCATTTTTGGGTTTACATATTCCCCCTGACAGAAATACCCCTTTACATAACTCTTTCGGGAAAACTACACATTCCTCGTCTAAACTGGTCTCAATTAAGTAAATTTTTTCGCAGCGAGGAGGTACAGTTAAGTAAGAATTTCTACCCATTTGCCCCATATCGATAGGTATAGTTATACTTTCGTTTTGTAAATGTAACTTCATAGTGTTTAACTCAAAATCTAAAATACATGCATATTTAAAAAAAAAATCGATTCCCAAAATAGGGATGTTTCCTAGGTAAAAAAATAATAATTGTTATTAGTCCGTATTTTACATTATCAAAAAATATTAGACACGTAATTTTTCTTTTGACAATTAAACAAAAAATGACGAAGATATGGCGCGTTGAAGTTCCGCGTGACGAGGCGTGACGTCACTTGTTCCTAAAACGCTTATACAAAGTGTAGGAACAAGTGACGTCACGCGAAACTTCAACGCGCCATATCTTCGTATTTTTTTATTTAATTGACAAAATAAAAAATACGTGTCCAATATTTTTTGATAATCTAAAAGACTGACTAGTTAGGAAAGTAGCCTATTCCGATAGTGTGACACGGCACATTGTTGATAACGTAAAACTTGTGCCGGAATTTTTTATCTCCTATATTTAAATTTAAGTAAATGTAACCTAATGTTTCTGATTGACCACCAATTCCATTAATTTTATATCTCTGGCCAACAATAGGTAACTGTAACTCGTGTATAGATAGTATCAATTTTCACTACTGATAACGATGCACCTGTATCAGCAAGCCATTTATATTCTATGTCATTTAATGATATTCTCACGGAATTGCAGTTGTTTACAACATTTACAACATTTTTATTTGCACTATTCTGCACGAAAAACTGACTAAGCTCGTTTACGTCAGACGAACTCGACACCGGGTGTTCGCTATCGTTAGCGTCGATATAATGTACGTTCTGATTATTTCCACGGTTCCCGTGGGAATTTCTAAAGTACCTAACTCCTCGGTTTTGGTATCCAAAACTGTTACTTCTACCACGCCAATTATGTATCTGCTCACTAGTACGGTATGGCTCGGATACGTCATTGTCACGAATAGGACGCGGTCTTTGATGATTGTTTAGGCTAAAGGATCCCCTGCCGCGGTACCCAAAGGACCTTTGGGGTCCACCACGAAACTTACCTTCGCTCCTTTGGTTGTACAGCACAACATCACATGAGTCTGACGGTGATGTAGCCAGCTCTTCGTCTTTGGCTGCGCGAACTGCATCTTTTAAAGCTGTGTAGTTCCGGACCGCTAAAATGGTGCTTAATCTTTTATATCGCAATCCGTCGGTGAAGCGTCTAATCGATAATTTTTCATTGATCGGTTTTAAAACCGAATATATGTTCTCATCACCGTCGGCTTGGGAGATAGTCAAGTCAACAAATAACTCTTCAATCGTTTTTACATAGTTATCGATTGTCATTGACCCCTGCTTTTGTTGAATGAGTTGGGTCTGAAGTGACATAAGTGGGTTTTTTTGTTAACAAATGTGACTTCATGTCTTTTACAAGAACGCCAACGCTCGTATATATTTGTGACAAGCGCATTTTAGCGCCCTCACTTAATCGCGTTTTGATAACGAAATTAATTAATAACGGCTCTGAGGTCGATGCCAATAAAGAATGATACATTTCTATTGCCGAAATTATTTGTTTAGTAGTTTTCTCTGTATCGTCCATTACTGGGATCAATGCCACAGCAGTTTTTAAATCAAATGAAGACATGATGTCAGTTTTGTTTTTAGAAATTGTACTTTCGCTAGAGGGACATTCAGAATCAGAGGGATCTATTTTTGCTTGATACCACTCTTTAATTTTAGAAAATAATTCATATTGTAACAGCCATACTCTACTATTTCACTACAGAAATACTTACATTTCCACTCATTTTAAACTCAAGACTCTCTCGATTATATTTTAACCTTTTGACCGCCACGCATAGTTTTTGTTTGGAGCAAAATTGATTCTTATGCGGTGCTGTCGTCTATAGCCGACGCTGGCGGTCAAAAGGTTAATTTGTATAATAGCAACACTAAAATTAAGTAGAGAGGGTAACCAAGACGAGTTTATATAAGACAGACACCCGACGAAGGGAGCTCAGTTGTTATCTTCATTAAGAGGGTACGATGGCTGAGAGACTTTTGAGAAATAGGTATTTTAATGAAATGTCGCTGTCTCGCCCGAGCCCCTCCGTGCCAGTACAGCGAGAGCGGGACAACTGCAGCTCAGACCGTTATTAGGCGCGTAAAATTGATCAAAATAGCATTTCGTAATCCCCTGTTTTCTTCTCGAAAACTGGACCAATAAAATTATTTTTTTCAAAAATAATTAGAGGACAGATTTAGCTATGCCCCTATGTTTTCCTTTTTTTGTTTATATCAGGGATTCTTTTCTGATGAGTGTCTGAAAATGACGTTGAAATTGGGCAATTTTTTCAGTTTTTGAAAGCTCATATTGTAACGGTACACGTACATATATTATTATTGTTAAAATATAATGGCAAATAATTCATTAATTTAATGTTTAATTAATTATAAAAACAATAATAATAACAATAAAACACTTAAAATCTTAAATATAATCTTATAATTTAAAATAATAACTTATTAACTAACTAAAATACTAATCTACATATTACTTATTTAAAATTAACTAAACCTAAATAATAAAGTTAGTAAAACACAATAATCAAATCAACACACAAGTTTAACACTTGTCCGCGCGACTATAAACTACCTCCAGAGTACGGCGCACGCATTTTCGATGCACCCGCCCGCGCTCCGGATTATGAGCTATCGCCCTGTCTACGACAAACCTGTGCCGGCTGCGTTCACTAGCTTCGCTACGTGTCGTCATACGCGCTGACATTTAATAATATTTAATTTAATTGTCGTTCTTCCAACGTAATTGGAAGTAAATATTATAATTTCAAAAAGTTATTAAAATCCGTGAAGTGTCGTCTCGCGCCCCAATGTAGGGTAAGTGTTGAACAAGTATATTCAGTGCTTAGCTATAAGTTAGTGTTCATTTCAAACCCTAGTGCTTTAGTTTTTAATACCAATCTCATCTCATTGCATTCGATCCCGCTTAGTAAATAACTCATGTTACCGTAGGTAATTTCACACGGCTTAAATCACCAGCGAATGTTTACGAAACTTTGCTTATTATCGCTGCCGTTGTGGTGCACGGAACATCATATGCTTAGCTCTGCTTAAGCCATGTACTAAGTGCTAGGTCAAACAATAATAAAGCCTATCTTTTATTTTTTAATGCATTGTAAAAGCCATCCGTATGTAGTGCTACCTTCATATTAAAAAAATAAATAATTTTATATACATTTTCCTTTTAAAACATGTAACTCCGTTCTGATAGTGAACACCTACACCAACTGCTTTCGGCACTCCTCAAACTTAGGTAGACTATCATCACGGGGTTCACTATCAGCGGAGGAGCTCGGATGAATATTAACTGTGGACGTTGATCTACAGGGTGCTACCTTACGGGCAAAGAACTTACACCGGTCCCGCAACTCAAACCCACACACTCGTCTGCTGCCCCGGCGCTCCCCGGGCCGTACTTCATCAGCCTTGCCCATCCGTTGCTGCCTTCGCCGACGCCGTCAGGGGAGTACCCACCTACGGAGGCTAGACCAGACGGCATAGAACCCCATATTATTTTTTTTAAATAAATTATTTAATTTTTGTTGTCGACTTCGGTTGTTTTTTTTTTTAATTATCTCTCAAAAACCACATCCTGGGACCGAACGTCACAATATTTCTTGTGTTAATTGAAATATGGAAAAAAACGAAACATAGGGGCATAGCTGTGGTAGATACAGATAACACAGTAAAAAAATTGGCTCTAAAGCCATTATCCAGGGAGGAAACAGGGGATTACGTTTGTATGGAGAAATGGTGCGCGTCGTACCCTCTTAAGTAGAAGAAACTTGTTAAGCTTGGACTCTGTCCGTTTGCCTAGCATTATAGTTAATATTTAAGTTTTTTTTTTTAAATAAATAATTATTATCAGCGCTACAGTCGTTTTGCTGGTCTATTCCCTCTGAAGGTTTCAATATACTTTTGTGACTTCTACTATGTAACTTTCCACTTACTCTACTGAAATGTTATTTTGCGCGTTTTTGTCATATAATTGTAATTCTGCAAATATTAAAAATGCCTCTGCAAATTTATTACTGCCAGCCTTGCTAGATGCCCTTAGAATTGGGCCTAATTTACGTAAATACTCATAAATGTCATATAACGAGTCATTAAAATTCTTTACTTCTAATGTTTCTATAAAAATTTGTTTATGGCAATACATGTTTAAAATTAGTCAATAGGTGTTTAACAAGTCTTAAAATACGCACCACATTGTTTTTTTCAATACTCACCGCACTATACGCAACATAACCTTCCCCTCTTCTTTTTAAATATCTTCTCCATTTTTTGCTTGTTCACGACGACGTAGGGAGCGGAGCCTAGTAAGTGCACGCCCTGTAATCTGCTGGTCCATCCATTTGACGTGACATTTCTTGTAGATCTTGAAGATTAAGAAACATGCTATCACTGTCAGCATTAATACGGTGAAAATCATCAACCAGTTGGCTCGATTTAGATGTCTTCCAATGTCCTTTAACACTGAATCATTGTTACCGCCGGCTGCATTTTGGGGCGCAACTATAGTCTCTCGTTCCATTTTTGATTGGCACATTTTCGAAACATGAATTACATTTTCAAATATATTGGTTTAAGGTCGTTAAGTCCAATTATATTATAATTGTAACATAAACAATGTCCGCATCACATTTCGCGTCGCGTCTCACGTGTCACGGTCGCCATGTGGCGGAGCGTGAGATATTGAAATAAGAGAAAGAACCGTCTTTGCTGGATACACGTTTATTTCTGAAGTCACTTACCTACTACAGTCATATTTAAAGGCTAGATGCTTAGGTCTTAAGGAATACCACTACAACTTCGATCAACAAATTGTATTGTTGATCAAAGCACTACAACGTGCAAATGAAATAGAAAAAATCAAGAAGAAGACATAAATAAGGCACATATTGAAGCAATAAGTATTTTCAAAAAATATTATCTAATATAATTTTGTTAAGTGTGTACCAGTGTGTAGGTACTTATAACCTTTCTAAAAGCAAAATTATTTAAATCTGCCATCAAATACATACTATTTATATATATTTATATAAATTAGTTTATACCTACTAAACCCGTAAGGGTGGAATGTTTACAACTGGCTCCACTGTCGTCATCTCATCTGCATTTTTAAACCAGTTCCGCGGCCGATCACGCCAGACGCCGCACTAGATCGTACTTTATACAAAAGCAAGGTGTATCGTTCCGCGGACACTATTCTTGATTGTGTTCTCCTTAGTGTCACAACAGCGTCCAACATACCGCAACTTGTGTGCCCATGTCTCATCGCCCACGAGGAAGTCAGACATGGGAGGTGCGCGCTTCTACGTTGGCTCGCAATACCCATAATGTAATAAGGGAGATTATCGAAAACTTGCAAGTGGAGCCAAACCCTAACAAACCGCTAATCGCTCTGTCTATTGGTGAGTATCTGCGTTGAAAACTTTTTTTAAATAAAAATTGTTCTTAACAAGTCTTATGCAATAAGTGTTAAAAATAGAACTGAATGGGGTGACTTTATTTGAGTTACCAAGAAAATATCTTACCGAATGTTATTATAAATTTACTAGCTGACCCCGTAAACGTTGTTTTGCCATATAGGGATCACCTAGTGGTGTAAAAAATAGCCTACGACTTATTCCCAGGCCTACCAAATATAGAAAAAAAAATCATAAAAGTCGGTCAAGCAGTTTCGGAGGAGTACGATAATAAACACCGTGACACGAGCTTTTTACATATTAGATTAGAAGATAGTCAAAGCCATTTGTGATACTTCACAGCAACTACGCAGTAAATCAATTGTTTAAATTATACTTTTGACTATTTATTAAAATTATTATTCAATACTTATTTTTGTTTTGCTAAGCTGGAAAGTTACTTTTTGGCGCGAGTGCTTTGAAACCCTAAGCTAAGGATTCTAGGATTTAATCGAAGAATCCTGCGAGTAGCGGAGGGTTTAAGGTACGAGATACTAAACAACTTTTCTACCGAGCGAAACACACAATTTTTCACATCAGTACAGCGAGAAAAATACCTAGTAGAAGGAAGAAAATAAATTGAACACTTACAAACATTTTTGTTGATTATTCATAGTTTACTAGCTGTTGCCCCGCGACTTCGTCTGCGAAGAATAGGGGTATAAAAAATAACCAACCGCCTATTCTCAGATCTAACAAATATTTTAGACAAAAAAACATAAATATCGGTCAACTGTCAAGCCGTTACGGAGGAGTGCGTTAACAAACACTGTGGCACGAGATTTTTTATATTAGAAAGATTATCCGCTTATTTGCGCTCTCAGCTTCACCTACATGGCAGAGTTTCTTTTTCCGTAGGAATTCCGCAAAATACGTACTAGAAATAGGTACATAAATATTCCTTGTCTCCGAAATAAAGGGAATTTATTTATAAAAGTTCAGCTTTCTATATCCAAGGGCTGGACGTTGATGAGAATATCAGCCAGGAGTTCAAGACTTTTTTCATTAAATCAGTAAGTAGATATGTATAACAATACAATACAATACTAATATTCTTTACTGATCACCAAAACAGTACAGAAAAAATTAATAACAATAAAAATTCAGGCAGACAATAGGCGATATCTCCCAGACAACCAATGCTGGTTACATGTAAAAATATGAACAGGTTTATGTAGGTGGCGGAAACAACAGACAGGAGAAATGAAGAGATATAAATCAATAAATATTAAAAACAATACAAATATATAACTTTTTATTTAAAGTTAAAATAAGTATTAAGCATTATAGTTTCGTAATAATTATAGACAGTAGATTAACTTATCTTCCCACCGGTGTGTTCGGAAGATGCATACGATATCTAAGTATTTTTTTCTAATTTATTATTTAGACGTTAATTATTCTTACTTATTAACAGAGTTCTGGCGGCTAAATAAAATTCTTCTTGTTTGTCCTATTATTTTTGTTACAACCATAACCATGCATTGAAATACTCGTAGTTCAATAAAACTAAAAGCAATTTGTCATTAAATATAAAATATAAATATAACCACCACCTGAGAAGAAAAAATTCAAGGTGTGTGTGTGTGTGTAGTTCCCGATCTGCACTTGGCCCGCGAGGGAACTACGGCCCAAGCCCTCTCATTCTGAGAGAAGGCTTGTGCCCTGCAGTGAGACGTATACACCGTGAAATTTTAGTGGTTGTTTTCCCGAAACGAGGTGATTTAGTATCGATTGTACAATCGATTTATAATTACTATTTTGACTAGAGTCAAAAATCCAATTGTGAAAAACGAAAGTCGAAAATGACCGCAAACCAATAGTAACGCTTCGTTGGTACCTAACCTATCGTACGATCGTACGCTACTTGTACCAACGAAGCGTTACTATTGGTTTGCGGTCATTTTCGACTTCGTTTTTCACAATTGGATTTTTGACTCTAGTCAAAATAGTAATTATAAATCGATTGTACAATCGAAACTAAACCACCTCGTTTCGGGAAAACAACCACTAAAATTCCACGGTGTATAGGCTGTGATGTTGATGATGATTAAGAATACAATGTTTTTATTAACAGTCAGTAGTGATAAGTTTTAATCATGTGCTAGCATTTGCCCGCGACTCCGTCCGCAAAGAATAGTGATAGTTTTAAAAAATAGCCTACGACCTATTCTCAGACCTACCGAGTATAGAGAAAAAAGTTTCATAAAAATCGGTCGAGCCGTTTCGGAGGAGTTCGATAACAAACACCGTGACACTAGATTTTTATATATTAGACTAGCTGACCCGGCAAACGTCGTTTTGCCGTAATAGCCGACCACCTGTTCTCAGACCTGCCGAATATGGAGAAAAAAGTTTCATAAAAATCGGCCAAGCCGTTTCGGAGGAGTTCGATAACAAACACCGTGACACGAGATTTTTATATATTAGACTAGCTGACCCCGCAAACGTTGTTTTGCCATAAGTTATAGCCTACGACCTATTCTCAGACCTACCGAGTATGGGGAAAAACATTGATAAAAATCGGTCAAGCCGTTTCAGACGAGTTTGATAACAAACACCGTGACACGAGCTTTTTATATATTAGATTAGAATTAGAGATTATGGCGCTATAGCGATTTTACCTTTCCACTGTCGATATAGAATCATCGGTACGCGCGGAATCAAAACATAACTCTATTTTATATTTTTGATAACGAAATTCATTAGCTTTTCCGCAGCCAGTCTCGTTCCATTGCATATTCGATTGATTTGAAGGAAAGCAACTCTCCCGGAAGAAACATTTTAATGGTCATGTTGAGATCATTGACATCTTTGTTTTTCGCCGCCAATATTGCTCGTTTGTTCAGTCAATTACGATTTTTGAATTGTTGATCTATTTCTACAAGAACACGCTGAATAAGCTCTTTAGATTCTGTAAAGTGATAGAAATCTCTGGGCAATGTAATGAATCCGGCCAAGGTGTCAACTTTCGGTAATTTCGGTTTTCGGTAAGATTTCCCGTTTCCAATATCTAACAATTGCTTCGAAAACACATTTGTAACTGGATCTTGTTGCAAAAAGACTCATCTAGTCGTCCTTCACATGCAGCCACTTTGATGCTTTTAAGCACGCATTTAGTTTATCAGCTACAGTTGACGGGAAATAACTGGTAGAGTCGACGAAAATCACCAAATAACAGAATCATGACTCCACCAAAAAGTTTTTGGCTATCACGAGGATATCTCAACGTTCTTTCTAGTGCACCTAGTACCTCTAGTACCTATGGACCATCCCGAACATCGTACACTTGCCCCAAATGATATGTCCCTTTTCCTCTACTACAGCTAAGCTGTTCGCTTGAAAGATCTAAAAAATAAGAAAATTTCGCTCGTGCCTAAAATAGGTACCACGTTCCCAAAATACCATTTTCCAAAATACTAGATACATTACATTACCTATTTGCAACATTTCTAGCTTACTAGATTCTCGTTGCACCACATTACAAAATCCAATATCGCTCAAGAAGTGATATTAATTTGGTGGAATGTCTTATTTTGGACATCTGGTATAATGGGAATGTATAAAATAGGTTATCTATTTTTTTTAAATGTGATATTTTGGGAACGTAGTATTTTAGGCATGAGCGGATTTTTTTAAAATTTAGTAATCTTTACTTTGTATTGTTTCTAGTTTTATAAGTATACCTACTAACTATATTTTTTATACTACATGATACTAACAACCTATGGAGAATATCCGAAATAAATGAATAGTACTTACCTATTATTATTAATTATTAATTTAATAATAAATATTGCCGCATATTAGTACGTGGCCCGACACAAACTTGACCGATTTTGTAAATTTTCTTCACCTCGTCACCTACCTAGTAGCCTATAGTGGTGGTGGGTGGTGGGTAGTGGTAGTGGTTTGGGCTGTGTGATAAATCAGTGAGTCAGTTACACCTTTATTTCTTCGGGACAACAATACCAGGAGATGAGCGTACCACCCACTTAAACAGAATTGATTAACCCAAAATCCCTCTATCAAACCGGTTCTTAAAACTTACCTTACTTGCCCATCCTATCACGCATTTTTAAATAAGCGCACGTTGATAAAAGTGGCACACTGGATAAACATGTATTAAAATTAGTAGATTTACAATTAAGTCAAGGTTAACAGGATTCGAATTTCACAATATTAACCAAGTAAGCGAGACTCGAATTGGCATTCTTGTTATTTTGACTGGATCCAGTATGCACAAATTTGTTCCAACTCTTCCGTCAAGAAATTGAGAAAAGCTCAAAGACGTTAAGTAGCTAGGCGCTAAAACCGCTGAACTCACAAACTGAGCTGGAGAAACTCGACGACCACTGATTCTTCCTGTAATTAACAGTAAATAAGTTCTTTTCTGTTTTAGGTGATCCGACGACGTTTGGGAATCTAAATCCACCTGATCAAGTTCTTCAAGCTGTGCGAGACTGTGTAGAATTACTTAAAACTAGAAGCTACGGTCCTAGTAAAGGACATCAAGACGTCAGGGAAGCTGTTGCAGAATATTGCTCTCACCAGGGTCCAGTGACGCCAGAAGATGTCATTCTCTGCAGCGGCTGCTCTCACGCTATTGAGATGGCCGTCACTGTACTGGCAGACGCCGGACAGAACATCTTGGTGCCGCGACCAGGATTCCTGATATACAGAACCTTATCAGAAGGTTTAGGAATTGAAATAAAACACTACAATTTGTTGGTAAGAATCTGCTTTCATTACTGTTCTCGTTATCTACCTCTTATAAAGCTACACGTTCGTTGACACGTGGCATGGTTCGAAGCTATAAATATTTTTGCCTCGTTCGGCAAATTGTGAACGTGAATTAACATCAAACGATGAAAATCAAGTTTCTAGAAGCAAAACAAGTTTCATTTGTCAAGCATAACAAGTCTACAATACACTAGTTTTGCATATTTTCTCATTTATGGATAATCTTCTCAGTTATAGGTACTGCGCAAATAACAATTGTGAGAAATATTGAATAGTGATAAATTTTGTCCTTTAAACATACAGTTTTATTTTTTTCTAGCCGGATCAACAATGGACCGTAGATCTTGAAGATCTAGAGAATCAAATAGATGACAAAACAGCCGCAATTGTCATTATAAATCCGTCGAATCCGTGTGGTTCAGTATACAGTAAAGAACATTTGACTGAGATATTAGATGTAGCATCAAGAAATTGCGTTCCTATAATAGCAGATGAAATATACGAGCACATGGTTTTCTCTGGAAATGAATATCATGCAATCTCATCGTTGTCAACTGATGTTCCTGTGCTATCATGCGGTGGAATTACTAAGAGGTTCCTCGTGCCAGGCTGGAGAATGGGTTGGGTTATAATACACGACCGACAGAAAATATTTGAAAAGGAAGTTCGAGAAGGTTTATCTAACATGACGACTCGGATACTAGGGCCTAGCACGTTAATACAGCACGCTTTGCCTGCTATACTGCAACTAACGCCACAGAGCTTTTTCGACGAGGTGTTGTTGTTTTTAGAGGTGAGTGGAAGGTTCCGTTCGCTCCACCGGTTGCCGCTCGCGACGTTCTCTCGCGCAACTACGCATTATTTAATTTGCATTCATTTCTAGAATCTACCGGCATGGCAAAATAGTGTTCACGTAGAAATTTTTTAATTTATAATAATTTTGCAAATACAGAGCTCTTTTAATCGAAATTTGCGAATTATTGAACCTAGGCTATTTATTTGATTGTCTATTTTATTATTACAATTTCAGAGTCAAGCGAAGCTGGCGTACGAAGCCTTACGCCGCACTCCCGGACTGCGTCCCGTGATGCCTCAAGGAGCAATGTATATGATGATCCAGATCAAAATGTCTTTGTTCCCGAAATTCAAAAATGAACTTCAATTTGTCGAGAGGCTCATGTCTGAGCAATCCGTCTTTTGCTTGCCGGGAAAGGTGAGTATCGTTTAAAAAAAAAACAATTCTTATGTAACTTGGTACAATTTTATATTTAATAAGTAAATGAATAATAAGTCCGAACCGACACCTATGAAAAAAAACTTTAGAAGTGTGATAGGTAACCTTTTTTTTTCTTCCGTAGTGTTTCGCATATCCGAACTACATGAGGATCGTCTTGACTGTACCAAAAGACATCCTCCAAGAAGCCTGCGATCGTATAACGATGTTTTGCAGGGAACATGTCGCTTCCAGAGAGGCTCTGAAGGAAGTTGACAGCAATACAGTCTCCGTGGAACCCGTCGACGAAGTAATTTTTACAAACAAAGCCTAATACAGGCAATTTTAATATTATATTAGCGCAAACTCTCAATACAATCGTCAACACTCTTAACTGATAAATCGCGTTTTTGTTGAATAATTAAAAGAATATGAACTTAATAAAGTTCACGGTCAGTTAAACTAACGCATTCACTGCTGGAAATTTTTTTTGAACTTGGCCATAGACTTTGCTCACGTTTGAGTTATAAGTACTATCACCCAGCGCTTAATGCATCTATTATTATGCATTCATAGTGGTTCAAAGTAATGTATAGCAACGTTACATGAACCACAATTAGCGTTCAAAGCACTGGGCTGACTTTTCTGAATGTTTGAACGCTTATTATAAATATATGACAGTGTTCAAGCACTGGGTGAAAGTTACTACTAGTACGCTTACAAAGCTTTCAAGACAATAAATATTAAGTGTCGACAATATGTACACTTACTACTAAAAAGAAATTAAATAATTTTATATACCTATTTATTTAGCTAAAATGTTTTGACATTGTACTGTATCGCACATTAATAATGCATAGGTAAATAGTAAATAAACAGTACAGTTACTAACATAATGTTGTTATTTTTGTTTTTGTTTTGTTTGTTGTTGTTTTTAACGACCGCCTTAGCCTAGTTGGTAGTGACCCTGCCTACGAAGCAAGAGGTCCTGGGTTCAAATCCCGGTAAGGGCATTTATTTATGTGATGAGCACGAATATTTGTTCCTGAGTTATGGATGTTTTCTATGTATTTAAGTATTTATTTGTCTATATAAGTATGTTTATCGTCGTCTAGTACCCATAGTACAAGCCTTGCTTAGTTTGGGACTAGGTCGATTTGTGTAAGATTGTCCCCTAATATTTATTTATTTATTTATTTATTATTAAATGATATTTTACTTAAAAATAAAGCTCCTATCTTCAAAATAAAACGTAAGTCTGTTTTAATAGATTAGAATTAGCTAGGGCACTATCACCATGAACTTTAGGTAGGTAGGTATCTACAGGTGCAAAAATGGAAAAGTAAAGTAAAAGTAAAGTTAAGACTGGGGGGCTACTCTGAAATTCAAAGTTCATGATATACGTCCCTCTCGCTCTCCTATTAAATACTAGTACCTGGGCGACCGAGCTTCGCTCGGGCTGAAACTCGGTACCAAGCGTTTTCCCAGAGATAAGACCAAGCTAGATCAATTTTTCATCCCCGAAAACCCCCACATCAAATTTCATCGAAATCGTTGGAGCCGTTTCTGAGATCCTGATTATACACCGTGAAATTTTAGTGGTTGTTTTCCCGTAACGAGGTGATTTAGTTTCTATTGTACAATCGATTTATAATTACTATTTTGACTAGAGTCAAAAATCCAATTCTGAAAAACGAAAGTCGAAAATGACCGCAAACCAATAGTAACGCTTGGTAACGATAGGTTAGGTACTAACGAAGCGTTACTATTGGTTTGCGGTCATTTTCGACTTTCGTTATTCACAATTGGATTTTTGACTCTAGTCGAAATAGTAATTATAAATCGATTGTACAATCGATACTAAATCACCTCGTTTCGGGAAAACAACCACTAAAATTTCAAAGAATTGCTCGTTTAAAGGTATTAGATTAGATAGATAGATAGATAGATTAGTTAGGTATTAAGGTATTAGATTAGCGTGAGTGGGCGGTACGATACGAACGAGGATTTCGAACTTTTTCGTTAGGCGTTTTTGCTAGCTAGCTTTTCGGAACCAAACTTACAGTGTTTAATTTATTTATTTATTTATTTAGTAATCCAACTTCATACTAGAGCGCCCGAATCGACGCACGCACACAGCCAAGCGTCTTACACGGCGCGAGCGTGGGAACTGTACCTCTACCATGAGTTGCTATCGAAAACACACATTACGTTACTACAGTCGATAGCGAGTAAACGAGCTTCGAATAGTTTTCTACTAAACTCGTACCATGAGTCACGTTAACGTTTACTATACTCGCTAACGTTAACTCGATCCTTCGTGTAGTTTTCGCTACGTGACTGACTGACGTGCCTAACTTCACATCGAACTGTGCTGTCTCTTTCTAACTATATTGAAAAGACTGAGTGAGCATGATATTGGGCAAAAAGCTAAGTATCCAAGTCCTTCCATTAAAAATATAGAAATAACCCTGCTAATTTAAAGCGTCATAGAACAGTGTGGTAATGTAAAGCATACGTGGTTCTTGAATTTGTTTTGGTTATTTCATCAGTGTGACAGTTCATGGAGTGCATCCATAGATAGATGTTAAGATGTTATAGTGAGTTAGTTGACACGCTAAGCTGTTGTTGTTGTTTGTTATTATTTTTCGGTATTTATTTTTTATAAAGATGCGGAATAGTGTGTCTCGATTACAATTACTGGTCGAGTATATGGAAACTTTAAATAAAAATTCTAGTAACGTTAATTTAGTACCAGTCCCTATAAGGTACATTTTGGGTGATACAATACAGTGACCCCAGTTTTTATGATCAATTGATCAAATATTTTGTTACAAGTGGTTAGATAAACTTGAGGAATGTGGTTTAGAGTGTTAACAGAAGTGGATATTAGCTTGTGAAATTTTCCGTGTTCTCGTCGTTCGCCTTCATAAACAGCCCTCAATAGCATATTCCATGCCAAATAATGCCTAGCCGACATTATTTTGATAAGTAAATAATTAAAATAATGTATTAAACGATGGTTCTTATAAGTTTTCACCCTCCAACTTACTAGTGAGAGAGTTAACTACAGTCGATACGGTGTTGTTCGATAACGTCTGTCAAATTTGTGACTCATGGTACCGATGTTCTATGGCGACAGCTACAAAACGTTAGTCGCTAGCGCTTGGATTTCGATAGGTTATTTACCGTTGTACTCATACTAGCGATCTTTACTTCCGTAAGTGACCGCTAGAGGCGCTGCACAATTCTTCATACAAATCATTTACGCAGTCGCTATCGAGTACGGTCACTGTAAACTCATGGTAGTGGTACAGTACCTCTACCATGAGTTTACACTAGTTTACGTGACCGTACTCGCTAGCGACGGCGTAAATTATTTGTATGGAGAATTGTACAGCGCCTCTAGCGGTCACTTACGGAAGTACAAATTCTCCATACAAATCATTTACGCCGTCGCTAGCGAGTACGGTCACTGTGAACTAGTGTAAACTCATGGTAGAGGTATGGGTGTATTAACAGAAAGTGACCAAAGAATATCTTTCCATAGGTAAGTTATCGACTATCATAATGAACTTATTGCGCAATGTTTAGATTATATGATCTGCTCTCAATAAATAAATTGCCGTTCTAAATATCGTGAAGTCATAAAGATCACGTAAGGCCAAAGATTTATTAAAATAATCAACAACAAAACATCTGTTCATGACGTTATGACAGTTCATGTACTTAAAATTTGATAATAGGGATGTGGTTAAATAAATCGATATTGTATGTCCGGTTCAGTTTTGTCACTTTTATTTAAAATTAATATATGTTTTAGTTAAACTTTTTATAGGCTCTGAGAAGCACTACAAGAAAAACTAAGTAAGTTGTATTATGACTAATATAATGCTAATTGTGGATGTGTATTGTTCTCAGGTTACCTAAAGATCCTGATGAAATAGTGGATACAGAATGTGAACTGGTTTTATTTAGTGGTCAATAAATGATAAAAGTACGTAAAATACAATCATAATTATTATTTCATAATTGTCGTTTTACTTTTCCCCTTGTATCCATTATACTACTCGTACATAAATACACAAATAAATATAAATAACTAGCTGTTGCCCGCGACTCCTTCCACGAAGAATGGGGGGAGGGGGGGATAAAAAATAGCCTACGACCTATTCTCAGACCTACCGAATACAGAGAAAAAAGTTTGATAAAAATCGGTCGAGCCGTTTGGGAGGAGTTCGGTAACACACCGTGACATGAGATTTTTATACATATATTAGATCAGATTGATACGCCTTATCGGGACCTAAGTATGGTCTCGTTAAAAAATTGTACGTTGCACGTATTATTTGGGCCATTTTAGGCGATGGGCATGTTTAAAGTGAAGAAGACGATTATTTATTAATTAATATATTATATTTTCATATCAACATGAACTAGACACATATCGCAAGACAGCTTTTTAGACAGCATCCAACCATAGCTAAAGTGTAAGCGGCCAATATAAATCTACAAAGGTTTACAACCTCAACACGCCTCCTTAGATTTATATTTTAATATGGCAACGCTATTCAACATCGTTAAACATTGCAAGTATGGCAATATCAAATCAAGTTATATTTAACATTTGCCTGAATTTAAAGAATTTTATGTTTCCTAACGCTTTGGTAAAAATATCTGCAACATTATCTTCCGAATCAACTTTAACAATATCAACGGTTCCATTCTTAACATTCTCGTGAACATAATGATAATGCACTTCAATATGCTTCGAGTTCTTTGTGAAATTACCATACTTAGCAATAGCTACAGCACCTGAATTATCTTCATAAATATTTACAGGTGCATGAAACGTTATAAAAACATCATCAAGTATACTACGTAGTAAGCTTATTTCAGTTACAGCTTCTGACAACGCTATGTATTCAGCAAAAGTGGAAGATTTAGTCACAGTATTTTGTTTCTTAGACTTCCAGTACACAGCATTACCAAATAATCGAATCACAAAACCAGTAGTAGATTTACGGTCTACGATATCTCCAGCCCAATCGGCATCTACGTAACAATCCATTATAGTAGCTTTTAAATTCTGATAATATGTGAGCTTGAGATTTTTAGTCAAGTATAAATATTTTAAAACACGCAATGCATATTTGAAATGAATTTCACCATAGCAGTTCTGAAATCTGCTCAAGTAGTTGACACAAAAAGCAACGTCTGGTCGAGTGCCAGAACTAATGTATAACAAAGCTCCGATCAAGTTCCTGTATTTAATATCATCATTTAGTAATTCAGATTTCTCAAGTTTGGCATTAATCTCCATAGGGGTTTTAAACAATTTAGAATTCTCAATTTCATATTTTTTGGCTAACGACTCTATGTACTTTTCCTGGCTTAAGGTCAAAATATTAGCTTTTGCATAATCATACTCTACATCAATACCTATGTAATTCCTAACCTTTCCCATGTCCTTCATTCTAAAATGGTTACTTAATTTATTTTTAATTATAGCAACCGTGTGCTCATCTTTGCAAGTTATCAATAAGTCATCGACATATACTAAAATATATACAGTACAGTTATCATCTGTTTTGACATAAAGACAATAGTCATATCTGCTCCTTTAAAAGCCAATAGTTGTTACAAAATTATTAAAACATTCATACCAAGCTCGCGGGCTTTCTTTTAAACCATAAAGAGATTTATACAGTTTATATACTTTGTCAGTACCGTCTTCATAACCAAGAGGCTGTTTAACATACACTTCTGATAAAACTTTACCGTTTAGAAAAGCAGTCTCTACATCCATTTGATGTACATGTAAATTAAATTGGCAGCAATACGATAGCAGTAATTTTAAAGTATGCATCCTAGCAACAGGTGAATACGTATCATCAATATTAGTGGTTTGTTGAAACCCTCTAACCACTAACCTGGCTTTATAAAGATCAGCGGATTTCTTTTTGTACACCCATTTTACATCTAATACCTCTTTTTCCTGTGGTGCATTTACTAAGGCCCAAGTATCATTTTTTACTAGGCTGTTCATCTCACGGTCCATAGCCTCTTTCCATTCTTCAGCCTCATCACACGTAGTCGCCTCCTGAAAAGTATCTGGAATCATCGCATCACAATAATTAGCAGTTATACAATAGTAGCCAAATTCTTCATCAAATCGGTTTGGTGCTTTAATTTGTCTCTTCGATGTTCTCTTTTCATTATTTATGATCTCTTTACTGACGTTATTATTCGGTACCATGTCTTCTGTTTCAATTCTATCTAGGGTATCTTCCCATTTTTCTTCATCTACGTTATTTTCTTCTTCATTATCATCAAATGCAATAAGCTTAACATCTTCCTCAATTATATCTACGTGTCTTGCAATGACAACTCTATTATTGATTAGTACTCTGTATCCAACATCTGTATATCCTAGTAAAATTCCCATCTCTGCTTTTTTGTCCCATTTTGATACTCTTTTTTCTTCAGGTACTCTTACATAAACTTTACTGCCGTACATTCTCAAATATTTTGCAGTTGGTTTTTCATGAAAAAATAATTCAAATGGCGTCTTTCTTTCTGGGGTACTTGTCAGTATACGATTTTTTAAATAAGCAGCGGTCTTAATAGCTTCTGGCCAATAACGTCTGTCAACCTTTGCTTCAGCTAATAGGCATCGTGCCATATCCATTATAAATCTATTATATCTTTCTGCAGTTCCATTTAACTCATGTACGTATGCTGGGCAAGGCTTAATCATTATTCCTTTTTCTCTTGCGAAATTAAACATTCTGGTATTTATGTATTCTTTCCCGTTGTCACATCTTAGTTCTTTAATCATTTTTCCTGTAATATTTTGCATTTGATTGACATATTCTTCGAAGCATTCATACACTTGTTCCTTTGATTGAATACAATACACTCTCGCTATCTTGCTGTAATCATCTACGAATGTCAAGAAATATTTTTCTCCCCGATATCCTGTAGCTCTATGTGGTCCGTTAACATCCGTGTGCACAATATCTAATATACCTTCTGCCTTTGTTCTATTATTGCTAAATGGCAAATTGTGCATCTTATTTTCGACGCATATAGCACACTTCATATAATCCGTTTCTATTTGTTTAGGTAATCCATCTAATATTTGGTTTTTACACATCATGTCAAGATAATTGAAGTTTATATGACCAAATGTTCGGTGCAGCTTTTCTTTCAATGTCATATTACAATTTGCTGCATTTACGCCTATTTCCTTACAGACAAAACTGGTTATTTTGTAGAGTCTCTCATCTTTCTTCGCAATTGCAATCAATTCTCTATTCTTGTTATATATCTTCGTTAAATATCCCGTCGACACAATTGTGTGATTATCTGTTATCTTCGAATAGCTTAATAAGTTTGCTTTCATCTCTTTTACGTAAAATACATTGTCTATTATCACCTGGTTTCTGTTCTTATAAACAGGAAAGTAAGTTTTAATGCTTCCAACCTTTGTCGCTTTCAATATTCTTCCATCACCCACCTTGACGTTTATTGGTTCTTTTAATGTTACATATTTATCGAAGTATTCGTCGGTGTTTATTATGTGGTCTGTACATCCACTATCTAAAAGCCAATTTATTTGTCCTGGCTTAAGAGGAGTATCTTCATTAATCGTCGAATTGTTCACAACGCAAGTGTGAAAACTCTTTTTATAATATTCCGTATTATAGTAATTTCCTCTCCCTCTGTTGGGTCCGAAATTGTGGTGACTACGTCCACGAACACGACTTCGAGCATAATGTCCACGACCACGACCTCGTTGTCCGTGCCAACAGTCTCTTTGTATATGCCCAACTTTTCCGCAGGTAAAACATGTTTGTTTGTTCTCAGATTCTACTTTAAAAGCGTTCGAGGTACCCGGCATTTCTTCGTCTACACTTTGGATTTTCTTCATTATAATTTTACTTTTTAAATATTCTACGGTTCTATCTTTTTCTGGCAAAACATCTATTAAATCGCCAATATAACTGTAATTTCCGGGCAATGCCTTTAACATATAATTTAATTTTTCACTTTCCGACATCATGGCGCCGGCCTTTTTCAAATCGTTGACACATCGTTCGAATTCGTCGAAGAAAATGTTAATATCGGAATATTTCACTAGCTTTATATTTTCTAAATTGTTTCTGCATACAATTTGTAATGCTGTAGATTGCTTTAAATACATCTCGTCGAATTTTAATATAATTTTGTATGCTGACTCTAGCTCGCTAATGTATTCCAACTGTTGGTTGGTAAACGCACTGTATATATAATTTGTAGCTTGAATATCCATCTCATCCCACTTAGTAGCATCATCTTTTTCAGTTTTTATTCTAATAGCTACTTCCTTACATTTTTTAAATTCAAGAAATTTCAATAGCCGAATTTTCCAATTGGCATAATCCGTTCCGTCAAATATTGGTAATACTATATTATTACTCATCTTTACTATGACTTACTTGTTTTTCACTTCTTTTACACACTTAACGCTCTGCTACCATGTTTAAAGTGAAGAAGACGATTATTTATTAATTAATATATTATATTTTCATATCAACATGAACTAGACACATATCGCAAGACAGCTTTTTAGACAGCATCCAACCATAGCTAAAGTGTAAGCGGCCAATATAAATCTACAAAGGTTTACAACCTCAACAGGGCAGATGGCGGTACGGCTCGGGGAGGTTAATTTGCGTTTTGTCTTTGTTGTTGTTTTTGTAAATAATTCTGTATCGTTTTTCGAGTTTGTCGTTATTAGATTCGACTAGTCCGCACCGCCCCGCCATCTGCCAAGAGCGTCTCAGTATGCTTATTTTTAAACTCGCAGACTTCTAATTTACAACTTACAACTACTACTTCCTACTCATTCCAATATCAAACTGCTTTTCGTAATTTTTATATGACGCGTCCATTCTATAGTACGTCCATGCATGAATGGACGCGTCATATTTAATACGAAATATAACCATCGGTATTCTCTCTCCTTCTTAAAGAAAACATCATCTGCAAATAGAGACAGATATACGTCTGTCTGTATTGGCTTTCAATTCAATGAAGCCAGTTTACTATAGTGTATTTATAAATCGATATATATATGTCCTAGAGATGTGCCACTTTTATATCGATAAACTTTAGCTGTCAAAAATAATTATCGTGTCATAATTTAAAGGACCATATTGGATTCGAAAAATTACCAAGAATACTATTCAGCATTTTAATGATTCTTTTATACTCTTTTCCTTTAGTTAAAAAATTACGAAAAGCAGTTTGATATTGGAATGAGTAGGAAGTAGTAGTTGTAAGTTGTAAATTAGAAGTCTGCGAGTTTAAAAATAAGCATACTGAGACGCTCTTGGCAGATGGCAGGGCGGTGCGGACTAGTCGAATCTAATAACGACAAACTCGAAAAACGATACAGAATTATTTACAAAAACAACAACAAAGACAAAACGCAAATTAACCTCCCCGAGCCGTACCGCCATCTGCCCATCGCCTAAAATGGCCCAAATAATACGTGCAACGTACAATTTTTTAACGAGACCATACTTAGGTCCCGATAAGGCGTATCAATCTGATCTAATATATGTATAAAAATCTCATGTCACGGTGTGTTACCGAACTCCTCCCAAACGGCTCGACCGATTTTTATCAAACTTTTTTCTCTGTATTCGGTAGGTCTGAGAATAGGTCGTAGGCTATTTTTTATCCCCCCCTCCCCCCATTCTTCGTGGAAGGAGTCGCGGGCAACAGCTAGTTATTTATATTTATTTGTGTATTTATGTACGAGTAGTATAATGGATACAAGGGGAAAAGTAAAACGACAATTATGAAATAATAATTATGATTGTATTTTACGTACTTTTATCATTTATTGACCACTAAATAAAACCAGTTCACATTCTGTATCCACTATTTCATCAGGATCTTTAGGTAACCTGAGAACAATACACATCCACAATTAGCATTATATTAGTCATAATACAACTTACTTAGTTTTTCTTGTAGTGCTTCTCAGAGCCTATAAAAAGTTTAACTAAAACATATATTAATTTTAAATAAAAGTGACAAAACTGAACCGGACATACAATATCGATTTATTTAACCACATCCCTATTATCAAATTTTAAGTACATGAACTGTCATAACGTCATGAACAGATGTTTTGTTGTTGATTATTTTAATAAATCTTTGGCCTTACGTGATCTTTATGACTTCACGATATTTAGAACGGCAATTTATTTATTGAGAGCAGATCATATAATCTAAACATTGCGCAATAAGTTCATTATGATAGTCGATAACTTACCTATGGAAAGATATTCTTTGGTCACTTTCTGTTAATACACCCATTCTATTCTTGCAACCGATAGCCACACAAGCTTTGGTTCTAGTGATATGAAATTAACTAAATTTCACTCTTCAAAGTGGCATAAAACGCATAAAATTAAAGGAAAACTGATAACAAAGTTGGTATCCGTTCGTCTTAAATAGAACTGGTCTAAACTTATACTACGTCTATGCGTCCATGGATCGGGGAAAAATCTACTCGGAACGGATCATAACTACGTATAATATTCAAACACGTCCACACTTACCGATCTTATTACGCGTATCCGATCACACGTGTGTGGGCTATTAGGCCAACACTAACCGGGAGCACGGGGCGCCGACGGAGCGTGCCCAACGCGCTCTATAACACAGATTCAAATATACGGTGACACACTTCGGCAGCGCGGCATACCGTATTTGATTCAATGTTATTCACCACGCTGGGCACGGTCCGTCGGCGCCCCGTGCTTCCGGTTTGTTGTGGCCTTTATAACTGGGTATCATAACCACCGCCCTATACCTATATCACTATATTATCTCTATGGTATCAACATAGATCGCGATGCTACGGCGTGTAGCGTGATCGCGATCTTTTTGCGTCCACACTAACGATCATGATTCGCGTCGATACTACGCGACGGCGATAAGATACGGCCAAATGATACAATAATGTGCGATATACGCTGCCGCACACTGCAAATCCGTCGGCGCCCCGCGCTTCGGTTTGTGGTGGCCTTTACACCATTCATCGACTACGTAAATACTGCATTATTTTTTTTATTCATCCCTCTAGGGTTAGACAAAGGAAATGTTATACATACAGCCAAGACTGCGCTATTACACAATTCTTCGATACCCGACGATTTTGGTTTCTAAGCGACTACCGCTCGTATAGGTGTACGCACCTTTATAAGAATAAATCTAAGATTTGCGTAGCCTTGTGTACGAAGGACCTTAGTTACATTATCTAAAATTTTCGCTATCTGTATTTCACATCCATCTACTTGCTTGCTTGTTCTATTTGCCTTTTCCGCTTTTCCCTAGCGGAGAGAACTTTATAAAACAACAATCTTTGGCTTAAAGTTCCTGCAACCAAGCCATAATCTCCAAAAAAAAAAACAATCTATCTGTCACTTTACTTGTCAATTGTCAATCGAACGTGATTATAATTAATTTTCCAGAATTACCATTATCTTCAATAAGGATCGTTATTTATTCTCTAAATTAAAATTTGTTCAAAATGTCCCAACTAAAGTCCAATAAAAAGTTCAAATGGGCTTTGGATTTCAATCCCAAGTAAGTGTTTCGAAATGTTTTGCATCACCGCAGTTTTGATTTAGCATTTTCTGTACGCAAAATAGCCCGTTACTACCTAACCTACCTGTATAATGTTGTAATTTTGTTTCCATTTCCAGACACAAGACCCAGACAGCAGAGTTGCCATCTCCACCTGGTTACAATCAGTCTGCGGGTGCGAATTATACAGAATCATCAAAGGACACAGACTCCAACCATCTATTGATAAAGAAACTATGGGATGTCGCTTTAGGCCCACTGAAGCAGGTGCCAATGAATCTGTTCATCATGTATATGGCGGGCAACTCCATATCTATATTCCCTATAATGATGGTTGGTATGTTGATTGCACGTCCAGTCAAGTCTTTATTTGTCACTCAAAGCACTTTCAAGATGGTGGAGGGGACCCAAGCTGCTGGACAAAAGCTGGTGTATATCTTTGGGAATATTGTGAACATTTTCTTAGCTCTGTACAAGTGTCAAAGTATGGGATTACTGCCCACACATGCAAGTGACTGGTTGGCATTTGAGGAACCACAAACAAGAGTTGAGCATATTGGTGGTGGGCTGTCTTTGCTGTAAATTAATTCACACATGGAGTCAGTTAATGATGTTTATTGCTAAGGTTCATTATAAATTATCACTGTATATTTATTAAATAAATCATATTTACAATAAAATATTTCATTTGCTGTAGTTTGTCATCCATAGTTGTGCCAACTTAGTTTGATTTCATGGTTTTTTCCCCCCACTGATTTCATCCATTTTCTCTTTTATTGCAGCTTGTGCTTTAGAAAATAATGTCTTGGGGTCTTCCACTTTGTCAATCTGTAAAAAAAAATAATATTAGTTAAGCAAGTTGTTAGGACAGAATGTAGCTTATTATTTATTCACCATAAAGTACAAGATTATTCAGTACAAAATTGTCTCAAAAAGACAAAATGCATGTCAACAACAAAGCCATTGTTTCATACAAAGTTGCTAATTTGAAACTATGTTTCCTCCTTCTTACATATGCTGTGTGTACTGCATTTATATTATGGTACACCACTAAATTTACTAATCCAACACATTGCTATTATGGTACACTAGTGAATATGTTGAAAAAAACCTAGTGCATATACATGGTACAGCAGTTTAGTTACACATCTAATAGGGATACTGGAGACTGTCTAAACAATTGATTATATTCTGAAACTATGAATGTGTTTTTAATAAGCAACAGAATGGTTCCTGGCATTTAAAACTACAAAAGTACTTTAGTAAAAAAAAGAGAAGAAAACCAACCATTTCTTTTTATCCAATGCCTTGTCACATTCTGAAGCTGTTTTCTGACAGAAAGATCTAAGTGGGCCCTGTGTTAACAAAAATGTACTTCAGATTATTAAGTTGTTGTTGCCTATCATATCATTCATAACATTTACAGAAATGTGACAGAAACAAAAGAGGCCATACAATTTGTAATATTGTAGCAAATTAACTATTGCAATGTCACCAGGAAACATTCTATTAAAATGATAATAAGCTGTAATGAAATCTTTCATTTAAGATTTTAAGATTGGTGTTTTAAGAAAAATCATTACCGTTTTCTTATCAATAGAAAGGATTCTTACTTAAATTGCAAGTCAATCTTTAGACTAAAATTACAATAGTATTTAAATATCAGTACACTAAAATTTGTTTTGCACTGATATTAAGTCTGACTAGTAATCATTCCTTTAATTTGAATATTAGTAAAATTAATAAACAGTAATAATATAAGATCAGATCATAGATGTCCAAATCACTATTTGCCAAAAGTAAACTCAATAAGTCAAGTGATGGTTGAAGGGTTTGTAGGCATAGCCTCCTTTGCGATTATCAATTAATAAACTAAAGCATGTACATATTCTACATAATTATTAAATAAAGAAATAAGGTATTTACCTGGTAATTTTGAGCTATATATACTCCAGTATAGACTCCAGACCCAAATATTATCTGTTAAAAATAAATGAGAACAAGTTCATAAATAAATCTTGCATCCTCAAAATACGAATTTTAAGCACATGCATTTGTCTACAAATTTAACTCTCAGATAAAACTATCCTAACTAATAGGCTGCCCTAGACTAAGCATGAGTATTGATGCATTTTATATGCCACAAGCTGCATAAAATGGTAGCCAGGCTCACAAGTCACCACACACTAGGGCACTGGTGTAATTTGTGGCATCTCTATGCAACATTAGCTTTTCAATCTGTTACCCTTGCTACATGAATCAGGCATAAATTCAGGAGAACACAGTGGGAGCAAGTCAATACTTCTAAACTATTTGCTTTGGTTACAGTTGAAACTTACTCCCGTCTTAACTAATGCTGCAACACAACCCATGGTTAGACAGATTTTAACTACGTAAATATTCTAATTGTATTGATTTAGACCTCATTAATTTATATTTTGTTACAATTTACATGACCAACATCAAAAAATTCAAGTAGTTATCTTGTCATAATGACATTCCAATTTCAAATATCTTCCTGTATCTGTTAAAAAAATTGTCCAAATCATGTCTAGATGTATTCATATTTACATAATTATCTATCAAAAACTGATCTAATAATATTGCTAATTTAAAATTAAGAATGATGGTAGAGTAATGAAACCATCAATAGTATCTCCACAGAGTCATGTTTAGATAGATATCAATAAGATAAGTTGGAATCTATGTTTATCCTTATTTTAATTATTTGCTTACTACTAAAGCAGTTTTAGTTACTCCACAAGACTTACACCATTCTTAAGTAGAAATGTAACACAACCCATGGTTAAACCCTGGTATGATCCTTTACATTAACTTTTTATTAATATTATTTTGAACCTCATTTTCCTGTTTATTTTGGCAAATTGTGCTTATTTTTATTAATATGAAAAAAAACAGACAATCACTAGAATTTTACATTGTCATTATGACATGGTAGTTTTTACTTTTTATGTTTTTTTACAGATTAATTATTATATTCACAAGTATCTACCAAAGACATTAATCTCTATGCAGTTTTATTTGTTAAATAGGTCAGTTTAATTTTAACCACAAAAATTTAACTTTATTATATAATTAAAAAATATATATACATGATTGAACACTAACAATACATAAAGTTTTGAGATCATGTATCAGTTAGCAGGTATCAGTTAAAACAAAGGTAAACAAACCTTTTATGTTGCCTTTGTAAATTTCATTACTTTAAAAGTTTGATGAATTAGCAACCAATGCCCTAGAGTACAACATTTTTACTTGAAGGTAGCTTGATAGAATGCAGTTACATAATAAAAACCCTTTCTGAGTAATTTACCCCAAAAACTTTAAATTCTCACGCAGCTGTGATTAAGCAAAATTTAAAATAGTTTTTAATTTTTCTTTCACAACAAAGTAGTAGATTTTCAATCTGGTATTGTAGACTGCGAGACAGGAAGATATTATTTAGAACATTATTCATTATTTTGTTTGTGCAGCAGATATACTTAGAACAAAGACGTTTTTACGCGCAAATACTGGGGAATAATTGCTTAGTAAGAGAAACCCTTCGCATGACTTGAAAGGATTATACTTACCAAGCCTTTCAGCATTTTGAATAATAAATCCGGATTTACGGGAATTAGATTTTCCAGCCTGCAATAATTTAGTTGAAATCAACCTGCTGTGCGCGGAAATATCATCTATGACAACTTAATGACAGCGTAATGACAGTTGACGTTTCGCACAATAGCTGCGTTCTAAAACGAATTCTAGTATGCTCAGCTATTAACACAGATTTTTTCTAAAATGTGAATGATCTTCTACAACACAGCGTAGGTATATAAAAAGAAAAGAGGCCCTACCACGAAGTGCATAATTCGAACTTCGTTTCGTGCCGTCCCGCTCACGCTAATATGATTTGACACGAGAGTGAGAGGGATAATATGATACGAACTTCGATTTTCGAATTTCATAGTAGCGCCTAAGTTATGGTCTTAAGACCACCACAAACCGAAGTATGCGTGCGTTCGCGCGCGTCCCGCCGACGATGTGTGGCAGCCACAGGCTACTACGTATGGCACCGTATATGATTCAGTGTGTTAAAATGGTATTAAACAACGCGCTGGGCCCGCTCCGCAGTTCTGTGGCTGCGCCCCTCGCACGCCCCGTGCTTCGGTTTGTGGTAGCCTTAACAAATTAGGATTTTGTTAGTGATAGTCTGATAGTGATTTGTTAGCGAAATATTCAACTTTAAAGTGCATTTATTTTTGTTAAAATCGTGCGTCCCACGTCAAACAATACAGAAAAACACACACATGCAAAAAATATACAAGGTAAGCAATAGGCGGCCTTATCGCATCGAAGCGATCTCTTCCAGGCAACCATTTTGTAATGTAATTTAATAACAATGTAGATTTGTTTGAAAAAAACATACCTTGTTGAGCTTCTTGCCGGTTTCTTCTCAATCTCAACAGGGTTTTTCCGAACCGGTGGTAGATTCTTCGACGTTCATAGGAGCATCAATTGATGCCTACATAAATAAATTGTATATAGAATTTTGACTTTGTCTTTGACTTTGAAAAACGCTGAAAAAAAAACTTCTTGTATCCCACGACCCCTTTAATTTTTAACTTTATTTAATTTTTAGGGTTCCGGAACCAAAATGGCATAACGGAATCCTTATAGTTTCGTCATGTCAGTCTGTCCGTCCATCTGTCTGTCTGTCTGTCCGCGGCTTAGCGCAGTGGCTATTAGTGCTAGAAAGCTATAATTTTGCATGGGTATATGGGCATTTTCAGAAAAAAGTGTACCCTGTACTTCTTTTTAAAAACCTAACAAATTTTGGGTTATTTCTACTCAGAATCACAAGCACTATCGAATTAAGCAATAAAAAAAAGTGTCCCTCTATTAATTGACAGTTTTGTGACGCAGTTAACCATACATGTTATACAGGGTTATTTGTAATTCACTAGCATCCTTTTAACCCTAAACTCCTACCACTTGAACAAATGTTTTTTGTTTTACGGCTTTTGTCATAACTTAATATTTTTGGTGTAATAACGTTTTGAAAGTTTGAGTTTACCTCTTATTTTTACGATGCTCTGTGTATTTGTATGGGAAAAAAAGTGCTTCATTTTAAAAAGTCGTAAAACAAAAAACATTTGTTTGAGTGATAGGAATTCAGGGTTAAGAGGATGTCAGTGAATTACAAATAACCCTGTATGGACCGTCACAAAACTGACTAATAAATTTTGTATGGAAAAATTAAGGATAATTAAGGAAAACGGGTAATTTTTTTTCTGAAAACTCCCATATACAGCTATTACCCCGACACAGTGATAAAATAAAATGTAAAAAAAAAAAAATTTACGGTAGGTACCTCCCATAGACCTAAAGTGGGGGTGATTTTTTTTCTCGTCTAACTTTATAGTGTGGGGTATCGTTGGATAGGTCTTTTAAAATCATTACGGGGTTGTGAAGTCAATTTTTCGATACAGTGATTCGTTTGCTAAATATTCAAGTTTAAAGTGATTTTTTTTGTTAAAATCGAGCGTCCCCCCATCTAAAAGCAGAACAGCTAGTTTGAAAATTTTGAAAAAATTCATGATGAGAGCAAATATATCAAAGTAACAAGGAAAACTAAAACGTCTAAATTAGCTTGAGAATTATTAGTAGGTAGTTTAAGACTAAATAGCAGCCTGACCTATAAAATATACCTACTTATACCTACTTGGAAGTTCCGTACAAAATGCCTTAAATAAAGATAGTAGACGTCGCTACGGTTGTGGAACCCTATCCTGGGAGTGTCCGACACGCTCTTGGCCGGTTTTTAATATTTGTTGTGATAGCGGCAACAGAAATACATCATCTGTGGAGATTTAAACTATCTAGCTATCACGGTTCATGAGATACAGCCTGGTGACAGACAGAACAGACAGACAGTCGGTCAGTGGAGTCTTAGTCATAGGGTCCCATTTTTACCCTTTTTGTACGGAACCCTAAAAAGGAAGATTATTATACACATTTGCTTCAAAATGGTCTCCTCTCCAAATCTTAAAAATTATCTAAGCTCCAAACAGACTACATAAAGATTGCACATCGGTCTTTGGAAAAAGACTCGGCAAATGTCGGCTTCGTAGAGCGTTGTCGCACGCTACTTACAAGTAGTGTGTGACAGCGCTCTACGAAGCCGACATTTTGCAGAGTCTTGTTCCAAAAACCGATGTGCAATCTTTATGGCCGGGTACTGTACAAATGCGGCATGCAAATAGGAAATTAGAACCGGATTTTTAGAAATTCCCGTCCGGGTTAAAACTAAGCCTTGCCTCGTGTTCGTGTGATTAGTTAAACTAGTTTGCTCAGTTGAGTTTGGTAGCACGTGTCTTTTACCACCCTCTTTTTGCTGTTAGCAAAATCATTTTTACTTTTTATTTAGTCTATAAGGCTGTATGTTACGCACAGTACGTACGTATCTAAACTGGTCTAAAGATAGATCCCAAGCAAGATTATACAAATAAAATCACAGAAACATTTTACTACATTTTAATTATTTTGTTCACTGTCATATTATATTACTTACTAATCCATTTACAATAACTATACGTCTCACATCGCGTAAAGGAGTGCAAACTCTATAGGTACTTAATCTATTTCAAATCTACAGTTTTTTGTACAGTACATGCTATTGTTTTGCACTAAACATCTATCTATCTTTGTTTACCTATGTATATCAACCGAAATTTCCAGAACTCTAAATTCACTGTTCAGTACCACTACCATGAGTTTACAGCGACGGTACTCGATAGCGACTGCGTAAATGATTTGTATGGTCTCTCCATACAAATCATTTACGCAGTCGCTATCGAGTACGGTCATTGTAAACTCATGGTAGTGGTACAGTTCCTGTTTACATACAAAAACTCGTAAACAAATTTTGCGAAACAAATTGTTTCGTGTTAAAAAGTATAACTGTGAGTGGGGGTAAGATGAAAATAAGATGAAAGGCAGTGTAAAATGAAAAACTACTCTTAGTACCGGGTGCTTCGAGTGGTTTTCATCTTACACTGTTTTTCATCTTACCCCCACTCACCATAGCAGCTTTTTTATATTTATTTGTCTTAACTATAAGAATGAGTAGTTAATCAAACACAATTATCAATGAGACGAATAGTTATTTTATCAGCATGTGACTGGAATAGGTAATAAATAATCACATCACATCATTCATGGTGTCACATGTCACACGTACGTAACTAAATTAACTTCATCATCCCAGCCTGCCTATATACATCCCACTGCAGGGCACAGGGTTCCTCTCAGAATAAGAGGGCAGAATGGGAGTTCCCAATCCGCACTGGGCCCGCGTGGGAACTACGGCCCAAGCCCTCGCATACTAATTAACTTATCTTAAATTAATATTCGTCTGGAACAATTCGTACATGTAATTATTATTTTGTTTAAATTAACATTTCTACCTGATGATAATAATACTAAGCACTAAAATTAACACAAACACATACACATAACACACATTGGTACCTAATCAACAAACTACTTAAACATTTCCCAAATTACCTATCTGATAAAAATATTTACAAACCATACCTACTTAGTATTTCTGGACACGTAGGTATAGTATATCGGTGTTTATTATGGATAACGGAATAGTAATACTGCCTACTGTTGAACAGTAATCATTATACATTTTTTCTGAATTTATTTGGCGCACGAATTTTAAACCTAGTTTTAATATAATGAAAGAAACATCGTGCAAGTTACGTCTTGACACAATTGCTCACTTAATATAAATTATAGCTGCTATAGTTTAATTTTGGCTGCGCTGGTGTTGTTGTTGCTGCCTCAACAAATTTTCGTGCATGTGTAAACTGTGTTTATGTGATACATAAACAATTAAACATACTTAATCAAAGCCACATTATCCTGTCAGAGCAATGGCAAAGAAGTGAAAATATATGTACAATAATATTTGTATTTACCTGTCCTTATCATTTAAGCGAGGCGTTTTACGCGCGAGTAACGCGCGAGTTGAGAGTCTCGCTCAATACCAGCGTTTTACGCGCGAGTGAGGAAACGCGCGGCTTCATCTGTACCTCTACCATGAGTTTACACTAGTTTACGTGACCGTACTCGCTAGCGACGGCGTAAATTATTTGTATGGAGAATTGTACAGCGCCTCTAGCGGTCACTTACGGAAGTACAATTTTCCATACAAATCATTTACGCCGTCGCTAGCGAGTACGGTCACTGTGAACTAGTGTAAACTCATGGTAGAGGTACTGGACGGAATATATGTAGCTCTAGTATCTCGGGAACGCGCGAGTCTCTGCGCGCGAGTCGACTCGCGCGTAAAACGCCTCATTTGGACAGGCTCTAAGTGCGTTAATTATCAAGGTAATTTATGGATACAGACATACCTACTCCTGGCTAGGTACATACGCTGTTGGTAGGGCGCGACGATGGCGGGTTCTACCCAAACGTCTCAAGCTGCGTACGGACTGCGCGCACTCGGGTACGCGTACCCGGGCTTGCGTGTCCTGGAATGCCATGTCCGTACGCCATGTACGCGTACACTGTACACGTACACGTACACGTACTGTACACGTCCACGTACATTGTACGCGTACATGGCGTACGGACATGGCGTTCCAGGACACGCAAGCCCGGGTACACGTACCCGAGTGCGCGCAGTCCGTACGCAGCTTGACATCATCATCTCGCTCTGCCAACATCGCGGCGGGCCCCGATTGTAGAAAGCTAGAAAGCCTTTAGATACTGGCTATCTACGATCTAAACCTGCACTGTCATTCAAATAACACTCATAAGTCATAATCATGGAAGTAATAAGTACTACGTACAACAGGAATGAGCTCTATCTGTGCATCTTGCAGCTAAAATAAAGAAAATAAAACCTTATGCTAAGGTCGTAAGAGTCTTATTGAGTCTTGTTGTCTTGTTGAAGCCGAGTGAGAGGGCAACCACTGAACGCTATGTCCCGTTCTAACAGTGACTAATAGTTGCCAGAGTTAAGTTGATTTCAATCCTTTCGTTTTTTGTAGAACAATATGCGATTGATGTAATGTAATGAAGTAACAACATTTACTTCTAATACCTGATTTACACTCTCGCATCGTCACCTCGCCTCGCGCCTCGCCTCGTCGTCTCGCTACGGACGCGAGCCTCAAAATCAAGGCAAATCACGAGACGAGGCGCGAGGCGCGCCTGTTCACACTCTCGTCTCGTGGCTCGTCCCGCAGTTCGTCTCGCCACTCGTACGCGAGTGTAAACCAGGTATCAAATGTTTCTAAATATAAATAATAATTTATTATCGACATGTTAAAGCAATATTATTTGTTGCTACGTGTAAAGCCTTATTAACGCAAAAATTTTGCGATTGGCGTATAGGTGTTCTTTTATTTGTATGAAATACGGACACCTGACCTGACAACCCCACATGAACCATCCAACCAATCAACCATCGCCAGAGACGGATAAGAGGTACAGTTACTGAGCTCTCGTTCGGCTTCAGTTTTGCGACAACAGCTGATTCCCGTTGTATAGTCGGGGTAAGAAAAGTTTCGTCACTTAAGTACCTAGTACTTATTACTTCCATGGTCATAATCGATTAAAAAAGTAGTCAGATACCCTACGGACTAATTTATCGTCCTATTTACTGTCAATAATTTGACCATGTATTGTTTATTGAGACTATTGAGAGGTAGATAGGGTTTTACACAGATACAATTTTTTTTAGATAAGTATTCTTGACGTATTAGTGTGTAAAAATGTTCATTCATATTTTTTATTAAATTGTGTGAAAACTATGGGCTGCCTAGTGATTAGGTACGGAGAGCAGTACCTCTACCATGAGATTACACTAGTTTACGTGACAGTACTCGCTAGCGACGGCGTAAATTATTTGTATGGAGAATTTGTACAGCGCCTCTAGCGGTCACTTACGGAAGTACAATGCTCCATACAAATCATTTACGCCGTCGCTAGCGAGTACGGTCACTGTGAACTAGTGTAAACTCATGGTAGAGGTACTGATCTGACTGGGAACAATCAGCAGTCGTAGTTATGTATGTCTGCTAATGATCATGCACCTGTGTAGGTTACGTAGTGTGATAGTAGAGTCATTTGACTGCTAATCCACTGTCTTTACTTATAAGCTTTAAAAATTGTTAGAATATCCGGTATATAAGCTCCAGCCCTTCTTTTAATACTGATACATTGTGTATGAACAAGAATATACCTATTTTAATCTTACGCAGTAGGAATTATTGCTGAAAGTTAATTAGAGGTTATCAAGTAAACCCTTATCGTCTGATCGGCAACTAATACATGTGCTTCTCTTAATTCGTATACTGATAGCAAGCTTAAGTTAGAGACATAGTAGAAAATTCAAGATAAGATAAATATCTGAGTTTAAAATGGTTACAAAATCAGGGCTTGCCCTTAGATATTTAAGCAATAGTTTCATTAAAAATAATCCTTAAAATGAAAATAGTATTATGGTGGTCAGAACAAAATTTAAATTTGCATTTGACTCTACTTACAATTCTAAGTAGGTAGTTTTAAAACACGTGGATTGTTAAGTTGATGGCAAACACAGGCAGTTCTATTAAAACATAGGTTTAAACAATTATTAAAGCACTAAAACTTACTCTTAATACCTTACGTTCATAATTAAATATTACACCTGTGTACTTATTACTATAGTTATCGTCATAGAAATATATATGTAAAGTTTTACGTAATTTACATACATACGTATTATAATTTTGGGCACAAAGTGAACCTATAACGAATAGGTACTAGTTCAGTATACCCTTAAGGACCGTTTATCGATAACGTTTACCAATAATCTTATTTTGTTTTATTTTTTAATTATTGTCGTAATAAAATTTATAGACAAAGGGTTAAAACTGACAGAACTTGCTGTCTAACATAAAAAGTAAACTACCCCTTTCACACATTTCTCGTAAGACGGCTTGGTAAAATGCTATTTACTACAAACAATTTGAACAACCATGAGTACAATTTATCACATAGGTACTTATATTTACTTACATTACTATTTATTATGATGTTCATTGTTCTGCACTTCTAAATAAATATTGTATTGAGTCTTCGTGGAGCGCTATGAGTAACATAATTACACCTCCCGTGAGAATACCGAGAACCGCTAGCAATAAATTCATACCCTTCCCATGATTGTTCTCGTTTATCTCTGGTACTAAATCAGCTAAAGCTATGTAGAAGAAAGTGCCAGCTGTCGCGGCGTAGATCCACTGAGAGGCCGACTCGTGATCTTCCGCCAGCCAAATACCACCGGCCATGCCCATGAAACTGAGCACGGATGAAAGTAAGTTGTAATATAAGGCACGTTTGATGCTCATTCCGGAACGCAGCAGCACAGCAAAATCGCCTAACTCGTGTGGTAGTTCGTGACAGAAGACTGCCAGGGCGGTTGCAAAACCGGTGACAGGGTCTCCACTGAACGCGGCTCCGATGGCCAAACCGTCAGTCAGGTTGTGCAGGCCGTCGCCCACGATCACCATCAGAGCCGTGGAAGTCATCGGTCGCTCGGCAGGCGGAGTAGGGGACCCTGGCATCATTGCCCCCAGTTCTATAGGTACAGGTTCTATTTGTTTAGCAGTCTCTGTTTTAATTTCTTCTACACTAGGTGCATGACTGTCATGAGAGTGCGCGTGACCACCATGTAAAGTTTGCATTACTGCTTCTACTGTGTAAAAGAAAAGGATAGTCAGAAAAGTGACACTGCATTTTAAAATAACTTCGGTTTCTCCTTGTGGGTCGGACTGGGGGCCGTGTGATTTGAGCGCATGCGGTAAAAGATGCAACAGAGCATCTCCGCATAGGGTTCCCACGGCTACAGCCACGAGGAAGTGCAGGACTTGGCTGAAGATGGCCGACTTCAGTAGCGGAACTATTGCAACGCCGAGTAGACCGGTGGCACTGATGACCAGAATACTCAGAGTGGCATATATCCATGCTATAATAAAAAGAAAAGGAATTCGTTAGTAACAAATCGTTACAAAGATAAGCTACGCTATATAAATATACATAAGTTTGTAGCGAACAATCGAGAAACCTCTGATAAAAAGATTGTGAATCTTATCGGTTGTAAATTATTGGTGATACACGATATCGTACCGTAGGTTCCCTAACATGAGTATTCACTTTTCAACCGACGAAAACAAAAGGAGGAGGTTCTCAATTCGACGTGTATATATATATATATATATATTTTTTTTATGTATGATCACGCATAACTTTTTACAGAGTAGTCCGATCTTGATGATTCTTTTTTTGTTGGAAAGCGTATACCCCGAGGGTGGTCCCATTTAAAATTGGAAATAATATTCCTACCCTAAGGGTAGGAAAACAGGGGATGATTGACTAACTTAGTCTGATTTTCATAATTCTTTTTTATTGGATAGGTTATACCTTGAAGTTGGTATTATATAAATTTGGAAAAAAAATACCCCAAAGATGAGAAAAAAATATAAAATAAAAACTTTTTAACAAAAAATTAAACCGCCGAAAAAACTGAAAAGCAAAAAATAATACCTTTTTTGTTTGACCTTAATCTAGGTACCAGTTTGAAGTCGGTGCCTCAGCACGAGCCAGGAGGAGTGATAGAAGCCAATCAGGTAGACGATTAATAGGTCCACTCCTCCTGGCTAGTGCTGAGGCACCGACTTCAAACTGGTACCTAGATTAAGGTCAAACAAAAAAGATATTATTTTTTGCTTTTCAGTTTTTTCGGCGGTTTAATTTATTGTTAAAAAGTTTTTATTTATAATAAATGTACCGAAAAAACACAATCTACATGCATGTTACGAAATTATCAACTAACAAACACTTACTCCATTTTTTGTCTAGCTTAGCAGGCGCTATTTCCGTCTTATAACAGGAGCGCTGGTCCAGCTGGTACACCAGAGCCGGACACATGTCCAAGAACGTCTGTGGGTTGATGGTAATGACCCCCGGCTCGTTCTCTATACCGTACACTTCCAGAATATCCTTCGGTGATAGGCATGATTTTTTCAGTATTGGTTCCGCTGAAATTTATAAAATAAATTATAAAACTTAACATACTCGATTATTGGTGAAAAATAAGCACTTGGCTCGCCAGCACAATACATTTGCATAGCAATACTGCCAACTCGCTACATCCCTTAATTATCTTTTGCATAAAACTGTATAATATCCTCTTGCATTATTCGTCGGCATTATATTTTTCTGTATTTTTAAACCCGAATTCAGCGTTTTTGTCCAATTTATTGTTGTAGATCTTTTACTGATTCACTACTTTTTTATGCTGCAGCTCAGCCCCGCAAGGAGCCCGCGCCGCGTCGAATTTATTTGAAAATCCATGGCAAGTCGTACGAAAACAAATTCAAATACTTAAAACAAAAGACGCGAGTGTTTCAATACGCTGCAATTTTAAGTATCAAAACTGCAAAAGAAGATAATAGATTAGGAAAATATCGAGTGACGAAAGTGATTTGACTCCGGATTTTAGTAAATTAAACGCCTTAGGCATTGTTAATAATCTACTCCCAGAGAAGTCGAAGGAAAAATACTTAAAAGCTTACGACGATTTCAACAATTGGAAAACTGCGAAAGGTGCAAAGTCTGTGTCGGAATCAGTGTTTCTGGTCTATTTCGAGTATTTTTCTAGTAGCCTTGGTTTTTATTGTCTCGCAAAAGGTGAGAAAAGTAGAGTGTACTCCTCGAAATAACACTGATTCTACCTTGGGCGCGCTTAAATCCATCACTGCTCTCAGGACTCCATCATAATTCCCTCGCTTCGCTCAGGAATCAACTCGAAACACCTTCGCTACGCTCGGGAGTTAAATCTAGAGTAGTCCTTCCATACGCTCAGGATTCAATATCGCGCCCGTGACATAATACAGTGCTTTATTCCCTGGTTGTACAATAATTATAATATTAATAATAATATATTTATTTGCAAAGAACAAGTAAAAAAAAAATACAAAGATGGAATAGTTTTATAAGGATGCTTATTGTGCTATAAGTATTTGGTTTACCTACGAAATACTAGCATGCAAATATTAATTTTAACTTATTTATATTTTTAAATTACAGGTCGCCTAAAATTTTTAACATTTTAATATTTTTTTTCCCTTAACAGTACACACCTATACCATTACCTATTTTAGAAGGTCCCCTACACCAACGTATTGTAATTATAATGTCCCTTACAGACCTTGTACTTTACAGGCATGTCCTTTACATTAAATTAACCTCTCTACGTACGTAAAGGTAATTCTTTGAGCGTAGGTAGACCCTTACCTTAATCAAAGTGGGTCTGCGTGGTAATTACGCTAATTGAAGTTGCTGTTTTTTGATATTTTTCAGATACACTATTATTTTAGGGCTAATGCGAGTTTGAACCCTAAAAAATAAATTTTAAATAAATAATTTTTTTAAGCTAGATTTAGATTTTTTCATATTATAGATACCATTCTAAAGAGCGGAAAATTCTGAACAAAACTGTATACTCAACTCATTTTGCCCATTTTGTTCCTTACATCAATTGAACCTACGGTCGACGGTTATGTCATGTGTATATTTTATTATAGATTCTATGATTTATTTCGAAGAACCATTGATTTACTTCTATTATAATTAATCTCTCTCTACAGATTCTTGATATTTTTACTAAGGACAGCTTTTTCTCAGAGGGAAAAGGTTTCCTTGCGTATGGCAATGAAATAGTTGGTATGGAATGGTCTAAGTATTGATAGTTCAACCAGGGTGACTTTGAATTTGAATAAAGCGATGTGGTTAAAAATTAAATGTAATCAAATATTTAGTACCTACCTAATACCTAATACCTAACGTAGAATATTATTGAAGATATATCGTTATTTTCCCTGTTTTCACTCTTCAACATTGTCAGAGTGTAAACATATTCGTTGTCTGTACGTTTAATTTCATTCATCTACCTACATTAAAGTAGGTAATTCGAGTTTTCTAGGATTTTATCTCTTTCTCCATCTCATATTTTTTTAATAATAATAATAATAATAATAAGAGGGTTTGTCTGTTAGTTATTGCATTTTAATTGGCATTTGTATACTTCGTGTCTAAATTGCGTTGGAAACATCTTAAACTTTTCATTAGCCTCTTGTTTGAATAACCGAAATTTGTATCTCTCAAATTTACACATTTAGACATTTAGGTCGAATTTACACAATGCTACTTTAGAATCGTCTGCGTATTCTATAGATACCCTCTATTTCTCTGTTTTTTTTTTCTTAACAGTCATCAGTTTCAGTCGTTTTAGAAATCTTATTGCGAATATCTTGGTACTCGATGTCACTGAAATGTAGTAGCCAAGGTACTTTTAAGTAGCACCCTTTTCCAACGTTCCTAGTTATTTAATTAACTGTTTAGTGCCCAACAAAATACCACGTTTCAGATAGAAATAGGGAAAGCTCTTTTAATCATTATGAAAGACTAACTTTTTGTTCTTTCCTTTAGTTCATCTTTAACTTATTTAATCTCCGTGTGTTAGTTAGGTATGTATAATGTCTTTGAATGCTTTGAATAAAATGATGTCACAAAAGACAGGGGACCTTTCTTGCAAACGTGAAATACTTATATCTTTAACTATAGATCATAACAAAACAGTCAGTGTCTCGTTGTGACCCTAACGAATATCGTACTTGATCGAGCGAGTATTTACGCGACCGAGCAAGAGCGTCACCCGTAATAGGATAATCGCGGGCTATAAAATGACAATGACACTATCCGTCCGCTTATACGACACACATGTATAGTAGACGTAACTCACTCACACAAACCTCAGAGACAGGAGTGACCAGGAGATGATGTCAAGTTTATCATCATAATGGCCCTAACTTCGAGACCAAGGCTAGTGCCTAATACTGACAGTAACCAAGAGTACTCGATTAATATCACTGCGTAGAAAGTTGTTGTCGTTTGTTTGAACTCCTAAGATAGGTATTCAAGATGTAACTGAAAAACGTACAAACTGTAATAATTATATCCGAGACTAGCCTCGGTTCTCGGCTTCGCTCGCATGAACTGGCTGGCAGTTAAGTTGAAATTTTACTAAATGCCAACGAAAATATCGGAAAATACATCGTGGTCTATTCGATACTACCTACACGTGGTCTACATTGCGAAAAGAACATCCACACAAAATTTCATGTCTCTCAAGTTAGCGGTTGAGATTTCCGGATTTTTCATACATAGGTAGGTACATCCCAATTTTATGGAAATAACGAAATAAAAAGTAGCTTAGCTTAGCTTAGCTTAATTTAAATACACATTCACCATACTTTGCGTGGGATGAAAAAACAACAAACTATTCACTATAATAATTGTTTCATAAAGATTAAATACCTAAGATATGTATACCTACTTAGTTAAGGAAAAGAAAAGTCTTTGGGCGAATGACCAACAAGTCACGATATAACTGCGATAGCGGACGTCAGTGGTTTAATCTAATCTTCTAGTTAAGCAAATTTCACATCATTAGTAGAGTGAGGAACTTGTGGTCCGATGTCTTGGGATGTTTGAACATGTAGGTAGACACGAGACAAAGTTTTTGAAGTATTCAGGAATATTACTTTATCTATTTGTGGGTAATCAATCATTAAAAGTCTTTTTATTAATTATTTACAATGTACTAGAATAATTCAATGGGTCAGAAGATATTCTTTATTCCTACTTAGTATGAATATTTCTATTCCCATGAGTATCTCTAGTGCAAGGAAACCAAAGTGAAGAGAAAGCCGTGCCGAGAAGAATCTGCAACACTTTCTACAAGACTCCGGGACACGTTACACCGGATCCAACTATGACCCCAGTGAGTAGCCATTGGAAGATGGAAGCCGTTGTTTAACTGTTGTAAATCTTGACTGTGCCAGTCTCCACAAACTTCATTAGTTTCAAATACGTGAAAGGCATTTAGAAGGCCAAACTACATGGCAAGGTTACGTTTTTCGCATGACAATGATCAGGAAGAAATGCTTCCTGTGATTAAATCCGTTGTTATTTATCTCACGGTACCCTGAAAAATGCAATGACAAACGCCAATCTAGAGACGGATTGGTCACAGCTTCGAAAAAGCCGTCGAAAAACGAATTCCCCGATAGGTGCCATTATTGTCGTTTGGTCATAGTCATAGCGCGTTTAGCGTGTACTTGATACGAAACGGTTTCTGCAAATTGTGGTTTTTTTATACGCGACGTCGTGCGCTCAGTCAAGTGGGACTACTGAAAAAGTGGGGAAATTGTTTCTGGCACAGAAAATATAATAGGAAGTCTGATTACCTTACGCATTCCGCTAGTCGCCGTACTTATTGACCATTCACTAGGTAATTTAAATAGAACATCAACTCGATTGCAATCCAACTATTTATCACATAACAATAAAAAAAACCATTCAAGTCTTAAAAAAATGTTTACTTTTTCGTACAAAGGAAACAGAGATTTGGCACGTATCTCCTTTTCTAGTATTGCACTTAGACTTCGAGGTAGGTTTATAATAGACCAGGGTTCTTCCGGAAACGCTGTGTGTAAATGGTAGGTCTGTAGGTACACGATGAAGGTTTTAAACTTAAAGGGCTTAGTGTTCTCGTAATTACTAAACGTACATAGTAGGTAAGTATATTCAAATGCTCATAGACCGGTTATCCATGCTAACATATCTAACGGTTGCAGTGGCACGAAGGTCTTGCCATGTATCTATTACCTCAATTCTATTTATTTCCGAAGTAAACGATTTAGAATTTAGGCAACAGTTTATTTTATAATCAAAATCAGTTAATCTAAGTAGATTTTCTAAGTTAATGGTGATGGAGGAAAGAACAAAAAATATCTTTTATTGATTAAAAGCGCTCTATCTATTTTTTTTTATATGAAAAGTCGTAGGTACTTTGTTGGACACTAAATGGATAATTAAATAACTAGTTAGCATTGATTGTTCAGTACTATTAAAGTACGTTTTTTGTATACTTTGTGAATAATATAATTCCGTTAAAACTTTTATGTTATCTAGAGTAAATTTCATTATCTAATTGCGGTTTAGTTATTGTATCCTTGTTTAAGTAGTTTTTGTTTAGAGAATATAAAATTTACTACAAATTACCACACCGTCGCAATAACATCATCGTCTAATTTCTGAAGTCAGTAGACGATACTACTTTGTTCTAATTCAACCGAATTACAGAGTTTGAAGATGAATTTATACATGTTATCGTTTATTTCATAATTATGGACACATACATTTTTACATAGATTATACAAACATGGATTTAACAAACTGCTACGCAGTTTGGCAGTTCGGATGCTCTTGATACACCTTGTGTCTTACATCTAATTACTTAGTTTTATTAATGCATTATTATGGAACATGGTTCAGTTATGATTAGAATCAGTTTCCAAATCCATTCCGGAGCGACTTGTCGAGATATTGAGTGCTAATTTGAATGCCTTAACCTAGGGTGTGGTAGAAGCCGTGGTGGCCTAGCAATTTGACCTATGGCCTCTCAAGCACAGGGTCGTGTGTTCAAATCCCGGCTCGCACTTCTGAGTTTATCGGACTTTATTTATAAATTCAGACGACCAGATGGCCTAGTGGTTTGAGAACCTGACTATGAAGCTTGAGGTCGCGGGTTCGATTCCCGTGTCGGGGCAGATATTTGTATGAAAAATACGAATGTTTGTTCTCGGGTCTTGGGTGTTTAATATGTACCTACTTAAGTATGTATCTATCTATATAAGTATGTTTATCCGTTGCCTAGTACCCATAACACAAGCTTTGCGTAGCTTACTTTGGGACTAGGTCAATTGGTGTGAATTGTCCCGTGATATTTATTATTATTTATTTATTTATTTATTAAATGTGCGAAATTACATTTAAAATTTACCCGGTAAAGAAAAACATCGTGCGTGAGGAAACCTGCATAAACCTGCGAAGAAATTCAATGGTGTGTGTGAAATTCACAATCCGCACTGGGCCCGCGTGGGACCTATGGCCGAAGCCCTCTCATTCTGAGACGAGGCCTGTGCTCTGCAGTGATACGTATATAGGCTGGGATGATGATGAGATTGTGATTCTACCCAACTTTATCCCATTGGTACCTACTACAAAAGGCTTTTAAATGTAACTCACATGGCGTTGGTGAGCGTCGGTGCCGGTGTTGGGTGTCGTGAAGCTGCTTGAAGGAACCGTTGATGCGGTGGTCGGAAAGGTCATGCGGCGAGGTGAACACGCGCCCGCCGAGTCCTAGGCTATCCAGAAGGTGCTCGAAACCCTAAAATTTAAAATTTAGGTACTCTCTGAATACATTGTGTTATATACTGGCTACTTTGGTAGGGTTCCCAGAGATATGGTGGCCAGGAATACCCATTAGCATTAAGTACATATTTGTTTATTCAATACTCTGAATGTATTAATTGTAAAGCCAAGTTTAGACCTGTACGCTTAGTATAAGTTTTTACTTCACGAAATACTTCTCGATCGCGTTTACGTAAAAAAATCAATTCTATGGAAACATGGACGCGCGGCCGCGGAGGCGCTGTCCATGTTTCCCTAGTAATTGATTTTTTTACGTAAACGCGATCGAGAAGTATTTTGGTGAAGTAAAACTTATACTAAGCGTACAGCAATAGAAATCGTTCAAGTTGCATTACATGCATTGCGAGGCCGTAAAGTGAACTAGTTTGAAACAGTCAATCGAGAGCAGCAATGTAATGCAACTTGCATGATTTTTCTTACAAATCTAAAGTGGGCTTAAGACTAGTCAAAGTATTGCTTCATAAAAACGAATAATTGAAAAAAAAATATATAAAAATACGCTTGTCCATGGTAGGTATTTATATGTTTAAATAGTACATTTAAAACTAACTAGAATTCTGAGATCAAGGTTTCTGTTAATTCTAAATTAAAATTTATCAACGCGTAAATTGATTATTAATTACCAATATTAAAAAAAAATATGGACTCATTTAACATTAAATATTAAAATAGTAGCGTCTTCATAGGAATTGTCCTATCGTGCATTGGCACGGAGTTCTTGTGTCGCAACTTTTGAAAGAACATATGATTAATAAATCATAGCGTAAGAAAGTACCTTGTGGAAAACCGTACGCATTATGATATTCAAAGATAATTAATTGCGATTGGTTAAGTTTGTTCAGTTTGTTTAAGTACAGGTCTGTAAGCAGCACAATTAAACTACAGAGGAGTTTATTCAATTAGGGGTCAGGGCTACAGATACAATTCATCAACACTTCATAAGTTCTGTAAAATTCATAGATCAACAGATATAAAAGCTTTGCTGAGAATCCTTGCTTGAGATATTCCTGGGGCTAAATTCAGGAACGGCCCAACACGGTTTGCGAGCGGTAATTCAATCGTTTGGGAGAGGATAGGAATGGGTTGAGCTTGGGATGAGCCTTATTTTCCTGTTAATTCGCTTTGTAAATAAATAAATAAATAAACAAATAAATAAGGCTTATCCCAAACAGCCCAAACCTCTCGCAAATCAGTGATTTTTGGCGTTCCTGAATAGTAGTTCAAACCAAACCCAACCCAAACGATTGAATTACCGCAACCAAACCCGTGAAGGCCCTTTCCTGAATTTAGCCTCTTGTTAACCGCGGTAGTTGAACATGTTATAAAATTAATAGGTCATATTAAAATAATTTTCGATGTTTTTGTGGTTGTTGGCAGAAATCAGTAGATTCAAGTTGAAGGTTACGTCGTCACGATATGGGCTTGCCTTTTGTGATAAATGATAAGCATTTATAGTGCGTAAGCATACCTGTATGTTTCAAATAAACTAATTGTTAGGAATTATTTTCGTGCCTGATTCGCGCCCGAAACGTAGGTACGTACCTCTACCATGAGTTTACACTAGTTTACGTGACCGTACTCGCTAGCGACGGCGTAAATTATTTGTATGGAGAATTGTACAGCGCCTCTAGCGGTCACTTACGGAAGTACAATTTTCCATACAAATCATTTACGCCGTCGCTAGCGAGTACGGTCACTGTAAACTAGTGTAAACTCGTGGTAGAGGTACTGTATACTTAGGTAGTATAAGTTTTCCTTCGCTTCAATACTTCTCGATCGCGTTTACGTAAAAATTTCAATTCTATGGAAACATAGACGCGCGCGCGCGGAGGCGCTGTCCATGTTTCCCTAGTAATTGATTTTTTTACGTAAACGCGATCGAGAAGTATTGAAGTGAAGGAAAACTTATACTAAGCAAACTAGAACGGTACAATACGTTACATTACACAAAGTAGACTAATTACATTTATACGGAAGCGTAGAGTTATTCTAAGCTGAGATTAGATAGTTACACTATAGGTACCTATAACATTTTATTTAAGCAAATTAGGCAACTCTAGAGCTAAGTTGGCGTAATATTAAAAAATGGTTTTTCATTAAATTATTTGTTTTGTTGTCCTGTTTATTATTGACTTTTATTACTCAGAAGGAACCTAAATGCTTTTAAGAATAATTGCATTTATTTATACAGCCACAACCAGCTATATTTAATTATCGTAGTACCTATTAATAAATGTAAATACATATGTACTTAGATTTATATAGGAAACGTAAACTTATAGCTTCTAGCAAGAGTTCAATTCAATTATGGTGGATGAAAGCGCGATAGTTAATAATTATTTAAAAGTTAATATTCTCCATTTATAAAGCTGTATAATTAATTAGAAACCTACACCAGTTTTACCCTTTGTTGGTTTAACCAACCTTTATCCAACTATAATCTTTACCTAAGGAACTTTGTAATGTAATTTCTAATTAGGTATTATTATTTTTAGACTCATTATCTACAATTTGGATATGTACTTACATAGGTAAGTATTCTGCAACACTAGCAAGCATACATACACCTATCTGCTAAACTCTCCTTGAAAATAGAACACGTAATAGGCATGCCTCTTTATTTTGCATTGTCTGAAGTTTAAACTGAATTGGGTAACATCAGATAATTAATGGAGTTTCATAATCGACTGACACCTATTTCCCTAAATACTTAGATAAAAATATTAACTTTGTTAGATAGATATCTACTGGTTTGTATGAAGAATGGCAGTTGAGGATAAATAGAAAATGAGATAGGAAGAAACCGTGACAGATACGATAAGGATGATATACTTAAATATATATTCTTGTTTTTAAACTGTTCAGAAGTCAATGGAATATCAAATATAAAAAAACCGGTTGTCTGTAAAGTCGGGTTACGGACGATAGTTTAACGTGACAACGTCATAACAAAACATTCAAAAAACAAAAATGAAACCAGGCGGTCACCCATCCAAGTACTGACCGCGCCCTACGTTGCTTAACCTCGGTGATCGGACGAGAACCGGTGTTTTGTCAAATATCTTGAAAACGGTGCATCCTACGGCAAAATCAATGAAATTTTCATCCCCCTTTAATTACCCCGCACCCCCTCCCCCATTGGTGTTTTAGACAAAGATTCAAACTTAGTTAAGTAAGTATAACAATAGGAGTTAAATTTAAGGATTTATGTAGAACTTATTAAAAACGAGCATATTGAACATATTATAAATCTATACTATAGGTAAGTAATATTATAAAGCTGAAGAGTTTGCTTGTTTGCTTGAACGTGCTAATTTCAGGAACTACTGGTCCGATTTGAAAAATTCTTTCAGTGTTAGATAGCCTATTTATCGAGGAAGGATATAGGTTATACAGTGTGAATTCAAATTATATTGACCAGCATTAACTGAGTACGAAACACTAATTTTGTATCACCAATTTGAATTCACCCTGTATAACATCACGCTACGACCAATAGGAGCGGAGCATCAATGATTAACGCGGACGAAGTCGCGGGCACCAGCTAGTAAGAAAATATACAGATTGAAAAATCGTTCTGATTGCAATAAAAACTTTGCCGCCGTATTATCATTCACGGTCGTAAAAAGTCACAATGTGTTTTTTAACCCACAGCACACAGCAGCACATTCAAATAAACGATACAAGACGGAAGAGCTTAATAAGCTAGTGATCTTTTTTAAGAGTTATCCTAACGCCATTTTGAATTTGCACGTGGTTTGCACTCTTTTAAATGCAGATTAACGGATTATTCACACAAAGTAAAGTTTCGTTAAACAATTCTTCACAGATCCAAATACAATATTGTGTTTACACAAAGGATTTTAGCAATACATATAGAACTGTTTTGTCGTTCGCATGTCGTCATGGCGTTCGTTACGGCTGTCACTCTCATTTTGTATACTCTTACTGTGCCTGTTGTGACGTCTGTCAGGTATTGGACGCAGTAAATGTACCTACACACAAGTAAGTGTTGGTTGATTATTACTTATTTTTCGTAATTATTTTGCAACAACCCTCGACTCCGTCTGCGAAGAATTCGTTTATCGCTATACCGCAGGAACTGTGCAATTTTCAGGGATAAAAACTATTCTATGTCCTTTCCCGGGACCGAAAATATCTCCATACCAAATTTCATCTCAATCGGTTCAGCGGTTTAAGCGTGAAGAAGTAACAGACACACTTTCGCATTCCAACAATTTGGCACCCATTGAACCAATTAAAATGAATTACTTCGTTGCTTATATTCAAGGAAACCATTAAGCACGAAAAGGTATTTTTAGGGGGTTACCTATCAAAATTTAGAAATATTTTTTCCGAATATTTAAAATCCCGAATGCTTCATTTATCCGAATGCATTTTTTTCTGAAACTGTAAATATTTCAGGATTTTAATAAAACAACCCTAACCTAACCTAAAGGGTTCACGATGGTCCTGAAATAAATCGTGAAATATTTACAGTTTCAGAAAAAAATGCTTTCGGACAAATGAAGTTTTCGGGATTCTAAGCCTTCGGAAATAAAATTTTCTAAACATCGATAGGTTCCCTTTTTAGGGTGTTTAAAAGTATCTTCTGCGATGTGATATTCAAGTAAGTATTTGTACTGATCCATGAACACGAAATCTATGTAGGTAATTTCATGATTTCCCGATACGCTTTGTGTGTATCGTATAGAGTATATACACCGTGAAATTTTAGTGGTTGTTTTCCCGAAACAAGGTGATTTAGTTTCGATTGTATAATCGATTTATAATTACTATTTTGACTAGAGTCAAAAATCCAATTGTGAAAAACGAAAGTCGAAAAAGACCGCAAACCAATAGTAACTCTTCGTTGGTACAAGTAGCGTATGATCGTACGATAGGTTAGGTACCAACGAAGCGTTACTATTGGTTTGCGGTCATTTTCGACTTTCGTTTTTCACAATTGGATTTTTGACTCTAGTCAAAATAGTAATTATAAATCGATTGTACAATCGATACTAAATCACCTCGTTTCGGGAAAACAACCACTAAAATTTCACGGTGTATAAAACGAGAGACCACACGTAACACCGAAGCATTGTCGTCCGAAGCTCTACCGAAAGCTGTCGACTGCACAAAACCAATTAATTTTAATTTTATGATTGTTCATTTTATTTCACGGTGTAGAATTAATGTTTCAGACAACAAGTTAAAACAACAATTTTAATCTGTTCTTCAGTAAATTTCTGCAAATTTGACTCGGATAATCAATTGCTTAAATGTATTATTTAAGTAAGCATGTGTGTCTAATGCTTATGCTAATTCAACCATGCTGTGTTACGAAGAGGCATACTTAATAACCAGGTGTAAGTACAATTGAGCTCTAATTTAAATAGTATAAAGTGCAAAATACAGATAACGTACTCCTTAAATGGCTAAATAGGTATTACGTAAGGCTGGTTTGGGTTAGTTACTTGAAAAATATTTTTTTTGGTGGCTACTATATTTATTGGCTTGCATAATCGAGCACATGAAAAAAAAATCTGAAACAAAAACCAAATTTAGCAGTTAAAAGTTATTCTCTTGGCTTAGGTAAGTACTTTGTACGAACTAAGTACGTAAATAAAAAAAGTTAGAACGGTTAATGCGGAAACTTTCGAGTCATTTTTTTTATACTTAGGCATTTTAAAATGTGCTATTTTATCTGACCGTGTTACTAACCGCTTAATTGAAACCAAAAGCAAAGCCTTATATTTACATTGTTTAACCAGCTGTTACGTCACATAAATCCGTGGCAAATTAGTCGAGTGTCATTAAGTTGGTTGAAATGCTCATTATTATAATGCGACACAGGAATAGTTTTTGATCAAATTGGAAAATGTTTTTTTCCTTCTTCATACTTAAGTACATAGTAAATAACACTTTTTTGGTGAATTAATGATTGTTTAACTGTCACATTTTTTTCCAAATAAACTGACATGTGCAAATTAAAACAAATAAAAGGTAGAGATTATGGTATGTATATTGTTTGTTTGGTGTTGTTTGACAGGTTTTTTCTACGCACTAACATAGTTTTTAAGTTTTGTTTTTGTTATTAACCATTTTTGCTGACATTTTGTATTTGAGTTTATATAGTTTTTTTGCCTAAATTGATTAATTATTAATTAAACCGTTTATTATGTGTATTTTGAAATAAATATTGGAAACAAATAAAAGCTAGAAAACTTATGAAAGAGGAACTAAAAAATTTCATAAAAAACCGCTGCCATATTGCAGCACTAGCTGTTGCCCGCGACTCCATCTGCAAAGAATTCGTTTATCGCTATCCCGCGGGAGCTATACAATTTTTCGGTAAGTATAAAAAGTAGTCTATACTGGGCTGTCCCATAAGTAAAGAGACAAGTTTGAAATGAAAAAATATAATAAAGTGCTAATATTTACATTAAGTCCAATCAAGAATACAATCATATTTGTTATTTTATATTAAATTTGCTTGTGCAATGCCTTTATAGCCTTTTTTTATTTTTTTTATAGCCAATTTTTCTGAGGTTTATTGCTGCTCGCCTCATTACAGCTTTTCCAGACCTAGTAGCCACAATTTTAGCCAATCTAGTCCATCGATGTTTAAATGCAGCCAATGATTTGGGTTTTTCCGTTTGTTTTTTATATTCTCGTTTGCATAAAGACCAAAAAGTTTCAATACCACGAGCTTGGGGGACATTTGGGGCGTTATTATGTTTTCGTATAAAATCTATCCCCGCAGCTTCTAAATGTTGAGTGACTTCGGTGGCGTAGTGGCATGACGCCATATCCGGCCAGAATATAATTTCTTCCCTATGGTAATATTTATCAATGAAGGGAATCAATCGCTTTATTATACATTCTCTCAGGTAAATGCGTGCGTTCATGCCGTTCATAGAGCCTGTGCAAATGTATGGTTCAGACATATTACCACTTTGGTCTATGGCTTGCCAAACTAGGTATTTATTGAAAAATTTGGCCTTTGGTATGATTTTTTGTGAATAATCTACAGCGTCCCGATTGTTTGCATGGTAGTATTGCTTCCCAGGAACATCCATTGGGTCCATGGGCACGTAGGTCTCGTCATCAATTATAAGAACTTTTTTCAGTGTTTTTTCATACACTCTTCGGCATCCTCTTTTAGCTCGCGCTTCCTGGTCTTTAATATATTTAGGAGCAGATAATTTTGCAAACGATTTAAGCTGCAGGTCGTGTGTTTTTATTCGAGCTATACTTGACTTCGATATTTTCAATTTATCCGCAGCAACTCTAACAGACATCGAGGGATTCCGTTTATAAACTTTTTTTACCTTATTTATATTCTTACGTGACGAAACAGTACGTTTTCTTCCAGGAATGTTTTTATAAATATTTCCGTGCGTTTCTTCAAAACGCTTTATAATTCGATACAAAGTAGTTCTTCTGACTCCCTCTGGAGAAAAATGACGTATCGTGTCCGTTTTTCCATGACATTTATAAAATTGAATAACTCTTTTTGCAAATACTTCGTGTTCAGCTCTCTTCATAATTAAAACTTTAAAAATACTTGCGAAATTCCCGCTTAATCTGACAGATATAATGCCTACGGCGGCCATGACAGTTATTTTTCTTAAAAACATAAAAATCTTTTCAACCAGTTTGAAATTTGAAATTTGTCTCTTTACTTCTGGGACAGCCTTTACCTATGTTAATCCTAATCCAGGTTATAAACTATCTGTGTGCCTAATTTTATCAAAATCCGTCAAACCGTTTAGGCGTGAAAGAGCAGTAACAAACATCCATACATCCAGATATTATCCATCCATACAAACTTTCACGTTTATAATGTTAGTAAGATAAGATAAGAAGTAAGATTTTACGCCAGAAATGTGACAGTTCCGTAGAAAGCACCCTTATTTCACTTGTAAAGTTTATTGTCGCACTCTATATACATTTATTGTAATTCTTATGTATGAGGTATTCAATCGATCGTGATGAAATTTGGCATGGAAATAACATAGTTTTACCCTAGAAAATTGCATAGTTTCCGTGGGCGCATGAATAACGAATTTTTAGTAGACGAAGTGGCGAGCAAAATCTAATAAGAAATAAATGCCAGCACATAGAAAGCTACTAGACAGCATAATACTAGAGCTGCATATTTGTCCTGCATTAGATAACTTAGTTAGAAACACCAATTTTCACCTTGGATTAACGTCAAAAATACACATTTTTTTGTTCGCGTCTCGCCTGTGGATATGGCAAAAGTTAAGGGTCTAGCCAACATTTTTTAATCAACTTTACACCAGCGTGTGGGACGCCTGGGCAACTTTTGGCCCATTTAAATAAATCTTATGTTTGCTGACTCGGAGTCGCTAATTTTATATCCACAGGAGAGACAACTTTTGTTTCTTACGGAGTGTATGACCCATTATTACTACAGTTACGAATTGTTTCAGATTTTTCTGGGCGTTGAGGTGTCGAGCATTGGTACGTTTACCTTAATATTCATATGCCGTTTCATTTTATTGTATGAAAATCATGAAACTATAAAACCTTACAAAATCAGATCGTACATTATATTTTCGGCTTGACAAAAATACAAAATACAGATTAGTAAGCAAAATAAGTATCAAATCAATATAAATAACTACTTTCATACAATTTGTTACTTCGTTAAACGCGTTGATGTCTTTTTACACGACTACCGCAAAGCCAAAAGGAAGTGTAATGATTTTAATTAACAGTCTATGTTTGTGTGTATGGATGTTCCACCGTAGCGTCGAGACTACTCATCCGATTTTAATAATTAAGTAATTAGTCTATGATTCATGAAATCTGTTGATTCAAAAAGCCACTCGATTTATATAATAAAACGTAGAAGTGGAAAAGACTAAATCTGTGTATGAGTAGGTGTCGAGGTTTGTAACTGTATACAATTTTAAAACGTTATGACTATTACCATTGTAGTAAATATAAATCGGTTCAATTTCAATTATTGTCAAGTTCTTAATCGTCACTTCGTTTTATTAAAATAAATAAATAAATATCACGGTACAATTTACACCAATCGACCTGGTCCCAAAGTAAGCAAAGCTTGTGTTATGGGTACTACACTATGCAACGGATAAAACATCCAAGACTCGAGAGCAAACATTCGTATTTTTCATACAAATATCTGCCCTGACTGGGAATCGAACCCGGAACCTGTAGCATCGTAGTCAGGTTCTCTAACAATTCGGTCGTCTTATTTATCGTATATATACTACTAGTTTTTTCCCGCAACTTCGTCCGTGCACGTAACGCGTTTCCCGTGGGAATTAAATATTATCCCGTGGTAAAAAGTACCCTAGATAGGTCACTCTCCAGCCCTTAAAGTACTATGTCCACCCGAAAAAATCTCGGCAATATGCTGCTCAGTTTCGACGTAAAAGAAGGACAAACAAACAAACATACTTTAACATTCATAATATAAAAAAAGTATGGTGTATTGATATATATGGATTACGTTCCCGCAATTTTTGGATACTTACTCGTAGCTGGATAGGGTTTATCGTACACTAAACTTAGGTAGCTTAACTTCTTGTTAGTGTCCGACCGAAGTTTCGGTTTCGGTTTCGGTTTCGGCCAATTTCGGCCAAAAAAGTGATTTCGGCCGAGGTTTCGGTTTCGGCCAGAATCCGGCCGAAACCTTCGGCCGGGCCGAAATTACTTCGCGGCCTCTCGCGGCTCTCGCATCGGGAGCGCTCGGCTTAATTCGGACACGCTCGGCCGGGTAGGTATAGGTAATGCATCGGCGGCCGGCCCAGCTGGGACCAGCGACAGTAGTATGTATGAATGTTGTTTATTTATTAAATTATTATTTACTTTTTAGAATCTGTTTGGCGACCGCTTTAGCCTAGTTGGTAGTGACCCTGCCTACGAAGCAAGAGGTCCAGGGTTCGAATCCCGGTAAGGGCATTTATTTGTGTGATGAGCACGAATATTTGTTCCTGAGTTATGGATGTTTTCTATGTATTTAAGTATTTATTTATCTATATAAGTATGTTTATCGTCGTCTAGTACCCATAGTACAAGCTTTGCTTAGTTTGGGGCTAGGTCGATTTGTGTAAGATTGTCCCCTAATATTTATTTATTTTATTTGTTACTGCATTTTATGCTGTGATTAATAAACAATACGTTTGATATTAGGATTGTGAATTTAGTTTAGACGTGATAAGAATAGGTTGTTTGTTTTGAATAATATAATACCTATGCCAAGACATTTTTCATTAAAAATAAACGTTTTTTATTTTGTTTAACAAAAAAAGTAACTGTTCTCATATAAGAAATCCTTGCAATAACCTTTTCCTTACGATCTGTACAGTAATTTTGAATATTTTGTTTGATATGATACGTCTTCAAAAATTTCGGTTTCGGTTTCGGTTTCGGCCGAAATCAGAAAAAAACCGAATATTCGGTTTCGGTTTCGATTTCGGCTAAAAATCGTGTTTCGGTCGGACACTACTTCTTGTGAAGCGCGCTTTCACTGTGCCTTGTACAAATGTAACAGTTTTTTACAAGTAAATGTTAGTAACCTGCAAAGTAATCAATAATAATGACTCACCATGTTCATAGTAGGTAATAACTTCATTTTATTTATTAAACAGCACGCATAATAATGAAATAATAGAGTGACGTTACTTAAGTAAGCCTGTGCACTAAATAAATAGCTAATTCCAGCTAATTCCGTATTTTTTTTGTATAGGTAACGCCATCAGAGTTGAGGTCACGCACACAACAACACGTCATGTAATGACAGCGGGATTTTGACATTTATTCGTACCGATAGCAAGTTCAACAGACTCTACATAGAATTACAAGATTGGCTAAAAATTTCTTCAACCTATTTCTTTAAGAATAATTTAGGAAAATACATCTAGTTCAAACAAAACAGAAAATAAAATATTTTGATCTATTTTATATAAATCAGATAAGCATAGTTTTCGCTATTTATAAAATACCGATTTTTTTCTTGCGAGTATTTCTTATCACTTTCAAATTGTTTTATTTCAAAAATAGGTTATATGAAAAAATAAAAAATATAATATGCATAGTATTGCGTAGTTAAGTATTTCATCATAAGATCATATAACTCACATTTTCATTCACTCGGTCATTTCATTCATTCACTATCTTTTTGCAATCAGGGGGCTTACCACGATCTCTTAATACGATTCAGTTTAAGCTCTAAACTGAACTGCATCGCTATTTCGTACCACGACGTTACTTACTTTTGCGATTCAGTTCAAGTGCGGTTCAGCGGTAGCGATACAGACATTTTCATTCACTCCCTTCAAGTTCTAGTGGTTTTGAATCGCTTCAGTGTCAAATTTAGCGATTCAGTATACGTTACTCATTACGGCTGTCAAAGTTTGTTATTACGGATGCCAAAACAAAAATTGACATTTAATATTTAATTATTAATTTCATATTTAATACAATAGAACTGTAGAGTAAACGTATTGGCCATGCCACAGTGTTGCGCAGTCCCGTTTTGCTCGGAAAAGAAAGGCGAACATAAGTTTCCGAAAGATAAAAGTGTCTCAAAGCAGTGGTTAGTAGCGATTCGCAGGGTCAACTATGCCCCTTCAAAACATTCACGTATTTGTAAAAAACATTTAAATCTTGACGATTATGCATTACCTAAACTAAAGAATCAAATACAGAAAATCGTAAGTAATGATTTTTCTCATTCCTAAATACCGTGCTTGCATCAGGCATTTGATTTACCCCAACCTTGAAACTGAGCAAGTTGTTAAAAATTTTCAGCTAAACTAAAACCAGCCTAGTCGATTTTCCTGGAACCATGAAAATAAAAAGTATTGGTAGGAATTTCTGGCTCTAGATGTGTGATCTTTGTTTCAGATGCATATGGTGGATCTGTCAGTAACAGAGAGTTATTCGAAAAGTGTGGCATCATAATAAATCTACTTCAAAAAGGGGACAAAGGGGACATTATTCTCGGTGATCGTGGCTTTAATATTCAAGATCTTGTTTCACATATGGATGTTACAGTAAACATGCCACAGTTTCTGAAAAAAGGGTGTAATCAGTTTGAAGCACACCAACTCAGGCAATCGAAAAAATTGTCATCTGAACGTACCTATCAATGTTAAGCATGTCATTGATTTAGGAAAAACTTTAAAGATTCTTAGTAATAAGTTATCTATCATCTAATTTAGTACCACTTGGAGGAAGAATCATATTTGTATGCTTTATGCTCACTAATTTCAGGAAGAATATAATGTAAATAAGGATTTTGGACAGTTAATTATAGGTACTTAAATAAAAGTAAAAATAAATCAATCATCTAAACTTTTTATTTATCCTTTATAATATTTATAATAATTAACTATATTTGAAAGGTTTAGGTAATTAACCAAATGTAAACAAAACAATGACGACTGATGTCTTAAATACTGTAATTCTCCCATTGAACTATCTAAACATTTACATTTCTGTATTAAAATACGTTAGTCTAGTTTGTACAGTCAGCGTCAAATAGTTCGTGACACCCAAAGTGGCCAAAAAGTTAGCAACACGGCCTTATTCCAACTGTAATAAAGACGTGTTGCGAACTATTTGACCACTTTGGGTGTCACAAACTATTTGACCCTGACTGTATTAGAATGATAGATAAATAAAATGTTTTGAATCCTTGAATATGCCAAATTTGGAAACTGAAGTTTGTTTACATTTAGTTAACTACCTAAACCTTTCAAGTATAAATAACACATGAAATAGACACATATAACATAGTAGAAGAGAGTAGGTAGGGTTTCATTGTACTAATTTAAGGTGATTATTTATGGTCATTAGATATTCCATGCAGGGAAGCAACTTCAAACACACCACTTATGCCAAGCCGTATTTTCTCTAAAGAGCAATAGTTTATTACATTGTTATACATATATTATGTCTAGCATTATCATACCATTGTACAGTGTTGCAAGTGTTATCAGTACGTGGATCAAAACACATATTATTTCGTTTTGATTTGGTGACATTATATTTTTGTATTTCAAATGTAAGATTTTCAGCTTTTTTAGGAGACAAGTTCATTTTCTTTTTTTTCGGCTCATGCCATATCTGTTTGTTTACTCTTTAAATCGTAAAATTGCATAACATACACAGGCTATGTGCTCACAAACTGCCTTTGGTCCCATACCAGCAGCACACTCACACATGGATTGAACAATTTTTCCATCTGATTCAAAGGCAATGCTCATAAATCCCCTATAGAAAAACAAATTATTTTGTGTACATTGTCACTAGAGCCACTAAATATTAATTTATCATTATAGCCCTTTCTATGAACTGCAGCACACTGTCTTTGTAAACCTCTGAAAAGTAAGTGTTAATTTCACTATAGGTATCTAAGTCAGGTGATAAGTACACTTCTCGATGTTACACTGCTGTACGAACTGTCTGAAGGCCACTCAACAGTACGAGGGGCGTTCAATATAAAGTGAGAATGAGATGCAAACTCTTTCAATATTAGGAAATTAAATACTGGCCGGTAAAGCTAATCTATCTAGCTGATTGCTATGAAAAAAAAAACTAACTGTCTTTTGTTTAAAAAAAAATACGGTAATTTCTTTGCAATGCTATTGAGTACGTTAGCGAAAATGGAGAAAATTTAACTGCGTGCCGTTATCAAATACTTGTGTTTGAAAAATTTTTCTACGGACCAAATCAATTTAGATTTGCGGGACACTTTAGGGTCTAATGCTCCGCCGTATTCGACAGTCGCACGTTGGTGCGCCGAATTTAGACATGGAAGAACATCGACCATGGACGACCCCCGCTCCGGACGCCCTACTACTGCAATAACTGAAGAAATTGTGAAAAAAGTTGAAAACTCAGTTTTGGCGGATCGTCGTGTCACGGTTCGTTTTATTGCTGAAAATGTAAAGATTTAAAAAAGGAGCGTGCATAATATTTTACATGAACGCTTGGGTATGAAAAAGGTATCTGCGCGTTGGGTACCAAGAATGCTTACTGACACGCAAAAACAAACTAGAGTCGAGATTTGTCAAGAAGCTTTGGACCTGATACAGCAAGACCGGGAACTTTTTTTGGCGCGATTTATAACAATGGACGAAACATGGCTCCATCATTACGACCCTGAAACGAAACTGCAGTCTATGACATGGAAAAGGCCATCATCTCCAACTCCGAAGAAATTCAAGGTGGGCCCATCTGCCGGTAAGGTCATGGGCTCTGTTTTTTGGGATGGTAAAGGGGTATTAATGATTGAGTATGTCAAACATGGAGCCATTATTACGGGCACTTTATACGCCAAACAAATAGCAACATTGCGCAATGAGATCCGCGAAAAACGGCGAGGTAAACTCTCGAAAGTTGTGCTGTTCCACCAGGACAATGCCCCGGCACACAAGTCCATCGTTGCAATGGCTGCAATTCGTGATGCTGGGTTCAATATCCTTAAGCATCCTCTGTATTCACCAGATCTCGCTCCCAGTGATTTCAACCTATTTCCGAGATTGAAACAATACCCGAGAGGCCAGAAATTTGAAGACGACGACGCGGTAGTCGCTGCAGTACAAAATTTTTTTAAGTACTCAAGATGAGACCTTTTTTAAAAATGAAATTTTAAGTTTAGAAAAAAAATTTAATAAGTGTATTATGCTAAAAGGTGACTATGTCGAAAAATAAAATTACATTTAGTAAAAGTTGTTTATAACATACTCATTCTCACTTTTTATTGAACGCCCCTAGTATGTACGCCAAATCGGTTTTTAGTATTTCATCTTCTATGTTTCCAACACATATATATATATATATATATATAATATATATATATATATATAATATATATATATACACATATATATATATATATATATATATATTATTGCTATCATAGTCTTGAAGCCTGTAAAAAGAAAAAAACAGCTGTAATCTAGGTAAACAAGCAAATTTTAGACAAAGAAATAGTTTGTTTATAGTAAAAAACTAACCTCTGAATTAGCTGTTCTTTCAGACCGTTTAATTTTGCACCTCTTTTTCTTAAAACCGCTTTTAAAGCATTCATTCATTAATGTGTAACTTATATTTCCCATAATTAATCTAACGTATTGCTATATATTCGCAATATTAATATAAATAGAAATAAACCCGCGAAGCCAAACCGTAAACAGTCACATTTGACATTTCGAAGACCTCAAGCTACACTAGCGCCTCACGAATTCATACGCGATAGCCCTCGCGTTCCGAATCTTAGCTGCAGATTGCTTAAAATGTACAAAGCAAAGAGAATATAACCAATACATTTTGTACAAAGGTTTCACAACCACTGTGTTAAAAATTATATTTAGCTCTAAAAAAAGTCATATTTTATGACAAAGAAACATTGTTTAAGGAAATGAGTTTTTTTTAAGTTTTCAGTACTTTAAAAAGGAAGAAGAAATCAAACAGTAAGCTAACTTTAGAAGTACTTTGGGTTTCGAACGTCCAAACGTCAGTCGCGACTAAAAGAGATAGATATATTTGGTTTGCATATAGCGGCATCACTTTCGCGACTTAGCGTTTCAGTTTCGGACCAGAGACAATATCGGTCTTTCTTTCACTTGTAAGCGATTGAGACTCAGCTCTAAGAAATAGACGTCGTGGTACCAATTTCGACGATTCAGTTAACGTGCCTAAATTGAACTGCTCTGCGTTTGGAATGTTTATTGAAAGATCATGGTAAGGCCCCAGTACTTTATGTAGCTGTGTGTTATCATTCGCCTAAACTCTCGTGGCGTTACCTATAGTTAATTCTGAAGAGGAAATAAATAAATCTTAAGCCTTATTTTTTTATAAACATGTACTTAATTAACTCCATACAATCTGCGGAACATCTGCGCGGCTGCGTGTGCTCATTGTTTACCTTATTGCTTGAGAACAATACAAATGAGGTGTAATTTTTGCACGCTTAATGGTTTCGGTGGCAAATTCAGAAATAGAGGAGTGGCATTGTTCGGGATATTAGGTAATGCGATTAGGATTAAGTTAATCGCAGTTAAATGATTCTAAGTGTGACAGTTAGACCGCTCATTGGCAAAATTGACATCGAGCGCGAGGATATTCAGTACGTATTTTTAACTTAAGAGTTAAACGCAGATTCTTTCAAATGACGGATAAAATAATAATCATCATCATTTCAGCCGAAAGACGCCCACTACTGAACATAGGCTCCCCCAAGGCTCGTCAAACAGATCAAAATAAATGAAAATAATGATATTAAAAATCATGTATCAAATGTATGCCCCTAGTTTCCTCAAAATGGACCGAAGGTGTTAACCCAAACACTACTCAATCCTGAAACGCATTTTATTTTTATTTTTTCTAGCTCCTAACTTCATACAAAGACTCTCTGTTTGAGCCTTTTACAGAAACTAAGTATAAATATTCATATCCCTGTCTTACGTTGCATCCTCCTCAGTCCTGACTTGTTTTAACAGAGCAGATGTAGTGTTTAAGACCTGTACCTCTACCATGAGTTACACTAGTTTACGTGACCGTACTCGCTAGCGACGGCGTAAATTATTTGTATGGAGAATTATACAGCGCCTTTAGCGGTCACTTACGGAAGTACAATTCTCCATACAAATCATTTACGCCGTCGCTAGCGAGTACGGTCACTGTGAACTAGTGTAAACTCATGGTAGAGGTACAGTACGCTTATTGTCTAACAGCGAGCGCTTGCTATCGCATTAACTATTTCTCTGTGTCAAACGACTCAAACGGTATAAGATGGTGACAGAAAGAGATGATGAAAGCGATGGCAAGCGCCCGCGTGTTAGACAATACGGCCTGGACGAGAGTCACCAGTACGCTTAGTACAAGTTTTACTTCACCAAAAGACTTCTCTATCGCGTTTACGTAAAAAATTCAATTCTATGGAAACATGGACGCGCGGCCGCGGAGGCGCTTTCCATGTTTCCCTAGTAATTGATTTTTTTACGTAAACGCGATCGAGAAGTATTTTGGTGAAGTAAAACTTATACTAAGCGTACAGTATGCTTAGTATAAGTTTTTACTTCACGAAATACTTCTCGATCGCGTTTACGTAAAAATTTCAATTCTATGGAAACATAGACGCGCGCGCGCGGAGACGCTGTCCATGTTTCCCTAGTAATTGATTTTTTTACGTAAACGCGATTGAGAAGTATTTTGGTGAAGTAAAACTTATACTAAGCGTACAGAACCTCTACCATGAGTTTACACTAGTTTACGTGACCGTACTCGCTAGCGACGGCGTAAATTATTTGTATGGAGAATTGTGAAGCGCCTCTAGCGGTCACTTACGGAAGTACAATTCTCCATACAAATCATTTACACCGTCGCTAGCGAGTACGGTCACTGTAAACTAGTGTAAACTCATGGTAGAGGTACGGTTTTCTTATTGCCAAGCACTCATTGAACAATTTGTACTTTATATAGTAAGTACAGTCAGCAACAAACATATGAATACTCTTAAAGTACCAAAAATATGTATACAAGCCTTTATGCCCTGGTAATAGAGTCGTGGATGCATATTTTTGGTACTTTGGGTGTATTCATATTTTTGTTGCTGACTGTACAATTCGGTTGTTATTCTTATTGTAGATTTGTTCTTTATGAAGTAAACGAAGTCTCACGAGGTTAAGGAAAAAGAGATCCAAACACATTTCTGTTAGTTGACTTGTGTACAGTCAAGGACTTTAATTCATAAGCCACCATGGAACCATTTCACAGTAAAGGTCACAGTGACATCGCATTAATTAACAAGGAAAATCGTAATGACTTTTCTTTTGAGAAGGTTCCATGGTGGCTCATGAATTAAAGTCCTTGACCGTACTAGGAGTTCTGTGCGATGTATAATTTTCTTATCGTAACTCAAGGTACACCGATCACTTCGCCGCTCGACAAATTGACACTTATTAGATCCACTGCTCGTACGCCGCGATGTGAACAATAGTAATGAATGACGGTTTGATAACAGATTTTTGTTTTGTTTAAGTGTAAACATTGACATGATTGTAACGTGAGAATCGTAAACTATAGTGCAGAACTGTCATGCTGAATAATAATTTTAACTTGTTGTCGCTACTACTTGCATAGTTTACTTAAAAAAAAAAAAAAAATTAAATATGCTGATTTGTTTATTTAATTAAGTAAGTCAAGTCTAATGAATATTGTAATTTTGTAGAAAGTAAACAAAAATTAAGATAAAAGTAGTGATTTTACAATAATTAAGCTTCTTTTGTGTGACGGCTCTGGATAATTATTCGATAAGGAAATCACAACGCTAGTTTAAAAAATCATTTGCTATGTAATTTATGTGTGTTAAGTAATTTATGATGGTGTTCTGTTTACTTTAATAAATAAATCAATAAATAAATAAATAAATGTGTATACAGGTAAGTTGGGACGTGACATGACCCCCAAATACCTTTTAATCATAGGTACTAATATTTAAAATGTTAAAGTTTGATGGTAGGTATGTTCGTGCCTCAATAACGCGTAAAACGACTACACGGATTTTGTCAAATTTTCGCATATACTTACTTACGTTAACTTTCATTATTACTACGAATCCGTCGCAGACTAGGTCGTAGAAAGAACTAATCATACAATGTGTATAAACCCCAATGTTGCCTTGGATTTCAAATAACTAATTAATGAATCTTTGGTTCAAATCCGGGCTCGCACCTCTGAGTTTTTAGGATTCAGGTGCAAAATTATTTTATCATGAGATTCACACTGAAGTAAAACATTGTACGGAAACACGCATACATCTGCGAAGCAATTCAATGGTGTGTGTGTGAAGTTCCCAACCCACACTGATCTCACGTGGGAATTACATCTCAGGCCCTCTCATACTGAGAGAATTTTGAGAACTTTTGTAGAGTCGAACGAAGTAAGCAAGAGTCCTAAAATGTACTTAATGTCTGCGGCTTCAATATGGTGCAAGGTACAACCAGGTAAAAGACGAATGCTTCCACACACCAGTGCCCACCAACAAAAGGATTTTACTGTATTTGTGACGATCACATAAAACCACACGTAATTATAACACGAGTTATGTTTTTAATAAAACCACATGGCCTCGAACGTAATGGTTTTGTATCCATTCTTATGTAAACATAATTTTGAATACAAATATTTGTGCTAGGCGCGAGAATCGAACTCGTTATTTATTGAGCACGTATGGCTGCACGGACAATATAATTATAAAACTGCATGAAAAATTATTTTTCATGCAGTTTTATAATTATAATTTACTGTATATATATTTAATCGATTAAGTTAATTAAATTAAATTAAATAAAATATCGCTGTATTAAAACAACACGAATAGACAATTTAATGTTTGTACTTAAGAACAGTCACGAACTTGCCACGGGCTTAGCTTGTTTTAAAAAGTTATCCTAAATACTTTTGTTAACATTTCTAACTATGCCTAGTTACCCATTATTAGACAGACAGCACGTCCGTATGTTTAAATATTGTCAAAGCAAAATAAAAATATTTAAAAGTGTACAATAAGAAGTTTGCGCACTGTTTACCTATAACAGTAATGACAATTTGGAATATAATGCACAACATACTTGCCGTACCTATAATGGTTCAAACGTCTCGTAGAGAGAGTGTTTTATCAATTGCCGGTCTCGGACAGTTAAATAAGTGTACTGATAAAGGATTTTGATTAAGATAAGGAAACGTTTGAAAATATCGCAAAGTAACTTAAGGTTGATGAACTTCGGTTCATATTATCGGTTCGGTTGATGTTATGATGTGAATGAAAATTTAGCTTTATATTGCAAATTGTGATAATAATTTTAAAGGGTCTCAAAATATTAATATCGTGTGTCGTGTCTAACTCATATACATAGTTAAATTATGAATATACGCAAAGTTACGTACGCTTATATATTATAGAAAGTTGTCTGGCTTTCCACTGCTTATTCATAATCGAAGTCGTCAGAATTCTCTAGTGAAATTAATTTGAATGTATCTGAGAAATTCGTTATGTTATTGTTTGTCATTACAAGAATATCTTACCTCGAATGTTATGACGCCCTTGTCGCCGTATTTGTCGAATATTTTGTTGATAAAATATTTCTCAGCAACTTCAGCGGGCTGCTCTAGCAGGGTGTTGTTGGTCGAGGTGCGGTTGGCGGCGGCGTCGTCGGCGCCGGCTGCGGCGGCCAGCACCGCCAGCGTTACGACGGCACTCGGCGTCAGCATGGTCGCGACTGAGTCTGCGCCCGCGCCGGCGGCGGTATCGCGACTCCGCTCCGCGCTATCAGACGCTTGGACCCGCGCAGGCCTCCACAGATGTGACAATGTGACGCGTCGCTTTGCGTTGTCGCACAGGCCGCAACTAATCGCTCCTCACGCTCTATTGTTTATTTATTTGCGATACGTAATCTTAAGCCAAATCACGAGTCTTATAAATACGAAACAGAGTATTGAACGGTGAACGTGCTATCGATTCAAAGTGAAGTGTGCGTCTGAGACTTTCACCTGGCGCTCGTGTCCCGAGGCCGGTCGTAACACCGTTACTGATAATGCGGTGTACAGGCGCGCGCGCAAGATCACGGCTGCAAACACTGCTGTCCAAGGATCGACTCTTCAAGAGTCGGCGCTCAAACATCATTCAAATTGCTGCGCCCCCCGTATTTATATGTATCGCAAACGAGTGCTGATATTTACATACACTATCGAAGGGGATAATTTGTTCGAGTGTAATCAGATAAGTTATGAAGAGTAGACCCTTCCGAATACTGCTCGAATTTTATTTCCATCCAATGACACCAGTCAGGTGTTTCAGAAATAGGTACTTCGAATTATCAAATAATCTATATCAAAACATTCTACACTTCCTTAATGTCTTTGTGCAAAAATAATCGTACATCGTGGTACTAATTTACATTTTCTTGATGCGCCCTGTATGTAACTCTATTATATAGTCAGGCCACGTGTGAACGACGCTAGAGCCGCCTGTGCACGAGCGCTTCCTACTTCTACTACTACAATAATGTTCGTAGGTACGTCCACTCCTGAGCAATATGAGCATACACCATTCAGGAGTTCCTGCGCTACGTTTAGCATACATTGACCACAACTGAATGGTACATTATCGATCCTTATTTCCATTCCCATAACTATGTGTGTACATACTTGTATACACTGGGTACTCGCATGTCGCAATACTTGTAAGAAGCTTCGAGTTCCGTTAGTTTACTTGTTTCGAGTTGATACTTTAAGACAACTAACAATAGTAAGTAGTACTTAGTAACATTTTTTTTGTTTACACAATTATGTAGTACCGGTAAGTGAATGGCCCGCTTGAATTTATCAGCAAAAAGGCAATCAATTTTCAATGCTACAATTGTTGACAACTTGAAAGTAGGTACTTAAGTACCGATTTACCTTCTTACATCTAGTATGTAATTAAGAAAAATGATTAGAGGTGATATTGGTTTTAACGGATTAATTGAAAAACCCAATCTATTTAATGGATTTTGCTGGCAAGGCAACTGATATTAATGTTTAAAACTTTTGCGATTTTTGCTTATACTACTACAAAATTATGGACCTCTCTCTGATACTTCTTTTGATATCTGTGATATCTGTCACATACGATATTATGAAGTTATCAGAGAGTTATGAAACTGACCTTACCCCTTTAATAATAATAATAATAAAGCTTTAAGGTTTTATCTTTTTAATAGAACCTACTGAATAATTTAGGCCTCAAGGTTTGTCGAGTGGCTTACTATAGGAACAGTTCAGTGTAAAAATATGAGTGCATACAACTTGCTCATAAATATATCCCATAGCTCTTATGTGGTCGAATTAAGGTGGGTAATTATGAGCGGATTAAATCGACATATATTTTTGCACTTGACTCTACCAGGTTTTAAGATTCAATTATGTAGAGAGCAAGGATGATATAGACTGGATTGGCAGTCGCCATAATACGGATCGGCCGCGGTTTTTGTAGTTACAAATGTATTATTTTTCAAAAATATTGCATAATAATACATTTGTAGTAATACGAAACATCTGTAGTCTTATTGTTTTGCCTTCAAAGCCTCTGGCTATATTTCAGCGTCATCTAGATTTAATAATCGAACTAAAAAAACCGCGGCCGATCCGTACTATGGCGACTGCCAATCCAGTCTATATCATCCTTGGTAGAGAGTTAATGACTTACAATTGGGGTAAGAAAAGGTTCGTCATCTTAAAGTCGACATTTGTTTACACGAAGGGATTGTCAGTCCTGTCAACATTTTATTTCAAACGAAATAGAATATCGCATTGCCGTTTCCCATTTTTCTAAAGTTATGTACCTACTTAGAGTCTATGACCTGATAAACGAATCACTTTAATAACTGACGGAGGTTTCCGTACCCTGGCTGTACTTACCTACCAAGCATTTAATACTTATTGAAGTGAAACTTCTAATGCGAGTTCCAACAAGCGTTGCGTTAAATGCGTTGCGTTAAATACACAACGCAACGCAACGCAATGCAACGCAAGTTGACGTTTACGAGACGTTTGCGAGAGGGGTGAGGTGGGGGGGGGGGGTGAGGTGAGAGGGGGGGTTTCAAAAGGGGGATGAAAATTTCATTGATTTTGCCGTAGGATGCACCGTTTTCAAGATATTTGACAAAAACACCGGGGGGGTGCGGGGTTCCAAAAGGGGATGAAAATTTCATTGATTTTGCCGTGGGATGCACCGTTTTCAAGATATTTGACAAAAACACCAGTTCTCGTCCGATCACCGAAGTTAAGCAACGTCGGGCGCGCGGTCAGTACTTGGATGGGTGGCCGCCTGGTTTTTTATTTTTTATTATGAAGTTTCACTTCTTCCGCGCGGAGGGATTCCACGCATTATTTTTTTGTATCGTTTTCATTTTCAGTTTTTTTCCGTTTTCAGTGTTAAGTAAGGTTATCGCTTTTAAAGTATCTGTTGCGATGCCAATACATTGCAACGTCCCAGAAATGTAACCCCGGCGCCACACATAGCACAAATGTATCAACATATATTTGAACACATATTTGATCTATGGTTGATTGTATGGTTGTTCTATTGAACAAATAAGCAAATACCGGTGCTACACATGTGATCAAATAAATGTGTTCAAACATTTGTGCTATGTGTGGCGCCGGGGTGATCAAATAAATGTGTTCAAACATTTGCGCTATGTGTGGCGCCGGGGTAACAGTAAAGAAAAAACAATAAATCAAGCACATTTACAATTTGTCAAAATTGATCCTAATTTTAGTTTTTAAAGTAATAAATATGGCATGGTATTATAATTATGTCATAGACTAGTACTTACAGGTCATTGAATATTACCCTTATATGCCTTATGTATTATCCCTTATATATTATCATTGTGTTTTGTATTTAAAAATGTATACGTAGGTATAACTTTATTACAGAGGTAACAGAATTGGGATTGATCATTTTTTCTAACCCCCCCCCTTTTTATTTTTTTTATCGAAAATATAGAGCATTTTAAGAAACTGATTTGAATATTTCAGCAATTCATCACTCCAATATTTTTTTTATAATTTATTGAAAATTTGAGATACGACTTCTCGTAAATTACATGCCGGGACATTATGTCTGTGTATAAACCACAGACATAATGACAAAAAAAATGTGTCACAATCGATGGTTAGTTGTCATCTGACAATGTCACTTTACATTACAATAACAATAACAATAAAGTTGCCGATTCTTCCAAGAAAATAGGTAAAAAAATGATTTACGGCTATAGTATTTTTTGTACGTATAAAATAAAATGGTCAGAAGTGTTCCCTTGAAAGTTCTCTGGAGGATTTAATCCATACTTACATTAAAATGATCCTCAAAACAATAAGTACATCTTGTAAACTTTGAATTAACTTTGCGGCACCACTTCTCTTGTAAATCTTCTCTAATGCGAACAATTAATTTGTTTGGGCTATTGACAGAATCATTTCCACAAGTAGGAATGAAACACTTCCTGTATAAATCCATTATTAAAATATGAAAAACGCGAAGAATGTTTTTCAAAATAGTATCCTTAAATTGACAGATGATAACTACGTCGAAGTGACAGAGAATAGTATAGAGAAACTAGACGGACGGCTTTTTTTTTCTTGTTGCAAAGAATTTCAAAGTTAATGCCCACAGAAAGGTCAAACAAAGGTCAAACATTATTTTGCAAAAATACACACGATCATATAATATTTTTTTACTACAATGTTATAAAATGATTTAATAAGCCTATTCCTCGAAATGGTTTTGGAATTAGACCACATTGTAAAAAAGTGATCAATGCCAATTGGAATATATGTGGGGAAACATACAATATGCTTTCATCTTGTTTCCTTAGTTTTTCGGTTTAGAAGTTTGGAGTAAACTCGTATTACTGTAGTTTCCAAACGCATTAAGTTGAGCAAACTTTGAATGAATAAGTATATAAATCCTGATTATTTTTACATTACTACGTGACTTTAGGTGCCTTACATACGTGTAATATATCTCGTACATATTTCTGGATAAAGCATAGGGTAAAAAAATTAGGCATAGGTAAAAGTAATATTGAAGTCACCAAAATGTTGTTAAGTACCTAATATACTTAGAAAATTACTTAGTCTATTGTTGTAAGGTCATCAGACGTGGTACATTTTTTTATACAATATAAGCTTACGTTTGACCGCGATCACGCCTGATGTAAACCGAAGATGAGTTCTACGATGGAGCACGCTTGCCTTGTAAATGCTCATTCACCCAAGATTTGAAAATGGCCAGATTGTAATATTCAAGGAACACAGACGCTGGTAGGGAATTCTACTTTATACGGCACTTTCACACGGGCAACGTCCCGTTTTTTGCGGGTTCGGTTTTTTGCAGGATCCCGTTTCGTAGCATACGTGCTACTGTGGTAACATTCACACGAGCATTCGGTTTGCGGTATCCTGCACGGACGTTGCCCGTGTGAAAGTGCCGTTAGCTGTTTTGTTAAGCCTTTTTTTCGTATTAAATAAAATTTGATTTATTTTTATTTATGAAAAAGGATCAACGGAATATTTTTTACTGTTACACGACAACCCACTTAGTGTGTATTGCTTTAGATGTGTACTAGACTTACATTTGTAGGTACTCGTATCTACCTTTATTTGCGCAGATACTCCAGTCATGGGCAAGGATGCGAATAAATGACAAATCAAGGATACCTACTGATACAATAACATTATTTTAGAGTTCTGTAGTCCAAACAAAGAACTCAAATAGGTTCGCCATTACCATCTGTCTTTCGAGAATGGTAGTGCCAGAAAGCTGAAATTTTGTATAAGTTTAAGTATATAAAATAATTAATTAATATATGTTATAGAAGAGCGGGACCTTCTGCTACAAGTGTGTTTCACATGGCCCCAACCTTTAATCATTGTTAACCTACCTTAAGCTGAACAATAAACTTTTTCACCTTTTCATAAAATAATTAAGTACCTACGAAGACAAAGTTTGAAAAAGTAAAGTGGGACTGATTTTTTTATCTCTCGTTCTATTCCATGGTGGGGTTGATAAAATGCAAAAACAATGCAGGTTTGCTAAGAGTATTTTTCCAGTTAGGGATCCGTTTGCTTAATATCATCATTCATCATCATAATCATTTCAGCCGAAAGACGTCCACTGCTGAACATAGGCCTCCCCCAAGGCTTGCCTAACAGATCGGTCCCGTGTCATCCGCATCTAACGCGATTCCGCAACCTTAACCAGGTAGTCGCTCCATATTATGCTTGGTCGTTGCTTAAATGTTTTATATTAAAGTACTAACTTTGATAGTCAAGTGTCGTCCCATTCGACTCCTCATTATTATAATAACGAATTTAAAAGGAAAACTATTACAACTTAGTAGCCTTTACAAGCTGAATCTAGAAAGCTGAAGAACTAGAAAGCTGTAATTTTGCATGGACATGTGTAGCAGTTATCCGGACAAAGTGAAAAAATAATGTAGAAAAAATTACGGTACCTCCCATAGACGTACCTAAAGTGGGGGTGATTATTTTTTGTCGTCTATAGTCTTATAAATGTGGGCTATCGTTGGATAGGTCTTTTAAAACCATTCCAAGATAGTGCAGACGATTTTTCGATATGGTGATTCGTTTGCGAAATATTCAACTTTAAAGTGCAATGTTTTGTTAAGCCCCCCTAAAATCTAAACTATAGGTGTAAAATTTATAAAAAAAATCAAGACGGGAGGAAATATGTCAAATTCACAAGGAAAACTATAAAGGCTAAGTTTGCTTGATAATTATTAGTAGTTTAAGAGTAAATAAATAGCAGTCTGACCTATAAAATATTGCTTGTTTAATGCGTACGGTTAGGCAAGGATGCGACTGCGGAACCCTATTCTGGACGTGTGCGACACGCTCTTGGCCGGTTTTCTATATTAAGTAGTGTGTTTCACTGACGCTTAGTATGGAGATGTTACGTGATTCCATTCCCTTCTCTGCGATGGTCAATTTACCCGCCATTAGCAGACCTCGGACATTCCAAGCGTCAGTACGATGACGGGTTCGTATTGAGGTCTTCCCACTTGGTCACCGACAGCTTGGTCCGATTGCAAAGAAAGATGGTGGAAAAAAAGAGTTGAGACACAAATATATCGATCCCTCCCGAGTCTTGCGTGTCCATTTTGTGTCTCAACTGTGCATCAATATAAGAAGAAATTATTTATGCAACCTCTAACAATTTACAAATAAATATTGCAAGCTACCTACATAAAAATGCACAAACAAACAACATGTTATGAAATTGTATTTATAAATAGGGTAGTCATACCTAGTCATTATCAGCTGTCAATCCATCATTAAGCGCTGATTAGATTAGAGCAGCCATTCTCAAAGTATGCTCCGCGGAGCCCTATGGCGCCGCAAAGCCTCCCTGATAGCTCCGCGAGATTACTTGTATAAGAAAAAAAATCCAGCTCTTCTATAATACGTCTGGTCCACAATTTTTATAATTTAAGGCCCTATACACCGTGAAATTTTATTAGTTGTTTTCCCGAAACGAGGTGATTTAGTTTCGATTGTACAATCGATTTATAATTACTATTTTGACTAGAGTCAAAAATCCAAATGTGAAAAACGCAAGTCGAAAATGACCGCAAACCAATAGTAACGCTTCGTTGGTACAAGTAGCGTACGATCGTACGATAGGTTAGGTACCAACGAAGCGTTACTATTGGTTTGCGGTCATTTTCGACTTTCGTTTTTCACAATTGGATTTTTGACTCTAGTCAAAATAGTAATTATAAATCGATTGTACAATCGATACTAAATCACCTAGTTTCGGGAAAACAACCACTAAAATTTCACGGTGTATATTTCGCTTTCCTAAAGGGTCACCAAAAAGGCTTGAGAACCGCTGGATTGGAGATTTTACTGCATATCCGCAATAATTTTGGTAGGTACCTAGTAGGTACTAGGTTTGTTCCCCGCTTGAAAAAATACCGCCCAAGTGCCAGTCGGTTCGAGCACGGTTAGTTCCGTATTTGAGCAAAAAAACGATGACTAAAAACATTTAGTTTTTAGGGCACCTATCAGTACGCTTAATATAAGTTTTACTTCACCAAAATACTTCTCGATCGCGTTTACGTAAAAATTTCAATTCTATGGAAACATGGACGCGAGGCAGCGGAGCGCCGTCCATGTTTCCCTAGTAATTGATTTTTTTACGTAAACGCGATCGAGAAGTATTTGGTGAAGTAAAAACTTATACTAAGCATACTGAATATTATTGTAAGTTAATCGAATGAATTAAAACATCGAATGGGTTATAATAACGCAAAGTTTTTTTCTAAAACTGTTAACTTTTTAAAATTATTATAGAACTTACCAACCTAATGGATTCTATAAACGATGCATGCCGTTATAATAAATCCTGATAAATTTACGGCAGGGGTCACCAATTAATTTCGCTCGGGGTCCGTTTTAAGAAATGAAATGACCATCGCGGTCCGCACACAACTTTAAAAAAAAATATTACTTAAACATGTAATTACGGAAATGACAAAGGTATTTGAAGTAAGTTTCAAGTCTTTCTCGCTTGTTAGCTCGTTACTTCGCTCGGCCGTTTTCGAGTTGATGTCAACAAAGATAATAAGGGGATACATTTTTTGGTTACTGCAAGTTTGTGTGTTCTGGCGGTCCGCACAAAATGGGTCGGCGGTCCGCCATTTGGTGACCCCTGATTTACGGTTTTTCAAAAAAAAACCTTTTGATTATAATTCCTAACCCAACCCATTAAATATTTTAATGTAATATATTCAGAACAATGCTTATTTCTTATGGAGCCCACTATATTTAATTTCGACTTTATTTTATTCTTATTATTTACTTTTTCAAACATTTGACACCCACTCCAATTTCAAATGTCTATTTTTGCGGTTAAAAAAAAACATTTCACAGACGTAAGTACAGACAGGGGAGCCTTAGTAGGTATTAGGGTCATTGACTGGTTTGGGTACGGAACCCTAATAAACTCAAGATAATTATTCTATTTTTAACTGACTTCAAAAAAGGAGGAGGTTCTATGTTCGACTGTATGTATCTTTTTTTTCTTTTTTTTTTCATTTGTAAGTGTGTTCATTTATATCTCCGCCAATAGTGGACCGATTTTAAATTTTAATTTTAATTTTAAACGTTTTGTTTACGATACTGATAGTTAAAAAGGCCTTGTGCACACCGCGTTTTTTAAACGCGACGTCAAAAAGTGTTAATAGTGATACAGACAGACACGTCGACAGTGCGTTTAAAAAAACGCATGCATGCATGCATGTGAATAGGCCCTACATCTAATGTACCTAGTGCTAATTTTGTAGATAATTAAGGACATTCACTACCTAATTCTCATCTGCTTTTGACCCCTATATGTAGAATTTTGAGTATACTTATAGTATTTCCAATCATTTATTTTCTCGATGACAGCTCCCGTAGAATGTAACTTTGTTTAGTTACGTAAAAATTAACTTTTAAATGCGAGGTATAAAAAATACGACAATTGCCTAATTTTGTTCCTTGATCCTTTATAATATTCATCTAAGATAAATTGAGTCCATACATGCAGTAGTTTTTTTTTAAAGTACGATAAATAATAAACGTTTCAATAAAGTTACATTCTATGGCAATCATAACATGACATTTGTATTGCCATATAATGTAAGTTTATTAAAACGTTAATTAATTATCGTACTTAAAAAAAAATTACTGCATATATGGACTCAATGTGTCTTAGGTGAATCTTATATGGGATCAAGGAACAAAATTAGGCAATTTAGGCAGTTGTCGTATTTTTTATATCTCGCATTTAAAAGTTAATTTTTGCGTAACTAAACGCAGTTACATTCTACGGGAGCTGTCATCGAGAAAATAAATGATTGGAACTACTATAATTGGTTGAATTGTTCTCTTTAACCGATTATACCTACTCAAACCGATTACACTATGTTCAGTTTTCTTTTTAAGTACCTACTTATTTAGTGACATATTTTTAACCACGCTATTTTGAAAATCTCTTGACTTGCCAAATTATATATTTAGAAAATGATAACCTAACGGTTGCCGACAATTGTGACACGTGTAATGGTCTGGTGATCTCGAGGTCGTGAGTTCAAATACCTGCCAATGCATATATCTGAAAAAAAGTACAGTGCAAAACAGGAAAACCCGCTCCTGTCTGTATTTGCTATATTATAAGACGATGTTTGTACATACATGATGTAATGGGGGGGTAGTCAAAGACAAAATAGGAACAGAGGATATTACGACCTCGTCTGACACCTTTTTGCCTTTGATCTAGCCCTTGAGCCGCTATTCAACGCCGGAGAAGTGTTATCACGCTTTGCTTACATAGTGAATTGCGAATACCTATCTACATAATTCACGAGTATAATCTACTTGTGCCACACATGCCAAGCCATTTGTTTAGTTCCCGAATATAGGGTCTGGTGGGGTAGGGTAAGGTAGGCATGATTATTTTGTACATAGATAGAGTATTGATAGGTAGAGCCGGCACCCACCAGTTACGAACGACGTAGCGCGAGATCAGTTTCATTTTAAAATATTGAGGTGTTGCACATGTTTGCCTAAGTATTTCTGTTTAAGCTTTCTTTTGTCTTTATTACAGTTACTATAATGCTGAAAAAACTTGGTAAGTACCAATCGGCGTACCTGTACGTAACGTTGGTATCTATCTATCTAATTGTCATATTTACCAACTGCGCCCAAACCAAACATTCTCAGCCACCGACTCAGATAGCGTTTGTCAATAAATAAATTGTAACTTGTATGTTCCAGTAATATTACATCAACTTATTTTGCTCGAACACCTCACTACCACTCAACTGTTAAGGTATAATTTTCATTGATAATTTCTAAGGTAATAAGGCGATGGTGCCTAGCATTTTCTAGTATCAGGAAGTTTGCATTGTGTAATCAGATAGATAACATTTTATTTTTGTTTGTCATTGAGGGAAATATAACTACATATATATAGGTACGATGAACATAGTTCCTCGCTGATTTTGTTTCGTTACTTTCCTGCCGACAGGAATAGTTTCTTTAGTTCACTTTATTTGAGAAATAATACTACGTAAGGACGTTAAACAAACCTTTGCTCATTTATGTTCTCCACAACAATAAGGATGATTTAAGTTTTCGTCCTTTAGTGTTCGGCATCGGTACACGCGATAATTATTCACTTTTTAGGGTTCCGTACCCAAAGGGTAAAAACGGGACCCTATTACTGAGGCTCCGATGTCCGTCCGTCCGCCCGTCCGTCTGTCCGTCCGTCTGTGCGTCCGTCTGTCCGTCCGTCTGTAACCAGGCTGTATCTCATGAACCGTGATAGCTAGACAGTTGAAGTTATTTCGGTTGCCGCTATAACAACAAATACTAAAAACTAAGAATAAAATAAATATTTAAGGAGGCTCCCATACAACAAACGGGATTTTTTGCTCGATATTGATAACGGCAACAGGTAGACGTTTGAAATATTCACAGAATATTTAGTTATGCATGCACCGTGAAATTTTAGTGGTTGTTTTCCCGAAACGAGGTGATTTAGTTTCGATTGTACAATCGATTTATAATTACTATTTTGACTAGAGTCAAAAATCCAATTGTGAAAAACGAAAGTCAAAAATGACCGCAAACCAATAGTAACGCTTCGTTGGTACAAGTAGCGTACGATCGTACGATAGGTTAGGTACCAACGAAGCGTTACTATTGGTTTGCGGTCATTTTCGACTTTCGTTTTTCACAATTGGATTTTTGACTTTAGTCAAAATAGTAATTATAAATCGATTGTACAATCGATACTAAATCACCTCGTTTCGGGAAAACAACCACTAAAATTTCACGGTGTATATTCACTTTAAAAATAAATAGTTAAATTAGAATAAAACAAATATTTAAGGTGGGCTCCCATACAAAAAACGTGATTTTTTGCCTTTTTAGGGTTCCGTAGTCAACTAGGAACCCTTCTAGTTTCGCCATGTCTGTCCGTCTGTCTGTCTGTCTGTCCGCGGCTAAGCTCAGAGACTGTTAGTATTAGAAAGCTGTAATTTGGCATGAATATATATATCAGTCACGCCGACAAAGTGAAAGAATAAAAAAAACTAAAAAAAAAATTTTTGGGTACTTCCCATAGACGTAAAGTGGGGGTGATTTTTTTTTTCTCGGCTAACCCTATAGTGTGGGGTATCGTTGGATAGGTCTTTTAAAACCATTGCGGGGTTGCTAACATGATTTTTGTATTTAGTTATCTGTTTGCGAAATATTCAACTTTAAAGTGAAAATTTTCATTTAAATCGACCTTCCCCCCCTCTAAAATCTAAACTGTTGGGTGGAAAAAAATGAAAAAATTCAGAATGGTAGTAAATATATCAAATTTACTAGGAAAATTATAGCGGCTAAGATTGCTTGGAAATTATTTGTAGTTTAAGAGTAAATAGTAGCCTAAGGTATAAAACATACCTAAACTTGGACGATTCCGTACACATACCAAACCTTAGAAAAATATGACTTGATTTTTTCGTAATGGCTACGGAACCCTACCTTGGGCGTGTCCGACACGCTCTTGACCGGTTTTTATAGATAATGGTACGGAACACTTCGTGCGCGAGTCCGACTCGCACTTGACCGGTTTTTATAGTGTTACAAGCTTTACAGAAAACCGATTTTTTAAATTAATATTCTCGAAAATTACCATTGAAAAGTGGTATAAATCCGAACATTATTAGATGCTAAACTACATCCACAGCTAAATTTTCAACACAGATAACAAGCCTAGTTAGGGCAGTGATTTTCTGCTTCTTTTGCTCTTATTTCAAATTCAGCATATTTCTTTCTACATGCAGATGATATTATAGAGTGATGAGATTTCGACAATACTTAGGCGCCTGATCGCAATCGCATTTACCTACTTACCATCTCTTTCTGCTCTCAGCCTATACTGTGTGACAGAAAGAAGTGGTGAAAACGATTAAGATTCCGAGTGCATTAGATAATGAGGTATTTCGCTGTCTATTACAGTCCGATGCTCGCGATTAATGCTTATCTACTTCTTTATAGTGTTATATAAGTAGGTAATCTCCGCTATCAAGCTAACAGTTCGGTGGCTACCTAACACTAGTGATGTGCAATGTCAATAAAAAACTTTTTTATAAATTGTGTTTTCAGAAAATTTTGGAGTCCCAATAAGTACATAACTAACTACAATCAGTCGATCTGTTTGGCGAGCCTTGGGGAGGCCTATGTTCAGCAGTGGACGTCTTTCGGCTGAAATGATGATGATGATGATGACATAACTACAGCGTTGGGACTTGGATAGTTTGTATTGCACATCACTATTGTTAAGTAGCCACCCAATTGCCCGCTTGATAACGGAGTATTTATACTTAGTTATAAGCTATAATACCTATATGCTATCTGACTAAGTACAAGTTGTGGTAATCATTTGCCATAAGACTAAGTGCACGTCTGATGTCGCCGACGGCCGGCGCGAAAAAAAACTCAATATTGAGTACGAATTTGCTATCTTATTGTCAGTTAAATAACTCGAACTTCCGGTCACGCTCTGATACTTCGCTCGACAATTTCATGGTGACAGTCTTTACAACTCTGATCTCTATTGTCAGCAAACTCTCTTATAAGTAGGGTACCAAGTAGTGCCAGTCGTTTAATGTGATTCTATTTTACCCGAACGGTCACCTGGTTTAGTTAAAAGTTCAATATTTTATCCAAATTGCAAGTCAGAATAATCCGAATACAATTAATTAAAAATATAAAAACCGGCCAAGTGCGAGTTGGACTCGCGCACGAAGGGCTCCGTACAATTATGTATAAGAACCGAGGGTTCCGTACAAGAATATATGTATATATGAACATCCAGTCTTATCAGACCCCTGCTCCCTAAGCAAGATGTGCGCAGTGTGGGATCATTGTAGATTGGTTCCTGATATAAACAGACATACAAAAAAAATTATGCTTTTCGCAATTTTTCCATTATCTGTGCTATAAGACCTTGCTTCGTACCAAATTTCAAGATTCTGAGTTGTACCCTGTAGGTTTTGATTCCCTTGCGAGTGTCGACAATTTGCGGAAATTTGCGGCATAAACGGCTGTATCTTTTGATGGCGTTAAAAATTAAAAACTACTAATACTATTTCTAGACTAGACTGTCAATAATTCCGTTTTAACTGTCACCCATTCAAAACGTCTTTGTTATTTTACATCAGGAAGTTAAGCGGAGTCTTTGTTGCCATTTATGTAAATAAAAATAAAATGACAAGGTAGGTGCATGTCACGTTTCGGTTGTTTCCGCTACGATTATGAAACTTGGTTTGAAGTATATCCTAACATTTCCTGTTTATCAAAGAAGGAGCTTATACTTAAACTTAATCAACAAGAGTCAGTGAAATTTAAATTACTTACCGTGAGACTCACTCATAGTGAAATATACTGTGAACTCACGCCTTTAATCGAGTTTAACTCGACATGTTTCGGACTAATCCGTAGCCCTTCTGCCCGAAGCACACGGATACCAGTCGATAAACGATTGATCGACAAACAATTGGTGCTCAGTACGCTTAGTATAAGTTTTCCTTCACTTCAATACTTCTCGATCGCGTTTACGTAAAAATTTCAATTCTATGGAAACATGTAAAGCGCGCGCGCGGAGACGCTCTCCATGTTTCCCTAGTAATTGATTTTTTTACGAAAACGCGATCGAGAAGTATTTTGGTGAAGTAAAACTTATACTAAGCGTACTGTTCGTCGTCGGCCGATTGGGTGTAGTAGGTTTTTGGTGTAGTAGAAACTGTCGATCGACGTCGACCAGTTCTACCATCGAGCGATGGCATCGATCGACGAACGATCGTTCGGTGTGGTAACACCCTCACTTGGATGCATAAATATCACTTCCAACTCTCTTCCTTCAGACTTCGGCCCCCAGGTATGACAATTACCTAGAATATAGAGAGAGATCTCTTTATTGTGATCTCCCCTTATGTTGTATATGAAGGGTACCTACGCGGAAAGAACATGTCTAATCACCTAAGCAACTTTTTGAGTTAAAGCGGTTTTGAAGTTAGCCATCACGAACAATGTTATTTTCAGATATCCATATTTAATCCAATGGTAAGTTATATAGTACTTTGCGAGCTCTACATTTTGAGATTAAAATCTCATTTGACGACCAGATGCCCTAGTGGTTAGAGAACCTGACTATGAAGCTTGAGGTCCCGGGTTCGATTCCTTTGCCGGGGCAGATATTTGTATGAAAAATACGAATGTTTGTTCTCGGGTCTTGGGTGTTTAATATGTATTTAAGTATGTATCTATCTATATAAGTATGTTTATTCGCATTTAGCTTACTTTGGGACTAGGTCAATTGGTGTGAATTGTCCCGTGATATTTATTTTATTTCTCAGAAATGGTGACTAGACATGTTCTTTCCATCACTCACATGAGATTGGCTTCACTTAAAATTTTCTGTACCTACATTCGTTTACATTGTTGTCTGTGCCTACACCGGAACTGCACGGTTTCAGTGTGCAAGAGGTCATTTAATTTTATTCGCATACCGATGGGGGAAATCCAACAATAGTGGTTTTCTGCCTTGAATTGCCGTGGGCTATGCTGGAAGAATTTCTTCTTGTGTCTCGTGGATGACACTATGAGTGTAAAGTTATAATAAATCCTCGTAAACCTGAAGGTATATTTTGTGGTCTTATATTGACATGCAATTTGTTATGATAATAGTTTGTTTGTTGTGCATAATGATGTAAACAAATTAATATTAATGAAATGAACTAACACTAAGTTATAAACACATAAATCTGTTTACGTAAGTTGTTACATTTTACTTACATAAATTAATTAAATTCTGAGAATATTATCAAACTGCACGACATATTTCAAGAATATAATTACATATATTTGTACCGAAATTACTTTTGGAGGCGTATCTATACTAATATTATAAAGAGGAAAGATTTGATTGTTTGTTTGTTTGTTTGCATTGAATAGGCTCCGAAACTAATGGACCGATTTCAAAACTTCTTTTGCCGTTAGAAAGCTACATTATCACTGAGTGACATAGGCTACTTTTTACCGCGGGAAAATACCTTTTCCTACGGGAAAATTAATTTATCGCGGGCGAAGCTGCGGACGGAAGGCTAGTTTATTATACAATGTGTTTTAAAATGGAACCGGAATAATTCAGTAGATTATTGGGTTATTGTGACTGAAATGTAGTCCTACCTTTAACGCGGTACACTTTGAACATCGATCGATTGTCAACCACAGTCTAAAATAATCTAAAATATTCTTTATTCCAGGGTTAATTTTAAAATAGTATAATGTATAGAATGACTTACTTGGAAAGATTCGACGATGATAATAAAACTCAGCGAGAACAAAAATTGAGTAGTACATAATACAGGGATATAAGGTCCCATATCTACCTACACGTCGATGTACTTCAAGATGGCAGGTCTGTCTGTATCAACGACGATATGCCAGCGCAACATGTAAATAATTTTCTTCGTAATTTATTTACTTACTTACCATTAATTGTTTACCAAAATAACGCCATACTCGTAGATATATATTAAAAACTTAAAATGAGGTGTGACGTTCATGCCTACCAAACATCTGGTTAAATATTGGCGAAAGAAAAGGACGGACACAGTTAACGTCAAATTTCATTTATTTAGGAATAGGTTCATTCATATCGTCTTAGAACAACAAAGTAACTTATCACAAGCGTACAAATTATTGTCAATTTGCAAATTGACGGAATGTGCCCACTTAATCCTATACAAATAAGCATACAGATCTATGTATAAAAGCATAAAATAAATAACACAATTAAATAAGAACAACACAAATACACGTACAAAAACGGATCATTGTCACACACTGGTCCCAATTTGATCATAATTCTTTAGAGTCCTCCGGTAGGCAGATGAATAGTTTTGATATGAACGTGTTGAAACTTTGGCAGGCTGTGAGGAACCATGTGGGTTTGTTTTGCCATTTGATGAATATGAAGTAGACGGGGATGCCAAGCAGGGTGAAGCTGATGCCAATGCCGAGTTCTATAGGGTGTGTGAAGCAGGAGAGTATAACGAGGAAGACGCAGATAACGAAGAATGCGCAGGGCAGGACGAGGTTGACGCGGATGGGGCGCTTGAGGTTCGGCTTAGAGTACCGCATCCACAGCAGCCCCGTTACGCTGCTGGTCACGCACAGCGCCTCCATCGACGTCACCACCACCAGCAGAGCCTCCACGTTGTTCCAGATCAGCAGCACTAGTGTCATCAAGCACTGGAATAACAAAGCAATTGTTACACTGGAAAACCGGCTAAGTGCATATCGGGCCACTACCACCATATATGGTTAAACTAGCTTTTGCCCGCGACTCCGTCCGCGTGGAATTAGTAATTTGGGAAGCTTATTTTTATCCAATTTGCTTTTTCATCAATTATGGCTCTCCTTAGTTCCTCGATATATCTTAGACCCCCCCCGCCGCAACCCCCTCCCAACCCCCCACATTCACATTCAGCACCATACTCCCAAGTCAAGTTTTACTTCAAAACCCCCGATTTTGAAACATTTTAACGACTGCTTTAGCCTAGTTGGTAGTGACCCTGCCTACGAAGCAAGTGGTCCTGGGTTCAAATCCCGGTAAGGGCATTTATTTGTGTGATGAGCACGAATATTTGTTCCTGTGTTATGGATGTTTTTTATGTATTTAAGTATTTATTTATCTATATAAGTACGTTTATCGTCGTCTAGTACCCATAGTACAAGCTTTGCTTAGTTTGGGACTAGGTCGATTTGTGTAAGATTGTCCCCTAATATTTATTTATTTATTTATTTACCTATTTATTCTTCCGCTCCGCTCCGCTCCTATTGGTTTTAGCGTGATGATATATAGCCTATGTCCTTTCTCAGGCTCTAGACTATCTGTGTACCAAATTTCATTTAAATCGGTTCAGTAGTTTTAGCGTGAAAGCGAGACAGACAGACAGAGTTACTTTCGCATTTATAATATTAGTTAGGATTATTTAATATTTCAGCCGAACATGGGCCTCCCCCAAGGTTCGTCAAACAGACCGATCCTGCGCTATCCGAATCCAACGCGTTCCCGCAACCCTAACCAGGTCGTTGCTCTATCTTGTTGGAAGCCTATTAATATTATTATTTATTTAAAATATGGCTTCTGTCCTATTTAAGGACAATTGTATTTGATTGTGGTTTCTGCAACTTGATAGTAAAATTCCAGAAACCACGTGGAGACAACTTGCGCATTAAAAAATGTCAGACACGAGAGCAATATACATATAATTTTGTGATCACTGTTAATTAAGGTTAATCGCCGCATAAAATACTATCAAAATTATACTTCAAGTCTTCAACTAGCCAAAGAAACAGAAATACCAAAATTAGATACTGTCTACATCCGCCATGTGGGCATACACTGCGTCTTCCGGTCCGTGGACGTCATTCGAAATCCTTTTGGCCCCATCGGCTATCAGTTCTACGAGCGACTGTGTGTATTAAATTAATATGCGGCAAATATTCAGTATCACGTTTTGGTTAACCATTGCTCGTTATCTCGTATTCAAAAACAACCTCTTAACTTCTACACTTGACACTAATATAAGTTTGCAATATAAAACTTAATATTTCGCAAACAGATCTCTAATAATTTTCACAAACATACAATCTTTTTAAAGACCTATCCAACGACACCTTACACTAATTACAGGCCGATAATAGTAGATTGTTCAACAAGGGACTAAAACAAGCCATAATGACACAAGATATTTAGCCACCCGAGCAGGGCGAGGGTGGCTATGATTCGCGTGTCATTATGGTAGTTTAGTCTCGCGTTAAACACTCTACTTTTCACTTTGAATGCGAGGAAAAAAACGATGTTTTATACAAATCTACAATATTACTTTTATACAACGTTCGCTCAATACGAGCAATGGACGTCTGTTCAGAATTCAAATAGCAATTTAAACTTGTTGCGCGGTTTTTTTTTGTTCAGTGACGCTTTTAATGTTTGCATATTTAGCCAACAGATTCAAACTTGAAAATTATTTCATAGCTAATTGGACTAAGTATGCATAATAAAATGAATTCATCTTTAATATAATTAAATAGATTAATATTCGTAATTATTCATCGTGTTTCACGAAATTATTATTTTTTTAAACATTTTTATACAGTTGTCATTTTGAGGTTATTTCCACGCCCTAAAGGCTTCCACAGACCGAAGCGCGGGGCGCTACGGAGCGCTACAGAGCGCTACGAAGCGCGCAGCACTCTGTGGAAATTTTTAAAATTGTCTATGCCCAGTCACTGAACACGGCAATAATCCTCCATTCACAAACACCGTGATTGGCAGTTTAGGGGTTTCCAAAGTAAATTAAAAAAAAATTACTTTAATCCCTAGAGATCAAAAAAGAGCTTCAGTCCCGATATGCAGGGACTAAAGTAACATTTTAAGAGCATGAGAAGTGAAAAATATTATCTACCTATAAGAGTAGATTAATACAGATGCTTTACTAATAGTCAAGCGTAATCAAAGCATAATCTGACATTTTCATTTGCCTGATTTTTTATGTGGCAAAGAAATTGTCAATTTCAATCAAAAATTACTTCGTTAAGTAACATCGTTAAATATTTAAGTGACTCTCTTTATCTAAGTTGATGAAGTGACATTGTGGCTAATCATAATTATTAATTATCCTAATGAAATGAAAAGGATTTTTTACAACTCTACGACACGAGGCAACCACATGATGCAATATTATGTCGTTATCGGTTTAATCGGTTTAACGGTGTTTCGGTAAAACCGGCTAAGTATGTACCTAAAAAATCCCCGAGCAACGTGGATTCCGCATTTTCGCTTATAGGCACATCATCATCATCTCGGTCTAAATGTCCCTCCTCCTCTCAGTATGAAAGGGTTTGAGCTGTAGTTCCCACGCGGGCCCAGTGCGGATTGGGAACTTCACGCACACACCATTATATTGCTTCACAAGTGTGTAAGTTTCCTCACATTTTCAACACTAGGCGCAGTAATTTTGGAGATATAAGGGGGATGGTAATTTCATTGACTAGTTATATAGGTCTAATTTACCTCGAGTGAAAGGCTTCCTCGATTTTCCACTGTAAGTGTAAAATAATATCCTTTACAATTTATTTGAAGTAGTCTAAGTACCTTCCCTACTGTTTATTGCTTGTGTGACATTGAAGAAAATGAGCTAATGTTCTAGCTTAGGGTTCTATTTTTTTTTAGATATCGCTGGTGTGCCTAGGTATTAAACCGTTACATTAGAGCACAGCACAGCTCTAAATACTAAAACATACTTCAAGACAAAATGAACGTCGCTACTTTCAGCTTATTGAATTCCGTTATCTATATCTATCTATACATATAATAAATCTGTAACAAGTCGGTGTCTGTACATTGAAGATATTTGAGAAAAACTGTCACTAGGGCTATTTATTAGCGCAATAGAACCCAAAACAATGATTTTTAGAATTATTGTCTGTTTATCTGTTTGTCTGTGCGTTTGTGCGCGCTAATCTCAGAAACGGCTTAACCTACAAGGATGCGGTTTTCACTGATATATTGGTATTTTCTTGGATTAACATTTAGTGTTTGTTTCATTTTGTTTGAACGCGTTAATCTCAGGAACTGCTGCACCGATTAGAAAAATTCTTTCAGTGTTAGATAGCACATTTATTGAGGAAGGCTATAGGCTATATAATCATCACGCTAACACCAATAGGAGCGGAGCGGAGCGGAAGAATGTTTCAAAATCGGGGGTTTTTGAAGTAAAACTTCTATAGGCACGCTTGCGGGGGGGGGGGTAATTTTTTATATCGAGGAACTAAAGAGAGCCATAATTGATGAAAAAGCAAATTGGATAAAAAAATAAGCTGCCCAAATTATACTAATTCCACGTAGACGGAGTCGCGGGCAACAGCTAGTAAATAATAAATTCATGAGCTATTATGACAAAATAAGCGAAAATTTACGTCGCAGATTCGGAAGCACGCGGATCCTTCATCCCTTGCAGTGCTCACAGTCAAGGAAAATGAATCGCGCACCAGGGTCGAACCTTTTCACAACTAATTTCACGATCATTTCTTTGGCAGATGTATGGAGTGTCAACATGACATTTGCAATGATAAGGGTTCACCCTGGTACGTGTTTCAGTTTCCTTGACTGACCTATAGCGCCCGGCCTCGGATCTAGGTATTTCGAAAACGGGTTAAAACTAGATCTGGTTTCTGGTTTCTAACTTATTTATGAAGTTTATAAAGTAAACTCAGGTCAGGTCATTGACTTGAGGTCTATTTTAATTAAAATGTTATTAAAGAAAACGATCAGCGTGACAAATATTTTGCGAAAGGGTATTTTCGTAATCAAAACATTTACATTAAGTGGTTGAATATTTTGCTTACCACTAAATGATTTATACATTAATTACTAGAAAAGGAAATAATCCAGCCATTGATAGCAGTATTTTTTCGGCGTAGAGATGGGGATGGGTCTAAACCACAAATTTTATAGCAAAATCCACTAAGTTATAAGAAACGCCAGCTAGCAAAAAATTGCAATTTTCTATCATCCATACTCATTTACTTTCTCTTATGACCGTAACGAACGCGATTATATTTTTCCGTTCCAATGGGTGCGTTAATTGAGACGTAAGAGGTGCTGATTATATCACGTGTTCGCACTTTGTAGAGCTACGCGTAATAAACGTAATGTTTTTCGATTTTTTTTTGTATTTCATAGTCAAAATGGCAAACACGGAACCCTTATAATTACACCATGTCTACCTGTCTATCTAACTGTCTGTCCACAGCTTAGTTCAGACGCTTGTAGTTACTACTGTAGTATGAATAGGTATGCCATTGACACGCCGACAAAGTGGTAAAGATATAGGTAAGTACATATTATGTACCTATCTCAGATCATAAAAAGGATTCATTTTATGGTCTGAGGTACGTATATGTATATTTTGAGGTATGAACTTACTTCACCCCTACATACTAAAGCAGGGATGAATTTATTTTCTCGTCTATCGCATTATGGAAAGTGTCATCGATAAGACTTTCAAAAATATTGCAGGTTTGCGGAAATCTTTTCACTATTCAGCAATGCGTTTGCGAAATAGTCGTTTTGGATGCGTGAGATAATTCACGATCGAGGTAGGTAAATATTAGACGGGCCATTCTACTTTTAAGTAACCATTAATCTTTTGTGAAATATAAGGCATACCTGGTGATTTTTTTCAAGTGTAAATAACTTATAAACAAACTGAAACACCTAAATTTAGTGTTTTAAAGCAATAAAACTTTAAATTCAAAGAAATTTTGTGGAAAAAGTTGGTAACTCAGCGGAAAATACATCAATTTCCATAGAAATGGCGGGGACATGCATGTCCACTGCGTTACCTACTTTATAGATAATAATGATTACTTTTTATACGTAGTGATAATTTTAAATGTAAGCTTAATTATGTGCCTATTTAAATCTTTAATGATTTAAGCCGAGGACTTTGCCGTTTTTGTAAAAAAAATATTTGAAGAGCACAGTACAAAAAATGACTGGTCAACGAAAAGTAGAATGGCCCAGACAGACAACCGATCACAGATATGTGGGCATAACAGGGTAACGAGTAAAAGTCAAAACTTAATCCTTCTAATATTATAGAGGCAACAGCTTGGATGTTTGTCGTCTATCACGCAAAAATGGGTCAATGCATTTGGGTAAAAATTGGCACACAAATAAAAATATTCCACAAAATTGCAGAGTTCCGCGACTTCTGCGGTATAGCAGATGGATTAACAGGCATCAGTTGTCTAGTAAGTATTACAATAATAATAATAATAATAATAAATCTTTATTTGGAACAGTAACATTTAGGTGCATTACAAAATATGAACAACGATGTCACCCGCAAAAGTTAAAAACTGTGTCGCAGGTAGCAACGCCCCCCTCCGTAAACAAAGTGATTTTAGTTCCAAAAAGTAATACAAAAGTTTAACTAAAATTTAAGTAAATACACAAAAGAAATATAAATATTATGGTCATTAAACTGGTTGTGTGTGTTTGTGTGTGTGTGTGTGTGTGTGTGTGTGTGCGTGTGCGTGCGTGCGAGTACGTGTATATAGTAAGTGCGTGCGTGAGCACTTGCAAGTGTGTGGGCGTGTTTTTGTTATGTATGATGGATGGTATGTAAATGCAAGAAAGTAACGAAATAGAACTCGGGTCAAATGTTAACTGGGCCATTCTACTTTTCGTTGACCAGTATTTTTTTGTACTGTGCTCTTCAAATATTTTTTTTACAAAAACGGTAAAGTGCTCGGTTTAAATCATTTAAGTTTTAAATAGGCACATAATTAAGCTTACATTTAAAATTATCACTACGTATAAAAAGTTATCATTATTATCTATAAAGTAGGTAACGCAGTGGACATGCATGTCCCCGCCATTTGTATGGAAATTGATGTATTTTCCGCTGAGTTACCAATTTTTTCCACAAAATTTCTTTGAATTTAAAGTTTTATTGCTTTAAAACATTAAATTTAGGTGTTTCAGTTTGTATATAAGTTATTTACACTTGAAAAAAATCACCAGGTATGCATTATATTTCACAAAAGATTAATGGTTACTTAAAAGTAGAATGGCCCAACTCACGAAGCGACCACAAGAAGTTCCTCCGTGTCGTCATATGATAATGAAAGCAACCAATCCGTACATTTTAACTTGCATGAGTGAAGTGTATGTGGGTAAATATCTAGCTGCTTTTGGAGGCGATTGTAAAGAGTTGAGCTGATGTAACTAAAATGTCGTCTAGCAGCTGCTGAACGACGGGGTTCAATCTTACAGACTAAATCACACCTACGTTTTGTGGTTTTAAGTAAAGGGTCGTAATGAAGTTGAGAATGTTTACTGCATATATTTACTGCATATTAATATGAACCCTAAGTTGCGCTTGGGCCGACACGATCTTGGCCGGTTTTATTAACAGATTAGGGCTACTTATAGAATATTGACATGTAAATTAATACGATTGGTAAAAAAGCCAGAGCTTCTAGATTCATAGGTCTAAAATAATTTCTAGGGTTTATGAAAACAGAAGAATCTCACCATAAATATAAGCGACGGCACCGGTGTCAACCTCTTGATATCAATCAATGATATTGCTTGCGGCAAATGTCCATCTCTGGCTCCCACAAAGAACAGCCGTGACGACGCATATATAGCTCCATTTAAGGACCCGAACGTGCAGAGAGCGACGAATATTGACATGATCCATCCCCAGGAACCCAGAATTTTCTCGCTGAAGGTGATGGCAACAGCTGTTGAAGACAGGATCTCAGCGTTGGAGAGCACGGCGAAGAATGCCACATTGGTTAGCGCATACACGATGGTCACCACTGGCATTGATATGCAGATAGCTCGGGGAAGGTTTCTGTAAAAGTTTTTTGAACGATCAATATTATACATTACAATACAATACAAATATTCTTTATTGAACACCAAAAATAAGTATAGTGACACTACAAAAATAAAAATTCAGGGAGACAATAGGCGGTATTATCGTTCAAAAGCGATCTTGATCGAATATTCTAGTGAATAACAAAAATTTTTTTCGCCCAGAGGCTGAGCATAGCCGTACAGCGAGGGAACGCCGCAAGCATGCTAGGCACGCTGCCCCGGGTAGGCGAAATTAAGGGTTTCGACATTTTTTAATTGTTATAGTTTTTTATTTTTTGTATAAGTACCAATATTGTTTGTTCTTACACAACAAATAAGCATGTATAGGTTCTGCTTGAGTTATTTTGCTATTACTCGTAACTAGGCGCAGAACTAAAATTAAACTTACCTGAAAGGATTTTTCAGTTCCTCAGTCACGAAATTAAGATAATTCCATCCCGAATACGAGAAGAGGCCCGAATAGAACGCGATGGCAATTGCGCTGGGCGATGTTTTCGTCCCTTCCATCATCGACTGGAGGTTTTCCGTGTGACCGTGGAACAGGTGCCACAGGCTGGCGAAGAAAATTAACAGCAGGGCCAGGATCTTTGCAGCCGTGAAGGAGTCCTGCAGTCGTGTGACCCATTTCACGTCGTAGCAGTTGATAACTGTTAGAAAACCTGTAATTAGAACGATTAAAAACATTAGTAAATATAAAGTCATTGCAGTGGCCAAGAATTTGACATGATATGAAATGTCTTATAGGCTAGGTACAGTCACAGAATAACTAATAGTACTAACGTACAGAAGGATCACTCTCGAACAAAAGTCAACTTTAGGTATAAAAATTTGCCTACTCTTACGATACGATTCTTGTGATACGAGCGTTCATATTCCATTGGGCACTGCTGAACCGAAACCAAGAGCACAGGGTTCCCACTCGCCGATATTTGGGTAGGTATATAAATCAAGAAAGATAACAGTGTGTATTAATTCAGTAAACTACCTTAAAACGCAACATTATCTTTTATACGGATTATAAGATCCTTCAGAAGTCATTACTTGTTGCAAAAATCACAGAAAAATAATCACGCGCGACGCGGCTAGCGTGCGAACCGAATGCCGAGCGACAACCTACTGCCATAGGCCTGCCTAGGGGTATTCGATATACATCGATGCATCGAAATCACTCGATGTTTGCAATGCGATACATCGAATCGATCCGATGTTTTGAAAAGCTTTCAATGTATTCGATGTATCGATGTATTTTCATAAAACATCGAATCGAGGATTACCAATTAATTTCATAAAAAACTCAGTTGGATGTCTAAACCACTATCAAAAAAATTTTTCTCGGTGCGCGAGTCCGACTCGCACTTGGCCGGTTTTTTTTAAATAAACAACATTTGAATCAGCGATGATTTGCATGAAAAGTTGTATTTTCTTAGTATACAAATTGCTTGAACGTTCAGCATCCTTGAACACACACAATAGAGATGTGCAGAAATGGACAATGCTGGTGTTAGGAGTAGTATATAATTATAAATTTGATGTTTGCATGGAGTGTCAGAGGGCTGACTATAGCATTGTGATGTAATGTTACAAAAAGTACTCGATGTTCAGAAAACATCGATGTTTCTAACCGATACATCGGAAGACATCGATGCTCAGTTCCGGTATATCGCATCGAAAAAAACATCGATGTTTTTTCGAAGTGGACACCCCTACGCCTGCCCGGGAGGCGCGCCGCCCGAACATAGGTACCTAAACTTTGAAAAAAAAGGGCGGGAAACTTCGTGTGGAACGGGCGCGCTTTTTCTTTGAGGAAATTGAAAACTCAAAATAATTGGCTAAGGATTGGTGTAAAGTAGATTAAAGTGTATATATTTATTACTCTATTAGTATTTTATGTATAGTTATTGTTAATTAAGGTGTATATAAATTGGTAAGTCATTTTTTAATAAATTGTAAATATGGGCGATCCGCCCGACCCTGGAGGAGGGGCTGAGATCCCAACTCCAATTCCATCATCTATTGATGTTCTAGTAGAGGCATTGGAGTCGTCTATGGACACAGACTGCTCCACATCAGATGCAAATTTACTAAAACGAAAACATCTCACAGTAAAATGCAGTCTGTGCCATAAGAGAAAAAGGAAAGGAGGATTTAAAGACGCGCGTCACGACTGTCAATGTTTAATAGAAAAAGAGAATAAACCCAACTACCAGACACCCCAACATACACACATAAACACACAACAAAATGATAACGTGAACATTAATAATAACACCAGTGACAATACTACTCGTATGCCGGTTGGTCGTTCCCAATACTTAAAGACGGATATGTCACCTTTTATTATCCATGTCCAGAAAGAAATAATAAACCCAAACGATGCCACAATTCTCCACCCAGTCACATTTGGTCGTTTTTTAAAACACTACAATATTACTGGAATTGTGAATGGTTCTCTAAAACGCATTGGCAGAAATAGGATTAGTATGGAATTTTCAAATTTTAATGATGCCAACTCGTTCTTGTGGAACAAAATTTTAACTGAAGAAAAGTACAGGGCCTTCATACCTACATTCAATGTTACACGTTTGGGTGTTATACGGGGGGTCCCATCTGATTGGTCAGATGAGGAGATCTTGGCTAACATCAATGTGCCAATCGGGTCAGGCCCAATAATAAAGCTGCGAAGACTAAAAAGGAAAGTTACAGTTGGAAATGATGGATCTAATCAATATGTCAACACAGGCACCATTGTTGCAACTTTTGATGGGCGAGCTCTTCCAACCCGTGTATATATGTGTTATACTGCTCTTCCTGTGGAACTATATATATATCCCACTATCCAATGCTATAATTGCTGCAGATTTGGACATGTAAAAAACCAGTGTCGTTCTACTCCAAGATGTTACAAGTGTGGCCAAGGTCACTCTGGTAGTAATTGCAACGTGGAGGAGGAAAATCATTGGTGTATCCTATGTAAGGGATGCCACCAGGCCATTGACAAAAAATGTCTTGAATATGCCAGACAAAAGGCAATTAAAGAAACAATGAGTAAAAGTTGCATCTCTTACATAGAAGCTCTTAAAACACACCCACCGGTTTCAAAGGTATCATATGCAGAGGCTCTACTCTCCTCTCCACCTCCATCGAATTCATATAAAGACACACAAAACACCTCAAATTTACAAAACACTACAAATCCACAAAACATTTCATACAAGAAAACAGTTTTTCTAAAACCCAAACCACCACCAAAATTCTCAAAGGGGTATGACTATCATGCCCATGCAAATATTGTTAGAAATCCAGCTATAGAATACAAACCCATTCATAACATAAATAATAATAAAGAAAATATGCAAATCACAGACATCATTAAATTAATTATTCAATTACTATCGCAATCCAACATATCACCGTCCAACGCTGCAGCAATTATCGACACACTCTACAATATACCAAAAAATAATAATGGCCCACAGAGCCCAAGCCCTTCAATGGAATTGCCGGAGCTTAATACCTAAAAAACAAGACCTTATCCATATTATTAACAAAATTGATCCCTTTGTTATCTGTCTTCAAGAGACATGGCTGAAACAGGATTTTGTTTTCAAAATCCCAGGTTTCACCTGTGTTCGGGAAGATAGACCAGATGGGTATGGCGGAGTTGCCATTCTCATCAATAATTTATTTTCTTTTATTCCCATTACCTTGCCTCCTCACAGTAATGACCTTTCGGTCTGTGCTGTGTCTGTAAATAATATTTGTTATATATCTGTATATTATTCCCACCCAAGTAGACATATTTTTGATGAAATCAATCAGATTATAAATATTGTTCCAAAACCTTTTATACTTTTAGGCGACTTTAACTGTCACAATCAGTTATGGGGCTGTGCTACAACTACATATTATGGAGAGCAGTTATTAGATTTACTAACTTCTCATAATTTGTGTGTATTGAATACTGGTGCTCCAACACGCCTTGCCAGATCAACAAGTTCACCAGATGTATCTATTTGTACACCTGATCTAGCATCAGTCCTTTCTTGGTGCCCTATGGAATCCACATATGGCAGTGATCACTACCCATTGGTTGTCACATTCCCACATAACAAACCTATTAGGGTGGTAAGGCAACCACGTCAGAAGTATAACTTAACAAATGCTGATTGGGCAACATTCAGAGAAAAAGTAACTCAAGTAATGGGTGATGTTCCAGATATAGATTCTAATAATACTTCAGACTGCTCTGAATTCATAGCCAAGGCATTGATGCAAGCAGCCGACGAAACCTTTCCCATAAAACGTTGTGGAACAGGTATAATACCATCACCACCATGGTGGGATAAAGATTGCACCTTCGCAGTTAAAAAAAGAAAGGAGGCTGAGAGACAATATTGCTCATCCATGACAGATAACAATTTCGATAACTACTTAAAAATAGCTAATGAGACTAAGGAATTTTTACGTAAAAAGAAATTTGAAGGATGGCGTAGTTTCTGCTTATCTATTTGTCCTAATACAAAGCCGTCTATTGTGTGGCAAAATATAAGAAAATTTAGATCTGCTTTTAATGACACTCAACAACCCAATTTATCTCATAATTTAGCAGAACAAATTATGGATTGTTTGGCACCACCTTCTGTACCCGAGCAATTTGTCTTTCATACTCCCTTATTATCACCTGTAGTAAATAGCAATTTTAATAATACTAATTTGAATTCTCCATTTACATTGTGTGAATTAAAAGGGGTTCTTTCAAACGTTAAAGATTCTGCACCAGGTGAAGATGGAATCCCGTATTCTTTTTTATCAAGCCTTGATGATAACAGTCTCACTTACTATCTATCACTTATCAATAAAGTAATGCTAACGGGGATTATTCCTCGGGCTTGGAGAACGCAAATTTTGATCTTATTGTTAAAAGCAAAGAAACCTAAATCAGATCCATCTTCGTACAGACCCATTGCTTTGTCATCCGTTTTGGTAAAAATAGCTGAACACATGGTGAAAAATCGCTTGGAATGGTTTCTAGAACATAATAAATTGTTATCAGAAAGTCAATATGGGTTCAGGAAAGGTAAATGCACTTTTGACAGTCTTAGCATCCTTACCACAGATATCCGTTTAGCCTTTTCTAATAATCATTCCGTTTTAGCTGCTTTTCTAGATATAAAAGGTGCATATGATAGTGTAAATATTTCTATACTGGAAAAGAAATTAACTCAGTTAAATATTCCAACTTTATTGATTAATTTTATTGTCAACATGCTATGTGAACGATTTGTTAAGTTTTGTATAGATCCAAGCACAAATAAATATATAACCAGAACTGTTTGGAAAGGTTTGCCCCAAGGTTCTGTTTTGAGCCCTCTTTTGTATAATATATACACGTATGATTTAGAACCATTGGTGGACAGGTATGTTAATGTGCTGCAATATGCGGATGACCTTCTATTCTATGTGTCTGGACGATCTATAGATGATATGAGTGGGTCTTTGTCTACAGCATTAGATGATTTTAGAATTTGGTTAGAAGAAAATGGTCTTGAATTATCAATATCTAAAAGCACTATAGTTTTGTTTTCTCGTAAACGAACTCTACCCATAATAAATGTTATGTATAACGATTTATTTCTGCCTGTAAAGGACCAGGTTAAGTTTTTGGGAGTTATACTAGACGCTAAATTGACTGGGCTCTATCATTTTGAATATATTACACAGAGATGTGAGAAAAATTTAAACCTCCTTAGATGTCTATCAGGCGTCTGGTGGGGTGCCCATCCTTTCACAATGAGGCTTTTATACAACGCGATAATACGAAGTGTGTTAGATTATGGGTCATTCCTACTGCATCCTAGTTATGGTAGGTCATTGAAAAAAATAGATAACATTCAGGCAAAAGCTTTAAGACTCATAACTGGTGCTATGAAATCCAGTCCCATTAACTGCTTGCAGGTTGAATGTTGCGAACCACCATTTAGTTTAAGACAACAATATTTAAGTGATAGGTTCTTCTTCCGGAGCATTCAGTTAAAGTACCATCCTCTATACCCTAAACTTTGTAGTCTAGCTCAGGAAGTAGATTCTTCTGCCTACTGGGACCATAAAGACGCGCCATGCCTTGTTAAAAGTTTAAAAAAATACAAAAATATCGTAGCATCGACTCACCAAAGCTCTCTGTTGCCTTTGTATCAATATAGTTATACTGCACTACTTAATACTCCACAAGTAGAATATAATTTGGGTATTTCTAAAAACAGTTATTTCCAAAATGTTAAATTTAATAGTATAGTTAGTGAAAAATGGTGTAGTTGGCATTATATTTTCACCGATGCTTCCAAACACTCAGATACAACCTGTGTAGGCGTTGGAGTTTACCATTCACAAAATAAAGTTATACAAAAAATTAAACTACCTCCAGAATCTTCTGTATACACAGGAGAATGTTACGGTCTCTTAAAAGCAGTTGAATATATACTATTATCAAAGCTACGAAATACTGTAATCTTTTGTGATTCCCTTAGTTCCTTACAGTCTTTAGAAAAGTTTCCTTTTAAACCTCAAAAGCAGTCCCAGATTGTTTTCAGCATTAGGGACAGACTACTTGAATGCTCCAAGAGAGGTCTCAGTGTAGTCTTTGCATGGATTCCTAGCCACGTTGGAATTTTAGGTAATGAGAGAGCCGACCAACTGGCAAACGAAGCTATCTTTGATGGAGATAAATTCCCATATATTAATTATTGTCACGATTTGTCCAGTCTGCCCAAATCATTTTTATACGAAGAATGGAATAGACTCTGGATTAATAATCCATCTAAAGGGAAATACTATCGGCTTGTCCAAGAGTCTCTTCTACGTAAGCCTTGGTTCCACAAAACAATTTTAACCAAAAGGGCTACTTCTGTTATTTGCAGGATACGTTTGGGTCACGTCTGTACTCCAGCACACTTACACAAGTTCAAAATAGTTGATGATCCCATGTGCTCCTGTGGAGAATATGGAGATCTGAATCACATCTTCTTTTCCTGCTCGCTTTACGACCACTCCGATATCTTCTCCCAACTCCAATCAATTTCAGTCCCTTTTCCTACCTCCATTATTTGTTTATTGTATCTTAATACCTGCGATATATATAACATATTAGCATCTTTCATAGAAGATAACAATATTAAAGTTTAAAAAAAAATAATTGCATATATATAATAAATCCAATCCTTCTCCATCCAAATTTTATCCGTAATCCGTAATCCTAATAATGTCCTATCCTATAATTAAATAAGTTTCCCTAACTTTGACATTGGCTAATGTCCTCGTAGCCATAAAAAAAAAAAAAAAAAAAAAAATACCTAAACTGCGGAGTGAAACCCCCCTGGTACAGTGAAGTGTAAAAATATGGGTGCATACAACTTGCACATAAATATATCTTATGTCGTCGAATTACGGTATCATATCATAATTATGAGAGGATTAAATCGATACATATTTTTGCACTTGACTGTACATGAATTATTAATCAAAACGTATTGAACTGTAAAATTTTCAGCAATTTATATAAATCATAATTTTGAATTCGTTCAGATTAAAGTCAGCTTGTTCAATGTTACCTATGGGTGTGTAATGATAGATATAACAACATTTGATATAACTGTAACATTTGGTATAATGCTACATTTGACATAATTCGGTTTACTCGAGAAGTAAACATTCTACGATTCTTTTATAAAATAAACTAACCTAACCTAACCTAATGCATATCAAATAGAATTAATATCAATCCTCCGAAGTTTACTTTTTGAGTAAATCGCATTATATCAAATGTAGCATTATACCAAATGTTACAGTTATATCAAATGTTGTTATATCTATCGAGGCGCACCCGTTACCTATATGCAGGTCCTACCTACTAGGTAATTATAATAAATAAATCCCACAAAAACATTTCATGTTAAATGTTGCCAAGACGAGACCATGTAGCTCGCACTATCAAAAAGTAATCAGATCTCTTGTAGAGCCAAGTTTTTAGCCCTACGTGCCCAGCTCTAAATCTATAAGCCCTAATTTTACACTAATTAATCTCGTAGGCGTGCAAACCGTGGACTAAACTGGCGAGTCGGCCGCACGGAAAGTGTTTAAAAGATTGAATAGATTTTTAAGTTCAAGCCCATATGCCGAATTGCAAAACGTTCGTGCGGCCGACTCGCCAGTTTAGTCCACGGTTTGCACGCCTGCGAGATTAATTAGTGTAAAATTAGGGCTTATAGATTTAGAGCTGGGCACGTGGGGTTAGAAACTTGGCTCTACAAGAGATCTGATTACTTTTTGACAGTGCGAGCTACATGTTCTTGTCTTGGCAACATTTAACATGAAATGTTTTTGTGGGATTTCATTTCTTTTTGGTAGGGGATGATTTACTAAAAATCCTGAAATACATATCTTATTATTTATAACAAGGATAACAAGGACCCTCTATAACAATTTTCAGACCTCTAGCATCAAAATTTGCGGAAGTCTCATACAAGCTTTCATCCCCTAGTTTAAGGGGTTGGGGGGGGGTAAAAGTTTCAAGTTTTAAGATTTTTTCGTTGTTTGTATACTATTACTAGCTTACATACCAAATTTCAGCTTTCTAGGACTTCAGGAAGTACCTTAAGAATTTTGATGATCAGTGATCAGTGACGAAATCGGGGGTTTTTAGACATTGATAAAATCTAAAGTATAATAGCTACGATATTCAAACTTTGTATGTTTCATGTTTGTATTAGTGTCATTATATCTTGAAATTTTCAACTATTTAACATCATCCAAAGCAAAGTTATAAGAGTTCAAAAAAACGACGAAACGTTTCGAGAAAAGGTAGGTAGTGCCTTTGCGCTCCGCTTGGCTCGTCTTGGCGGGGGCACTACCGTGCCCCCAGATTTTTTAATTTAAATTTTCATGGTTCCAGCAAGGTAACTTTAAGGTCTGGTTTAAGTATGATTTTATTGCAATTTGCAAATAATTAGAACTTTCAATAAGGATAGCGGATAGAATTAGTAAAAACAATCTCGACGTGTTAAAACTCTATCGCTTTGGGTCTGTAAGGTTGCTAAATTGACTCTAAGGACTCCCACAGTAGGCATTTTGACCGACAAATAGACTGGCGAACCAGTCCCACTTTAACGTCAAGGCATTTTGACCCACATCTTTTGTTCGATGGTTGTTATACTAAACAACGGAGGACCACTTCACACCCGTTAGGGCAGCGTTTTGTGCCCAGATAATAAGTGCCCTTACGCAATGGTGTGTGTTCGCCAAGATAATTCCGCACAAGTGTGTGTCACAGCGATGCGGGAGGAAGCTCTCATTATCCTGTCAGGCGCAATCTGCGCCGGCGACCGCGGCCGCGCCACCGCGCTATAAAGACGCGGCCACGAGTTCGGCCATACCTTGTTTGACGAAGACCAATACCTCTTCACGTCACTATAAGACTGACTGCATCTACTGAGCCGTATCCCTTGGTAATCTTGGTATTCTCTAGATTTATAGTGTACTTAGTATGAATTAAAACTGGTCCCTTTCGAATATATTCCGAAGGTAAATTTACACTACTTACTCGTGGTTAAACCTCCGGAACCTACTATCGGTATCACACAACGTTCATCTATCGTGCACAAAATATATATCTACAGGAGAGACAACTTTTGTTTCTTACACTCTGTAATGACCCATAAGTACCTACGCTAACTTTCTCGTCGTCACTGGTAAGAAAGTGACATGATAAACTATCTACATTGAATTACCTACATGTAATACGTAAGCCTTATTTTATTTTCAAGAAAAGCTATACTTAATGTAAGGAAGTTATTATGTACCTATACTGCAGATTGTTTCCACAAATTAACTTGACCATCTACATATTAAGATTGGCCTTAGGCCGTATTGTCTAACGCTGAATGTGAAAGCAAGCGTCAGCACGTTAGGCAATAAGCGTATTGGTTATAAAATATACATTAAAGTTTTGGTATCCTATTTTCTCGCTTCATTAGTTTTTCTTTTAATTCTTATTCCGTCTCATTCTGTATTCGTCTTCGTCTGGTTCGCTATCCGTCACTATCTTTTTTGGTAAAATTCTGCAACTTGTCTATCTGTTAATATATATGTCTTAGTCGTTTTTCGTCACGGTCTTCCTTGGACTCATTCGCCGTTCTTCCCTTTCGTTTTTGTCTCATTTAGTTATTCGCCAAAATTATTTCGATACGTTCGGTGCTAGTAAATAAATGTTAAATTCGTAAGTAAATGAGACAAAAAACGAACGGGAAGAACGACGAATGAGTTCAAGGAAGACCGTGACGAAAAACGAATAAGATTTATTAAGAGAGATCTAGACAGTTTTTACCAGCAAATTGAATGTAAAAGATAAGTTGATTAGCCAAATATAAGATAATTTGTATGTGAAAAGTAGCCAAGTCAAATGTTAAGCTTCAATTTAACATAAGTTATCTACTTTGTGTAAATTATTAGATAGGTAGGTAGTTAAATTTAGGAATTTATATTTATAAATATAAAACACTGTTGGAGTAGAAAAACCAAAGAAATAGAGTGTTATAATTGTTTAGGATGTTATTTATTTTGTTCTTAGAAATAGATTTCAGTATTACCTGCAGAACTTGGCACCCATTTAGATCTCAATTCTTTTGTCGGTGTTTTCCATAATCAAGTATATTTTTAGTATTGAGCTTGGCTAACATTTTTTACATTTATGTTTTTGGTGAGATACAAGTTACAGAATTTGACCAAATAAGATAATAACGAACAACGAAGAAGAATGAGTGAAGAATACAGAATGGGACGAAATAAGAAACAAACGAAAAATGAATGAGGCGAGATAATAGGATACCAAAGTTTTGTAGGAAAATATCAAATTAAAAGCACCGAAAATCTGCCTCTCATTTGTTGTACATTCAGACATCTCACCACCACCTTGCGCGTAAAAAAGGCTGTATTAAAGTATCTTAAAAAAAGCGAAGGTTTTCTTGTAAATCTTATCAACACTGCTTAATCAAATACCATGCATATTGCACATGTTTCAGACATCATAAATTATTCATACGGCCACCCCATACCAACAAAAGATCCAAACATAATAAGGCGAGTTCGACCGGTTCGCAGTATGGGGTAATGACAAAATGCCCTGCGTACTCGAAATCGCAAAACTCAAATTGCTTTTGCTGGTACGTTTCTGGGAATCATGCAGTTAAAACATGTATTAAGTATTAAGTGTATAATCAGCTTGTTTGAGAAATTGTACATATTTTTACGGCAGTCGATTCTTGTGATACCTACTTCTTAAAGGAGATCGCAGAACAAATTACTTACCGGTAAATGTTATGTTGATGAACTAGTTTATGTATAGGTACCGTTCCATTTTAAGATTGGCATTCAGCAAAACGTGTTCAATATAAGATCGATTCTGCATGCCTTCGTTGTTTATAAGACTGTTTTTGGTAACGATAAATTCCGGGTAAGACTTGTTACTGTTGAATTGTGTGTGTCTGCCTTAAATAACAAAGCATAGATATTGGCATTGACATGTACTCTATGGTTTTGAGCTCTATGGTGCGTGCTCTCTGCTTGCTCTCTTCCTCCTTTACGCCACCGCCATGACGTACGCTTTTATAACGTGAGTGTAATTAACACGAATATTAAAGTTATTTAATATCAGAAATGTGATCGCCTATTAATAGAGCACAGCCGTGCCTCTCCTCGCTCCGTAGCATGTTACCCAAATGATTTCCACTGCTGTCGTATCACCGACATCATCCTAACAGGTTATGAGGTCCCAGGATTAATGTGAGTTCATTCCGATTACCACATTATTAATTTAAATTCCTTGGAACATTGCTACGTTGAGCTGAGTGCCGGTTTGTTGCATTTTTTTTATTTCGTGTTGCATCACATTTTCAAGATTCTGTTCGTTGTCATGCCGTCAACGGACAGTGCTGTCACGTCTGCCACGTCGGCCATGTCAAGTCAACCTGCCTTACATTTGCCAACTTATGAAAAATTAGTGGGACATTATAATTACCATACATGGAAGTTTGCAACTAAGAATTTGCTGATTTTGGAGGGATTGTGGGATGCTGTCGAGGGCTCCGACACCGACGCCGGACGCATAAAGCGTGCGCTGGCGCGCATCTGCTTATCCATCCAGAAGGAACTATATCAGTACGTACGGAACTCTGTAACTGCTAAGGCTGCTTGGAAGAGCTTAGCTGATGTATTTGAAGACAAAGGCCTTTATCGGCGTGTTCTATTGCTTAGGAAGCTTCACCGTATTGAGTTCTCCGATTATAGTTCGATGTCTGATTACATCGAGAATATCGCCACGTTGGTGCAACAGCTGCATGATATTGGGAGGGAAATTGATGACGCCGAAGTAGCGGAAATAATGCTGAGCGGCTTACCATCCGAATACGATCCCCTCGTGTCAAATTTATCGACAGCGACGGCCACGTCAGCAGCAAGTACTATTACCAGTGAGCTTGTCAAGACTCGATTACTTCAAGAATACAGTCGGAAAACATCTGTTGATAACACTGGTGCCTATATTGTCAAGAAAAGAGCAAATATTGTTTGTGATTTCTGCAAGAAGCAAGGCCATTCAAGAGCAAGATGTTATAAGCTGAAGCAAAAGAACAAGCGATCTGCCGAAGTAAAATCCAATTTGGTATCTGCTTTTATGACCCATATTTCGTCACATGATTTCTATATGGACAGCGGTGCCAGTAACCATATGGTTAAGGACAGGGCTTTATTCACCAACTTTGTTTCACGTTCAAGTACAGTTACTGTGGCAAACAATAGTTCAATATCATGTAAAGGTCAAGGTTCCGTCTGTATACAGATGAAAGACCAGGTGAGTCCATTGATTTTAGCAAATGTAATGTATGTGCCAGAACTATCTTGCAACTTAATTTCAATTTCTAAATTAATTGAACAAGGCTGCACAGTAAATTTTGACAAAAAAGGTTGCACTGTTTATAAGAGGAGTAAAACCACCAGCATTGATCGCCCTATTGCATGTATTGTGTGTTGTAATGGTCTGTTTAAACTAAATGTTTGTGTGAATGTTGAAAACTCTCCCACTGTGGATCGCTCTTTGTTCCTGGAAGCTAGCCAGGAATCATCGAGGGCTACTTCATCAGCTGAATTGTGGCATAGGCGCCTGGGCCATTTGAACTTTAAAGGTATGAAAAATTTGCGGGATGGTGCATGTGGTATATGTTTTCAGGATGAAGACCTGAAGACTTGCACTGCTTGCCTGGAGGGGAAGATGTCGGCCGCATCTTATCCTCGTGCGGGCGCAATGCGTGCCGAGCAGCCGCTGCACCTCATACACAGCGACGTCGCAGGACCTATGCAGGAGCCAAGCTGGGGAGGGAGTCGTTTTCTTCTGACATTCACCGATGACTACACAAGAAAAACATTTGGATTCCTCATGAAACAAAAGTCTGAGGTAATGACACACTTTATTACTTTTAAAACACTTGTTGAAAAACAAAAGGGCTTGTCAATAAAAATCTTAAGGTCTGATAATGGTGGTGAATATATCAATAAAAGTTTTTCTGACTACTTAAAAAGGGAAGGCATCATACATCAAACTACTGTTCCTTACTGTCCGCAGCAGAACGGTGTAAGTGAACGATTAAATAGAATTTTGATGGATAAAATAAGATGTATGCTTATGGAGGCTGGTCTTTGCTTGCGCTATTGGGGAGAAGCTGCTATGACGGCTATTTATTTAAAGAATCGTTCCCCTACTGTTGCTTTAGCAGGACGTGTCCCTGAGGAGGTGTGGACAGGATCTAAACCTGACCTTAGTCACCTTCGGGTATTTGGCTGCCTTGCATATTTCCTGAACCCTTCACAAAAACGCCAAAAATTAGACCCTAAGGGCAAAATGGCAATTTTTGTTGGCTATAGCGAGACAACTAAAGGTTATCGCTTGTGCAAACCGTCTAGTCCAAGTATTGTGATATTATCTCGTAGCGTAGTCTTTATAGAAAATAAATTTATTGATGTGAATAATAGACCTGAAATTAATTTTAATGATAATTATTATTTAATGTCAAATGATATTTTAATGAATAATAATATTGAACAACACCATGATAGGCTTGACGGCACTGTGGAGAATTTGAATAGTAATGCTAATAATTCCTCAATTGTGTTCTCAGACGGTGATGCTGCTGAAGAAGTGCATCGGTCGCTGAGTGAGTCGGACTCCAGAGACGAATCTGTTGGTGATGGGCGTACTGAGCGTCTTACGTTACCTTGTCAGGCGTCAGTTGGAGGGGAAGACTTAGGGGGTAATGAAGCTACTATTGTTGCGTCTGGTCGTCCTGAACGTGTACGACGTCCTCCACAGAGGTATGGTGATTATGATTGTTCTATGTTGGCTCAGCATACCTTATTTGAGGAGCCACAGTCATATGAGGAAGCTATTGCGTCACCACATCGTGATGATTGGATTGCCGCAATGCAGACTGAGTATGATTCGTTGGTTTCGAATCAGGTATGGCGACTAGTTGAGCGTCCTACTAACAAGAATGTCGTAAAGTGTAAGTGGGTATGTAAACTAAAGCATGATGCAGATGGGAAGTTCGATAGATACAAGGCGAGACTCGTTGCTAGAGGTTTTACTCAAAAGCAGGGTGTAGATTATAACGAAACTTTCTCACCAGTGGTACGCCATTCTTCTATGAGAATTTTGTTTGCATTAGCTAATGAGATGGATTTGGAGATAGATCATCTTGATATTGAAACAGCATTTTTAAATGGAAATTTAAATGAGGTTATATACATGGAACCACCTGTAGGTTTTTGTAATAAAAACGATAACAAAGTTTGTTTACTATTAAAAAGCATATATGGTTTAAAACAGGCTAGCAAAATGTGGAATATAAAAGTAAACAATGTACTTGTAAATAATGGTTTTAAACAATCTAAGTGTGAGCCATGTATATACACTAAAAGGTCAGACAGTGATTTTGTTGTTGTTGCTTTATATGTGGACGATTTTTATGTCTTTTATTCGAAAAATAGCACATTTAGCGAACAATTGTTTAGAGTTCTTGAGAAAGAATTTACTGTTAAAAACCTTGGTCCATTGAAAAATTGCTTAGGCATGAGAGTTACAAGAGATAAGTCAAAAGGTACTTTGTGTTTAGATCAGACTGAGTATATTAAAAAGCTGTTATTACGTTTTAACATGCAAAATTGTAAACCAGTCTCAACACCTATGGCTTTAAATTGTAAATTAACTGTACCTAAAAATGATAGTGCTCTAATACAAGACGAGACCTATAATTACAGACAGCTTATCGGTAGTCTTATGTATTTATCCATATGTACAAGACCAGATATAACTTTTGCTTGTAGTCAGCTGAGTCAATTTAATAACAGTTTTGACAGGTCTCATTGGATAGCAGCAAAGCGCATTTTAAGGTATTTAGCTGGTACAATTGAGTACTCTTTATGTTACATAAAGAGTGTTAATTGGAATTTAGAAGCATATACTGACGCGGACTATGGTAATGACCTTAATGACCGCAGATCCTATACTGGTTTTGTCATAAAGCTTGGGAATAATACCATAAACTGGGAGTCTCGTAAGCAGAGATGTGTAGCACTTTCCAGTACAGAAGCAGAGTATTTAGCTTTAGGTGATGTTTGTAAAGATATTTCCTTTATAAAAAGTTTACTTTCTGAAATTCTGGACAATAAAATTCTTTGTACTGTATATAATGATAACCAAAGTGCACAGAAACTTTTGGAGTGTAAAGAGTTTTGCCATAAGAGAACCAAACATATAGACATTAGATACCATTTTGTAAAGGATCTAATTAAAAATGACTCTATTTCTGTAAATTACCTCAGTACTGACAAGATGATAGCAGATGTCCTGACTAAACCTCTGTGTGTAGCAAAGCATTGTGGCTTCATTAAATCTATGAGTATTTGTATGACGTGACAGCTCTACATAATGTAATTTAATTTTACTAGTTATTTTTATTTGACTAGCAATTTATTTTATATTGCCATTGTATAATGTATTATTGACTCTATTTTGTGGAGAACAATATTTTTCTATTGTTTAAATTTATAATTTGACTCTTACATGGTAGAGAATAATATTTTTTCATTGTATAATGACTTTCATTACTGCTTAGAATGAGCAATATTATTGATTATCTCTATATTTATAGTAGAGACTAAGTAATTTGAGTATGACTTTGTACATTCAACTTAGCATATTATTATGTTGTTTTGTATTCCTTATTATAAGGCATAAGGGGAAGTGTTGAATTGTGTGTGTCTGCCTTAAATAACAAAGCATAGATATTGGCATTGACATGTACTCTATGGTTTTGAGCTCTATGGTGCGTGCTCTCTGCTTGCTCTCTTCCTCCTTTACGCCACCGCCATGACGTACGCTTTTATAACGTGAGTGTAATTAACACGAATATTAAAGTTATTTAATATCAGAAATGTGATCGCCTATTAATAGAGCACAGCCGTGCCTCTCCTCGCTCCGTAGCATGTTACCCAAATGATTTCCACTGCTGTCGTATCACCGACATCATCCTAACAGTTACCACAATGAATAATCTTAAAATTATAAATATGTAAGTATATGAAGTTCCCGACGCTGAGATGCCTACTGGACTGAGGGTTCAACAAATACCTATGTTGTTTGCATGGCTTTTTATCGTAGAGAAAGATTAAAGATTCTGGTAGGTATTAACAGGTTATGTCGTTGTCCTAGCTCGCTATTTTTAGTAATTCAAGGATGATATAGACTGGATTGGCAGTCGCCATAGTACGGATCGGCCGCGGTTTTTGTAGTTCGATTATTAAATCTAGATGGCGCTGAAATATAGCCAAGGAAAAAAAATAAGACTTTGAAGGCTTTGAAGGCAAAACAATAAGACTACAGATATTTCATATCACTGCAAATGTATTATTATGCAATATTTTTGAAAAATAATACATTTGTAGTAATATGAAACATCTGTAGTCTTATTGTTTTGTCTTCAAAGCCTCTGGCTATATTTCAGCGCCATCTAGATTTAATAATCGAACTACAAAAACCGCGGCCGATCCGTACTATGGCGACTGCCAATCCAGTCTATATCATCCTTGGTAATATTTAGTGGATTCTAAATTCTTATTAGTAGACAGGCTGCGTTATTACATCTGGACTTTTTACCACCGGTTCAGTTTAAATTTTAACTCCTCTGATAGTTTTCGTTTATAGACGTGCATAAGTAAATCCTAGACACTTTTATGTATTTTGTGTAAATGACTGTTGACCGATGGGATTAGACACCTTTGTAAGCAAATTAAACAGGCGACACTTACACGTGAGCAGTGCAGCTATAAGGCTGACGGCAGAATCTGGGGCTTCGCAGGCCGGCCACAGCGGTTGCAGGATGTTCTGTGCGAAGGTCAACGCTGTGATGGCGTTGGCAGTAGGTGCCAGGATGAACAATGCCACCCACAGAAATAGGAAGGACGGCAAAGGACCAAACGCTTCACCGATGTACGCGTACTCGCCCCCCGACTTGGGAATCATTGTTCCTGGAAATAAAAAGATAACCATGAATGGTTGGTTGTTTGGACTTGGTTAATTTGATAGCTTGTAGCTTTAGATAGGTATAAAAGGTAGGTACACAATTATATGGTTTGTCTGAAGTTCCCAATCCACGCTGGGCCGCGTGGGAACTACGGCCCAAGCCTCCCATTCAGTGAGAAAGCCTGTGCCCTGCAATGGGACGCATATAGGCCAAGAGAACGATAAGACGAGCCCATATAAAGCTTATCCAGACTACATAATAAGGCACGTAATACAAGTTAGTTATACATGGACATCCTAAGACGAATACTGCTGGTTACTTATTATTCGCAATCGCTCGTGTGGACTGGTCCTAATAGAAGCGATGAAAAGAAAAGTACATTCTTATATTAGTTGAGTGACACACGATGACATGTACTGACAGATGGTTCATTACGACGGACACATTCGTAATGTACTCGTAATACAAAAGTACATTCTTATATTAGTTGAGTGACACACGATGACATGTACTGACAGATGGTTCATTACGACGGACACATTCGTAATGTACTCGTAATACAAAAGTACATTCTTATATTAGTTGAGTGACACACGATGACATGTACTGACAGATGGTTCATTACGACGGACACATTCGTAATGTACTCGTAATACAAAAGTACATTCTTATATTAGTTGAGTGACACACGATGACATGTACTGACAGATGGTTCATTACGACGGACACATTCGTAATGTACTCGTAATACAAAAGTACATTCTTATATTAGTTGAGTGACACACGATGACATGTACTGACAGATGGTTCATTACGACGGACACATTCGTAATGTACTCGTAATACAAAAGTACATTCTTATATTAGTTGAGTGACACACGATGACATGTACTGACAGATGGTTCATTACGACGGACACATTCGTAATGTACTCGTAATACAAAAGCTTCTTCTGGTTAGTACAGACAAAGACTCGCATTTGAAGCCGGAACTGAGATAAATTTAATTTTAAGTTTCAGAAAGGGATGCTTTTAATAAAGCAATTGCTACATTCATCCGACTCTGCCGTAGGTACTTAATTTACATAGTTTTTTTTTACAATCCTAAATCCATATGATATATTTAATGAAACTAAGAATACAAAATAACAATGAATAAAACTTAACTAAGTATAAACACTAACAAACTATAAAAATTAAAACTAACTATATTAAAATAAAATAAACTAAAACTAAATTAAATGTAAAAAAAATGGCCCCTGTGGCATGGTACCGAAGACGTTGGCAGCATTTCCTCGCTGGATCGTAAGACTGATGCGTTGAGCGAGGAAGCTGCCAGCCCTTCGGTCTCCTGTGGTATCTCTGAGTCTCTTTGACTATTTACATGGTTTTTTTGTGAAATACACTTTTCTTTTTTGTGAAACTTAATAACTAAATAAATTTAAATAATTTATTGAATCAGGCGTTACTTTGCGGAGGTCCATATTAATGAACTAAAACAATTACTTTGCTCACCCGCGACCTTACAATAGTTACGTTTATGCAAGAAATGTGCGTTCATGCAGTTCCTCCACCTCCACACTGTACGAACACACACAAATCACATAAACCCAACCATCACCACCACCAAGCTACACTGACGCGTTTCGAACTCAACCAGAGCTCATCTTCAGAGTTACCACAACCGTATGCTATGCTACCAAACGTTAAACTAACAAACCAAAAAAAAACCAAATAAATTTATACCAAAAAAAAAAGAAATACAAAAATACTTTGATATGCCTAAACTAAAGTTTCTGTTGAAATTCACATCAATTACATCAAATGCTTTTACAGTCAGCTCACCGCATTCACGTTGATGCAAGTGAAATTACCGATCTTATTGCGCACGAAAGAAAAACACCTAAAAACTCGAAAACATGCATTTTCCCAGAGTTAAGACTAAAGTAAGTTGATCGATTGTTGACTCCTAAAAACTCCCCATAGCAAATTCAAAACTACTGATATGTAGATTAAGAATTCCTTCTAAATTCAGGGTAACGTTAACTTAAATTAACCTTTAACTTAACCATCATGAGACTCGCTCCCGTGCTCTTTTTGGAGGAGTGCCATAAATATGTACTTAAGTAACTATACTACAAATATCGATTGTATATTTTACGGTTACAGAATTCTTTGCCTCGTGTAATATTGATCGTGTCTATTACCACTAAGCCTACGTTCACGATTACTTGACCGTAAATGTAACGATATCTCGAATGACGCATTTTTATACCATAATCGATCTTGATAAATGGGTACTTACTTTCTTTTTATACTACGTTCATGGGTTAAATGATAAAATTAATGGGAAGTCTTACCAAGGCTACGGGTATCGTGAGGATTGATATACATCAATCTTCAAAGGTTCTTATACAAGAACTTACCTACTTTCATCATCATCATCATCATTTCAGTCGAAAGACGTCCACTGCTGAACATAGGCCTCTCCCAAACCTCGCTAAACAGATCGGTCCTAAGCCATCGTCGCTCCATCTTGTTGGAGGCCAACCTACACTGAGTCTTTCGGCCCGCGGACGCCACTCGAGAACCTTTCGGCCCTAGCGGCCGTCAATTCTACAAGCGATGTGCCCTGACCACTGCCACTTAAGTCTGGCGATTCTTCGAATTATGTCCGTGACTGTCATACATAAGTCATCACATCACTGGCAACATACACTGGTCAAAGACCTTTGACTTGAGATACTGCGACACTAATTTTTCCATATGACTACTTTTATTTATTTATTGATATACTGCAATTTACAATTACAGGCATTTTATGTTTTCGTAAGCCAAAATAATTGAAGTTGCTCGTTTTGAAAAAAACTTTGGATTCGCTTAAGTAAATATTTCTACAATAAAATACGGCAACCGAACCGTACTAAGTTCGAGTCGGATGTGCTCACAATATCGGAAAGGTAAATTTTGATCCATTTCCTTAAACAACGTTAAAACGATTTATTTTAAAAATACATAAAGCTCGATCATTTGATACCCTATGGTATGGCCTATGCCACACGGTACAGTTAGTATTTTTTCCTATCCTGTTCTCTTCCCAAAAAATGACTTAGGTGTATATAATTGAATCAACAAAATCAAAAACAAAATTCAATTATATTAATTTAACATCCGTTTGGGTCACAAAATACATTTGTTTATTATTTCAAGTTAATCGGTTCAGTAAATGCGTGGAGCAAATTGGGTGTGATAGGACAGACATACAGACAGACAAACCACAAGATTACCTAATCCTTGAAGAGTTTGTCTTTACATTTGACGACCAGATGGCTTAGTGTAGTGGTTAGAGAACCTGACTATGAGGTCCCGGGTGCGATTCCCGTGTCGGGACAGATATTCGTATGAATTAAAAAACACGCTTTCATAGGAAATCAAACTAAAAAATAGAAAATAAATATTATTAAATTTGAATTAAGAATAGTGTATTTTTTTTTATTAGTAAGCAATTATTATATTGTTATATATATATCCAGATAAAAAATTTGTAAACAATACTAAATATTGATAAAATAAATAATAATAGTTTAAAATATTTTATTGTAAAAAAGCGTGGGGTGTATGATGTCAATTGTTATAGATATTTTATTGGCAGATATGATTAGAAGGATTATCATTTTGATAATATCTTATAAAGAGCATCCCACGCTTTTTTACAATAAAATATTTTAAACTATTATTATTTATTTTATCAATATTTAGTATTGTTTACAAATTTTGATCTAGATATAACAATATAATAATTGCTTACTAATATTTTTTTACACTACCTATTCTTAATTCAAATTTATTAACATTTATAATTGCTTACTAATATTTTATTACACTATTCTTAATTCAAATTTATTAACATTTATTTTCTATTTTTTAGTTCGATTTTTTTCAGAGTTTCCATGTGCCTAAAAGAGACACAATGACGGTTTTTTGTTCGTCTTAATAGAATCGGTCCAGGATAATATCTTAGTACCTGGGTGACCAAGCTCCGCTCGGGCTGAAACTCGGTACCTACCAAGCGTTTTCCCAGAGATAAGACCAAGCTAGATCAATTTTTCATCCCCGAAAACATCTAAGCCGAAAACCCCCACATACAAAATTTCATCGAAATCGTTGGAGCCGTTTCTGAGATTCTGATTATATATATACCTAAGTATATACAAGAATTTATCGTTTAAAGGTATTAGATACTTGGTCTTTGGTGCGCGCGCACTGCTCTACAGTAATATACCAAACGTAACCCTCTCCCTTTCTATCTTTACCCCCCTTACCACCAACACCCCCCTTTCACCCTCCCCCCCACCCCTCACCCCCTAACAGCCTTGTGACAAACGGACAAACAGACAGCGGAGCTAAGACTACCCTCATTCATTTGTTTTTAAACCTAACGATTTGTAAGTGGCCAGTATTTAGTATGCCATGCACGTTTCTCTAAATAGGTTTCAATCATTCCTTTTTATATTATAGCGGTTCTAGGAAATGTATGTAAAGCAGGGGTTCCCGACCTTTTCTTGGTCAGGGACCACTTTTATATTATTCTTGTTAGCAGGGACCACTATGTAGGTATATACTTAATAAAACTATTAAACTGTAATAAACAAATAAATTAAATTTAAAAACGCTATAAAACGCTATAAATATAAAATCATTCGCGGACCATATTTTAGCTTCTGCGGACCACTGGTGGTCCGCGGACCACTGGTTGGGAACCACTGATTGTAAAGCATGGACTTATACCTAACCTGTACCTCTACCATGAGTTTACACTAGTTTACGTGACCGTACTCGCTAGCGACGGCGTAAATTATTTGTATGGAGAATTGTACAGCGCCTCTAGCGGTCACTTACGGAATTACAATTCTCCATATAAATCAATTACGCCGTCGCTAGCTAGTACGGTCACTGTACCACTTCCATGAGTTTACAGTGACCGTACTAGATAGCGACTGCGTAAATGATTTGTAGGGAGACTCCATACAAATCATTTACGCAGTCGCTATCGAGTACCGTCACTGTAAACTCATGGTAGTGGTACTGTAAACTAGTGTAAACTCATGGTAGAGGCACTGGACTGAGTACTGCGACAAAAAAAAGAGGCCGAAAAAAAAACAAACCAGAGAGTTGCATCTCGTTCTAATTAGGGTGATCAAGTACTGGTGCGAATGGGACACAATTCTCTAGTTTCTCTAGTTTGTTGTTATCTCTCGGACCGCTGCCTCTAGTTGCCATTATTAAACTGTTTGGCTTGGTAATATGGGTCACTTTTGATTGACTAATAAAAGTTTGTACTCAGTCCAGGTTAGGTATAAGTCCATGATGTAAAGTATTTTATGTAAAGATATCTCCATGTTCTCACACTGCTATTAATTTCGAAAAAATTACATATTATAGATCGTTGGTGGGTGTATTATTGGTGAAAAAAATGGAGCGGTCTCTAACGTGGAAGTAAATAAAAAAAATATCTGAAAAGTTTAGTCAGCTTTTTTTAACTTTTTTTTCTATGACAATGAAAATATAATTTATGTCATATACTCATCTTTAGTAAGTGTATAACATATTATGTGAAGGACACTAAAATCGGTTGGCTAGAAAAAAAATTATCGAAGAAAAATCATATTTCTTTTTTTTTAAACAAAAACTATAAAGTTTAGGGTGCTCAAATTTTGCACATTAATTTCTAATGTAGAGTCACACCGCCCATAAAAATTACAAGCCCAAACTCGAGGGTGGCAAAATCACTTAATGGCACGGCCTTTGACTGAACACTCCTGTATAGTCATCCAAGTAAGTGCTTTACCATTTTTTATGATGTGAATTGGCTAAGTAAAGTTTTTTGATGAGGTGCTAATTATATTTTTTTTCGACAGTCGGCGTTCTGGAGATCGAGAAACTGCAGCTGTTTTATTTTTACCTCCTATTGTTTACTGGAAATATTTTTTTGAGTGTTTGAGATGACATTTGTGAGATTTTATGGTTGACAAGCCATTCGTGCTCAGAACCAACTCAGAACTTAGTAGAAACAGAAAAAAAAACCGAAGTGAACTGTCACTGCCATCAATGTCAAATCGTTTGCGTTTCGTTTGCTTTGCGTTTTGGTGTGCTCAGTGTGATTTTTTGACTATTTTTATTGACCTCCGCATAATATCCGGACTTTCAATTTTACCGCATTTTTCCACGACCTATGCACAATAATTGGATCACGATTGAATACTTTCGATCACTATTTTGTAACTGCTTCTTGGACAACGCAAAGCAAACGAAACGCAAACGGTTAGATTTCATTTGACATTGACAGAAGCGACAGTTGAATTCGTTTTTTTTTTCTATTTCTTCTTAGTACTGAGTACGAACCGCTTGTCAGCCATAAAATCTCACAAATGTCATCTCGAACACTTAAAAAAATATTTCCAGTAAATAAAAGGAGATAAAAATAAAACAGCTGCAGTTTCTTGGTGTTGAAGTCGACCACTGTCGAAAAAAAATATAATTAGCATCTGTTCAAAAAACTTTACTTAGCCAATTGACTTGAAAGTGAAAATAGCCTTTGAAGTTTTAAGCCTTGCAACCTTAGAGTATTAAATATAGCTTGCTTATATATACTCTAAGCTTGCAACTGATATTAAGTTAAATTTTATTTAACCTTAGAGTGTTAAGGTAATTTTTTGAAATATTTTTCAGAATTTTTTAATTGTGTTTAACAAATGTTTCCATAAATTGATCGATTTTCGAAGTACAGTCAGTAAGAAAAAGTTCGTCACTTTTTGACTCTATATGTCAACGAATTAAGGTCGAAAAGTGACGAACCTTTTTTTACCCCGACTGTACAGTGTCAAAGGCGCGGCTTCATTTTGTGTAAAAAAATCCAGCGAAAGCCTGCCCAAAGTACTGCCTGCTGTACTAACCCGACCACCTACTGAAATATTCCGGAACAATTTTAAAACACCTTATACAGGGTTATTTGTAATTCACTAGCATCCTTTTAACCCTAAACTCCCACCACTTACACAAATGTATTTTGTTTTACGGCTTTTGTCATAACTTAATATTTTTGGTGTAATAACGTTTTGAAAATTTGAGATTACCTCTTATTTTACGATACTGTGTGTATTTGTATGGGAAAAAAGTGCTTCATTTTAAAAAGTCGTAAAACAAAAAAAACATTTATTTGAGTGATAGGAATTCAGGGTTAAGAGGATGCCAGTGAATAACAAATAACCCTGTATTAAGTTGTCTTCCAATGTTTCCCATTCCAATGCCGATGGGACTCTCCGCTGATGCGTCCCTAGATGCGACTGCATACCGGTAAAACCCATTCAATGTGATTTGCGGCGATAGGCAGACGCGACTTCAGTTGTTTTTTGGTACGGATGTAATTTAAAGGACAATGCTTGCAAAAAGCTTGTATCCTACACGTGCTAGGAGGCCGGTGGGACTCCTCGCTGATGCGACGCTGGATGTTGCCCACCGCTGCAACCTCATCAATGTGGCATGCGGCACTCGGCAGGCGCGACAGTAGTTGCTTATATTGCTTTAATTTTATGTAATTGTAATGTTGTTGTTATGTTCTACTAACCCCACTTTCTTAATTTTTCATTGTATGCAACTAACCTCTATGGATCTTGTCCGAAATATATTTTTTTTTAATCATCGTCTTAGTCTATATACGTTCTACTCAGACTCAGAATCAGAGGGCTAGGGCCGTATCTCCCACGCGGGCCAAGTGCGAATCGGGAACTTCACATTCACACACGCCGACACGCCATTGAATTTCTTCGCCGGTAAGGGCAGGTTTACCTTCACGATGTGCGCTCATGTTTCAAACGAAATTTCGCACATGGTCACGAGGGCATCCTCTCAAGGTTCATGGGTAGAGCCAGGGCTTGCATTTCTGAATTTTTGGTATCTATGTGCGAAATTACGTTTGAAACATGAGCAAACATCGTGAAGGTAAATCTGCCCTTTCCGGCGAAGAAATTCAATGGAGTGTGTGAATGTGAAGTTCCCGATTCGCACCGGGCCCGGGTGGGAGCTACGGCCCAAGCCCTCTCATTCTGAGTCCGAGTGGAACGTATATCGTTTAGATCTTAACTCGTTGACATAAAGTCGAAAAGTGCCGAACCTTTTCATTCCGCGACTGTACCTACACGTGTCACCAACGTGACAAGTAGAAGCTGGGTTTGATTCCTGTTTCCATCTTTTGTTGAATATACTTAGATGGGAAATTCCAGAGGGTTGATTTCAAGGGGGTTTTTTCCTAGGCAATTTCTAGTACAATAGAATCAGTAACATTATGTCAAAAACCCCCTTGAAATCAACCCTCTGGAATTCCCCATCTAAGTATATTCAACAAAAGATGGTAACAGGAATCAAACCCAGCTTCTACTTGTCACGTTGGTGACACGTGTAAGTACAGTCGCGGAATGAAAAGGTTCGTCACTTTTCGACTCTATGTCAACGAGTTGAGATCGAAAAAGTGACGAACCTTTTTATTCCGCTACTATACTTTAACAATATAGTATTTTCCAGTCTTAAGGCTTAAAATTAGCAATCGTATTACATAAACATAAGTCGAAAGCTGAAGCTGGTCGAATGATGTCCTAAAATTGTAATAGATATTTTTAAATGGATTACATAGAGCCTTGAAGACACTTTAATATTCTTACGAGTAATTGTATCTAAATTCTTTGCTTTATTCATCGTCATCCTAACCTATATACGTCCCACTGCAGGGCACAGGCCTCCTCTTAGAATGAGAGGGCTTGGACCGTAGTTCCCACGCGGGCCCAGTGGGGATTGGGAACTTAACACATAATTTCTTCGCAGGTGTATGAAGTTTTCCTCACGATATTTTTCTTCACCGCAAAGCTCATGGTAAATTTCAAAAGTAATTTCGCACATTAATTCCAAAAAACTCAGAGGTGCGAGCCGGGATTTGAACCCACGACCCTCTGCTTGAGAGGCCATAGGTCAAACCGCTAGGCCACCACGGGTTTTTCTAATAAAAAATCTGGTGTCACGCTGTTTGTTATCGTATCGAACTCCTCCGAAACGGCTTGGCCGATTTTTATGAATTCTCTACAGGGTTATTTGTAATTCACTGACATCCTCTTAACCCTGTATTCCTATCACTCAAACAAATGTTTTTTGTTTTACGACTTTTTAAAATGAAGCACTTTTTTAACCGACTTCAAAAAAAAGGAGGTTATTTCCCATACAAATGTACAGAGTATCGTAAAAATAAGAGGTAGTCTCAAATTTTCAAAACGTTATTACACCAAAAATATTAAGTTATGGCAAAAGCTGTAAAACAAAAAACATTTATTTAAGTGGTAGGAGTTTAGAGTTAAAAGGATGCTAGTGAATTACAAATAACCCTGTATTTAAATAATAATAAGAAACTATTTATACTAACTCACAATCTATCAATAAATATTTGTATTTGTATTTATTTTATTACTCAACTAGCTTTTGCCCGCGACTTCGTTCGCGTGGAATTAGTAATTTGGGTAGCTTATTTTGTCCAACCTACCTACTTAGAAAAAAAATAGGCCAGTACTTCTTCTATGATGAATCTATGAATCTAACAAATCTAAGAACAAAATCGATATTCTTACATAATAGTTAGGTTAGGATAACTTTCTAACGACTTGATAATATTTTGTTCTATTATTTCTTTTCATATTTTCACTATCCTTATTGCACTTGAACATAACAGGAAATACTTATAAGCTATGTCAATGAAAGGATTAATTATCTACATGCTAAGATCGAAGACATAGCCTTATAATATTAATCATCTGACTTCTGAGGGTGCACGGCGCGCCCGGCACCGTAAGTACTTGGGCTAAATTCAGGAACAGCCCAACACGGTTTGCGAGCGGTTGCATGAGGATAAGAATGGGCTGAGCTTGGGATGAGACTTATTTTCCTGTTAATTCGCTTTATAAATAGATAAATGAATAAATAAAGCTCATCCCAATCTCAGCCCAAACCTCTCGCAAACCAGTGATTTTTATAGCAGCAATAAACCAGTGATTTCAATAGCAGTTCATCCCTATCCTCTCGCGAACGATTGAATTACCGCTCGCCAAAGCCGGCCGCAAACCGTGTTGGGCCGTTCCTGAATTTAGCCCCTTAATGTGGAAACACGTTACGAGCAAAGCAACTTTCGAAATCACGCGGCATGAGAAGAAATCAATATTGCGCTCAGACGAAGGCACAACTAGCGTGGGTTTTCGCCATCCATCCATATAAGCGGAGCGGAGCGGAGACGACCAAAATACGACTAGTAACTTGGGAGTTTAGGTTTAGACTTTAGGTGAATAGATATTCGATCGATGAGATCGTTTGATACAGAATGCAGAATTGTACAACCACTTATGGATTTTATCTAATACTTAATAGTGAAGAGGAATACACCGTGAAATTTTAGTGGTTGTTTTCCCGAAACGAAGTGATTTAGTTTCGATTGTACAATCGATTTATAATTACTATTTTGACTAGAGTCAAAAATCAAATTGTGAAAAACGAAAGTCGAAAATGACTGCAAACCAATAGTAACGCTGCGTTGGTACAAGTAGCGTACGATCGTACGATAGGTTAGGTACCAACGAAGCGTTACTATTGCTTTGCGGTCATTTTCGACTTTCGTTTTTCACAATTGGATTTTTGACTCTAGTCAAAATAGTAATTATAAATCGATTGCACAATCGATACTAAATCACCTCGTTTCGGGAAAACAACCACTAAAATTTCACGGTGTATAAGTAAATGACATTGTGAGTATTTCCTTCTAGAATCGATGTCGCCACTTTTTCGCCTCTCAATCCGCGTATTCATGGACACGTTTTTTGTGTTTTATAGGTTTTGTGAGGGTCTGGTATTCACAAATGAAAAAATGTAACACTTTGTGGGACAAACTCCGCAACAACCCTTTTTGGCAGTTAGGTTACATTGAGTTGGGGAAATAAATGTATGGCTTTTTAGCCACTTAAGCGTAATTTCCTCTTATTATCAAGTTTGTGATTCAGCACGTTTCCGCACCGCGTCTATGGAAGCAGGCCCTTATTTATTCATTTATTGATTCGGTTAGTTTTAATTAAATATTGTGAACAACGCAGTGAAAAAACATACAGGAAATATACCTGAACTACTTTTCGACAGGTTACCGCAGCGCAGTGTTACTAGGTCAGGTGCAATGCGTTTGTGAATTAAGTACCTTACTAGCTATGCACTTGTCGGCTGCAATACAATGCCGATGTGTTTAGTACCGTTTAGGGGAAGATTTATTGCTCCGTCAAAACGCTCTTTTATACGACGGGCGTTCAATATAAAGTGAGAATGAGATGCAAACTCTTTCAATATTAGGAAATTAAATACTGGCCGGTAAAGCTAATCTATCTAGCTGATTGCTATGAAAAAAAAAGTAACTGTCTTTTGTTTAAAAAAAAAATACGGTAATTTCTTTGCAATGCTATTGAGTACGTTAGCGAAAATGGAGAAAATTTAACTGCGCGCCGTTATCAAATACTTGTTTGAAAAATTTTTCTACGGACCAAGTCAATTTAGATTTGCGGGACACTTTAGGGTCTAATGCTCCTCCGTATTCGACAGTCGCACGTTGGTGCGCCGAATTTAGACATGGAAGAACATCGACCATGGACGACCCCCGCTCCGGATGCCCTACTTTGAAATTGTGAAAAAAGTTGAAAACTCAGTTTTGGCGGATCGTCGTGTCACGGTTCGTTTTATTGCTGAAAATGTAAAGATTTAAAAAAGGAGCGTGCATAATATTTTACATGAACGCTTGGGTATGAAAAAGGTATCTGCGCGTTGGGTACCAAGAATGCTTACTGACACGCAAAAACAAACTAGAGTCGAGATTTGTCAAGAAGCTTTGGACCTGATACAGCAAGACCGGGAACTTTTTTTGGCGCGATTTATAACAATGGACGAAACATGGCTCCATCATTACGACCCTGAAACGAAACTGCAGTCTATGACATGAAAAAGGCCATCATCTCCAACTCCGAAGAAATTCAAGGTGGGCCCATCTGCCGGTAAGGTCATGGGCTCTGTTTTTTGGGATGGTAAAGGGGTATTAATGATTGAGTATCTCAAACATGGAGCCACTATTACGGGCACTTTATACGCCAAACAAATAGCAACATTGCTCAATGAGATCCGCGAAAAACGGCGAGGTACACTCTCGAAAGTTGTGCTGTTCCACCAGGACAATGCCCCGGCACACAAGTCCATCGTTGCAATGGCTGCAATTCGTGATGCTGGGTTCAATATCCTTAAGCATCCTCTGTATTCACCAGATCTCGCTCCCAGTGATTTCTACCTATTTCCGAGATTGAAACAATACCCGAGAGGCCAGAAATTTGAAGACGACGACGCGGTAGTCGCTGCAGTACAAGATTTTTTAAGTACTCAAGATGAAACCTTTTTTAAAAATGAAATTTTAATTTTAGAAAAAAGATATAATAAGTGTATTATGCTAAAAGGTGACTATGTCGAAAAATAAAATTACATTTAGTAAAAGTTGTTTATAACATACTCATTCTCACTTTTTATTGAACACCCCTAGTATATCCTGTCCTGTCCTACTAATTTTATAAATGACAAAAGTTAGTAAAGATGTTTGGATGTTTGTTACTCAATCATGCTATAACTTCTGAACCGATTTAGATGCAATTTGGTAAGGAGATAGATTTTGTCCCGGGGAAGTATACTGAATAGATTTTGTCCTGGAAAATTGCATAGTTCCTGTGGGATAGCGATGACAATGTCGTTTTAAAAAAAAAATTGACGTAGGTCGCGGAATTAAAAAGTTCGTCACTTTTTAACTCTATGTCAAGGAAGAAGAAGAAGTCTAAGATCGAAAAGTGACGAACCTTTTCATTCCGCGAATATATTTAATACTAACTACATATATGTTCATTTCGTTTTTAAATAAATTCCACAATTTAAGTAAATATCATGGGATGTAAGTAAACAGTAGGTAGGTACTCGTACTGTTCCGAAATAACTTGTTGGAGCATATGAAAATGAAATGAAATTAATAAAAAAAACTTGTGAAAAAACATACCTAGGTACCTAAGTACAGACGAATTGAGAACCTCCTTTTTTTGAAGTCGGTTTAAAAACAAAATTTATGACACATATGCTATCATAATTGCGTACTATCTGTTTTGTGGTTAAACTGGTTAGAGACCCATTTTAGAATTGATTTCCTGTGCACAAAACTTTTTATATCACACGTAAACATTAATTATTCGAAAACCGCAAAAAAATAATGCAGCTCTAATTAGCTCTATTAATTAAATTTTAAAAAGGAAGGTACTCACCTAATTCCGCATAACACAAGGCCCCGATCATGGAAAGGCATCCAGACAGTATCCATACTATGAGGGCCATGCCTTTCGAGCCTGCATACTTCAGGGCCAAGTTTGGGGAAACAAAAATGCCGGATCCGACGATCACCCCCACGATTATCGCCACCCCATTCGACAGGCTCAACTCCTTCTTCAGCCGTACACCTCCCTGCACATCCTCAGTCTTCTCTCCGACCTCCATCGCCTTCGGTTTAAGTCCCTCAGAAGCCGACACTTTTGCCATTTTACAAATTGTAAAAATAAATAGAGCACTGAATAATTAAAGCCGAACTTTAATAATTATGATTAGTCACTTGTTGCAGTCAGTAAATCCCGGCACGTGGGGTTACAGATGAACTCGCAGGCAAAACAATCATAATGTTAATTTGCTGAAAATCTGAGCAGCGTCAAATAAACATTGCATCACTCCGCGCTAGTCGAACGGCGAATGAGCGGCGGCGGGAACCACCACGTGCGAGCTACACCATGAAAACGCCATGAATTGATAAAAACATCAGCGCTAAGCATCTGATAACGCGCCAAAGTTTCATAAATGCTATCGAGGTCGTACTTTGTCACATTGTTTTATATTTTCAGGTTAATATATTCAGCAGCAACACATCAAAACTTAATATTTAAACCGATACAGAAAACAGAGGTTACATGCGCCTTTGCGCTTTTGAGACTTTGTACGACTTAGTAGTGACGTTAAGTTAAAAATTTCACGTTACGAGTTACTGATAGGAGTAGGACGAAATTATTTAGTTTAGCTGACGAACTGAGTAAGCGCGTCAGCCGAGGAGACGGGCGTTCAACGTTACGCACACCTACTTTACTATTCCATTAAGGTTAGCAGTAACCCCACTAACCGCGGCTGTCTGCCGGCTCGGAGGTGACTCAATATGTAAAACGGTATATGAACAGATGGCTGCTCGAATGAAGTCGGTCGTCTTTACTGAATCATAAAGCTCAAACTAGCTATGAATTTCAAAATTTGTGAATTCTCTGCGAAGTTTGAGCAACTGGTTTTGGTCCATCTGTCTCTTTTTGTTCCCCTTGCCTGTGTATTTGGCGTAGTGAAGTAGTTTTCACCGATAACTGACCATCTTTGTCCGATAAGTGATAACGCGGCATGGGTCTTTATAGCATAATGGGTTGGTCAGCCTCTTTTAAGATCAACAATACTATTGTAGTACATCTTAATACAGGATATGAACGATTCATTTGAGAGCACGGAGGTCAATGACAGTACTAACCTATAGTACAATAAGCACAGGGATATTTTTATTTAGTTAACATTTTGTCCCTACTGAATGCTCACACAGTTCAGTCAAACGTAAGATAATGAATTAACTACCTACATTTTAATGTTATGCCTACTTTGCGCTCTAGTTGTGTGAAACATAATAGTACAATAAAGTTGACTCTACACCGTGAAATTTTAGTGGTTGTTTTCCCGAAACGAGGTGATTTAGTTTCGATTGTACAATCGATTTATAATTACTATTTTGACTAGAGACAAAAAACCAATTGTGAAAAACGAAAGTCGAAAATGACCGCAAACCAATAGTAACGCTTCGTTGGTACAAGTAGCGTACGATCGTACGATAGGTTAGGTACCAACGAAGCGTTACTATTGGTTTGCGGTCATTTTCGACTTTCGTTTTTCACAATTGGTTTTTTGTCTCTAGTCAAAATAGTAATTATAAATCGATTGTACAATCGATACTAAATCACCTCATTTCGGGAAAACAACCACTAAAATTTCACGGTGTATATTCAAAATGGTTAAACAAAAAAAAAATACATACAATACATTTTATACTTAGATAGCTTAACAACAGAGACCATTGATTGAAGTAAGTCATAATGATAACTAGTAAAAACAAACACAAAAACAGAATAACGATTATACTTTATCTTTATTTAATTCATATTTAAATATCCTTGCTGTGCCGTCGTCTGATGTGGTTAGAATAATGTTTTCACTTGCGTTGTAGCACAAGTCGAGTACTTCTGATCTGTGGCCAGTTAATGTGAGGCACTTGTCACCGGACCGACCCTCGTAGACGCGGATTGAGCCATCCAGGCATCCTGTCACTAGATGGCCCTTCACCCACATCATCTTGGTGACACCTATGACAGATTCGTCATCAGCTTTGGTGCATTGATGACGGAGCATTTGTCTGCCTATATCCCATATACCTACTTCACCTTTTAATGATCCTGGAAAAAATAAATCGGCATTAACAAGTAACTCTTAAGACCGCGTCTCCATTACGCGTGGCCAACCATCGAACATTGGTTTGTGTGGTAGCCTCGAGGAATATACAGTCATGGTCATAAATATACGTACGTTACGAAGGCGTCAAAAATATCCATACAACGCTATCCCATTAACCATAAGGTCGATGTTTACATATATTTGACACGATGGCTGTATATATATCTATACCTTCGACTGTATACAGTCTGCCTTGCGCGGCAGTGCGAATGTTCGAACTTCTATGCGAGGCAGATGTCTCTTTTCCACGCGGCTGCTGCACAAGTCAATTTTCCACCCGCCGCGCGTTATAAAGACCCAGCTTGTGTTTAGTGATGGACCTAAAAGTAATCTATGTTGTTGGTGTTTACCTAAGGCAAAGTATCCTAATTGTGGGTCCTCTGGAAAGACAACAGTTTCTAAATCATCATCTGCTTGTAGTTGGCCTACAATTTTTCCGTTTGCTAATGATGTGGACAAAACCACTTTACCTGAAAAAAAAAATCACATGAGAAGTATTTTTAAAAGCATGTAAGAGTGTAATAGCCACACTCAGAGGTGGTAATAAATATTTGATAACTTAAAACAATTAATTTATATTAAAATAAATTTATATAAAAATATCATTAGTCATTGATTTAACCTTAACTGGGCCAACTTACACTTCTTTACAATTGAATTTGTCCTATACCTTATATGCAGCAGTTGAAGTGTTCTTTTCAATAAATGTATATTGCTTAGCCTAGTTAAGGGTTAATAGGGATTATTAAATACCTATGATACAAGGTGGTTTTTTTCTACTTTTTGTTCTAAAATCTATACTAATAAATAACTAATATTATAAAGCTGAAGAGTTTGTTTGTTTGAACACGCTAATCTCAGGAACTACTGCTCTGATTTGAAAAATTATTTCAGTGTTAGATAGCCCATTTATCGAGGAAGGCTATAGGCTATATATCATCACGCTAACACCAATAGGAGCGGAGCGGAGCGGAAGAATGTTTCAAAATCGGGGGTTTTTGAAGTAAAACTTCTATAGGCACGCTTGACTTGGGAGTATGGTGGTGAATGTGAACGCGGGTGTGCGGGGGTTTCGGTGGAGGGTGTGGGGGAGGGTGCGGGGGGGGTTAATTTTTTTGTATCGGGAACTAAGGAGAACCATAATTGATGAAAAAGCAAATTGGATTAAAAAAATAAGCTGCCCAAATTACTAATTCCACATGGAGTCGCGGGCAAAAGCTAGTTAAAATATAAATGGCTTTCTGATATTGCTGTATCCTAACAGGGCATCACCTGTAGACCTGCCTATTTATAATTACATCCATGTTTGTTATGTGATATAGAACAATAAAAAATTATTATGAATATGAATAAATTACCATCACTAGAAATAGAAACAAATAGATTGTTTTCAGGGTGAGTATCTACAGCAGACACCCTCATATTGTGTACACCTGCATTAATTTGGTAACTAACTGCACTGGACTTCAGATCCCACACCTTGACAACCCCATCTTCATATCCAGCTACCAAACGCACTCCATCTTTGAACATCTGAAAAAAAATGACATGCTACTTAGAAAATTTAAAAATGTGAAAGTTTGCGTGTTTTTTAGTCTTGCACTCTAAGGGGAAGGATTTGCAAGAAATTTGGTATGTGGCTAGCTGGGCATCAGGAATAAGACAGGCTACTTTTTATCCTGATATTCCTACGAGATCATAGTAGGAATATCAGGATAAAAAGGTAGGATTATCATGTAAAATTAAAAATCATAACCGCAAAGTCTAGAGACACTTTTGCATGAGTTTTTGTCTTACATTATAAATGATAACCATGATAATCATTTTTGGAATTCCCATGGGTATTAAGTAATATCCAGGATTTTCAATTTGACTGCCAGATCTAATAGTTTATACTAAAATGCTGAGTGTATTCTGAAAGAATTTAAAATTTTGTTAGCCATAAAAATATTATATTAGAAGTCAAGTTAAAAGGGGTTAGAATATTCAAAATGTATAGGATGGCATTTATGCGAGATGAGATGTCATATTGTCATATTATTACTGTATTCATGATATAATATATTAGTGTGTAGGTGCTTGTGTGTATTCTTTGTATGTATGTGTATTGTTTATGTTAAGTATATTGGTTTGGGTTTACTTTTGACTTCGACTCTTTTTACTCTGCATTGTATGCCTACTCTTGTCTCTGATGTCCTGTCAATGGTACAAAGGTTAACTGGAAGAGATCCCTTTAAGGGATAAGTTCGCCTTTGTACATCTGTTTTTCTTGTTAACTGTTAATTTTCATGGTTTACGTACAATAAAGAGTTTTACATACATACATACATACATATTAAAGGGAAAATAAACAAATTGGCTAACTCACTGTCCCATGGGAATTTTGAAAAATCGCCTCTTAGTGCATGCTGGTGATCCTCAAAAAATACATCTGCAAAATTTCAAGTCTCTAGCTCTAGGCTGTGTTGTGTCTGTCAGTCAGTCATACAGCAACTTTACTCTTTTAGTATATTTAGATTGAACCTACCTTGGCACACTCAACTTTCGTGTTATGACCTTGCAATAGCTTTGTTTCACCTGAGGGTATCTTAAGCACATAAATATCTCCCGAGATAGCTCCACACATGAGTACCCTGGCACCAAAATGCCACAAGCCAAAAGTCAATTCTTCTGCTTCATACTCAAATACAACAGCCCATGGTTCCTGCTGATTATCTTCTAAATTGCATTTCCACACTTTGATCAGTCCAGACATATCAGCCGTGGCAAGAAAAACACCATCAAAGCTGAATCCAGCAAAAATAACAGAGTCCTTGTGTCCTGTGCATTCCATGATCACTTGGCCTGTTTGTACTGACCATACAAATGCTTTATCATCTTCCCCGCCTGTTGCAGCCAATTTCCCACTAGGATGGATGTCACTGCAAAACACGGACCCAACATGTTTAGAGAAAACAAGGGCTGCTAGATCTTCTGGTGGTTCCATGTCTACATCGTCTTCTTCCGGCTCATTCAGTGCTCTTTCCAGGTCTTCAAGCTGCACTTCTTCCATCTCATCTAAATAAAACACACCCTCTTCGTCCTCCATGCCTGCGATTTCGTCGCCGTCAATTGACGAAGGTGGAGTATTATCTCGCGTACCTCTCATTGTGGCCACTGAAACTTCAGACATTGCTTTAAACAGAATGTTCTTTATGGACGGTTAAATTTACAATCGCTGATGATAATTTGTTGCCACACATGGTGCAATATTAACATTATCAATAATGAAAAACTTACCGGACTAACCTCACTTTAACCTAGTTTAATATAATAAATAACTATTTTATTTTACAGACTGCTATAAATTAATAATTACAAGTAATCGGCTTTTAAACTAAACTGCACTTAATTTATAATTTTATGAAGTAAATTCTCTTTAAGTCACGAAACGAAACATAAATGCATGTGATGTGGGGTGGGCGGCCCTATCCACGATTGTCATGCGCTGTCAAAGTCAAAGTCCTCAGCTGTCATGTCACTTTATTTGTTTATGTATCAAACCATGAACCATATCAAACACGGTATCATTATCATATCTGCACATCTGCCTTTCTATATAGATAGTAACAATACTCTTCAGCCATTAAGGGAAATAATAATAATAACAATACTCTTGAATCTGGCACTGCTAATGTAAAAATTATTTTTCATCACACTTGCACGTAAACAGTTTGGTAAACAGTACCTACTTTGAGAAACAGTATCAAAAAAACATACAAGTTAACTTGGCCGTAATGCCCCATATAAAACCCTCAAGCTTTTTTTTGTCATGAAACCCATGTCGCGATTGACGCGAAAAACTAATACCAAGACAATTTCCTTGCGGCAACACTGAGCAGCGCCGTCTAGGTGGAAATATAGTAAGTTAATTCAAATGAGTAGGTCGTTAAAGTTAGTTTAAATATGGCACGAAGCGTGCAAGTTTTCAAGGTTATAAAAGAAAGTGAGGAAGCGTACAGCTGTCCGGATTCATCTAACTAAAGCTAAGTATCTAGGTGTCTAAGTATCTGGGTATCTGGGTATCTGGGTATTTGGGTATCTTATTTACTTGGTGAAAGCTCGCAGTGGTGGTGTGGTTTCTCTATCCAATTATTATCTTTTTGTGGAGTTGGCTTGCCATGTGACCTTTCCATGGAAGCAGTATGTAACTATGTAAGAGTTTAGCTGGCCACGAATCATATCGTGGAAGCTGACTGAGATCATCTTAGGCGGGACGGACAAGGTTCATATATTGGAGTGAGGCGTCTACGGATGCTAAGAGATCCTACCTATGAGGAGTGAGGCGTCTACGGATGCTAAGAGATCCCATCTATCAGGAGTGAAGCGTCTAAGGATGCTAAGAGATCCTACCGGGGAACGTGGGTTCCCCATCTTACTAGAGGGCGGCGGCTGCGGCTGCCGTGACTGGGTGAGTACGGTAGCTTCAACCGTCGGGCGCTTCGACCTGAGGTGCCGATGTGCGGCAGGAAACCTCGATCTGGATGCTAGCGTCCAGGCTTACTGACCTGGTTGGTCAGTCCCCTTGGGGGGGACTACCCTGAGCTCATGTACAGGGCTTAGGGTTCCTTTTTCCGACCGAGTAAGATGGTTCTCTTTGACTATAATGTGATTATATGTATATGTAGGGATTGATTGTTTAGAGTGTACCATACTCATAGAGCGTTGTTACCCACAGATCTCGGTGTGATACATACAGCCGCCATAAGCAAAGCGAAGCAGATGAAGGCTCCTTTGGCCCTGGAGTAGAGGGACAGAGAGAGTGAGGATGAAGAATCCTTTATAGGATAGTGAAGGTATGTATGTGTTGCATTCCATTTCCTTTAAATGCACTCCACAAAGATATGCATAATATATAGACCTAAATAGATGCCGCCACCTTTCCCCCTTGCACGGTTTGACTTGTATAACGCGTGGGCGGCTTGGGGGAGACGTGGCGACAATGGTGGTCAATGCTGGGATTTATCAGTTAAAGAACCAAGGCTTTTACTAAGATTAAAGAATGCAAAACATACAAATCTTCACTAGTTATAGGCATATATTTACTAAGAGGAAACATAGATGGCGCAAATGGTAGCGAAAGCTGAGAGATTTCAAATTATATGTTTATCTTTTGAGGTGTTTTCTTATGATATCTGGTCGACATTAATTTAGGCTCGTTTAAATATAGAGGCTGGCTTCATCACTTATGAATTGAAGATTACTAGAGAAAATAAGATGAAAATAAGACTATTTTCATTCGCGTAGTCATACAACATTGTACCACATTGTACGGAGTACCAACCAATAAGGAGAAATAAACATCATGGCGACCGGAAACGAAACGGTCAAAGCACGGTTTCATAATGTATGGATCTTATTTTCCAATTAGAATGGAGGCGAAAATTAGGAGAAGAGTATTTGAAGACAAAATTAAAAATAAATGGAGTAATTATATGTATTTATCAATCGGAATATTTATTGCGTTTTTAATTAAGTGCTATATTATCGGGTAGTACCTTCGTCGTACCTATGGTCGTACCAACATAACCGCAAGAAAAGACGAGCCGTCGGGAGGCGCGGAAAATGACGACATGTGTTGCCACACTAAGAAGAAATTCCCTAATTGATGGGAAATGGACCGATTAGCGGGACTATCAATATGATTAAAAGAAAGTGGAAAAGTTGTATTTCTAAGTGGATTCGACCTGGAGAATGTCTACTATTACAATTTCCAATTGCTACTTATTCGGTTACGTTATAGCGAAGCGTACCTAGAGATAAGTAGGTTATTTACTTCATGGTATGTCAATTGTGTAATGTATATTAAGAGCTGCGGACTTAATACGAGTGTAAGAAGTTGACGTATGTGCGTCAAATTATCTAATAAGTATCTTATAAGTAATATGCGCGTAGTGAATAAGGGCTTGTACCTATTCTCTATATTTACTTCGTATATTTTATTTATGCTTTTAAGTTATAAAGTTAGTTTTAAGAATTGAATTGTATAAACCATCCAGACGGAATTAACATAATAACCGAGAGAATTTCCGATATGAGTTCGAAATTCATACATATTTATCGAAATGTCGGGGAAATTTAAATTAAGTTGACGGTTGGCAACTCAGAGTCCGGTTGCTTTGCTTTTACTCACCGACGCCTTACCGAAAGGTTCTTTATATTTCAGTAAAGCCATTTTACAGGTAATTATTGTGGATACTTATAATTTAAATTGCACCAACAAAGTGATAAGCGTGTAGTTATGTAGGATTGTGAAAAAATGTGTATTTATTTCGTAGGTCTAGCGAACTTGCCGCCGACCACTATCCCGGATTAGACAAACTCGGATTTGACGAAACCCCCCTGATTAGACCAACCACCTGGACTAGACAACTTCTCGGTAAGTTTTAAGTATTTACTTTACAATTATAGTGTTCTATTCTGTAAAACAAAAGCGCGCGATGTAATTAACTTCGGCGTAATCGTAAGCGACCGCGTGTCGGACAGGATTCGTTGAGATTCAAACAAGTAAAATCAGTTTTAACTACGTACGTAGTAATAATAGCTCAATAGTTTTAACGATTTTACATTCGATATACGTATGAACAACAGGTTGACTTCCTTTCTTTACCTTATTGAAATATTTTAACTTTCTAGTAAATTCTTTGAGTAGATTGAGACAACAGTAAATAAAAGTAGACCGTAACAGTATAGCAATACGGTTCATATTAGTGCGATTCAGAGTCGTAGCATCGAAATAACTAGGTAGGTATCCTAAGTTTTCTGGACCTTTCTAGAACGTCAACTCGGATTCTCTAGATAGGTATAATTTAAATTGTAATACGCTATCTTATTGGAATTATGTGTTTGATTTACGGTGCATAATGAAGGTTTAGTCGAGTTTTGGTTTCGAATGATCAAGGGGAGTTGAGTTCTGACGTGTCTTCTATAATTAGATAGAATTATTACCGCAAAGGCAGATGCAGAAAGGATTTCAGGAAGAAAACGCTCTCATGAAACGGAAGATACCACAGTCGGGACGCTACACATAAATGAAAAACGTGCAAAGTATGCAAATCAATCTCGTCCACATCAAAATAACCTTAAGAAACAAAACCATCAAGGAGGCTTTGATAGAGGATTGACACAGGAAAAGAAGTTTAATGGTTTCAATAAACATAATAAATGGAACAGACCAAACCAAATTCTAACTTCAAATAAGGATCAGACGGGTTCTCAGAAAATCCCTCCAGGAGCTAAGAAAGGATTTATGTGCATATTTTGCAGTGGCAATCACTATAACGATCAATGTAAGACTGTTCCTACTCTGAGGGAAAGGAAGAGAAGTCTAGGAAGACGATGCTACATTTGTTTTGGGAAGGAACACCTTGCAAGGGATTGTAAGAACAAGAAGAAATGTATCTTCTGCCATGGAGAGGCACCGCATAACAGAGCATTATGCCCCTCAAATTTTCAGAAGGAGGCGGCAGTGAAGAATCAGCCCTGACAGTCCTAGAAAAAGGAATTACTACTCTACAAACAGCAATAGTTCATGCCAACCCCCTGGATGACAAGAATAAAGTATTTAAATATAGACTTCTGCTAGATTCAGGTTCACAGCGGTCCTATATCACATTTCAAACTGCAAAGGAATTGAAGCTTCCGGTTGAAGAAGAAAGTCATTTGATAATATTTACCTTCGGCGAAGATCCTCCTATGGAAATACATAGCCCAATAGTTACTTTACAGCTGCAGTCTAGTACAAATAAGAAGATAGTTATACAGGCTAACTGCGTAGAACGTATCTCAAGAGGTTACATACCTAATGTCAAATTGGAAAACTTAACAAGGTCATATGTACTAGCGGACGACGGTTCGTTAAGCGGAGAGGTGCAGATTCTGATAGGAAACGAGTATTATTTCAACATTATTTATGAAAAGAAGATACAAATAGATAGTAACTTGTTTCTGGTCGACTCTGCCCTTGGATGGATAATCAGCGGCAGAACAGAACCACAACTTAGTGACGAACCGTACGTGGTAACTTACGCTCAGACTTGTATTGAAACAAAGCTTCATCAACCAGATCCACCTCTTTGTGATGGAGACGTAAAGAACCTTTGGGAATTAGAAAGTATAGGAATTAGTGACTCACCGAAAGCGACAAGAGAAGATGAAGCGATCAAGAATTTTAATGACACCACTTTGAAATTAAATAATCGTTACCCGGTAAGCTGGCCGTGGATAACCTATCCACCTGATTTACCCAATAATTTTGGAATGGCCTTTGGGCGTTTATCAAGCTTATTGAAGCGCATGGATCAAGATACGTTGTTAGCATACAGCGATACGTTTAAACAACAATTAGAGAATGGTATAATAGAAGTTGTACCTACTCCCACGTCATCAGGTAACGTAGTTCACTACCTACCGTTCCATGGTGTACGTCAACAAGGTAAACCTATGAGGATTGTTTATGATGCTAGCTCTAAGAGTAGCAAGGACACCAAGAGTCTGAACGAATGTTTGTACAGAGGACCACTCATGCTGGAAGACCTCACCGGCTTACTCATAAAATTTAGAACTCATCAGATAGGATTAACCTCTGACATTGAAAAGGCGTTTTTACAGATGGCGTTACACGAGAGGGATCGTGATGTAACCAGATTCTTGTGGCTCAAAGATACCTCTAAACCAGTATCTCAGGACAACTTGTTATACCTTAGGTTTTGTAGAGTTCCATTCGGCGTTATCTCTTCACCGTTTCTGCTTAATGCGACCATCAAGCATCACCTATCCAATGCAGAAGACCCGCAAGTCAGACAGAAAGCGAATGATATATATGTGGATAACTTCGTTTCGGGTTCTTACACTACGGATGAAGCTATGGAGCTCTACAGAAATCTAAAAGGATCTTTTCAAGATATCTCAATGTCACTCAGGGATTGGAGTTCAAATTCTAAGGAATTCATGAAGAAAGTTCCTGATAAATGTAAAGAAGATAAGGTGAAGGTACTTGGTTTGCAATGGGACATCAAAAAGGATACTCTTCAGTTGAAACCTAACTTACAAGACGTAGCTGCCACGAAAAGAGGAATATTGAAGACTATCGCATCGATCTACGATTCGTGTGGTTATGCTGTACCCTATACCCTATCATCAAAACTCTTTCTACAAGGACTTTGGAAGGCTGGAGTGTCATGGGACTCGCCATTGTCAAGCGAACTAACAAAGGAATGGAACATCATCCGACAGAACTTAGAAGCCATTGGAGAAGTGTCAGTGGACAGATGCTACATGAAGACACCGACCAGTCAAGTCTACCAACTACATTGTTTCACGGACGCCTCTCTACAGGCTTATGCAGCATCCGTCTTTTTAACTTCCGGCTCGGAGAAAAGCTTCATTATTGGGAAATCTCGTCTTATACCAATAAAAGATCAGGACAGTCTCAAGATACCTCGCCTTGAACTTTTAGGGGTACTGATCGGCAGTAGATTGATTAAGTTCGTTCTTAAGTTTCTCCAGCAGAAAATAGTAAGACAAGTCTTGTGGACGGACAGCCAGATTGTATTAGAATGGTGCAAATCTGACAAGTTACTGCCACCCTTCGTTGCCAGGCGTGTAGAAGAGATCAGAACAAATAAAGATTTGGAGATCAGATACATACCAACAGAACTAAATCCAGCAGACGTAGGTACCAGACCCACCTGTACGAGAGAGCACAAGGACAGATGGTTGAATGGTCCACAATTTATAGTAGAAGATCCGAAGACGTGGCCAACTACATCTGGCAGTGGGCCAACTACTTCTTTCTTGATTGGGGAAGGTCTTGGGAACCAAGAAGACGAAGAACTCATGGAGATGGATGATCCAGTTATACCTAATGGTAGTCCGATGGAAACGGAGGATGACACAACTGCAAAAGAGGTAACGAGTCAAGAGAATGATCTGACACCGGCCAATAAGTTTCTAAAGTTGAAAGAAATTCAAGCTGAGTACTTTCCTCTAGAGGTAGAAGGAAAGGTAACTAGTTTAAGTTTGAATTTAGGCGTATTTAAAGATATAGACGAGTTACTTAGGTGTAAAGGCCGTATGAAACACGCAGACTGGTCATTTGATAAACGCTACCCTATACTTATTCCGAAAAATTCCGATTTCACCAACGAAATTATAATGAAGACTCATCTAGAAAATAAACATGTTGGCGTAAGTCACACGCTAGACAAGATAAGGGAAACATACTGGATTCCACAAGGAAGAAGTCAGGTTCAGAGGATTTTGAAGAAATGCCCTGAATGTATGAAACATGACGGAGGGCCATATAAATTACCGGAAACTCCTGCTTTACCGAAAGAGAGAGTCAATTATAGTTCTCCGTTCACATACGTTGGTACCGACTACCTGGGGCCGCTTCTAGTTAACAATGGAAATGGCAGTTGTAAAAGGTGGATTAGCCTTTATACATGTTTAGCGGTAAGAGCCATTCATCTGGAAGTGGTAAAGGACCTAACAGCGGAAGAAGGTTTAATGGCCTTACGTAGAATGATTTCGGCAAGGGGAGTGCCTACCTTGATAACGCCCGACAACGCGGCTCACTTTAAATTAATCTCTGAGATTCTTCAGAACCCATACTGCGTAGATAAAGAAATAAAATGGAAGTTTATTCCACAGTTAGCCCCATGGCATGGAGGTTTTTACGAGAGATTGGTCGGTTTGGTTAAGAACTGTATGAAGAAAACTTTACAGAAGCATTTATTGAATGACAGCCAGCTGGTTACAGTAATTAAAGAGATAGAAGCGGTTCTTAACACAAGACCCTTAACTTACGTGGATTCAGAGCCTGATCATGTATTAAAACCTTCAGACTTCCATACCATGGGAAAATGTATCATTATAGAAACGTCCGATAAGGATCCTGGTACGCCACAAGGAACGGTGACTAAAGACAATTTAATTAGAGGTTGGAAGAAAGCACTGATAATTCTACGAGAATTTAAAGAGATGTTTGAGAACCGGTATCTCCTTAGTTTGAGAGAAAGATATTCCCACCATCCTAAAGAACCTAGAACAACATCAAAGTTAGCACCGAAGATAGGTGAAGTCGTGCAGATTAAAGGTGACACGAAAAACAGGACCAATTGGAGAGTCGGGAAAATAGTATCTTTAAGGGAAGGCACCGACGGGTTGTGTAGGGTTGCCACGGTACGAGTAGGAGATACAGAGTATACAAGATCCATCGCGCACCTCTATCCGTTAGAGATCGAAGATGGAGAAGAGCATTGTAAACAAACATCACGATATGAAGAAAGCGTAGAAGAACCTCTGCAGCTTCCTGATCTTCCGCGTCCATCCTCATATGACGTTGCTGAGTCTTCTTCTGAGCAAAGATGCACTCAAGTAGCAGCTAGTGAGAAGCCAGAAAAGGAAAAACAGCCTCATGCATCGCCAGTAGAGGAAAGGTGTTCCTCTCAACAAGTCGTAGAACCTATGTCTAGTGAGTTAAACGAGCCTAAGCCTAAACCTAAGTCTATGTCCGAACCAGAACCACTCGCGGTCGTTGACCTTGAGTTAAATGAGTACAATAATCCTGAGTCATACCACTTGGAGGAAGTTGCGCCAGAGGAACAACACAGCGAGTCAAGACCTAAGAGAGCCGCAGCTCTACGGGCCCTTGAGAAGATCAAGGAGTGGACCAGCAATCTAGTCGCCGTGCTTCTGCCTGTGGTGGGGAATGTCGCAATTGACGCGAAAAACTACCAAGACAATTTCCTTGCGGCAACACTGAGCAGCGCCCTCTAGGTGGAAATATAGTAAGTTAATTCAAATGAGTAGGTCGTTAAAGTTATTTTAAATATGGCACGAAGCGTGCAAGTTTTCAAGGTTATAAAAGAAAGTGAGGAAGCGTACAGCTGTCCGGATTCATCTAACTAAAGCTAAGTATCTAGGTGTCTAAGTATCTGGGTATCTGGGTATCTGGGTATTTGGGTATCTTATTTACTTGGTGAAAGCTCGCAGTGGTGGTGTGGTTTCTCTATCCAATTATTATCTTTTTGTGGAGTTGGCTTGCCATGTGACCTTTCCATGGAAGCAGTATGTAACTATGTAAGAGTTTAGCTGGCCACGAATCATATCGTGGAAGCTGACTGAGATCATCTTAGGCGGGACGGACAAGGTTCATATATTGGAGTGAGGCGTCTACGGATGCTAAGAGATCCTACCTATGAGGAGTGAGGCGTCTACGGATGCTAAGAGATCCCATCTATCAGGAGTGAAGCGTCTAAGGATGCTAAGAGATCCTACCGGGGAACGTGGGTTCCCCATCTTACTAGAGGGCGGCGGCTGCGGCTGCCGTGACTGGGTGAGTACGGTAGCTTCAACCGTCGGGCGCCTCGACCTGAGGTGCCGATGTGCGGCAGGAAACCTCGATCTGGATGCTAGCGTCCAGGCTTACTGACCTGGTTGGTCAGTCCCCTTGGGGGGGACTACCCTGAGCTCATGTACAGGGCTTAGGGTTCCTTTTTCCGACCGAGTAAGATGGTTCTCTTTGACTATAATGTGATTATATGTATATGTAGGGATTGATTGTTTAGAGTGTACCATACTCATAGAGCGTTGTTACCCACAGATCTCGGTGTGATACATACAGCCGCCATAAGCAAAGCGAAGCAGATGAAGGCTCCTTTGGCCCTGGAGTAGAGGGACAGAGAGAGTGAGGATGAAGAATCCTTTATAGGATAGTGAAGGTATGTATGTGTTGCATTCCATTTCCTTTAAATGCACTCCACAAAGATATGCATAATATATAGACCTAAATAGATGCCGCCACCTTTCCCCCTTGCACGGTTTGACTTGTATAACGCGTGGGCGGCTTTGGGAAGACGTGGGGATAACCTAACCCAAGGTCAAGGTCGGTAAGTAATTTTTTTTTAATTTATAGCACTGCACACAGGTCATGTAGGTTCAAAGTTCAAGCAAGGAGTTTACATGCGCGCAATTGAAAAATGGTCTTAAAATGTTATCTAAATACGAATATCGTTGCAATCTCGCTACATGTAAATTAAATACTCAACTAATGTTCTTAATAATCGATTTCAATAGTTTTTTGTATCAAAATGTCGAAATTATTTACACCGGGCTGTATACGACGTATTTGCCCTTAACGTTTCTGAACGAAACATTTGTATAATCTGTGGTGTGGGTAAAAAGACCGCCATCCGCTTAAAAAAAAGTTCACGTATTTCGTAATAATAGTAAAGTCAGTAAAGTTAAGCTGCCTTCTGAATTAAAGCATAATTATTTTCATAATTATTTACATTTTGTATTTAATTACGGAATTCAAGTAAAATATAAAAAATGTCGTCGTCGTCCGAAGATGTGTGTGATTTAAATGCAAGACCGCCATTATCTATGCAGCAAAAACAATTAATGAAAATCTTTTACCGGAGAAGATTAAGGAGCGGTATATAGCTCCATACGACCAATTTATAAAATAGAGAAACGAACAGGAAACAAATTCTTGTTCTGAAAATGTTTATTTGGCGTATTTTAGAGAATTTGCGAATACACACAAACCGTCTTTACTGTGGTCCACTTACTCTATGCTGAAAACCACTCTCCAATCTAAGGGTATTTTTAAAAAGACTATCAGATGGATATGTGTGCAAATTTTAATAAATAAGTTTTTCTGCCCTATAATTTTATTTATTTACTCGCAAATGTGATGAAAAACATTGTATGTACCTATCACAGGTGGTACGGGAATTACGAACCTCGACTCAAAAAGCCCTCAGTCTTCGACTTCGGGCTTCTACTAGAGCCTCGATCATAATTCCTTACTTACCACCCTTAATACACAATGTATTATTTTTTGGTATAGTTAACATACCATGTTAAAAAAGTCTATTTCGTCAGAAATTTACTTAATGTGAATGAAGTGGCTTTAAAATCCATTTTGAAGCTACCGAACCATCTAAGCTAAGGTTAATAAAGGTATTAATTTGACATGCAGAAATTTAATACCATTCTGTGACACTGAAATTTGTCATCTAGAAGGATATATTTTCCCCCAAATTTCTAGTGATAAGAAATAATCAAATGCTGGCAATACTGGCATTTTAAATGTCACGCTATTTCAGATTTAGTAAAATACGCTGTTCAACAATAAAAATTTATTTAGGTTTTTAGTTTTTCAGCCCTGTGACACGCTGCATAAACTAAGAAAATGAACGGGGGTCGATTTCTGAGCAAACGCTCACAACAGCAACGCTTTCTGACAAAACTGTCAGCGTTTTTTAAATTTCATTAGTGTCACTCGATTATTGCTGTAAAATAATGATAAATCGCGACAACTTTGGATAAAATCAGACTAAGCCTCGGTACCGCCACGCATTTATATAAAAAGTTAACTCTGATCATCATCCCCCTCTGCAATATTTACGTCGACGGTAATGAAAAAAAACGCGGCGGTCAAAACGCTCTGAAATCGACCCGAAGGCCCTACCACGAAGTGCATAATTCGAACTTCGTTTCGTGCCGTCCCGCTCACGCTAATATGATTTAACACGAGAGTGAGAGGGATAGTACGATACGAACTTCGATTTTCGAATTTCGTAGTAGCGCCTCGGGAATGGCGCTACAAATGGGATGGTCAAAATTTTATTAATCACTAGCTGTTGCCCGCGACTCCGTCTGTTTAAAATTTCGCTACGCAACTTGACGTCACATTGGCAAAGTCCTGTGCATGCAGTTTGCCATTACACAAAAAAAAACCGGAGTGTAAATGACAGCTGTCACACAGCTTTTATTTATGATAGGTTATGTTTCTCACTGTGTCTCTATGTATGAGAAACAATTTGTGAATTCGGACTGTTTAGTGTTTTGTAATAAATAAAATCCCAAGAATGGCAACAATTAACAGAGGTAAAAATATTTTATGTGCTATTTCTATGAAGATCATTCACTATATGTTAATAATCACCTTAATGCGATAATTGTATCGTTTACAGGATTACTGCAAATCAAAACTCCATTTATATTGGCGAGACGGTTTCGAGGAAAGATTAATATTCAGAAACCCAAGAAGCCGCATTTTGAGAGGCAGCTACTGGTTGACCTAGCTAAACCGTGGTATGCCACTCCAAAGAATTCCTTGCCTGATGTTGCATTGTGCGACCGAGGGGAGAAACGGAAAAATTTAGAAATCGACAATCCCTTTGAACGAATTTTAGCTCAAGAATGCTTGAATTGGTTTAATACCTCAAAGATGGTTGTATTCTTACACACCAATTCCATATCAATGGAAGATAAAATGCCGATATTCGCCACTTTAAAAAAAAGTAACATGCATTTGAGAACTTATGGCAAGAAAATTGTATCTATGGCTACTAAAGGAACCCGCTATGAGGCAGTTAATCATTTGTTTACTTCTCATCAACAAATTATATTTGGACAGCCTGATAATGCTGCTAAGATGTTTAAAATCATGAAAAAGGCTCCACAACTGGTGATCATGGGTCTGTAATTTATTTTTAAATTATATGGATCAAAGACATTTTGCTTCAGTAATGAAATTGATTTCTAATCAGTAACTGTAATTTATTAATTATTTTGTTTATTTCTTTGTTACAGCTGGAATAATTCAAGATAGATTGATGTCAAAAAATGAACTGTTGGAATTCAGTCAACTGCCTAACTTAGACGTAGCAAGAAGTCAGCTGTGTTCCGTCCTCCAGAGTGCTGGGTCCTGCCTTGTAGGACAGCTCAATCAAACTCAGCAAATTCTGGTTTCTCACCTGGAAACACATCTTGAAATCCAGAAGAGTACAGACACACCAAAACAAGTTAATGAAAGTAATGAATGATTCTGTAGTTAATCATTTTAATTATTTAACTGTCAAAGCACTGTAGAATTAATAAAATTAATTTATCCATTGTTATATTTGTTCATTAATCACATAAATTATCACTTAGTTTTGTGTGTCATGTGTGTAATTTGAGTAGATGCAACATTTACAATAATTAAGTACAGCAATAGGTACTGACAGTTACTATCAAATACAAAGGAGCAGCTAAGTGCTCAACCTTGTCAAAGTGTGTTCTAATGTAATTAGTTCAGCAGTTTAACCATGAAGAGGTAACAGACAGACAGACACACTTTCCCATTTATAATTAACATGGGTGTGGTTGATGTATGACCCCATGTTTATTAACCCTGAATGAAAAACTGTTTCATTTTTAGGGTTCCGTACCTCAAAAGGAAAAAAAACGGAACCCTTATAGGATCACTTTGTTGTCCGTCTGTCTGTCTGTCAAGACCCTTTTTCTCAGGAACGCGTGGAGGTATCTAGCTGAAATTTATATCAAATACTCAAGTCTACTGTCCCTTAGAGCTGTGAAAAAATCAAACTTCTAAGCCAACGCAATTAAAAGATACAGCCGTTTATGCTGCAAATTTGCGCAAATTTTCGAAACTCGCAAGGGAATCAAAACCTACAGGGTACTTCCCGTGAACTCAGAATCTTGAAATTTGGTACGAAGCAACGTATTATAGCACAGATAAAGGAAAAATTGCGAAAAGCATACATTTTTAACGCAATCAAAAGATACAGCCGTTTATGCCGCAAATTTCCGCAAATTGTCGACATTCGCAAGGGAATCAAAACCTACAGGGTACTTTCCGTGAACTCAGAATCTTGAAATTTAGTACGAAGCAAGGTCTTATAGCACAGATAAAGGAAAAATTGCGAAAAGCATAAATTGTTTGTCTGTCTGTCTATATCAGTAACCAATCTACAATGATCCCATACTGCGCACATTTTGCTTAGGAGCAGGGGTCTGATAAGACTGGATGTTCATATATACATATAAATTTGTACAGAACCCTCGGTGCGCGAGTCCGACTAGCACTTGGCCGGTTTTTTAAATTAATTTCATTTGACAGCAAAGTCTCAGTAATAGGGTCTCGTTTTTACCCTTTGGGTATGGAACCCTAAAACGAAGTTTTGACAGATGGACAGTGACAATTCATGTTAGTAAAACACAAGCAAACTTTTTCCCATTCTTTATCGTTGACACATGTTCAAAATGTAAAAACCGAGACGTCATCATGACATACATCAGGCAATAATGACTGTTGGAGATAATAAATAAACAAATTGATTCATTATATGTGATTATGATTATGACATGGTTATATAGTGGCCTAGGAATCTAATTGGTTGACTGTATAGCACATGAGGGTTGGAATTATCACATTGGGCATTATTGTTATTCATTCAGGGTTAACAAATAAATATAATATTTTGATCACACCATTTGATGCTGACTGTATTTTGTTTGGACCATTCCGTTTCTGATGCATCATATTCATAACGATTTTCCTTCACAGGAAATTCTTTATCACAGAGACATTATGTGTGAAATTATTTGACACTGACTTAAAAAGATCCCTAATCCTCAGGTGTTATGGGTATCTATGGGAGTTGATGCTTACCTACAAACAGGTGAACCACTTGCGAGTTTTCCACCCTATTTCATAGGTAAATCAAAAGAAGTTTTACTTTGTACTAATGTAAGGTACTTTGGTGTAATGGGTACCATGAAATTTGCGATCACGTCGGTAATGTTTTGTTAAATTCAATTTGACATTAAAACGCAATTGTTTTTCATGCTATTAATGGCTATACAGACATTTCAGGCGCCATAATTAGTAACTTTTAGTCAGGAGGTAAAGTCTGTGTGAACGCTTGTGGCACGCAGAGGTACCTGTAAAATGTGGGAACGGAGAATGTAGCGAAATTGCGTACTCATACACTTAAACATATTATGATCCCGTTTCAGCCAATATACATTATTTTATGTATTCTAATAATCGGCGCGGGTACCTACGCGTGAGGACCGAAATCCATACCCCGCCTTTGAGAGGAAGGACGCCTATGGAAAAGAACTGGAACGCATAGGAAAATCGGAGACGAAATAGAAATTAATTAAGAAAAATACAAAATGATAAACAGCTTAAATTTACTTAAGTAAAATAAACGTGGAACTTATAAACGCAATCTTTGGCAGGTGTTTACATTACGACTTAACTTCTAGTCTAAGAGAGATCAATTAAACAACAAAAAATCCTAATCTAAGTAAGTAGGTACCTAAACACAGAATAAACCTAAATAAGTATAAACTCATTTTTAGGGAAAAATTCATGACCTACTAGGTATATCTACACTGATCGAAATACTTAACCCAATGTTTTTCTCGCCAGTATAGATATGTATTATATATTATGTACCTATTTATTATATAATATTTGAGCAAATTTATTTAGAATGGCAGCAGAATAATTATTAGTATTTACAATAGGATTTAACGACCTAAACAGAAAGGCCCTCGCTCACAAAGAATTTAATGTCAAGGGTAAATTGCGCAAACTTAAGATAATAATATAATTATTTCTTAGTGTAATGTTCCGGATAACGTACATTGGGAATAGGTACTTAAATGAAAAATACGAAGGATATTAGGAAGAATACAAAACCTTGTATGCTTACAACAAAAAAAGGTTTAACGAAACAGTAATAGGTACAACTGTTAAATTATTAACCTATTTTTTTTTGTCAGTAGGTAAGTAGGTATGTAATTTTTTTCTGCGAAGTACGTTCCTCATAAGTGTACCTCCATAAGCCTTAGCTCAGTTCTAATAACTATGCTAGCCAACAACTAAGTAGGCATTTTTTTACCACCAATTTAAAAAATATAAACTGATGATGATTTAAATATAATTAAAATTAGTTGAATCAACTAAAAATAAGTTAAATCGACTTAACCGTCGTACGTGAAGTGATAATTAACTTTAAAATTGTGATGTTTTAAGCGTAAATTTGATTTCATTTAAGTAGGCAGGTAGGTATGCATAGAGGTAAATAGCGATAAAGAAAGCTTAAAAAAATGCTCTACAAAACTCTACATAACTTGGAGACCAGGCTGAAATTCAAGCCATGACCAATTTAATATGACCTTTTTAAAAACGGTTTACGTGGTCATATTCTCAAGCCCAGTCTCAACCACCAAGTCCATGGTCAATGTACTTAGCTGGGACGATTGGACTTGTTCTCCACCAGGTTTTTCTGACCATGATTTGCCTGTACTTTTAGTTTGTATTAATATGGGCCGTATTGGTATTCTTAATAGGTAGATATTCTAAGGTGCTGTGAGACGACTAGAGGCGCTTGCGAGAGCCGTGAGTGCCACCGCAGCTTCCACCTCGTCGCGGTCGTGCCGAGACACGGTGTTGAGTGCGATCCGCTGCGCGCGCGGCTCCTGGCGCCGTCGTTTGCCGTCTGCCCACCACGAATAGTTCGTTTCACTAGGCTGAAACCTAGCAGCGCTCTCCAACCACTTACTAAGAAGTAATGGACTCGTAATGTTCTTTGACTCGCTGAGACTGTCCTCCTGCACGCTGTAAGAATTGTTATTGAAATACTCGCATTTTTCTTTCGACGAAGAAGAATTGGAGTCTTCCTGGTTATAGTTAGTCGGTTCTGGGCTACCGTCCCGCTCAGTTTCAAAGTCTAGCGATTCGTAGTTGGAGCTGGTGGGCTCTGGTTCGCTCCAGATGCTGTCGTTGGAACTGATGCTGAATTGTTCCACGTTGCCCTGGGCGCGGTCGTTGTACGTGCGGATGAGGTGCCCCCACGTCTGTTGGTTGCGGTCTGCGTTGACATTTTTCAGTTTACGCCGCCAGTTGGCGAACCAATTGCAGATCTGCGGGAATCATTGCGATGTCAAATTAATGTGCCTAACTTAGTCTTAGGGTACATAAAGAATAACTGAACACGGTAAAATCGCGCTGCGCTGTTTTAATAGAGAATAAATTAGCCTGACTGGTGTTGTCCTTAGCTCTAGGAAATATTTTCTTTATAAAGAATATTTTAACTGTAGGCAAAGTACCTACTAAGTCATTATTTATTTGAAGTTTTTTTTTCAGCGTCAATGTGATAGAAAGTGGAGTTTTCAATTGTAAACAAGATTTTCCAGTAACTAGGTAGCTGAAGAATGGAAATAATACAAATCTTGTGGTTAACAAAGCAGTGACAAAAATAGTGCCTATTTAGGTATGTACCAATAGCAATTCTTGGCTCGCTGCCAATTAGGTTGGTGGCAGGCAAAAACATGATACATTACATAGTTTTTTTAAACAGCTAGTATTTTAATCTGATAAATTAAAACTTAAACAAACATACGGCTTACCTGAATGTAGGTGAGTCCTGTTTCTTCAGCAAGATATTTTTTTTCTTCTCGGTTAGGATAGGGATTCTCTCTTCGCCGCACTAGCCAATCCTTTAAATACCGCTTTATTTCTGGCGTGAATAACCTTTTCTGAGGCCGCTGGCCTGCGCCTAGACTCCTTCTGTAATAGTAGAATAGAAAGTGTTCGATCATACATAAGGGGTTTATTTAAGGTGCAAATTTTTATATTGCAGAAAGTAAGATTATGGGAAGAGGAAAACACTGATCGTTAATCTAGATACAGGCTGTCTGCATAAAGGGCGCTCGTGCGTTTCGCAATTCGAGGGTGACGCACAAAGAGCTTATCCTCACAAACTGAAAGTATTGAGTCATGTAAATGTTATTGTACTAACCGAGTGTATCGTCTGTTTCTCACCGGCCTCAAGGACTTGGAGCCGTCCTCCTTGACCGGGGATCCGTCCATAGTATCGGCGTTGGCTTCAGTCGGCTTTTGAATGAGAGTCATTTGAATATTTAGTTTTGATTTAAGTTGGATGTAAGTAAAGTACACAGGCACAAGTAACACGGTCGGTCTGCCCACGTGCGTAGGGCGCCGCAGCTTCGAACACGACTCGTGCCTTGTCGCGATGCCGCCGCGGGGGATGCTTGCTGATCTATTAAAAAAATAAGGACATGATGACACAAATAGATTGTCTTTCAAACACAGCAAACACACAGTCTAATCACTCGGAATCGTCGGATAGTGCACTACAGTCAGTCAATGCGTTGATGTAACAAACATGACGGTCACATTCCATAGTTCACTTTTAGATGTTATTAGCTCCAAATATTTTACTAATGTGTAAATAGGTAATTTGATACCGAGCAACGCAAACAGATTTATCTGACTTTCCGTAAAAATGCCGGTGGGTGATTTTGTGTTCAGTAATCGCAAATAAGAACAAAAAACATAACTATTACGTGTGCTCTACTAGGGTCATTGTTCTTGTTATTAAATGCGAGATAAAATCAGTGTATTAAAGTGGAATTTAACATGGATTTGACGTCGGCGGATAATCGTGGTGTTGAGCTGTTTTTTTAGTGGTGATGTTTTATTATATTTGTGAGAATAAAAAGCTACGTACCTGGTCGCGGGAAAGCTCGCCGAGTGTGTGAAAATGGCGTCGGATAAGCGCGGGCGACGGCAGCGCCCCGCGCGCGGGCGCACCGCCGCGCTGCAAATCGTGTTATTTCAGGATGTCTCCCGCGAAGTCTTCAAATATGTTCTTGATAGATAAGTCAAAAAATGACATTTGTTTTTACTTGTTCACTGTTACCAAGTTCAACAACCTTGACATTGTCTCATTTTTTGCTATAAGTAGTTAAAAGCAAATCCATTTTTTTAGACAATGATCTTTTTTGCGTTAGTCATACAACTGCGTGTTGTTATGTTTTTCTGTGTCGATTCATGCAGCTAGTTAACCTCAAAACAATCGTTAGTAATAGTAATGAGGTAACGATTGGGTGCTAGGCCAAATAATTGAATTCAGGTAATTTAATTATTTTACAAAAACTTCTTGCGTGTTAGAACCACTTGGCATCTAATTATGAAGATACCTCGTAGCAAATTTAATTCGTCAACGTTGCTTCTTTGTATAATTCATTAAAGATGATATAACCGATAATGTCGAGGTAATTACATTATTACGATTGTTAAATTATTGTACTTAAGTATTTCTTAAAAATGAAGGCGTGTCGTCACGAATGGAGAATTAATGAAGTCATCACTTGAATTGAAAACGTTATCTAGGTAGATAGATGGTAAACCATTTTGAGCGTATTTAAAAAAAATAAAGTCTAAGTAAGTTACATCGTCACCATCTCGATGAATGGCAGTCTACCAATGTAAGTTTTCTTCGGCACTTCCTGCCACGTACGGTGAAACTGTGGAACCAGCTTCCGGCAGCAGTGTTTCCAGACAACTATGATATCGGGGCTTTCAAGAAAAGGGCTTATTCTTTCTTTAAAGGCCGGCAACATATTGGTGACTCTCTTTGAGTTGTTGATATTTATGGGCGGTGGTGATCATTTTCCATCAGACCCGCTTGCTCGTTTGCCTCCCTCTCATATATAAATATACAAAAATGTTTTTTTACGATATAGCGTGGCAAAAGAGCAACTGGATCACCTTGTTAGTGATAATGAATATATGAATAACGAATAATGATGGTAAGTGAGCACTACCACCATGGACACCCACAACACTAGATGATTGGAGGCACGTTGCTAGTGTAAAGGTCTAATATAAGATGCATCATGCCATGAATATCTCCGAATGTTTTACTTTCTACTCTGGGACACAGAAACACAAGGCATTTTTATTTTTTCAACTCCAAATTTTTTGCTTTTACGGTCATCCCGTGAAATCCATATACAGGGTGAAATTTTGAACGTGATACAAAGTCAATGTTTTCGATACATCTCTCAAGGACTAAAAGGCTCTGCTAAGTCTCGAGTTGCCAAAGTAATTAATTAGAACTTTATTAAAGAACTAGCTTTTGCCCGCGACTCCGTCCGCGTAGAATTAGTAATTTGGACAGCTTATGCTTTTTAACAAATTTGCTTTTTCATCAATTATGGCTCTCCTTAGGTCCTCGATATAAAAAAAAATACCCGCCCCCGCAACCCCCCCTCCGCCAACCCCCCTCCCAACCCCACCCCCCCACCAAACCCCCCGCACCTACTTACTTCAAAAACCCCTGATTTTGAAACATTTTTCCGCTCCGCTCCGCTCCTATTGGTGTTAGCGTGATGATATATAGCCTATGGCCTTCCTCGATAAATGGGCTATCTAACACTGAAAGAATTTTTCAAATCGGAGCAGTAGTTTCTGAGATTAGCGCGTTCAAACAGCAAACAAACAAACTCTTCAGCTTATATATCTTCTAAAAACTGTTCGATAAATTCTTTAAATAGACGTATCTTTCTTATTTGTGAACCGATTGAAATGAAACAAACACTAAATGTTAATCCAAGAAAATACCAACCTAAATACTAACCACAGACAAACAGACAAACAGACAATAATTCTAAAAATCATTGTTTCGGGTTCTATTGCGCTAATAAATAACCCCAGCGACAGTTTTTCTCAAATATCTTCAATGTACAGACACCGACTTGTTACAGATTTATTATATGTATAGATTTAGTTATCCCATTTTTTATTGGCATGGGTAACCACCCTTCCCTTTCAATGATAGATCAAAAAGTTTAAATTTGTTTCATAATAGGCACTCGCCTCTTTGGTGCTTGGACAAACACTTCGACATAAAAATAAAACAATACCACTAATTTGTGACGTGAGATGTCATAACAAATATCTCTCCGTTTATTCAAATTTACTGAAAAATGCCGTCTGCTTATCCTAATGCGCACGTTGAGCATTTTGATATGATTATTTATTATCACACATCACTTAGTACGGTGCGGACACAGACATTGTTTCACGAAAAGTATCCAGACTCTCCAATCTCGTCTCGTCGTTTAAACCACACTGTCCAACACTTGAGGGATTATGGTCAATTGTCCGTACCAGGAAATGCACAGGATCACGAGCACGCTACTCTTTTAATGAGGTGAAATTAAAAGGAGAGTCTACAAACGTGAGTCCCATATAGTCACAGAACTTCGGCAAAAACTGAAACAGGCGTTTGATACTGTAACTGTACTGTACTGTGTGGCCTTTACAGGCCAATGTGTTAGTGTTTGGAAAACTCAATGACAATCTAAGACGTTGAGTAGAGCTGTACCGGCGGGATGGTGGTGGTCATTTTGAGCATTTATTGAAGTATGTTTGAGAAACCCATTTCTGTTTTTGATATTAAATAATGATTATTCCCACTCTGTTTGTTATTTAAAGGTACCAAAAGAATACATAAGAAAAGGATTTAAGTTATCGGCAATGTTGATTTATTTGAAATTATCCACTAGATGTTAATAACAACGATATTTATAACCTCTCAAGTGTCAAGTGTAGGGTAGCTATACTTTCAGAAGACTTTCAGTTAGTGATTTTTTTTTTTGTTAGAAAGTTATCAATATTTAATTAAGACGAATTTTTTTAACAAACGAGTTAATCCATCTAATTATACAGCATCTTCTGAGCAGGAAACACGTAATTTGTATTACGTTCAAAATTTCACCCTGTATGTATGTATGTAGGTGATGCTCAAGAAACCGTTTCGTTTTCCAACTGACACACTTTACCGTAACTCCAAGTTGCTGAGTGTAAGACGTCTGTACATCTTAAAAGCCGTAATGCGAGCGCACACCGTCGTCCCTAGATTGCCGATTTACACTCAGTTGCTGACGAAGCGTGTGTTTAGAGTTCCCTTACCAAAGACCAAATCCGCTTTCGCAAAGCGTTTCCCTGCCTACATGCACTTGCACTACCCTTACCCTTACCCTTACTTGCTATATGTAAGGTGCACAGTATCCAGAGCTTCACAATGGGTAGACTCGTGATGGTTGTCAGAAAGTGGCTCGAGACTTTGTCATATAATGATACGGAGGTCTTTTTTAACAACGGCCCCTAATTCCAGATATAAACACATACACACACACACACACACACACACACACACACCCACACTCGCACGCGTAACTATAAATATAAATTGTACCTACTGTAAATCTAGTTTAGTAAGTAATTTAGCTGTTGTTTTTTATTATTTTTTGCCTCATTGTTCTTTTTATTTTATTTTATTTTTATATATATTTTCTCTCTAGTCCTCTGGTAAGCTTTCTAAGTAAACTATATGTATAGTGCACTCCAAGGCCCCAAGATACAGGCTCTGCCTAGTTTGGGGTCTGCCAGATATTCCCTTGTATTTTGCTGATGTATGTTTTTGGAAATAAAATTATTATTATGTTGGTACGGATTTCCGATCACGGGCCCATGGGGACCCGGTCATTTGAAAGGCATTCATGGGGCCGAAGCCAACATGAAGAGGCCTTTGGTACCATATAATATAAATGAGATGGGCGCAACTATGGAGGTCTATCCCCTAATACACCATGAGGATGTGCTAGCGGACAGTCCTCCACAGTTGCCAATCTATTGCCAGGTAGGAATCGACATGGAATTGGCTATGGGGTTGGGATGTTGTGGACAGGATTACCGGGCTATGGAGTGAGATAACGGACACCTACCATTTCAATATCTCATAAACTGAACTTTTGGTAGGCGGTGACTCGCCATTCACTAAATGGGCCCCTCAAACTATTGCCCACTCGGGGCAACGAGGCGGCAACATTGGTGTGAACGGCTAAGGATGGAGAGGTGTTCCTGGACTTTAAACTTCAAAATGCCAACTCGCCACTTACGGAAACACATCCATCCTTCGAGCATTAGCTCTTGCGCTCCACTCTAGGCGACCAACAAAGGCAAACTAGAGGCGGGGTGGGTGTGTAACTGTGTGTGAGTGTGTGTATAAGCGCATGTGTGCATGTGTACCCCTGGAGGTCTCGGGTTCGTGGTGTCGCTACGCACCAACAGCTCGCCACAAGCCGCCCTGCGATGACTGACTGCACTGGTGACACGACAACACCAGCGGGCGATGAGGTCGTCATATCCCTACGCCTTTTGACTGACTGCGCTGGTGACAGACACCACAACACCAGCGGGCGATGGGGTCGTCACATCCCTACGCCTTTATTATTATTATTATTATGTTGGTACGGATTTCCGATCACGGGCCCATGGGGACCCGGTTATTTGAAAGGCATTCATGGGGCCGAAGCCAACATGAAGAGGCCTTTGGTACCATATAATATAAATGAGATGGGCGCAACTATGGAGGTCTATCCCCTAATACACCATGAGGATGTGCTAGCGGACAGTCCACCACAGTTGCCAAACTATTGCCAGGTAGGAAGCGACATGGAATTGGCTATGGGGTTGGGATGTTGTGGACAGGATTACCGGGCTATGGAGTGAGATAACGGACACCTACCATTTCAATATCTCATAAACTGAACTTTTGGTAGGCGGTGACTCGCCATTCACTAAATGGGCCCCTCAAACTATTGCCCACTCGGGGCAACGAGGCGGCAACATTGGTGTGAACGGCTAAGGATGGAGAGGTGTTCCTGGACTTTAAACTTCAAAATGCCAACTCGCCACTTACGGAAACACATCCATCCTTCGAGCATTAGCTCTTGCGCTCCACTCTAGGCGACCAACAAAGGCAAACTAGAGGCGGGGTGGGTGTGTAACTGTGTGTGAGTGTGTGTATAGGCGCATGTGTGTATGTGTACCCCTGGAGGTCTCGGGTTCGTGGTGTCGCTACGCACCAACAGCTCGCCACAAGCCGCCCTGCGATGACTGACTGCACTGGTGACACGACAACACAAGCGGGCGATGAGGTCGTCATATCCCTACGCCTTTTGACTGACTGCGCTGGTGACAGACACCACAACACCAGCGGGCGATGGGGTCGTCACATCCCTACGCCTTTATTATTATTATTATTATTATATCATACTTAATACAAACTGAAACATGGATGCACAGAAAAACTCAGAAAAAAGACCAGCACTAGGAATCGAACCCAGATCCTTAGCAGCTGATACATATAAGTATTATATTATTATATATTTTTGACTATAATTCAATACAATACAAATATTTTATATTGGATACCTCAAAACAATACAGTGACTTAGAAAATGAAAATAAAAGACAAGGTAGACAATACGGGGTCTCTGGGACTTGAAAGGAATTTCTTCCAGACAATCATTTAAATTCAGAAACATCTTGTGCTTACAATACGACCTATAATTGTTGACCCATTGAATGACAATACCTAATTAAACATGAAACTACCGTAATACTCACTCATAGTGAAAATATACGGATCGCTCACGTCTTAAAACGAGTTTAACTCGACTGTTTCGGGCTAATCCGTAGCCCTTCTTCCCGAAGTCACACGTCACTGCCCAGCAGTTGCAGCAGTTGGCAGTGCGCGTTTGGCAGCCGCCGTGACGTGTGACTCTGGGAAGAAGGGCTACGGATTAGCCCGAAACATGTCAAAAATGTGTGTTTGTTATGTTCGTTTTAAGACGTGAGTAATCCGTGTATTTTCACTATGACAATACCTAATGTACGATCTGATAATTGAAATCCTCATTTTATTCCCGTAAGGGTTTTTTTCTTTTAATGAGTCGCCAGAGGGGCCAAAGACGCGAAGTCTTTGCTGTTTTTTACTTTAGGGTAGGAAGGGTGACTTGTGCTTGGGAAAAATCCCTTCGGATGAACTGGGAATGGAGGGCCCAGACAGTGTCCGACTTGCACGGACTAAAAAACCCGGTCACAAGTCCTTTTGATTATCAATACAAAAAACGTGTGCTTTAAATTTTGAGAGTGACTCCCTCGCCTCCCGTAAGGGTTTGAATTATAAGGCTCAATTCAGGACAGGAACGGCCCAACACGGTTTGCGAGCGGTAATTCAATCGTTTGCGAGAGGATAGGAATGGGCTGAGCTTGGGATGAGCCTTATTTTCCTGTTAATTCGCATTGTAAATAAATAAATTGAAATTAGATATATTATATTTTAAAATGACATTTCAATAACTCGTTAACATAGGTAATTATATCAATAATATAGTATGTAATGCATGATTATAATAATAATTTTAATTTAATATAATTTTGTAACATTTTAAGCTAATCTTAAACTTAGTTATATTAATTATTATTGTGTGCCCTTACAGGGTGTCATGGACTGACATAAACATTTATTGTAACACCTAATTTTATATGTACATGACTTAATAAATAAATGAATAAATAAATAAATAAATAAATAAGGCTCATCCCAATCTCAGCCCAAACTTTTCGCAACCGCACCTCAAATAAATACAAACAGATCATTCAGCCGAATTATCTATGCTAATACTATAATTACGACAGTGCAGTGTGACTGTCTGCCTGTCTGTTACCTCTTCACGCCTAAACTGCTGAACCGATTTAGATGAAATTTAGTACGGAGATCGTTTGAGCCCTTGGGAAGGATTTATATCCCGCAAATTGCATAGTACCCGCGGATAGCGATAAACGAATTCTTTGCAGATAGAGTATAATATAATATATATTATATTATATTCTATGCTCTTTTGTCTGCTCACTCTAAATTATACTTAGATACTATCAAACATTGTAAAGTAGTTAACAGGTACTTTGAAATGCCAGCCAAGTGCGAGTCGCACTCGTGGACTGAGGGTTCCGTACAGTGCAAAATATATATACATAGTACATAATACACCATAAAGTAATAAAAATCAAACTGACTACTTGTCTAAGTTTCTAAAGTACGAAAATACGTGAGTAAAAAAGTACGGTTACTGACAGACAATTGTCTAATTTAAATCAGACAGTTTTAATTTTTTCCCTAAAATCGACTCACGCTGGACCGGTTTTTATCATTTATTGATTTGTAGTATATTTATCTCTACTATATTTTTCGATTTTAGAGGATTGTGAGTTTAAACTAAAAATAATACGTTTCTTGGGGACCCCTCTTATTTTTTTAATTAATTTAATTTTTATTATTTTTTGTTCTAGCGGCATTAGAAATACACATAATGCCTATGTAAATTTCAGTTGTCTATCCATGACGGTTCTTGAGATACAGACGTGTCAAAGACAGACGGACGGATAGCATAGCAGTAATAGGGTTCTGTTTATCACTCTTTGGGTACGGAACCCTAAAGAATGAAGTAGGTACGGTCGGCCAAGAAACTGGTCTGCCTACCAGTTTTGACAAAAGTTTCTGTGAGATCTAAGTATCGCAACAGTTGACTTTTCTAACTGAGGAGTGAAGTCATTGTCTGTGTCATCGTATTTAAAGGGACAATCGACCTCGTTGTATCATGACGTGCAAATGAACTTCAACCGTACGGTGGTAGACCTTATTTTGGCTGACTGTACATTGGATAACTAGTAAAGCGCAATAATACTTAATTGTTCCAACTAACATATTATCAGCATCCTACCAAGAAATAATCTGAGACCATTTTATTTACTGCCCTCGCATCACAATCATATTTAATATATTTTTCTAGGTCATTTTGTACGTTTGATCTTCACAGATAGAAAAGGTGATATCGATTGCAACCTGTATTCGTTGTTGGACCATAAGACTTCGTGTAGTACCTATTTGACATTGTTTTAAAGTTTTGTGCCACTAAATGAATATGTAGAGTCAATAAACTCACATTCTACTAGTTGTTGAAAGCAGGTTTGGAATTTCCTATAAGTATATTAAGTATAAAACTATCAGTGCATTTTCAATACGCCAACGAGAGTTTTGCTAAAATACATATCAACGCTCTTATTTTAATTTTATTTTTATTTATTTAAGCAACAAAATATAAAAGAACATAAGACCTTATCCTAGCTAGATCTTAGCTTAAGTAACATGCACCCTGGTAGGGGATAGCCATAGTTTTACTTAAATAATAGTACAATATAAAAAAATAGTATTTGGTACATTTAAACTTAAAACTACTTATAGCAATTAGTTTAATTAGTTTTTTATATTTTGACTTTACTAAGACCGTTGTATACCTGTCTACATATTTTTATGTATTTTGTACGCAGTATTACACTAGCAAGAGCAAAAAACTTGTTATTGTATAGGACACTATAGAATTCATTTTGTAAAGTTGCAAATTGCCTGTATAAGTATATACTTAAAAGGAAAATATGGCTTTATTTACCAAGAATCCTTCTGCCCGGTTCTTCCATAGTTTGTAATGGCTGATGCAATATTGGATTTAGTTTCGTAATGATAATTATTTAGGGCGCCATACGTGAAGGGTACTGTTTAGCATACGCTGTTTGTCTGTCTGTCTGTCCGTCATTGTATCGAAGGATTGTATTTTGGCGTTTGTCTGTGCGTGTGTGAGGGTGTACGTGTATGTGTGTATTTTAATAGCTACTATAAGTAACAACAAATTATAAAAATAAAGTATAGAAAAAATATAAACGTCACAATTAACCTGTTTTTTTGGAACGGTGATACGGAATCCTTCATGAGCGAGCGATTCTACTAGGGACAATGTTTATCATCAAAAACAATAGCGCTCTTGATTTTTACTAAGAAAATACCAAAATTTTCTCATAAAAAAACGCAGGCTTTAAAATGTAAATACCATGGTATTGCTTGATAGAAATAAAACATTGTAATCCAAATTCACTTTTGCGTTGCGTTCGCGTGGACTTGAACGATTAATGTTTTACGACTTTAAGAAACCGTAGCCTAGCCTCACGTATTTGATCGATTTAAAATCGATGCCTCCATTTTGTTCCTGGGAAAATAGTGGACAGCTATCCAAAAAGTGAAAGTGGCCGGGTTCCTTTAATTCCATTTCAATTTGATTATTGAATTGGATACCTCACCTTCTACGTTTTTAGTAGGGAGGTATTATTAATGCATGCTGCATGTTAATTCTAGGCACAGAAATTGTAATTACAATGTAGATATAGATTTAATTGCTATATACATATATTCCTTTTAAATATATTTTTTTTAATTGTATCATACATAATAATATTATGCATGTCCCTTGTTCTCTTTAGAACTGAATACACTGTAGGACGAAAATGTACTGATTAACATCTAACTAACTGTATTCTTACAAATAAACGATTTGATTTGAGTTATGGAACCATAAAAACGATACGATGATTTTGCACAATCAATGATTTTTTTCACAATCTTTAACGTTAAAGATTTCTCGGAAGTTCGGTACTAATAAATTCGTAAATTATGCACCTCTATCTTTATTAGTTTTATTTTCATATTTGAATTTTGCCGGCAGCCATTCGGTTGGCTCCGCGAATTTCAAGGTTCACTGTCCTTCTCGCCGGTTAGGCATTCTCGAAGCGTCGTCTCTGTCAGGCGCCGTCGTGCTGGCTCGGGCGCTTTCGACGCTCCACAAGTCCCCCGCTCGGCAAATTCGGCAATCGCCAGTCCCACTAGCACTACTGCGGCTGTGCGGTCGGCTCACTAACTTTACTATGGCCATGCCTGACGTCAACACAACTTTGCCCATTCCAGTTTAGCAGATCGTAAAAATGGTAACTGAAAGTGATTCAGTCTTGTAAGAGATTCCGTGGCGAGGTGACTTGCCGTCGTTCGGGCCAGTGCGAGCCGCCGCTGCGGTACAATCGCGCGTCTAACATTCGAGCCCACGTGCGTTACGCGCTCGTTGCGCGATTGATTTTTGCGGAATGGGGGAACAGACGCACGCCGGTGACGATAAAGTGGTTCTGAAACGTAAAATAACATTGTTCAATGGAGTTGGAATTATAATCGGGACGATTATTGGTTCCGGCATTTTTATTTCGCCGACGGGAGTGTACAAATACACCGGGTAAGCTGAGTGCTCAAATTTCCCGCCTATCTTGCATCATCCAATTGTGTTTATAGGTTTTGCACGTGCCAGCTCCATGGCAACCACTCCATAAGTTTGAAAGTTTAAAATTGACACGATCCTGCCTCGCTACTCAATGAAAATGTTTAAGGTGTTTTTAGGTACATAGTAGGGAAATGATTTAAGCGATTGACTTTTAATGATTTAGTTGAGGCATTTAGCCTAGATTGATAAAAGATAATTTACTAATGCTCATCATTAGGTACTTAAACATTAATAACATGATCCGTGCATTAGGGAAACAAACAAAATATTCCTGTAATAGGTAGAGGTGAACTTATACGTAGCACACGAGTTAAACGATATTTGAGTAGGAAATAGTGAATTCTAAGTGTTATTTAGGTACCGGCAAATCTTATATTTCTGGATTCATTACAATATTAATGAAGTAAATAATAAAACTTAGTAACCTCTATCAAACTAATTTGTGTGTAGTTATTGTAATTAAATTAGTCAATATCGATTAATTACAAATTCCAGAAAAGGTAGATTTAAATCAGCTAGGTCGGTAAGTACATTATTTATTATTCATATAAATAAAGTTAAATACTTATATATCAACAAGTTCGAAATGTTTTTATGTATATGGATGAACTATAACAGAAACTGTAAAAGGTAGAGTCGAAATTACTAACTCTATTTTATACAATACAATACAATACAATGACTCTTTATTGTACACCAGGAATAGTAAGCAATACAGAAAACAGGTACACAGAGAGTAAGTTACAAGGTAAGCAATAGGCGGCCTTATCGCTTAAGAGCGATCTCTTCCAGGCAACCCTTTACCAGAAAGAAGGAAGGACTAGTTTATAGTATATCTACGTACTCAAAAAAAAATAGATACGAACCAAATTTCTGTGTGTTCTGTATATTAATTATGCGTAAACAAGTGTGTTTTTTATTTATATTTTTGGTAGGTATTTATTTAAATAAAAATAATAAAAAAAACGCACACACGTTAATTTTATTCAAATTAAATAAGTGGGTGTGACTTTACGATGTAGCTAGAGGCATTGTTCCCTTATTTGTCCAAGAGTTTATTAGACAAGTTTGCAATAAATGGCAATACATTGGATCGCAGTCACAAGCACGACCTATCGAATGCCTTCTGTACCTCTACCATGAGTTTACACTAGTTTACGTGACCGTACTCGCCAGCGACGGCGTAAATTATTTGTATGGAGAATTGTACAGCGCCTCTAGCGGTCACTTACGGAAGTACAATTCTCCATACAAATCATTTACGCCGTCGCTAGCGAGTACGGTCACTGTGAACTAGTGTAAACTCATGGTAGAGGTACTGTTACGTGTCCAATTCGAGTGCGAGTTGATACCGTCATTTCATTAGGACACTCGAGCTTAAAATGTGTTTTGGATTCTGACTAAAAGGTTGCGTGTTATTTAAATGAATACCCAAGCGATGTCTTCATGGGTCATACACAGCGTAAGAAACAAAAGTTGTCTCTCCTGTGGGCATAAAATTAACGACTCTGGGTCAGCATACTAAACCCCTCGTATGCTTAAAACACGGACCCGTACCCAATTTAAGCCATTATTTTTGTATTTTTTTTTAAATCTGTATAATTGGATTTATATGAAACAGTTGAGACTAGAATGCACGATTTTTTTCACTTCCCGCATAGGAGGGGTTAAGATTTATATAAATGGGCTGAAATTTGTCCAGGCGTCCCACACGCCGACGAGGTATACTTCACTAAAACATATTGGCTATAGGCCCTTAACTTTTGCCATGTCCACAGGAGAGACGCGAACGAAAAATATGTATGACCCTCATCACAATTTAACACTCAATATTCGTAAAGAATACGGGGAAATTTTGTTTGAAATTGTAGTGATCGTTATCAACGTGCAGTTTTTGTAGCAAAGTAAGGTTTGCAAAAAAATACCTACACAAGTATTTTTAAAATTATATATTATTCGTACTTATTATTAAAATTAAGCGAAATAAAAATCAAAATTAGTTCAACGTATATGACTGTCAGTTTTTTACGTCGATCAGAAAAAATCTAATTTTTAATAAAAGTGACTTTCCACGTTGACGGAAGCTACTTATACAAGAAGGCAATTAAGTGTTTAAAATGTAGCACAACGGAAGAATTATATCCCGAAGTAAATGTTTTATAGTAAAAATTAATATTGAATTTTCACATGTATTGTTTTTTTTTGCCAACCATATACTTTGCTACGAAAACTGCACGTTGATAACGATCACTAGAAATTAGTTAGAGCATTAATTCACAGTTAGAACACACTTTATGTCATGAATGTAAATTTCGGGCATCATTGATACTACCTTAACTAACTAATTACTATTATTACTAATTCCAGGCGGACGGAGTCGCGGGCAAAAGCTAGTTGCTATTATATTAGGGACTAAGTTTTCGATGATCCGTCTGCCACTTGCTATGAAAGCTCTTAAAGAGTTATATAATGATTATTTTGACAAAGGTTTATAAACCATCACAGGTGTCATAGTAAAATGACTCTAACTTAGTTCAGTACAATGAATATTACTTCGTAAGCGTAACTTAAGTAGCTATGACGATGGAATGATTTTGGATTACTTTTACTTTCCTCATTACAGTCAAGAGAATCTTGAACTTACGATAAATATGAACCTAAAGGTCAATCCATATGTTGCGTACTAGATCAATTGACTCATTCACTCATTGACTTTTTGACGTGCCTGAATCTGAAAACTGTTGGTTCTGATTGTCAGAAACACAGCAGAACTCTTTTGGCAGTAGCCGTGTTAATGTTTTTGAACTTTTCAACCATTTAAAAGCAACTGCTGCTGATTGTAGGAGTATAATAGCACGTGTACGACTAGGTACGTTAGCGCATTTGTAAACTTTTTATTCGTGTTATTCACGCATCGTATCTAATCGTGTGTAACGAGATAACAGGAACAGGTACAATGCAGGTCAATGCCTAAGATCATTAAGTCCTGATCACTTCATGTTATGTTATTGCTTCCGTTTATCGGGTCCACTATTTTTATACCTGTAATTTTCATAAAAGGTACGTCTTGATACACAAAGGTGAAACACACTCGTATATTTCAATTAACACTAAATAATTAGCTATTGGAGAGGAAGGTGGCTTTTTTGCACTTGGATTGAGTGGCGCACAATTCGGTGGGAAATAAATTAAACATACATTGTATTACCATAAAAGATTCCTACCGGAAATATGTCCACCAGTTAATGCACTAACTTCGCAATAGTTTTAACTTTTACTACTATACTTCGTTTAATTTAAGGTTTGAATTAACGGTCAAATTTCTCGGTAATATTTCTCGGTATTTCGAACACAAAAGAACAAAAAATACATACATATATGTACATTTATTTATTTATTATATTTTCATATAGAAGTTAACACAATTGTAAATAGTTTCGTTGTTTCATTTAAAAACGTGTGCAAATTTTACCGTTAAGTTTCAAATGTTAAAATAAATGAAGTATAAGTTCCAACCATTCTGCAGAATTGTTCAGTTTAAAATAAAAAACATACTTAAATGTAATAGACCTTGTTAGACGGTATTATCTAAACGTTGATATACTTACCTACCTATGGGTATCTAAGTTTGTCAGGGCGCTAAATTTAGCGTCATTCTTTGAAACAAGAATCGAATCGTAAATTAATGTTAATGAGAGAACACGTTTATCGAGTCCAGATTGGTTCGGTGAACGCACTGCTTTAGTAATCTAGCAACAGGGCCAAGGCTGTGTGACCTGCTCGCTGACACCTGTTGCCAAGCGAAGCCTGTAGGCCCAGCACACTAGTTTTCGAGTAAAATGTTTAAGGCAACGGCGCCTATTAACGGGGGGTATCAAATTTGGCGACCATCACCGCGGTATTTTAAAATACGAATTTTATAATCAAACCGATAGATTTACTAAAAAACGTATTTTCTACGAACGGAGCTCATTTAATTGACTAACAGACCTATTAGCGCTAGTGTGTGTGAATGAAACAAAGTGCTCGCAATTCGTCAATTTCTGCGACGGCACCGCAGAAAGAGGTCGTGTCATACAAACGGGTATGTATTACAATACCGAAGTACGAAAGACCGAACGTATTAAAACATCGAATGGGTCAAAAGACCGACACGATTTTTTCTGAAACCGTTAACTTTTTAAGATTGTTATAAAACAAACCTAACCTAACCTAATGGGTTCTGTATAATGCCGTTTTAATAAATTCTGAAAAGTTTACGGTTTCAGAAAAAAATCGTGTCGGTCTTTTGACCCATTCGATGTTTTAATACATTCGGTCTTTCGTACTTCGGTATTGTAATACATACCCCATACAAACACGCGACGCCACATGTAAGTTAACTCGAATCTTATTTAGTATTTTACGTAATAGTTACGGCAATTGAACCAATTTATGGTTTTTAAACGATTGTTTACAAGTTAAGTATGAAGTATCTTTTTCTATTTATTTTTTTATTTTCTTCAACTTCATTTTTTATTACTTTTACGGTCATCCCGTGAAACCATATATTTCAAACTAAATACAAACTGAAATATAGATGCACAGAAAAAACCCCAGAAAAAAGACCAATGCTGGGAATCGAACCCAGGTCCTCAGCGTTCCGTGCTGCGTGCTTACCCCTACACCATCACTGGTCTAGAAGTTAGCGACGAATCTTTCCCATACATCGTACACTTCAGTCTGTTATAATCACATTAGGCAGTGATAAAGCGCATCTATGTTAATGCCCTCTACCGAGAGACTTCAACACTCCTTCGGAGCTACCCGCTCACCTGGACCAAGAGATGGCGCTACTAGGCCAACTTTTACAGCATTGGTCTTTTTTCTGGGGTTTTTCTGTGCATCTATATTTCAGTTTGTATTTAGTTTGAAATATATGGTTTCACGGGATGACCGTAAAAGTAATAAAAAATGAAGTTGAAGAAAATAAAAAAATAAATAGAAAAAGATACTTCATACTTAACTTGTAAAAGTTGGCCTAGTAGCGCCATCTCTTGGTCCAGGTGAGCGGGTAGCTCCGAAGGAGTGTTGAAGTCTCTCGGTAGAGGGCATTAACATAGATGCGCTTTATCACTGCCTAATGTGATTATAACAGACTGAAGTGTACGATGTATGGGAAAGATTCGTCGCTAACTTCTAGACCAGTGATGGTGTAGGGGTAAGCACGCAGCACGGAACGCTGAGGACCTGGGTTCGATTCCCAGCATTGGTCTTTTTTCTGGAGTTTTTTCTGTGCATCTATATTTCAGTTTGTATTTAGTTTGAAATATATGGTTTCACGGGATGACCGTAAAAGTAATAAAAAATGAAGTTGAAGAAAATAAAAAAATAAATAGAAAAAGATACTTCATACTTAACTTGTAAAAGTTGGCCTAGTAGCGCCATCTCTTGGTCCAGGTGAGCGGGTAGCTCCGAAGGAGTGTTGAAGTCTCTCGGTAGAGGGCATTAACATAGATGCGCTTTATCACTGCCTAATGTGATTATAACAGACTGAAGTGTACGATGTATGGGAAAGATTCGTCGCTAACTTCTAGACCAGTGATGGTGTAGGGGTAAGCACGCAGCACGGAACGCTGAGGACCTGGGTTCGATTCCCAGCATTGGTCTTTTTTCTGGGGTTTTTTCTGTGCATCTATATTTCAGTTTGTATTTAGTTTGAAATATATGGTTTCACGGGATGACCGTAAAAGTAATAAAAAATGAAGTTGAAGAAAATAAAAAAATAAATAGAAAAAGATACTTCATACTTAACTTGTAAAAGTTGGCCTAGTAGCGCCATCTCTTGGTCCAGGTGAGCGGGTAGCTCCGAAGGAGTGTTGAAGTCTCTCGGTAGAGGGCATTAACATAGATGCGCTTTATCACTGCCTAATGTGATTATAACAGACTGAAGTGTACGATGTATGGGAAAGATTCGTCGCTAACTTCTAGACCAGTGATGGTGTAGGGGTAAGCACGCAGCACGGAACGCTGAGGACTTGGTACGATTCCCAGCATTGGTCTTTTTTCTGGGGTTTTTTCTGTGCATCTATATTTCAGTTTGTATTTAGTTTGAAATATATCGATTGTTTACTGTTTTCTGCACGACTTTTGAATACTCTTTTTATTTATATTTTTTGTCGTGGAAATAAGTTTAAAATTTAAAACAAAATACAGCGGTGATAGGCGTAATTTTTTATGTGGATTCTAATATCGTGGTATATCTTGATAAAAAAATAAAGCAAAAAGAACCAAAATCACCAATTTACCTATCACCGTGGTAATAGGTAAATTGGTGATTTTGGTTCTTTATGCTTTATTTTTGGTACCTACATGTGATCTGTTATATACTTTCTTACAGTTATTTCAATCTTGATCTATTCACACTATTTAAGAACTATTTCCGTGGTATGGAAAGTATTCAACAAACCCTTAATTTTTAGCAAATACTTTAGTATTGAATTTGTAAATTTCTATAGAAACCGTTATTTTGTCAAGTTGTTTAAATATTGAGATAAAATCATATTTATACTTATCAGTTATTAGTTTGATACCAAGGTTATATTATAACTAATATTTTTGATTTTTGATGAAAATACAACAGTATCCTAATGTTTTTATGGGTCGGAATCAGGTTTTATAGCACTCCAAATTAAGCCTATTACCGATGGTTCTACCACGTCATAACCCTCGGTAATAGAATGTATGGGAATCTGTTACCGACCCATTTAATGTTTATTTGGGTCGGTGATAGTTTTTTAAGGAAGTATCTATTACCGAGTGACATTTTAGTCTTGTATTAAAATAGATCACAATCAGGGTACCGTAAGTGCAGACTTTTTTGAGAAAGTTGAGACTTTTACTCATCAGTCGGAAATACTCATAAGTAATTTAATTATTTGCAATATTGTGACACACTACAAAAGAAAATATATAATCATGTAAAGACATATTATTATTTTGACGTTTTATTTCTATTTTTCCTTAAAAAAATACGTATTAAAACAGTATACAGAACCAAAATTCATTATTTTTTATCTCCCTCGGTGTTAAGTTCCAAATTATGAGTCGTGTTCCTATTACCAATGGTAGAAAATGGTTGCTTTTTATACACTCGGTAATGGAAGCTCAATTCGCGGTAATAGAATCATAACCTGTCTATTGCCACGGTAATAGAAGACTTGGATATTTTGGTTTCAATAATTATTGTGTCCGGAAAGTTACGACGACGAAAGTTCATTAATCGATCTTAAATAAAAAAATATTCTCGATCGTTTAGAAGCTTTGATACTCTTATTTTTGGACTAATTTCAAAACTTCCTTAAGTACCACGGTAATAGGCGCCGTTACCTTACGTTACGTTACCTAGGTAAAGGAAGAATGTTTTATGTCTAAGAAAGTCGACAGTGTCCTAATGCTAATTTTACTTAGCGTATACGCGTAGGTAAGCCAAGCATGACAATGAGAGAGCACTTCATGACGAGAGTTGCCGAGGTACTATTACGAGTACCTACGTACTCGTACGAACGACTATATTCAATTGCTACAAAAAATACCAAAACAAAAGTGTCAAGCAAATGCTTAACACGTATAAGTAGGTAAAAGCAAACATTTCCCAGGGCCAATGTCACAGTCAAGGTCATTATATACGATACGTTACCAGGACGCCAAAATATATACAAACACCAGACGAGTAATAAACGAGTTTCAACATGACCAGTTCACGAAAAAGAGAGGGTTATGTAGGAATCTTTCAATTAATTTAGGTTATTTAAATAAGTACCTACCCTCGCAATGCTCGGATGCCAAGATATCTCGTGTGATATAGGAGGTGCTTTCCGTGCTTTGGCTCCCGCGTTGAACAATCTACTATTCATCTTTGTGTCTCTAGCCGTAAGGTCGGTGTAGAGCACAGAACTAATAGGAAATAATTGATATTGTTCTTCCATTTGGAATCGATGACGCCATTTCTTCACCTTTCCTTATATACTTCACATGTTCCTTATATTATTAGTTCTGTGGAGTAGACTTAGGTATATGTATTTAACGCGATGGTATTTGTGTCCACTATAGTCATTGCCTGTCATATTTTTGGTAGAGAGGAAAGCGCATGTTACCATCTCCTGTCATAAGTGGGTTGTGTATAAGGACAAATTAATTCACCAAAGGTCACGCCATCCTCCTAAAATAACGATCAACAAAATTCTGCAACCGTGTGGATATTTCTTAAAGCTTTTACTTATTATGCAAGGAATGTCCGTCAATTTGGCGAGACCGCTGTGGTAGCGTAAGTAGATACTGTCCTCAATTCGGCCCGCATGATCGATTTTGATGATTCTTGTTTATAGATGATTTCCTGCACTTGTTACTTTCTATTCCATAAGTAAAGATTTATGTGATGTAGTTAAACTTTCCAATGATGAATGGAAACACGGAGTACTTAATGTAAATTTACTGTCAGACAGAGCACGCACACCGTTAAGGATTTTCTTAACGGCATTCTAAGTATCCCACCTATCTGTTACTGTTACTTACAGACGTGGGTGTCTTAATTAATTTCCTGTACACGAAGTTCATGCTATGACCAACCAGGTTCAAACCAAGATAATATGTAGGTACCGTTCTCAGGAGCGGACCGTGAGTATATGGGGTTAAGTTAAGACTATCTAGGGGCTAACCCGATTAATTAACTATAATAGCCGTTTTATCAAAAACTAAGGTCTCTACTGGGGGCTGGAATCCCAATATATCTACGGGGCCCTGGGCTACAGCCCAAAAAGCCCTTATATAGAACCGTCGCTAACCTTTCTCATACTAAACTTTACACAGGATTATTTATGACCTATCATTATTTCAATACACATGGGATATTCTTGTTTGCGGTGGATATACTCGTAAAGAGTGTTGCCCCTGAAACCTATGTAATGTAACCACAGCGTAGACGTAGCGGGGGGCGTTCATCAACTACGGCATTAGGATCATATTACTCCTTTAATCGGTCGATGTTCTACCTATATAAAACAAGAACTAGGTACTTACCTCCCTATATCATGAAGTAATAATTAACTTAACTTTAAGAAAAGAAAACAGTTATGCAAGTGTGTAACTACAACTTATATCGATGTAAGGAGTCCCAGTTGTGTTTTAGTTTGCGTAGGAAATGTAAGATTTTACGTAGGTACACAAATAGCTGGAATTAGAAGGAAAACTGTGACTCATAGTTAAAAAAAATCTACATGTAAATAGGAAGTCACCAAAACACGGCTTGCTCTAATGACTGTTATATTATTATACTGCTCTCATATATGAAGACATACTTAATCAAAAACTGTTTGTTGTAGAGCTAAGTAAATTAGAATCAATGAAATTTTGACATCTATGATTATTTATTATCATTTCATTCATAACGCAGCATTTCAGATACTAAAACAAATATGGCAATTATAACTAAGTACCATTTTATTTTTGTATCAAAATGTAAGAAAGTCAGCTAAACCTACCTACACTGCGAACGAAAATTACGCTGATAAAGTAGACATATGACATATTACCTAAATATAATTAAGTATGGGTTATCATTATCAACTCATAGAAACAAGGAGTAGTGACCCGCATGAGCTTTGCGAGCAATAAAGTGTAACATAACATATAAATAATACCTTCAATGCATTGAGATTGAGGTTAAGCGATAAGCAGATATAAAGGTATCTATTTATCTACTTAATATAGTAGATTATTGTCTAGACGTACAGCGTGTTGTCTTCAGAGAAATATTATCTTGATTGATGAGATAAACTGTCATCTTCCAGTAAAGCTTACAATTTATGCGACTATAATATCACTAGCGCACTTGCTCGCAATTCTTGTGGGACTAAGAATCTGGTCAAACTGGTAACATTTTAGCATTAAAGTTACATCGCACATAATATTATTTGAACATTGTGTTAAAACATCCTCATTTCGTGTTTTATTCGATTTGTTTACTACATAGTGGTTTTTTCTGAACAAATAAAGCATAAGGTGTAAAGTAGTATTACCGGTTTTCGCTTAAAGTTGAGTCTACGAGTATTTCCGTACTACTTGTAGCGGAATACGAAAAATAAAAAATGTATTTTCTCGTTGTTACAGTTCTGTAGCTGCTTCTCTATTAATATGGCTCGTGTGCGGTCTCTTGTCGACTCTGGGAGCCCTGTGTTACGCGGAGCTTGGCACTTCCATCACGCGCTCAGGAGGAGACTACGCGTACATCTATGCTGCGTTTGGCCCTCTCCCAGCCTTCCTCCGCCTCTGGATAGCCCTGCTCATAATCAGGCCGACCACGCAAGCCATCGTGGCGCTGACCTTTGGCCATTATGTTGTCAAGCCTTTCTTTCCTGAATGTAACCCGCCGCAGGATGCCGTCAAATTCCTGGCAGCTGTCTGCTTATGTAAGTGTTGATTGACAAAGGCAATAAAAATGCTTGGTATAAAAATAATAAGAAATAACATCATTTATTATGATCAGGTATTTTTTTTTCTGTTCTTTTTAATAATTTGCGGATGACTGTGATTGTTAGGAACGCATATGTATTAAAGAGATAACCGACATACGTTTTTTTACATATGTGTCCCGGAGACATCCGATTAGGTACTCAAATAATTAAAAAAATATTTTAATATTAACTTAACGACGTATATGCACGATACAACTCTTTAAAATCATTTCCCTGCGGAAGCTTGTCCATAAAACTGGCAGCAATTCCGTGCTGAATTGCGAATATTGCGAAGTCCGTGCGAGTAATACTCGTACACCAGCTATGATGAATTTTTAACTAATTTGAATTTAATTTTGCCAAAAAGTTGGTGAGCGTCTAGTTCCACGGACCTACAGAACTAATATTTCGGTTTCTATAGCAAAAGGGTCGCATGCGGAGTCTCTTGAGAGCCCTGCCAATTTGCGCAGTACTGCTGGCACAGGCTAGGAAATAGGACGGCACTAGGGTATCTACACATGCGATATCACAGATAAGAGGCCGATTGAAATGGGAGTCAATCCGTCGAGTCGCTTTCCATCATCACGAGCAAGGCCGGGAGATGCTAGGGTAGCCTCATTTACGCTGGAACAAGATGATGGATGATAGAGGCAAGCGTGGCAAGACGGGCGGCTTGCAATCTTGCTGCAGGAGAGTCCGTGTTGACCCAGATGATAGATAGGGACAGATATAGATTACTAAAATCTCCTTCTCCAAATGGAGGATGACAGCAAACTTGAAAAAATTACTGTGTGGTTGAGATAGCTTAGAGAGGAAGGCATAAGGTCAGAAATCAGACCCTTTTTCAGACGAGGCTAGCAAGTGAGCTTTCTTTGAGGGCAATGAGCAGATGTTCAAAAGACAGGTGTGAACCTGGAGAGAAACTTCGTCATCCATCCAACACAACTTAACTGTATGGAGGGGGGGGGGGGGGGGAGAGGAACTCTATAATTGTATCTTTACCTTTTCTAAGTTAAGTATGAAGGATCTTTTTCTATTTATTTTTTTATTTTCTTCAACTTATAAATAACTTAACTTATATACTTAACTTGTAAAAGTTGGCCTAGTAGCGCCATCTCTTGGTCCAGGTGAGCGGGTAGCTCCGAAGGAGTGTTGAAGTCTCTCGGTAGAGGGCATAACATAGATGCGCTTTATCACTGCCTAAATGTGATTATAACAGACTGAAGTGTACGATGTATGGGAAAGATTCGTCGCTAACTTCTAGACCAGTGATGGTGTAGGGGTAAGCACGCAGCAAGGAACGCTGAGGACCTGGGTTCGATTCCCAGCATTGGTCTTTTTTCTGGGGTTTTTTCTGTGCATCTATATTTCAGTTTGTATTTAGTTTGAAATATATTTACCTTTTCTGTTCTCTACCTATGCCACCTCATTATAATACTTAATCGCAAAGTGATGGGTGAAAATTTTTGATGATCATAGGTTACATAGGAACTGTGTAGTGTATGGGTGAAAGAAAAGCAGGAAGAGTAATAATAGATTTTGACATACTTATAGGATTTTTTTTAAAAGCGGGTAGTTTTTCTTCTAAAGGTGCATCTCTCTTTAATGATATTGTCTAGAAATGTAACATTTTACTTACTTATATCAGTATTGTCTATTTGTAGGAATTGCAGTGAAGTTTAAATATGGTAGTTAATAAATAGAGATAAAACCGTTAAAAAAATTGGAAAGCTAATAGCGTTGTAGAAAGTAGAATGCGATGTAAACATTACCCAAGACCGGTTACTCAGAGAAACTATTATAAAAGAAATATTCCATTACTTATTTACAAGTGCAATTATTTTAGTAGATACTATGAGATGCTGGGTTAGATCCCTTTCACAATCGTGCTAGAAATGGCCAGAATAGAAGTAGGTAGTGTTCGTGCTGAAGTATCTGATGGCCCTACTAAATAAAAAAAAATAAAAAATATATATATATTAGGGGACAATCTTACACAAATCGACCTAGTCCCAAACTAAGCAAAGCTTGTACTATGGGTACTAGACGACGATAAACATACTTATATAGATAAATAAATACTTAAATACATAGAAAACATCCATAACTCAGGAACAAATATTCGTGCCCATCACACAAATAAATGCCCTTACCGGGATTTGAACCCAGGACCTCTTGCTTCGTAGGCAGGGTCACTACCAACTAGGCTAAAGCGGTCGTTAAAATCAGAAGTTTCTCAGATATACAATAGTCTTAAAAGCAGGTAATAAGTAGGTAATATCGGTTAGCAATCACTGATAATTTTAAATAACTCAGTAGTACAACTCGAGGAGTGCATCGCTCTCGTGACGTTTACATTGACTTTTGACTCTGGCAACTCGTATTCGTTAATGCATTTCTTTGATACAACGAAGGAGATTGCAAAACTATCTTAACGAACTTGTTTACTTGCGTTTAAATACAGTTTGCAAGTCAATTTCTGCAGAAGTGTCCATGTTGTGCAATAAGTACTTACGCCAATATTATTTTAAGGGTATCAGTAGTATAGGACTTCTCCCGCAAGTGTATTTCACGTACCTATGTAAGTGAGCGGAAGCAATTCATTCAAAGATGTGAAGAAACGACACGTTGAATGCTTTGCGTTCACTCTAGTCGTTCAGGTATCATTCTGAAAGTTTCACACGGTGCTTGTTATTGTTTATGCTTCGCAAACTGTTGTTTAATCAATGTTGTCTTAATTTTTTGCAACGAATACCTTTATTAACCATCCATAGCACAATAACATTTTAGATAATTTTTAATTACCTAAGGAAAACATTTCACTGAAATTTTTCCACGTCTTCTGTAAAATCTTAAGGATACAAGTAGGTAGGTAGTTTGATCTATTAGATTTTGATTTGATAAAATGATAAAAAAACATCATTAGTCTGATTGTATCTTTTAGAAAATGATAAAGAGACATCAGACAGACATAATAGGTACATAAGTAATAAGTTCGGAGTTGATTAATTTCTTATCATCATCAATGCAGTATTTAATTAGGTGCTTAATTATTATCTTAGAATCAATCATAGTTCTTAAATGGTTGACATAATGAACAATATAATGGAAAGAAGATTAAGTAATCACCTACCCATAATTATAGGAATTGAGATTGAGATTTCTAAAGCATTACGATCAGATAAAAAGTAATTTTATTTAAGCCTCAAAGTTACGAATTTACTTGCATATTTATTTGAAGAGCTGTTTAACTACTTATTAGGTAGGTACGTACGTACACCTACCACATTACTTTTGCACGAGATGTATACTTATTAGTTTTCTTTAACGGATCTATGGCATTTTGCTCCAAGATCAACCCACGGCTGAATCAATATAATTTGCCGTTCGATTACATTGCCTTCTTCCTCTCACGTCGCTCTGATGGAGGCGGCGGAAGCATCACTTAACCTAATTACTTGCGACGAAGTAAGTCGCTCAGAAAATCAACTGCAGATACTGGCGAAAATTAACTTAACTCGCTCGAGGATATGGCGTAAACTGAACTAAATAACATTAGCAGTTTGATTTTAACTAAGTAGGCTATTATTCGACTCAGAATAACGCCTTTGCCACACTGGGGAGCGGCTTGCATTATTTTGTCTTTTGCTCGCGAAATATATAGCTATTAATGTATTTCTATTAATCTGGGACACGAATAATTGTCATAATGAATGCTTTCGGCATTTGCCAGAAGTACCAGACAATTTCTGACAAATAATAGAATAGAATAGAATAGAATAATTTTATTTCAGGCTGCATAGGCCCATATAAAAATACCTTAAAGACTAACATACATATTTATATTATACTTAATTAACAACTTAATTACTAGCGCGTGAAGTCTGTGACGTGGGCACTTTTGCGGTGTCAGTTAACCGGCCACGAAACCAAGCGACACTTTTCGGCCAAAACTCTTCTCTTGTGAAGGCCAACAGTTGATCAGTCGGAACCCTCACCACAAATGAATTAAAATTCACGTCATGAATAATGATATAATGGTTATTCAAGTTAGTCAAAACTACTACGCGGTGTTACCTAGTCCGTGGTGGTCTTGTGGTGGTCTTCTTTTTACTTAGAAATAAAAAGATTCTGGAGGTGTCAGTCTATGCAAAATTCCGCTATAAAAATTATCAAAATTATTAGGAAGCAGGAAAAATTATATCGATCGACATACTTTTGCAGGTATCCTGACAGCAGTCAATTGCATCAGTGTCAGATGGACAATGCGCATTCAAGATGTATTCACGTCTTCCAAACTACTCGCTCTTGTCATCATCATCATCTCTGGCATCTACTACATCTGCATAGGTAAGTACTTGAACAATGTTTTCCAGTGTAATTTCTGTATTTTCATTAGTAACTGAGAATAGCTGACTTTGAGAACAATAATGAACATTCTTAAACATGGAACCTATCTTTATCGTGGTGAAATTCCTATTTCCTGTGTATTTCATCAAATTTGTAGCCGTTTTCGAGAGACCCATGTATGACGACGAGCTTGCACGTTACAGTTTAGGATATTATACAATACAATTACTTTTTGTTGTACACCACATGGAAAACAATACAGAAAAAAAATATGGGAGTAAATATACAACCTTGTCGCTTCGAAGCGATCTCTTCCTGGCAATCTTTTACAACGGAAATAAAAGTATAAATGGATATCATCAGCAGGTGGTGCAATTTACACAAACAAACACACAACACATACATACAATACACATCATAAAACATACATAGATAAATAAATACACTGAAATAGGTATACTTACTTGTAAATAAACGGAGTATAATTCTCATGCACAAGATGATAAGTTAGATATAAAAATAGTGAAAAATTTAGCAGGCTTTAGGTCTATTATTAGGGAGTTCCGAGTTTCACAACCAAATAGTAAAAAAGTACACATGGAATTTAAAGTATACTTTTTCTTGTAGCTCTTCGAACCAACTGACATGTTTCATGTATATCTTAATTTTCCCGCACCTACCTTCATAGTTTCCCCATAGGTTCCTAAACTAATTCAGTGGTTTAGAAATGAGAATATTTGGATTTTCTACTCTTTTAGGTGCGTGTGTGATTTTTCTTTCAATCGAGTTGGACGTCATAATCGTCAGCTAGGTATATGCTATATATACCTGGGCCAATTCCACCTCCGCATGGAGACTAACCACCGCTATCTGCACATCCGTTGTACACCGGATTGAACCGGAGAAGTAGCGGTGTATTTTTAACATTAATACATCTCTGACAGACGAACACACATAGGTAAATTCAGCAGAGGTTGCATTTTACATTTTTCTCTTTTCTCATTTTTCTATTTTCATTGATGACCATATACATATCATCATCATATACAGGTCATCGCAAAACAATCGCAACACAGTAATTGAACAAGATTAATAAAGCCGTATTACCTATATGTACAGTATTATTTAATTACATTTTTCATTATATTTTGAGTTTTTTTTTGAGGTACCTATCATGGTTGTAAATATTGTTTTATTTAAACTGTTTAATACGAATGCCGTGTACTGTAGGTACACAATATTTCACAGACATTTTCACCATAAGAGAGTACGGGATGGTTCTTAATCCACTTATTTACCATTTTTAATTTCACCATAAATATGGTAGTTTATTTAAATAAAATATTTAGAAATAACCATAAGTAAATAAGTTTAGTTATTTTAGTTGTCATAAAACGTTTTCAGGAATGCTACTTTGGCAAAATTATGGCAGAAATGCAACTAAAAAAGGTCAAATGTTAATAGCGATAATATCCGCTTTAGATAATCATAATCTTGGGTTCACTATTACGACTCTATTGAATCTTGTCCTATTTAAGGCAAATACCCCAGTGGCCGACGCTGCCCCAATAGCCGACACTTTCGAATTTAATTCGTAGCAATAAAGGCGACAAGCAGGGTGTCGATGTATTTACCTTACCTAAGTACGTATTTGTTTTTGCGAGGACCTGTCCGAGCTATGTTGATGACAAATTCATTACCTATTTCATACCCTATAAAAAAATTTAGATTTTATGACCTAAAGAAAATCATTAAGTAATCAATAATATTCCAGTGCCTTGAACCCAACGTTCGTATTATTATTAATTATAATCCCAGAGAATCATTGTCGTAATTTTCCGATGACCAATGACAAGTAACTGCTATATCAGCTTTACGTACTGCTTCGAAGGCTTTTAATGTTTAATTTGTTGCTGTGAAGCATGAATTACAATCATTCCATATATTATGTGTTATGTTTGTATAAGTACTTACTTACCTAATTTATACAAGTCTTTATAGTATCAGCATAATATCACATGTAATAAAATATGTAGCAATTCATTAAAACTGTTCTAAGAATGTGGTCTTGGAATATGTTTAATTGAATAACCTGTATATTATCTCACTTAATCTTAATGGTTGGGTCGAACTCTCGTAGTTCTTACTACGTCTGCTGGCAGGTACACTAAGCAGCGAAAGTGGATGAGCGGTTGTAGTGTTCAAAATAATCTAAATACTTTGTTATTACCTTGGCCGTAGAGTCGAGTGTAGATCATTTCGAACACCACAACTGATCACCCACTTCTGAGCTGACTGTATATTACAGTTACTGTACTTACTTATAAATACTTCCTAACGTCGGCTGTACTCACGGTCAACACCGCTTGCCGGTCGCGGTGCTATAAATCTTGTCAGCAAGATTTTTGTTATCAGTAGCAACAGGTCGCTGCCGATACTGTTGTTTTGCTATGGTTAACTCTACTAGCTTGCGAGTTCATCCGCGCAGAAATAATGGAAATTGACTGCCATAGCTGTAAAATTTGACATCTTTATCTTGAGAGGATTAAATTTTACGTTCAACATTATTTTCCTTATTTCCACGAACTGAAACAATTACTTTGCTCACCCGCGACCTTACGATAGTTACGTTTATGCAAGAAATGTGTGTTCATGCAGTTCCCCCACCTCCACACTGTACGAACACACACAAATCACACAAACCCAACCATCACCACCACCAAACTACACTGACGCGTTTCGAACTCAACCAGAGCTCATCCTCAGAGCACCACAACCGTATGCTAAACCACCAAATGTTAAACTGACAAACCAAAACAAATGTTTTAACTTGTCACTGTAACTTCTCAAGTACCCACTTTATTATTATTTTCCCAAACTACCCCACAAAAAAGTCTACCCCACAAAGGTCGCGGGTGAGCAAAGTAATTGTTTCAGTTCATTAATATGGACCTCCGCAAAGTAACGCCTGATTCAATAAATCCTTCTTTCCATGTTTAGATTGCGATTTAAAGAATAATGAACTACAAGCAGTAACCTAAAAATTGACGTCGGTAGCTTCAACGGTTTCGACTGTCCATACAAGCATTACATCCATTGTTTCGCCGTTTACGAATTGAAGTACCAAAAATTCGCCTTTAGTAGGTACTCGCCTACATTTTAAAAGGAAGCCCTGTACTAAAATTTAACTTCCTAGGCTCAGTAAGTAGTTTGAGCACTGTGTCAATATATCAGTCAGTCTACGTCAGCTTCTTTTTTATATAGCTTGAATAAAACGACTTAAGAATAAAATATAACAAGTCGTTTTATACAGGCACCACTCCTTTTCGATGGCCATCTCTATCTATAGGTATTTTTATTTTTTTTATTTTAAATAAAATTTAAAACATTTATTCTGATAACTACAATGATTCACCTAATGCTATGGGAATAAGTACACGCCTACCTGTAGGTACACATACACATACTCCATTAAAGACGCTTTTCTCTATTGCGTATGTCAGGTCCCAACCGACTCGCAACTGGCCCAAAAGTACCTATACTTACTTTTAATTAATTAAATAACCTAATTTGATCCCAGATATTTATGATAATAATTCTAATTAAATATAACTCTATGTATTAGGTCACACGGAGAACTTTGAAGACGCCTGGGATGGTGATTACGGAGTTGGAAAGGTGGCCCTGGCTTTCTATTCTGGCCTCTTTGCTTTCGGGGGCTGGAACTACTTGAACTTCGTCACTGAGGAGCTGCAGGATCCTTACAAGTAAGTCTATGTTAAATATTAAGATCCACGTTAATTAAAATTCAATGCTCTTAGAGAATTTAGATACATCGATAATTCTCCACGCCACGACCCTCTGTTTGAGAGGCCATCTCTCGTCTGGATGAATTTTCCAGTGACTCGATGGACTGAATGGCCAATGGAAAAGCCACATAAGTGTGCTGCATTTATTTGTACTTATACTTATTTTGCAAGTGTGATAATGTTTAAGCATATCGAATAGTCAGTTTTAGATTCGACGGTCTCTACCAAGCTCTTCCTTTGGCATGTCATTATTAGTGGAGTCCTTTTCTCTCTCGTGCAATAATTTATCTCTTCTCGTTGGTCGTACTGAACACGCGTACCGGTTAGGTTAGAACCTAAGTAAATCCGTAATCGGGCACGATGATTTGTGATATCGGCAAAATGTCTAGAAAAGGTAATTTATTTAGGAAACATAATATTTTGTATACTCTATTTTTTAAAATAATCAGTCCTAACTGTTAATTTTTCATACAAAGCTTCATACAAAGCTCCATACAAAGTGACCCTTTATTATTACTAGTAAATATGCTTACCTGTCAATAGCTCACTATGCAATCGCCAGCGATATAGGTATATCTGAGTTATATAATGTATGTAGTGGATAGATTCCAAAGAACAAAATAACGAACTCTATAGGCTTCGTTATGAAAAAGCACGATTGTCGAGGTAAACTTAGAGAAAAGATGAGTTCTTCGTCTTTTGATGCACGCTATTATATTATAGCGTTGTGTACCTATGCCTTTTTATATTATAATAAATAAATAAATAAATAATAACATACTTATAAGAACATACTTACTTAGTCTTAAATACCTATATCGCTACAACAGTCCGAACCAAAGGGACTTTACTGTTCACCACAATCGATGTAGTTTTGATGAATCACTTCAAATTATTCGAATAAACCAGAATATAAACGTTCTTGTCTAATCCAAGGGCGCCAAGTACAGAAAAGTTTTCCTGCTAAAATGAATACATACAAAAGAATTAAATTTTGAACATAAGTAGGACTGCCACATTTGTTGGGGTAATGAATTGCAGTGAAGTCACGAGAGTAACAAAACAACTAGACGGAATGGTAATTCAGTAATTGTGTTGGGAATTGACTTTTAAATTCCTTGAAGCGACTCCCCTGAGAGCTTTGCAAACACTTTTCGAGCGAGCGCGTTCTTTTGTTTGGTTCTGCTTTTCAAATAAAAGTGTTAGTGAGTGAGTTTCAATGTCCATTAGATGAAATGGAGACTATTCACTGTATTCACTTATCTGAAGGTACTTCGCAGTAAAGTTGCAAAAAATGCCATCGGCATCGAGTCTTATTTATTTATGTTTATCCGTTGCCTTGTAACATATCTTAATATATAAAAGAAGAAACTGACTGACTGACTGACTGACTGACATATCAACGTACAGCCCAAGCCACTGGGCCTAGAGATTCCAAATTTGGCATGTAGGTTCCTTATAAGGTCTAAGGGAGCACTAAGAAAGGATTTTTCAAAATTCACTCCCTAAGGGGGTAAAAAGGGGGTTCAAAGTTTGTATGGGGAAACAAGATTAGTTCGACTATTTTATTCGAAACTTCACAGAAATACTCCTAATGATAAATGAGTAAACACGTGTTTCAGGTTTTTTGAGAATTCAACCCCTAAAAGGGGGGAAAGGGGTAACAAAGTCTGAAAATCAACATGGGTGTTGTTTCTATGGTTTATCGGGTTGCTGGTTATGAAAACAACAACGGTTTTAAAATCCGATGTGGCATACGTAAAATACCATCTCCCTGGATGGGGTGCGATGGGGTTGAAATGTCTAAATATCAATATGGGTGTCGTTTTTAATGTTTTGCCCAAACCACTGGACCTAGAAACTTGAAATTTTCCACATAGATACCATATACAATGTAGGTATCCACTAAGGAAGGATTTTTGGGAATTCCCACGGGAACGGGAAAAAACGGGATTTATATATTGGATTCCGAGTGACCCTATCTCAGTAACTATAATAACTAGACTCTTCAAATTTGATACACAAGTAGGTATTACATTAGTTAAAACATTAATTTCAGGATTTTTCAAAATTCTCACGGGATAAGGAAAAAACGGGATTTATATATTCAGGTCAACGGAATCCTATGAACTATAATTACTAGACTCTTCAAATTTGGCATAGAAGTAGGTAATTATAATAGTATAAAACAGTTTTAAGGATTTTCGTAAACTCCCACGGGATAAGGAAAAAACGGGATTTTTCGTTTTAATGGTCGTAGAATGCTGAAATTCGGCATGTAGGTTGTTTGGAGAGTGTAGAGGAGCATTGAGAGAGGACTTTCCGCAATTCCCACGGGAACGAGAAAAAACGGGATTTATATATTCAGTTCAACGGCAAATTTGGCATAGAAGTAGGTAATTATAGTAGTAAAAAACAGTTTTAAGGATTTTCAGAAATTCCTACGGGATAAGGAAAAAACGGGATTTTTCGTTTTACTGGTCGTAGAAAGCTGAAATTCGGCATGTAGGTTGCTTCGGGAGTGCAGAGGAGCATTGAGAGAGAACTTTCTGAAATTCCCACGGGAACGTAAAAAAACGGGATTTTTCGTTTTACTGGTCGTAGAAAGCTGAAATTAGGCAAGTGGGTTCCTTGGGGAGTGTAGGGGAGCATTAATAAAGCATTTCCCGAAATTCTTACGGGAACGAGAAAAAACGGGATTTTGCGTTTTACTGGCTGTAGAAAGCTAAAATTTCAAAATTCAAAAGTTTATACTGTAAATAGGCCACAAAGGGCTCTTTAACCGACTTCATAAAAGGAGGAGGTTATGCATTCCACTGTATGTATTTTTTTATGTAGGTATGTTCACCGATTTTGCGGTCAAAATTGTGGACCGATTTTAAAAATTATTTTTTTATACGAAAGAATATAATATTATACTCCTGAGATGGTCCCATTGTCACCAAATCAGGATCTAATGACGGGATCTCAGGGAAATCGAGGGCAACCTTCAAATTTTGTAGGCATGCATTACGTTTTTCATATATTTTCTCAAGCTATTTAAGTGTTTGCGTCTGGTAGACATCATCTCATGTTGATGAGCTGATGATGGAAGGTAAAACTCCTTAACGGTTAGGAGTTGAGGATATTTTTTCAAATATTATAGGTACGTATAGACCGATAGTTGTATTTTTGCAGGTTATCCAGGTGAGCTGATGATGGAAGGTTAAACTCCTTAACGGTTAGGAGTTATAGGAAGTTTCTTTAAATATCATATGCATGTATAGACCTTTAGTTGTATTCTTTCTGGTGATACAGATTTTTAGTGCTCGCTTCCGAATTAGTGAAAAACATTGTGTACAAAGAAATACTGTAAAGGATCGTATCTACCTGAAGTTTAGTCGTGCTTGCTTGCACGCTTGCTTGCACGCTTACTTGCACGCTTTCTTGCACGCTTGCTTGCTTGCGTGCATGCATGCTTGCTTGCATGCATGCTTGCGTGCTTGCTTGCATGCTTGCATGCTTTCTTGCTTGCCTGTATGCTTGCTTGCTTGATATCTTGGTACACGCGAGCGAAGCCGCGGGCAAAAGCTAGTCTAACACAAGCTTTGCTTACTTTGGGGCTAGGTCAATTAGTGTGAATTGTCCCGTGCGTGATATTTATATATTTCGACGGTCCCTACGAACATAGTCGTATGGAAAAATAAGACGAAACAGCTTTTTTTTACAGATTTAAACTAAGCATCAAACAAACTACATGACTACATTTTTATTGATTTATTTAGTGTTACATTTACTGAGATATCCAATTGAACATAGTCTTAAATGAAAAACGTTTCGACGTAGACTGTGGCATGAACGCATACGATCTTGTTCAAAACAAGACGTACCGGCCGCGTCGCAGTCGCGGTGCAACGTCATTTGCGCCGTTGTTCTGCGGAGATCGTACGAGTTAGAGTGAACATTATTTTTTGTCGATTGCTTGTAAATGAATTGGAAGTTTTTGCAATTATTAAATTAATATATTCTGATATATTTTAATGTATTGGTATAACATCTAGTGTTGCCAAAACATAATTAGTTTTACATACGACCTGATATGTACACAAAGCTTCGATGAATAATGTCTTATATGCAAATAAGACTTTTATTTAATTTCGGTACTCCATTGAACAAAGTCGTTTATGAATATGCGACGCCTCTTAATCCACAGAACAAAGTCGTAAAGTAATAAAAAACGCCATTTATCTACAAATATAAAATAAACAAACAATCTTACATAAATTAGAAGTATAACCATATCAAGAGGTTTTAGTGTTAGATTACTTACTACGAAAATATTGAGATTTTAACTTGAGTTCAACTTTAAACGGCAATTTCTCGAAACTATAATTTTGCACTTAATTCTTTGTTCTTGGGGACCGTCGATTTATTTTATTAGATTTTGAATTAATTATATCTCTACAAAAAATCAAATCAAAGTAAACAATTAGTGAAGCTTGATTTAAGTTATATTTTCCAACCAAGTTTTTATTAATTCGCTGTGTTTAGTCAGTCGGTAGGTAAAACATAAAGGCATGCAGTAAAACCGTATTGTGTAAAGGGCATAATAAGCAAATGCTTCTGATCTATAGGTAGGTACATGTTGTATACATTTGCTTTTATTTGCTGTCCTTGAAATAAATAAAATAAATAAATTGATTGTTTTTGAACCTATTGATTGTTATACAGGCATACATTTAGATAATGTTATTTTTAAAAAATAAAACGTTTTTGTAATTGATTGTTATAATATTTAATAAGTTAATTAATACTTTGACACTAGGAGTTTAATGGATATCAGTTTCCATTACAGGATAATTTCCGTCATAAACATAAATATCACAAGTAACTGTATATGGACTACGTAGCCATAGTAAGACGATAGTGCCTTGTGCTCATTCCTTAGCACTCGCCCTATTACATGTATTATTCATAGTCGTTTATCTCCACTAACAGTTCACGGGAAACCACGGGAATCTCATTTTCACATTGAGTCTTGATATCTCGAACCAACGTCTTTTGCAATTCAAATAATTTACTTTTTTACGTATAGTGCGTGAAATAATAAATATTCATTATCATTGTCTACGCTAAATTAATAATAATAATAATAATAATAATGTTTATTTGTCAAACATAGGTACAAAAAAAATAGATGGAAAACTTAAAAATTAGAACCTTGTATGTTTTGCCACATGGCGTACAAAATATCAGGGTCTTATAAATAACATTATGAGCAATTTTATCAATTATGCAACAATAAATATTATATGTATGTAGTCCAGTCAAATGAAATAATCAATTTAAATTGCGCCAATGTCATTTCTTTAAAAGAATCTGGAATTTTATTAAATATTTGAGGAGCCATTCCTAAGACACTTTTGCGCACCAATGCTGTTTTACAAATTTTACTACACAATGTATATTGATATTGAGAACGAACAGGGAGCCGGCGCGTCTCCATCAGTTTATTGAACAGACCAGGATGAGAATGAACAAAAACAGCTACCTCCAAAATGTAAAGCGACGGAAAGGTTAAAATTTTATATCTTTTAAAAAAAGGACCATAACTGTCAGTCACTTTAAGACTATACATAGCCCTTATGCACCTTTTTTGAGCTTTAAACACTGCTTCTCTATAAGTCGAATTTCCCCAAAATATTATTCCATACCTTAATATTGATGCTACAAGTCCATGATAGGCGGTGAGCAGGGAATCAGTATTTACAATTTTTGCAAGTTTATTTAACGCAAAAGCTGATTTACTTAGCTTCTTGCATACTTGTTCTGCTTGAAATTTCCAAGTGAGTTTACTGTCGATCATCAATCCTAAAAACTTTGTGACCTCAGCCTTTTCTATAATTTGTCCGACATAATTAACATTTATGTCCTTAACTTGTTTTCTTTGATAAAAATGCATTACATTAGTTTTGGTCAAATTAATTATTAAATTATTACTATTAAGCTACATTATAATTTTGCTCATTACACTGCTTATGTCATGTTCATATTGAGTTAAATCTTTACATTTAATGATGGATGTACTATCATCAGCAAACAAAATCATGGGGTGAATGGGGTACTGCCTTTGTCAAATCATTTATATAAATCAAAAAAAGCAGAGGGCCAAGCACACTGCCCTGCGGAACACCGTACTTCACAAATTTAGTATTAGATGTGTATATAATGTCTCTTTTGGTCTTTATACATACCCTAGAAATCTCTGTATAGTGTTGCCGATTAGTAAGATAAGACTCAATAAGCTTCTGAACCTGACCTCTGATACCATAAAGACCAAGCTTATAGAGGAGGATACTGTGGTCCACATGATCAAATGCCTTGGTCATATCAGTAAACAATGCACACACAGGCATACCTTTATCCACACTGTCCATAACAACACAAATAAAATCAAAAACAGCCATATTAACGCCAATGTGTTTTCTAAAACCCTTTTGCTCCATGCAAAATAAGGAATTTCTCTCAAAATAATTATTAATTCTTTTGTGTATTACCTTTTCAAATACTTTTGAAAAAACAGGAATGATAGCTATCGGTCGATGATTGTTTAAAATTTCTTTGTTACCTTTTTTTAATAAAGGTTTAATTTTTGTAATTTTTAAAGAACTAGGAAATACACCTGTAGAAATAGAAATATTGATAATGTGACTCAAATGATCGGCAATGCTATCACTTACAAATTTCACTACTTTGGTTGCAATGTTATCATAGCCTACACTATTTGTATTCTTCAAGGAACTTATTATTTCTTTAATTTCTTGCGAAGTTGTTGGTGACATGAACATAGAATACATGGTGCCAACAACATTACACGTCATTCTCCCATTATATGCCGGATTTTTTGAATGATTAATAAAGTGATCATTAAATTTGTCGGCTATAGATTTGGGATCTGTAACATAATCGTCCCCTATTTTTATTTTTAGAATGGAATTTATTTTTAAATTAAAAATAGTTTGTATCTCAATTCGTTTAACTGACTTAGGTACAGGGAAAAATTGGCTGTCTCTTATCTAGAGACAACTTTATTACTATGTATTTTTATCTGTACCTACTTGCATGTTTTTTTGGATTAGTACATAATAATTCGCTATAGGAATGATTAAAGATTCCTCATATTTCTAATCAATAAAATGCGGACTTTACTTAGGTATACTTACTAACTCTCTTATTTTATTAAAATTCATCTGCATGCATTTTCCATGCAGATTTGTTTTTCTATACTTAAGTACATCATGGAAGATCGGATTTTAAAAACTAGAGGATAAATGGACCGCAATTCTTAAGCGTCCGTAATCTATTGTTATCGCCTTCCGGCTCGCTAATGCCCGCCCGCTCATAACATTTTTATGCGTTACGCATTTCGCTATGTGTTTCAGGAACCTGCCTCGCGCGATTTGGATCGCCATGCCCCTCGTGACCATCATTTACGCCATGGCAAACTTGGCCTACTTCGCCGTGGTGTCCAAAATCGAGATGGCATCAAACCCCGCTGTCGCAGTTGTAAGTAGAACTTTTATAGCTAGCAACTTTTAATAGGTCATAGGAAGTGAAAAATGTTGATGCAATTTGGTTTATTAGCATAATAAACGTAAGGTTTATAATTATCACGTGCTGGTTTTTCGGAATCGTAAAACATCTGAGAGAAATCAGCTAGCTAAAAATATTTTTCGTCATTAAATTGTAGTAGGTAAGTGTTATTTCTATGTACCTACCTACCTGTATTTATGTATTTTCGGCGGTCTGTGCTAAAACTAGACAACTGCCTATGTATGAAACAGCGCAGCTAATTGCACTTTTATGATTACTTTTGAGCGCAGTTATCACCAATATTTGACATTACCACGTCTATTTTTCACCTAGCAAAACAATAAAACGCGTGTTCTGATTGGTACACACTTTATCCAAGCGATGTGCAATACCTATTTAAATCTTAAAACCGGAATTGGTCCTTCGCGTACCTACTGTATTCAATATCTCCCGTGTGTTTACGTAGGTACATAATATGATATTAATGTGCTTTAACTAATAAGTTAAACGTGTCGCAGGAAAGAGCTGATATGATAATCATAGAACAGAATAATAGTAAGTAGGAAGAATTTCCTCAGTAGGTAATCAGTTCAATTGCGCCTGGCACCATTCTATTAATAATAATAATTAATTGTGTATTAATTAGGTATGCGATAACTGCTGACCGGTCAGTCAATGATTTGTTACATGTTTTATAATATACTGGAGCACGTTTACTTTGTACCTAAGTATATCAGTTTGTGTAAATAAGCGATAAACTGAGTGTAGATAGATACACGTGGTAGCAAATAGTTACCTAGTGTAAATTGGTACCCGCAACGCTAATGCCAAATGTCGAGAAAAAAGACATTATTAGCAGTAAGATAACTGATAATTATGTAATGCATACGCCTAGGGTTGCCATCTCTAAAATTTGGAAACCAGGACAAGACGCGTGAAAACCTCGGATTTTAGAGTCCAGAACCTGGACATGTCAACAGGTTTTTTTTTAAACATAGTCATGGGAGTGGGGGGATGGTGCAGTGTGCGTGTGTCGCGGGCGGCGACTTTAAATTTTTAAACCCGGACTACAAAAGAAGCCCCCCCCCCCGCATGTCCTCTAAACTGGGACAAATCCGGGGAAACCGGACGGATGGCAACCTTACGTACGCCAAACTTAGCATGTATCCTAAATAACTAACCTGCATTTGTGTAATGGCTGACTATTCCATAGTAATGTCTCAAGATCCTAACCCAATGATGCCAGATCTAGACAGAGACGTGACAATACGCCAAAATGCTTCCAGAAAAGTTGGTACGGCAATTCGCTTAATAAAACGACGATTCTTTTCATTTTTTTACGAGTATTACGTATTCGTAGCTATATTATTTTGTGCATTAGCGCTCGACATGCGTGGTGAGACTTCTTGACTCCACTCTGTGTATGTTCTACGCATTGACGCTTTTTGGACATCTCGAGCTACCAGCTAGGAATATAGTCCGTTTTGATCTACCATTCAGACCTACTAATAGGACTAAACGAACGAAATAATTAATTTAATCCTACTACTTCTGGTGTAATGGTAAGTCTTATTCGCAGTGTATACTTACTCATCTTTATGTAATAAATATGTAAGGTATAATCGCATTTACTTGACAATAATAATCCAGTTCGATCATAATGTTTATTTGATTCACATCTCTCTAAAACCTACTCAGTACACTGACACGAATTTTTATAGGACTAAACGGACGAAATAATCCGTTTAGTCCCAATACTTCTACCTACATACCAGAAATAGGAGCCCGCAGGAGCCCCGCGAAGCAAAGCGCGAAGCGGGGCTCCATCGACATAAGGCGTGGGTTGCCTAATGCAGTCATTCCGTTTAGCTCTAATAGTGGAACTAAACGGATAATTTTGTCCGTTAAGTCCTATTAGTAGGACTAAACAGAATTTTCTGTGCGTTTATTCTTATTAATAGGACTAAACAATTTTCTGTCCGTTTATTCCTGTTAATAGGACTGAATGGTAGACCAAAACGGACTATATCCAGTTAGGTACGCTATGAACTTTGAGTCCACTGCCACTGGTGTACGTAATATTAATGTGTTATTTCTCAGGTATTCGGCGACCGAGTCTTCGGAGCCTGGAGTTGGGTGATCCCAGTGTTCGTGGCACTGTCAACATTTGGTGGTGTAAACGGCGTTTTGTTTACGTCGGCCAGGCTATTCGCCACGGGTGCGCAGGAGGGTCATATGCCCGCTTTCTTCTCACTTTTCCACATCGAAAAACAGACACCCATACCCTCACTTATATTTACGGTAAGACAAAAAGATAGTTAAAACTTTTAAACTGTTTTTTTACGAGCTTTGTTGGGCGTTTATTCAAGCGTTTCAACCGCCACATTTATCTGGTCACATTTTATAAGAAATAGCTGTAGATTTTGAGGGGACTTTCGGTTGTATACTAGAGGTTCTGTACGTCTACCATATAACTGGAAACTGTATCAGAATCTTCTGCCATTTCTTAAATAATGTGATCAGATAAATGAGGCGGTTGAAACGCTCGAATAAACGTCCTGTGCCGTATAATAATTTAATTGAAACATGAGATTTGCCCTATTTCTGCGTGACAGGATTTATGATGGGATTTACTTTATCTGTGCTCTTCTAGATGAGATAACTAACTTCTAAACAGTAAAATGATAAAACTATGAGAAAACTGATCATGGTTATCTTTACGATCGTTACGAGAGCAATAAAAAGTCTACTCATAATTTATTACGCATGGATACTTATACATAGTTTTATGTTTTTCAGTGCTTCTTTTCACTCCTGATGCTGTCGACAAGCAACGTGTTCGCTCTGATCAACTACTTCTCTCAAACCCTGTGGCTTTCGGTGGGCGCGTCAGTGGTCGGCATGCTGTGGCTGCGGCGAACGCGGCCCGACATTCCTCGGCCCATCCGGGTCAACATTGTAGTCCCGTACTTATTCCTCGTAGCCATCGCTTGCCTAGTCATCATCCCTGCCATCGACAAACCCACAGACAGCGCTATAGGCCTAGCAATCCTCTTATCCGGCATCCCTGTCTACTACCTCTGCGTCAAATGGGACACAAAACCCGACAGCTACCACGCATTCTCCGGCTGTATTCTAAGGTTCTTCCAGAAACTTTGCTCCTGCATCTACGTGGAATCCACTGAGAAAATGTCACAGTGAACGAGTACTGGGATACTGATGGATCAAACGCTAAGAAGGACCAAAATATGTTAGGTATTTATACGCTTAAAACTAAGTAATTTTACTGGATACACGTAAATGAAATGGTTTATTTATTATTTGTCTCCCATGAGCTACGTGAATAACGATGAGAAAGACTAAGTAGGCGATCCTTTATTTTGTTTGCATGTAAGTATTTAGCGAAGTTAGTGACTCGACCTTGATTCGTGCCCGTCCTTTTGTTGTGTAGGCAACTGCGAGATCCATTGTATTGACAAGACACAGTACAGAACTCAGTATTTTAGTTACCTACGCAATGTTGATGATGAGGGTTAAAATGAGTTTTTTTTTTATTACAAATTTATTTTAAGGCGGCCCCTAAACGATCAATTGCAGTATATTGCGAATTGTGCAATATTATTGACCGTTTAGGGTTAATATTGAAGATTGCGCAATGATTGACCGAAAGTTTGAGCGAGTTTAATTTTTATTGCGCCATATTTTTCCATTGCATCGTGTAGGGTCAGTATTGTGCAATATTTTAGTATCCGACTGGACACGAAAACATTGTGCAGTTCGTATTATTGAGCAATATAATTGCTCGTTTGGATTCAGAGCGCCTTTCAATCTTATTGTACAATAAAAAGTATTGTTCAATATTATTGTAGGTCTAGGGGCCGCCTAACTGTAATGTTTGTATCTTAGTAAGTAAATAAATAATACCTACCTTATTTCAAATCACTCTGACCACCTGAAATTGGGAGAGATAAAATGTACCTACTGGCAAAATTTTAATCCAACAGTATACTAGTAAATATACCTACGACTAAGTTTATAAAAAGTACCATATAAAAAGTATAGGTACGTAAGTTATCAATCGTATTGCGTGAAAGGCGATTTTTTACTCCGCAGTGACACTCCAGACAACCTGCATGCAGAGCTTTGAGCAGACCACTTGTTATCGAACTCCTCCGTGACGGCTTAACCGATTTTTATGAAACTTTATTCTCTGCATTCGGTAGGTCAGAGAATAGGCCGTAGGCTATTTTTTATCTTCGCAAACGGAGCCGCGGGCAACAGCTAATACATGATAATGGATAAATGGGTCATTATTCGAGCGTTTCAACCGTCTCACTTCATGGTCACATTTTTTCCAGATGACTGAAAACTTTATCAGAATCATCTCCCACTTCTACAAAAAATGTGTCCACGAAAATGATTTAGAACAAATTATGCTCGAATAATGACCCAAATATAAATAATGATCGCACTGAGATTTTACGTGTGATGGATAATTTATAATAGTGTTCTTGAACATTTGATTTCTTATTAGGCTTGAAAAATGTAACTACCTAGCCATGTTTGCTCTCTGAATATTTAAACAATACCTCTTACATGTTTCTATTCTGTATTAAATGTGCCGTAAATATACTGTAGATCAAAACATATTCTAGTTAAGTAGTTTATATTGATATTAATATATTGTATGTATTACGAGAACCAATACATTCCAATTGTGTATTCCTAGATGTCTATATAGACTGTATATTTACCAGGTCGTTGCGATCAGCAACGTTGACTTTGTATTGATTATTTACATCATCTAGGAACATAAGGATAATTAATCTATTAATGTGATTGATGAGCGATACAACACAATGTGTGAAATCATCCTATAAGTAACATAAAAGTCGCCAGACTATATATACTTGTAATATTATGGTTTTGCTACCATTACTTTTACAATTTAACTTTTATCTGCTATGCTACACTGGACACTACGCGCATTCAATTTAAATGCACGCATTAGCATACCTACTATTTACAGCAATCAAAGTTGTAGGTATAATTTTTTGTCAGTCTTTTTTGGAAATATGATAAACAGGGTCACTATTCGGTATTACCTCGGTATTACGGAAATTAACCTAGGTAAGTACCTACTTACGTACGTAGGTACTAGGTATTTTTGGTAAAATCAAACATGAACTCGGGCTCTATGGACAGCTATATAGTACTTGCCTTGAGGTCATGAAGACAAGGAATAAGACAATTATGCAAATAAAATGCAAGAATGAAGATGATTTTGACAAAGCAGTTGTACCTACCTATCAAATGTTTCCACAATTGTAAACAATTTTGTAGGAGGAGGACGTGCTTATTAACGATTACATTATGTAATCATGAGTAGGTATGTAGGTAGGTACGTATTTATTTTGATAGATACAACTTTAAACACGAGTAACAAATAACTAAATAAGTATTAAAATTTTAAATTTGTTAAATAAATTGTTTGCACTTAATGTTTCAGTATTTTATTTCACTCGAACATTTGTTTATGAATCTAACGATCAATATCACCGAAAACAACATCAATGGAAGCAATCATAATGGTGACATCAGCGAGCATGTTCCGCTTGGCCATCACGGCCAGACTTGCTAGGTGTGTGTAGCAACTGGGTCGCACGAACGCGCGGTACGGCCGCGAGGTCCCGTCTGCTACCATATACAGACCAAACTCCCCCTTAGGAGCCTCCACACACGTATATGTCGCGCCAGGCGGCACAGCATACCCCTCAGTACATAACTTGAAATGGTGAATTAGAGATTCCATTGACGTTTTCATCTCTACCCTTGAAGGTAAACAGTACTTTGAATCATCCGTTTTATATTCCCCTTCGGGCATCGTATCGATCACTTGGTTCAGAATTCTCAAAGACTGACGCATCTCCTCGTTGCGAAGAAGATGTCGGTCATAAGAATCGCCAAAAGTCCCTATAGGCACATCGAAGTCATATAAATCATAACCGTCGTAGGGTACATTAATTCTTAAATCCCACTTCACACCCGTACACCGCAACATCGGTCCAGTAAAACCCAAACTGATGGCTTCATGAGCGCTTACGACACCTATTCCTGCTGTTCGGGCGTAATATAGGCGGTTACCCGTAACCAAATCCTCGGTTTCATCTAAACGTTCCCCCATTTTGGCGCAGAGTTCGTAAACATCATCCATATATCCAATAGGTATATCTTGTGATACTCCACCAGGCCGTATGTAGGCACAATGTACTCGAGCGCCACAAAGTCTTTCAAACATCTCGTATAACTTTTCTCTTTCTTCACACATCCAGAAAAAGGGCGTAATGCCACCTGCATCAAGGACTGTGCCCGAAACGTTCAGAAGATGATTGGCTATTCGAGTCAACTCTGCACACATGACCCTGATTGCTTTGGCTCGAGGTGGTGCCTCGATATTTAATAAAGTTTCCACAGCCAGCGCAAACCCCTGCTCGTTTACAAGAGATGACACGTAGTCGAGACGATCCATGTACGGTAAACTTTGGTTGTAATGTTTATTCTCCATCAGTTTTTCTGTTGCTCTATGCAGAAATCCCACGTGAGGATCAGCTCTTACTACATTTTCACCATCCAATTCGAGGATAAGCCGCAATACACCATGAGCTGCAGGGTGCTGGGGTCCAAAATTGATCATCATATTAGTGACTTTCCGCTCGACGGGTGGTAGCTTACCGTGATACACTATTTTGTAATATTTCTCCATGGCCGGAGTAGACCACATAGCTGGTCCACTGAACTCTTGTAGATATTCAGTGTCTGGAAACCATCTGTGCCCATAAACTGGAGTATTGACGGTGAAGTACCGAACATTTTGAAATCTTTGAATAAACGGTAAAAACTTAACAAGTCGCATTTTGCTTGATATTAGATGAGATAGGTACGTTTTTACAAAAGTAAAACATTCGCTCCTAAAGTTAATAAATTTATGTTTGACATCTTTTGATTGACTGCCAGTTTCAAACAGTTTTCAAAAAGTCCTTGGAAATACGTAGAACCTTTTCACAATATAGAGAAGAAAAATACTTTCTGGCTTACAATTTTAAGTGCAACGGTGGCTTAGTAGGTACTGTGACGAAATAGTGAGGCTTATAATTAATTAGTACATTACTGCAGAGACCAGTACCACTACCATGAGTTTACACTAGTTTACGTGACCGTACTCGCTAGCGACGGCGTAAATTATTTGTATGGAGAATTGTACAGCGCCTCTAGCGGTCACTTACGGAAGTACAATTCTCCATACAAATCATTTACGCCGTCGCTAGCGAGTACGGTCACTGTGAACTAGTGTAAACTCATGGTAGAGGTACAGTAAGTAAGCCATCCTGGACGAGAAGAAGTTTGATGGCCGAACCGCTAGGTGAGGCCAGCAATGATACGAGGCCAGGATGGCGATTACTGGGCGAAGCTTGTATAGTGCTTTTCTCAAAAATGAAACAAGTTGATAAAAATAAAGTAAAAGTACACATTGAAAAATAAAGAAAATCTACGACCCGCCATTAGCTCACTCGCTAACCTATATCTGTCTATGGTATGATTGTTTTTTTTATAGGTACCTGGCGGCGATGTTTAGATATCTTAGTCTTGCCGGATAATCGATTATCAATTGATCGATTATTTTCCCCCTAAATAATCTAGATATCGATTATCCAATCGATGTATCGATTATATCGATATAAGCGATATTACGATTCATACAATTATATCGATTATAATCCATTAATCGATTATAATCGGTCAAGTACACGATGTAATCGATTAAATTGTAAAATATTAACAATCGATATAATCGATTTAATCGATATAATTGTATGAATCTTAGTATCAATTATATCGATTTAATCGATACATCGATTAGATAATCGATATTCAGATTATTTGTGCGCCGCAATTATAATCGACGATTAATCGATTCACCAACAATTGTCCGGCAATCTGCCAACTTTAAATTACAAACGTCATAATTTTAATAAGAATTTTCTTAATTTTGAAACAATTGAAACACGAAAATTGTAATTACAACAACATAAATTTGTGAAAAATGTTCCAGTTATTTAATCAGAGAACTCACATTAGCATACATCCTCTTAAGTGTGAACTTTTTTAATAGTTTAAGGCGAGGTAAGTACCTCTGAGAAACGTAATTTTTAATTTCATTTTATCTAGAAACGGTAATGATTAAACACGTGAAAAAAATATATGTTGCTTTTGAGACCTTTCTGTAAGTACGTCGGGCACTCGTTACATAATTGGACAAACTTCGCTCGATAGAAAAAAAATCCAAACATACCCCTATTTTGTACCTTTAAACTCATTTCATTTCAATATTATACTACTTGATGTATTGAAAGTCACATCAAAATAAACGTCTGTAATGATGTAATGTCCGTCGGGTTTAATTTTGTTAATTTTGTAAAACATATCATTTTTAACCCAATATTAACGAAGTTCACGGCACGATTTACTGGCTCCCCGCTGCCAGCCCGCCGCTCAGTCCCGAGCGGAACGTGTTGGAGGTCGGACGCTTGCCAATTTTTGAAGCGCTCCACATTACGACTAAATATCCTTGATGTAGGTAGTAGTATCATCATTTATTTCTGTTATTTACCACTTTTCAATGTAACCGCCACACACAAAAAGAAACGCCCATCCACGCAACTATACACAGTACACAGTGTACAAAGAAAAACAGTACGGGCATAGAGTGCTTCTTAAACTGCGACTTAAACGAGGTCGCCATCGAATACTGATCTAGAAAAATTGGTTCCTGATCACCGATTAAAAATCATCTATACCTATAAAACAGTACCGTGACTGACTGACTGACTGACTGACAGACAACGCACAGCCTAAACTACTGGGGCTAGAGACTTGAAATTTGGCACACATGTACCTTCAGTATAGGGATGTTTCCTAGGTAAAAAAATAATAATTCTTATTAGTCCGTATTTTACATTATCAAAAAATATTAGACACGTAATTTTTCTTTTGACAATTAAACAAAAAATGACGAAGATATGGCGCGTTGAACTTCCGCGTGACGAGGCGTGACGTCACTTGTTCCTAAAACGCTCATACAAAGTGTAGGAACAAGTGACGTCACGCGAAACTTCAACGCGCCATATCTTCGTAATTTTTTGTTTAATTGACAAAATAAAAAATACGTGTCCAATATTTTTTGATTATCTAAAAGACTGACTAGTTAGGAAAGTAGCCTATTGTAGAGGTGCACTAAGGAGGGATTTTTCGAAATTCCCACGGGATAGGGAAATATCTAAGGTTTCTTTGTTTATTTGTTTGTAGCGGAATCTCTGAAACTATTGAGCCGATTTTTAAAATCCTTTCAGAATTAGAAAGCTACACTAGCCTTGAAATTAAATGACATGTTTATATGCTATAACACTATGTATGCAAATGTGATGTTGATTAACATAGGTTACTTTTTATCCGGAAAAATGCAAAATTCCCACGGGATAGAAATAAATTAGTTCAATTTCGAGGCTGATTTTAAAAATTCTTACATATTATGTGGTATGACTATCCCCGATTGACTAAGGCTACTTTTTACTCGGGAAAATACAAAATTCCCACGGGATAGAAAAATTTGAAATCAACCTCGGAGCTGACTTTAAAAATTCTTTCACCAATTAAAAGCTACACCATTCCGGATTGGTATAGTATAGACTACTCTTCTTCGGGAAAATGCAAAATTCCCGCGGGATAGAAATAAGTGAATTTAAATTCGGGGCTGATTTTATATTCTTTCACCAATAGTAAGCTACAGTATCCCTGATTGATATAGGGTACTTTTACCGGGGAAAATACAAAATTCCCGTGGGATAGAAATAAGTAAATTCAACTTCGGCACTGGTTTTAAAAAAACTTTCATATGACTATCCCCAAATGACAGGCTACTTTTTCATCGGGAAAATGTAAAATTCCCGCGGGATAGAAAAAACTGAATTTTTCTTCAGGGCTGATTTTAAAAATTCTTTCACCAATGGAAAGCTGCACTATTCCTGATTCATATAGACTACTCTTCTTAGAAAAAATGCGAAATTCCCGCGAGATAGAAGTAAGTCAATCCAAATTTGGGGCTGATTTTAATGGCATAGGCTACTTTTCTACGAGAAAATACAAAATTCCTAAGGGATAGAAATAAGTGAATTGAATATATTGGCTGATTGTTAAAATGATTTCACTAATAAAAAGCTACATTGTCTCTGATTTTTTTCAAAATAGGTCAAAAAAGTGATTTCTATCCCGCGGGAACTTTACTTTGCACTTTCTCGGGATAAAAAAGCCCGTTTCAATCAGGCACAGACCTCCTCCCAGAACGAGAGGACTTGGGCAGAACTTCAAACGTAAAATAGCACATGAATTCGGAAAAACTCAGACGTGCAAGCCCGGGCTCAAACCCACGACCCTCTGCTAAAGAGTCCATAGGTCAAACCACTAGGCCACCACGGTTTAGAGGCTATAGATAGAATTCACTTATTCATATTCCACGGGAACTTTGCATTTTCCTGGCATTATCCTATGTGTTAATCCAAGTAATAAACTACCTGTGTGCCAAATTTCATCCAAACAACTAACGTTATTGTCTTCGCGTACGAAGTCGCGGGCAAAAGCTAGTAATCATATTCTGGACTGAAATTTCTTAGTCAACCTACTTGCAATATATTTATTAACATATTTAATTTAACATAAAATACTTTTCATCCATTAACCAACTCGGTGAAGGTCGTCTTATGGAGGGATCCCGTACTAATAGTTTAGTTTTGTATCTAACTGAAATTCTGGAACTGTATAAGCTGCGGACAAAGAAGTATCCACTTCGAAAAAGTTTCATATTTTACATTTATAACACAAAAGTAATCTAAGTAATTGCATCTAAACATTTAAATTACAGCGTGATCTTGGTCTCGGTCGCAACTTACACTACTGAAAATTATTTACACTGTTGCTGGCAAGCGTGACCTCCGGCGGCGAGTTCACGGCGCGCGCGGCGATCGTAGCTTTTGCGCGGGCGGGGTGCGGGGTGTAAATTAACGTGGCGCGCTTCAAGAACCTCGCCTTAAGTTTTTCAGACGTAGAGCACGGGCTCCAAATTTGAACACTTGATGAATTTCATACTTACTTCTTGGTTGCTTCTTGGACAGTTCGAGAGTAGAGCATGGGTTCCAAATTTAAACACTTGATATGTAATGGAATTTCATACTTACTTCCTGGCAGCTCGAGATTACTTCCTGGCAGCTAGCAGCTAGTCTCCAGGATGCGTTACTTTCTACGACGTTTTTGATGACGTAATGGCAACATTTCATACCATTTTTGAGAAAAATATACTTACTTATATACAATTTTGAACGATACAGTTGAAATTGTTCCTGTGGGATAATGTACAAAGGCTTCTACTGTATGGAAATTATAAAACTGATGAAAGAGGAACTAAATATTACTATTCAAAGTTGTTGCCATATTCCATTATTTTAAGTCAAAATTTGCCCGTTATGTAAGAAGTTGCGCCCTCATATATTTTGATTGTTTGATCTTGTAATAGTAATATACTAGCTTTACTTGACTGCACGTTGACTGTCTTTTTTTACAAACGTATAAAATAAATAATAAATAAATAAATATTACGGGACAATCTTACACAAATCGACCTAGTCCCAAACTAAGCAAAGCTTGTACTATGGGTACTAGACGACGATAAACATACTTATACACCGTGAAATTTTAGTGGTTGTTTTTCCGAAACGTGGTGATTTAGTATCGATTGTACAATCGATTTATAATTACTATTTTGACTGGAGTCAAAAATCCAATTGTGAAAAACGAAAGTCGAAAATGACCGCAAACCAATAGTAACGCTTCGTTGGTATCTAACCTATCGTACAATCGTACGTTACTTGTACCAACGAAGCGTTACTATTGGTTTGCGGTCATTTTCGACTTTCGTTTTTCACAATTGGATTTTTGACTCTAGTCAAAATAGTAATTATAAATCGATTGTACAATCGAAACTAAATCACCTCGTTTCGGGAAAACAACCACTAAAATTTCACGGTGTATAGATAAATAAATACGAAGGAACTATTTTGCCTAAACTGCACGTTTTATATGCTTTCTCAAATAGTTTATTTCATTGCACCTGTCAGTTTCATTATCTATTCCGAGTTATGAACAGTGTTGCCAAGTTAGTAATTTTAGCTAAATTGGCTATTTATTTATTTATTTATTATTATTACATTTTACAACAAATCGCTTTTATACATATTAATTGCTTTAGATATAAAATTAAAAATAAAGAAATTTGGAAAAACAAATATGTAGTGATTGAGGTAAAAGTATAAATAAAAGTTTCGTAAATTTAAAAGTTACAGTTAGCAGGAAAAAAAGCAAATGTTTGCCTACACATATAAAAGAGCCCTTTGCGGCCTACTTGCAGAATAAAAAATTTGTTTTTTTTTTTTGATTTTTGAGTAAAGTAGTCTCAAAATGTATGAACCTGTCATCCATAATCTAAAGGATTTCATTTTTTATCCGTGCTGCAAGTGGCTCAAAGGGGACATGGTAGAAAGTAAGAAAAATTAATTAGCCCCGTGGAAATACTAAAGACTATTTGGTCTTTCTTTTTTCGTTGATTTGGCAACACTAATGGGGGGCGTTATTGCTTTTGTTTGTCACTGTCATTCTGTTGTCACTTCGCTCGCTGTGACACTTTGTAGCTGTCATTTTCGCCCGTATCATTGTTATTGTTTCGTTATAATAGTGAATGCTACTTTTTATCGCGTTGAGCTTGAGCGAGGAAGTGTTCGCGCTACTTTATCGGAAGCATAACAATGTTAAAGTTCGAGATAGTGTCCTCCAGAATTTCTACGAGTAGTGAGAATGAAAAAAAGTTTGTGGCCTATATGTTACAAGTTAGACAGGATTCCACGGAATCAAATGTTTCTGATCCTGATCCAGCGAACGTAGAGCGTAGATACACCCATTTTTTGGACCTATACAATGGGCTCAGGAAGGATTACCCTGCCCTTTTAGTCAATATATCGTTCCCAAGAAAGGTATGAGTCATGTTAAATTAATTAGTGTATAAGGAAGTGGGCGTTTCTTTTATATTTACGACAAAGACTCTCTGTGATACTATTATCTACAAAGAGAGAGATGATGTTAATAGGTTTTGTTTTAAGATTATTATTAATGGTCAAGTTGTTAATAAATAATTCAGATAAATTAATTTATGTTGATTGTCAAACACTATATTACAGATGATGGTAGGGAACTTTGACCCGAGCTTAATATCTACGAGATGTGCAGCCTTTGAGTCACTGTTGGACCTGATAGCAGGCGAGTCACGTTTGAGGGACTCCCAGGCAGCTATTGCATTCTTCCAGGATGCTGAGCTGGCGGAAGCAAGAAGACTCATCAATGAGGGCCAGTTTGACCAAGCACTTTTTGTACTAGAAACAAGTTTTCGTTTATTAAATAAGGTAAATATATACCTAACAGAATACAGTAAAATTTGCCAATGCAACCTCATAAAAATGTAGTATAATTTGAGTATTATTCACAACTACATTATTCTAAAACTAATTGTAATTGAATCTACAATTTTCTTTGTCCTGTAATGAACCAATTAACAATAAATAAATTGTCTATTGTCTGGATGTAGTATGTAAAGACAAAGGCAATCATGCATGACTCATGTTATGCAATCATTATTTTTTTGCATTTAGTCTGATGAGCCATGGTGGACTAGTGGTTTGACCTATGGCCTCTCAAGCAGAGGGTTGTGGGTTCAATTCCCGGCTTGCACCTCTGAGTTTTTCGGAATTTATGTGCGAAATCACATTTGAAATTTACCATGAGCATTATGGTGAAGGAAAACATAGTGAGGAAACCTGCACCTGCAAAGAAATTCAATGGTGTGTGTGAAGTTACCAGTCCGCACTGGGCCCACGTAGGAACTACGGCCCAAGCCCTCTCATTCTGAGAGGAGGCTTATGCCCTGCAGTGGGACATATAAAGGCTGGGAAGAGTCTGAAATAAGCTAATGTTGAATTGGATATTGTGTCCAAATTAAAGTTTTGTAGTTTATTTATTTTAGTTTTGTAGTTGATGACACACAATGGTGACTTCCAAGAAATATTAACTGTTTGAAACCTACTGTCAATTTAATATTTTACAATTTAGCAATTTGTTAACTGATATCCTGATAGACAATATAATAATTTTTTTCATAAGACTACAAATAGGTACTTAAGTGTAGTTATTAACAAGCTGTTGTAATTGTCTCCTTTCCAAATAATCATCAATAGAATATACAAAACAAATTGAAAAAAAAATATACTTAAATGAATAACTTTAAAAGTCATGATAAGATATAACTATAAATTAAAAATTTATTTTAAAAACCCCCAAGGCAATTGGGTCACATAATATGTTTGAAAATAAAGTAAATGCCCATTATGCGTCTACAATCCCTTCAGCAACTAACAAAAGAGCTGAAAACTTTGAAATGGCTGAACCAATCTTAATTAAACATATCTAAGAACCATTGCCAAGAAGCCTTTATTCAAATAAAAAAAAACTACATCCAAATCGGTTCACTCGTTTAAGAGCTACGATGCCACAGACAGACAAACACACATACACATATAGCAGTCAAACTTAGAACACCCCTCTTTTTGAGTTGGGGGTATAATAGCTTCAAATTTTATGTCACCTGTTCCAATCAAAATAAGGATTTTTATAAAATCTTCTTTATTACTAATTTCAGGTATACACAGACAGATCTCGCGTGGTGTTAAGTGCCCTTTGTCGCGTGGTTGCTTGTGCAGGGGTCAGTGGGGGAACCCTGGCTGGACCAGTCGAGCGCTGGGCTCAACTAGCGCTCAAGCGTTACGAAGCAGTCAGCGACTCTGATCTGTTACTAATCTACATACCATTGCTACACACATGCATATCAATATGGTAAGTGGTACTTTCTAGATAATAGTCATTTTTAGGGTTCCGTACCCAAAGGGTAAAAACGGGAACCCTATTGCTGAGGCTCCGCTGTCTGTCTGTCTGTCCATAGTGTCCGTCCGTCTGTCACCAGGTTGTGTCTCGGGAACCGTGATAGCTAGAGAGTTGAAATTTTCACAGATGATGTATCTTGGTTGCCGCTATAACAACAAATACTATAAAATGGAATAAAATAAATATTTAAGGGGGCTCCCATACAACAAACGTGATTTTTATAGATAATTGTACGGAACCCTTCGTGCGCGAGTCCGACTCGCATTTGGCCGGTTTTTGCATTATCTTTATCTAGATGTAGAGCATTTTAATATTATCATTATCACCTGACAAAGGTTATTCCATTTAGACCAATATTAGCCTAATTTCTAAAATTATCTTAGATAAGAAGTACTCCAATATTGACACGTAATTTTTATCTCTGTTTCGAATTATATGCCTTATCTAGAAGTAAACAAACAAAACTAGTATCAGGCAGTCATTAATTAGTTAATCAAAGATAAAAAAGGCACTTCAAATTAACACGTAAAATTAATCCTGTGCTGCTGATAATCTCAACATTAATCAGTCAGTATTAAAAAATGCTATGGAAGTCAACCTACTTACAATGTTAAATAGATGCGTAAGCAGTCACGAGACTTGATGACGTAATCTGAATGACCTTCTTCAATGTTTATGCAATCTAAAAACTGTACATAGATAAAATTCACACATCTTCTTTGTCTGCTTTACGCATAATACATTATAGACTAACTTATGTTTAACGACCGCCTTAGCCTAGTTGGTAGTGACCCTGCCTACGAAGCAAGAGGCCCTGGGTTCGAATCCCGGTAAGGGCATTTATTTGTGTGATGAGCACGAATGTTTGTTCCTGAGTTATGGATGTTTTCTATGTATTTAAGTATTTATTTATCTATATAAGTATGTTTATCGTCGTCTAGTACCCATAGTACAAGCTTTGCTTAGTTTGGGACTAGATCGATTTGTGTAAGATTGTCCCCTAATATTTATTTATTATTTATTTATGCATTCCAGGGAAACACTAGGAAGAGATAAAACAAAGTTGGTGCAAGAATTGAATGATCTTCGCAAAAGAGGTATGAAAGTAGATTCAGTACCAAGTCTTATGGAGGCTGTTGATAGCCTGCAAACTGTCATTTAATGTAATTAGATATTTAGGCTTAAGGTATTTAGTTCTGAAGCATCACCTAAAAAAACAGTTGTACAGTCAACGTCATAAATAAGTGATAATTTATGTACCTTGTCGCTTTTAGTTGTTACATAATTTCGTATGGCTTTTCTAACATGACGTTAAAGTGACAGAGTACAAAAGTAGGCACTTATTTATGACGTTGACCCTACTGGCTACTAATTTTGAACTCAATTATATTAAACTCAACTTTCACTTAGTCTTGTATATGCAGCTAGGTTTTATATCGATTACTGTTAATACTTTTTGTAAAGGTTTATGTTTATGTTTTATAATGAATAAGTACGAAATCGTGTACAGTAAATAACCATAAGTGTCTTCTACAACTATGAACCTTATAGTGTGAATTCGGATGAAATATTTAATGGTTTTAATTTTAAAATAAATCAATTATAAATGTATGACAAAAGACAAGCAAATAATCAAGATTATATAATGAATATGTTCTTGGTTCTACAATATCTAAGTACTACAACTTTTATTAGGCATCAAGTGGCATGGGCAATAATTATAAATAAAAAACAGGTCACATGGAAGTGGAAGTACCTACTGTAAGTACAGTAAATTAATATGTTTTTTACTGTACATACATGATTTAACCAACGGAACACAAAACGTTTCCCTACATGAAATTGTAAACACTTTCAAGATAACACGTGAGCAATGCGTACGCCTAATATGCAAGCATAAACACATGTTATTTTCATTAATTTTAAGGAAACAATATTATCTCATGAGCATGTAAGTTGCGTTGCCCAATGTAAAAATAATATAATATGTATGAAAACGTGCTCTTCAGCTATTCAGCTATTATACCCTGTTTACCAGAATTAATACCAGAACTTCAAAATATCAGATTGTAATTTGTCTTACCTTACCTTTGGTGTTTTGAAAATCGGGTAGTTTGAGATTTAGGATTTTGACGTATGCCTATTCATGATCCTAAGAGCGTTTTCACATTATCCAATCCGATATCGGTATCGGATCGGATGCCGATACGAAATGTATGAAATATGATACGATATCGGATCGGATAATCTGAAAGACAGGTACATATTTCATATATTTTACTTGAAATGAAATGAAATGAAATTTACTTATTTGCAAAAACATCACGTTCATATTTAGATGTTAAAAGTATTGATAGAGTCTCAATGATGTCAAATACCTTATAAGAGTAGGCATGCAAAAACTTATAATATTACCGAGCAAAATAAAATAAGGTTAAATAATAATTAAATTCAATGTCAAACTTACAATTATTTGAAGTATCAATAAAAAAATAAATATTATATATATGTATAAAATTTACCGATAAAAATAGTTGATTTTAAACATTATTAATATAGTGAAATACAATTCCATTTAAACCAAGATTATCACACACATCGCAATTTTTTAATGGAATAATCAATTTAATTTTAATATAGTAATAAATCCAAAATAAAGTAGCCTAAAATAATGATTTAATTCGATAATTTATTGAATCAGGCGTTACTTTGCGGAGGTCCATATTAATGAACTAAAACAATTACTTTGCTCACCCGCGACCTTACAATAGTTACGTTTATGCAACGTTTAACGTTTAACGTTTAACGTTTGGTAGCATAGCATACGGTTGTGGTAACTCTGAAGATGAGCTCTGGTTGAGTTCGAAACGCGTCAGTGTAGCTTGGTGGTGGTGATGGTTGGGTTTATGTGATTTGTGTGTGTTCGTACAGTGTGGAGGTGGAGGAACTGCATGAACGCACATTTCTTGCATAAACGTAACTATTGTAAGGTCGCGGGTGAGCAAAGTAATTGTTTTAGTTCATTAGTTGATTTAATTCGATGTCAAGCTTACAAATATTATATTATGAAATTTAAAAGAAATTTAAATTGTACCAAGCAAATTAGTTAAATTAGACAATAGTTTTAAGTAAATTAAATACGATTCCAATAAGTTAAAAATGATGATAATTAAGTTACATTATTTATTGAAATGCTCATTTAAATTATTTGCTCCGATATCGTATCCGATCCGATATCGGTATCGGATAATGTGAAAACGCTCTTATTTTCTAAATGATAGCAGAGTTACCCATACTCAAAGATTTACTATCGAATCAACTGAATTGTGACCCACTGTGGAACTTTTTTTGCAGAAATTATCATAAGGAAATTGCATTGTCTCGCAAGGAAAATTATTATGATTCTTACTGTATATGAGTATACTCTATGCTAGGTCAAGAATTAAATAGTTCGCTAGTACCTAATAAATCTTATTAAATCATTATGAATTTTACTGTATGTGAGTATGGTCTAAGCTGGGTTAGAAATCAAATGGTTTGACAGTACCTAATAAATATTTAACTCTTCATAATCAAAATCATATTTATCCACTTGAGTAGCTTGATCAGAGAGTGTCTGTCTATTAGGCATTGGCAACTACCACAAGGATATAGCAGTCTATAAGTCTTAAATTTTAACTGTAGATACTGTTTTAATTTAAAGTGTTGTTAATCTATTATTTTATTAAATATTAATTTATATCTTTTATACAATTCTGAGAGTTTTATATTTATAAACCCTTCATGTTGCTGGTTCCTTTTTAATTGTGTATATAAGAGTATAAATAAAATTAAAAGATTAACCTTTACAATTTTAATGATTTAAGTAAATTGATAGGAAATGTAGTAAATAACACAACTGTATTGTTCAATATTGCTTCCAGAAAACCTTACTTGATATTTGGATACTTTATTGTTTTTTATTGTCAATTTATACGTTGCTCCAAATGTCTAGGTATCAAACACCTATGAGGATTTATGCGTGATTGATCCCTTGACATTTTAGATGTGGGTATCTCTTGCAAATTGAATATTAGGTAGTTTATTTTTTATACAATACTGGACATATCGTGTGCCTGTACAGTCTGTAGCTAGCCATACCTAGGCATACAATATTGTGCTTTAAGCTTATAGTGAAGCTACCCCCTCTATAATAGATATATGTATTATGTGAGTTGGAAAAGGTAATCAAAAGTTCACAACCCTCAGCAATGAGGAATACGATGTGAGGAGGGGAATTTGGAAGTAAATTTGTAGCTAACGTTTATATGTATTACATAGATTGGAATAAAATTTCCGAATGTGTAAATTTGAAGAAAATCAGATATTTATTAATCGTTTGAAATTTAAGTCAATTCGAACGAAATCTAGTGATATAATTTAAAATGTGAAAATTAAGAAGTGTCAAAATGTACGGGAAATAATATTGTGATCTACTGTTAGTATTAAAACCGAAACTGTGCAATTACCTGTAACTTTTAAGATTTCTTTAATTTGTTTTGCTTTGTGATATTTTCATGTCAGCTGAGTAGACTAGACAGTGGTCAGGTACTTTATTTGAATTATACAATGCTTGACTATTTAAGCTTCATTTTTATACACATAGAAGTGGCTGGAAATCTAGGATATATAAGTTAACATACGAGTTTGATGCCTAGACACTTCCGAGTATTGTATGCAAGACTAAAATAATTGACAATTGTGAGCTACATACATTGTTTACACCACTTGAGGAATTAAATCTCAAATTCTTTATTCTCCAAATGGTTTTGATATTTTTTATGATCTACTTTATATGTACTTTAAAATGTATGTACATTTGGTATATATTTTTTATTTATTCTATTAGTATGCATGTGCTATTATAGTTTTAAGGGAAACGATGATCGTAGTATTTCACAAAAAAAGTAGTTATGGAATAAATAACCATCCATGTTTTTTAATTTATTTAACCTCTTGTCATGTCACACATTTGCACGAAAAAGCGCATGGCTGTAGTAATTTATTTATACTCAGTTTAAGATGTCTATAAGAATCTTTGTGAACCTATGTTCTTTCACTACCTATACGTACGAGTACGAGCCCCAATGCAAAAGAGTTAGTCTATTATCAAGCTACTAGGTAATAATTACTTTTTCAATGGAAATATCGCGCTTAGTGAAGGCACCATCAATATTAGTAAAAATTTAGTTTATTTAAAAGTTGCATTAAGTATTCGAATACATAATTGTAAAGATACGTCCACAACAACTATTGTTGGAAGCAAAATGATTGGTCTGAAGTTACGCTAGATGCAATATAGTTCAACTGTTTTTTGTTCTTATTTTCCCTTTTCACGCTGTGACGGCTGTACATCTCGGTGTTATTGTTTCTACTAACACTGTACCTACATTCTGCAGATGTTGAATTAGTTAGTGTAATTCTATGGCTCTCCGAGTTTTCTTAAGAACTCTTGTTTGAGGAGGTTTTTATTTTCCATCAAAATGTCTCATATTAATGATATATCAGGACTGCCAGGTGGTAGTTCTCCAGTTTCGTAATCACGTTGGGAAGCAAATAAGGCATTGCAAGAAGCACCGGCTTATTGTCAAATATACCTACTAGGGGCGTTCAATAAAAAGTGAGAATGAGTATGTTATAAACAACTTTTACTAAATGTCATTTTATTTTTCGACATAGTCACCTTTTAGCATAATACACTTAGTATATCTTTTTTCTAAACTTAAATTCCATTTTAAAAAAAGGTCTCATCTTGAGTACTTAAAAAATCTTGTACTGCAGCGACTACCGCGTCGTCGTCTTCAAATTTCTGGCCTCTCAGGTATTGTTTCAATCTCGGAAATAGGTAGAAATCACTGGGAGCGAGATCTGGTGAATACGGAGGATGCTTAAGGATATCGAACCCAGCATCACGAATTGCAGCCATTGCAGCGGCGGACTTGTGTGCCGGAGCATTGTCCTGGTGGAACAGCACAACTTTCGAGAGTTTACCTCGCCGTTTTTCGTGGATCTCATTGCGCAATGTTGCTATTTGTTTGGCGTATAAAGTGCCTCTATGCTCCATGCTCCATGCTCGAGATACTCAATCAATAATACCCCTTTACCATCCCAAAAAACAGAGCCCATGACCTTACCGGCAGATGGGCTCACCTTGAATTTCTTCGGAGTTGGAGATGATGGCCTTTTCCATGTCATAGACTGCAGTTTCGTTTCAGGGTCGTAATGATGGAGCCATGTTTCATCCATTGTTATAAATCGCGCCAAAAAAAGTTCCCGGTCTTGCTGCATCAGGTTCAAAGCTTCTTGACAAATCTCTAGTCTAGTTTGTTTTTGCGTGTCAGTAAGCATTCTTGGTACCCAACGCGCAGATACCTTTTTCATACCCAAGAGTTAATGTAAAATATTATGCACGTTCCCCGTTGAAATCTTTACATTTTCAGCAATAAAACGAACTGTGACACGACGATCCGCCAAAACTGAGTTTTCGACTTTTTTCACAATTTCTTCCGTTACTGCTGTAGTAGGGCGTCCGGAGCGGGGGTCGTCCATTGTCGATGTTCTTCCACGTCTAAATTCGGCGCACCAACGTGCGACTGTCGAATACGGAGGAGCATTAGACCCTAAAGTGTCCCGCAAATCCAAATTGACTTGGTCCTTAGAAAAATTTATCAAATACAAGTATTTGATAACGGCGCGCAGTTCAATTTTCTCCATTTTCGCTAACGTACTCAATAGCATTGCAAAGAAATTACCGTATATTTTTTTTAAACAAAAGACAGTTAGTTTTTTTTTTCATAGCAATCAGCTAGATAGATTAGCTTTACCGGCCAGTATTTAATTTCGTAATATTAAAAGAGTTTGCATCTCATTCTCACTTTATATTGAACGCCCCTCGTACTTTACTACTTTACTTAAGTACTCATTTGAGTTCCACACCTGGAATTAAAGACAATATAGGCTCTTTATAAAGAAGTCATGACATGATATTTGGTAGAATTAATTGTCTATCTAAGTATGTACAAACTGCAACTAGTCCACCTATTGTCCCAACAATACGTCCCGTTTTGTAAATAGAGGTTTGAAGACAATATTTCCTAGTTTTCGATTCTGCGGCATGGGCTCTTTAGCTTTCTAGCGTCCGGCGTCCCTTCCCTATACTAACTCATGTAGAATAATCGCCTGTACCTTAGTTTACAGGTTGTTATTGTGGTGTTTGTTGTACTCTTGTCATCTTAATTGGCATAAAATTAATTGTCCAAAAATGGAAACGCATAACTTTCAAACTGATATAACAAAATACAATGCTTAATAGGTACGCATAATAATGAATACGCATAACTAGTAAGTACCCTAAAAACATGAAAATGTAGCGATGATATAACATTTATGGATATAATAATGTTGTTTTTCGGTTCATTAAGGTATATAATTAAGATCAAACCCTTCAGCGACAATTCTGGCCTTTGAAGAAATGTCAGTTTTCCACTCCTTATTAATTTATTTCCGCAGTATTTATAATTATGCGTATTACCTATGTTATGCATTTTCTAACTAGGAAATTAAAGTAATGCTAAGTTTGTTATTCGTAAATTATGCTTTTATATATGTAGTTACATATGTACCTCATAATCACAAATTATATTATTATTTTCTAAGTACCTAGCTAATTATTTGAGTATTACTTACCTATTTTCAGGTCAAAACACTACTTAAAAAAAAGGTAGCAATTGGCTTATGATAGGGTCATTGTTATCTATAGAACTGTATCATATTTTAAGGCGAGTGTAGAGTAGATGATCAAAAATCACAGATCGATTGGGAACCTATGGGAAATACCAGAGTTCTCTAGTGGAGATGGAGTAGGTACCATAACAGCCACCTGAGCCACCACAGCAGTTAGCACGAAATTATTTTGTTGTTATGGTTAACTCAAATCAAAATCACAAATTTATTTTTGTAAATAGCCCGTGTAAGTACGTGGGTATGAGGATTGTTGCATACAAAATCGATACTTAATCGATGTTATTTTAAAACTGCAACACTAATGTAAAAGTAATACTTTTTATGTTCTGGTAACAATTCCTTTTTTCTCTTCTACAATCAATCGTGGTGACAAGGTGTGGTTTTTTGTGATCAAAGTAATAAATTCTTTTTAATATAGAATCAGTGAATTTTATTGATAATATTTAAATATTTATGAGACAACAGTCAACATGGTCCTTCGATAAGAAGAAAGAAGAATTAGCGAAAACACTGAGGTACCGCTTCCACGAAACCACGCGACGCGCCCGAACCTGAACCAAGATTGGTACATATTTCGTGGCTGTGAAGAGCAAGCGAACATTCAAGAACCAGGACAATCATTACCAGCCCTGCGAAACTCCGCGTGTCTTGCAATCCATCTCGAGCACGTGCAATATTCAGCGGCTTGACGACGTTCCTGACAGAAAACCGCCCCACGAACCCACGTGTCTTGCAATTCAATCTCAAGCACGTGCAATATTATGTTCAGTGGCTTGGCGGCATTCCTGAAAGAAAATCCAACCCTGCAAATCCCGCGTGTCTTGCAAACAATCTCAAGCACGTGCAATATATCCAGTGGTTTGGCGAATTTTCTACGTAAAAAACATCCTAACTAAACACCATCGTCTTCAGACGCGAGCATCAAAGGTATTTCTAGTTAGCAACAAGTTCATCAAAATAAAATTCTATCTTCGAGCTTTCAACATCAAAATCCTTCAACATCCGGCATTGTGTGAAACTGGCAACATTCGACACAATAACATCGCGAGCTTCGGTTGGCAGCATTGGCGAAGCGCAAGAGTCACGCCGCGTCAGACAGCCGGGACAAAGACGAAAAATACTAATTGCAGTTTGTGTAAGCGGGATAGACAACGAGTCATTCTGTTCATTCGGTCATATTTCAAGCCGAACGCCGTGTCAAGAAGTCAAGTCAAGTAATTTTTCTCTCGCCGTATCGCCATCTTGTTTCTTTCGTTGTGCTTTCGTTCTAAAGACAGTAAATTAATTTATATTTAAGTTCCTTCAAAAAGTGTTTCTGTAGTTAGGTTAGAGGTTAGTGTTAGTGCTTAGAAATGGATACTGAATGCGAACTAAAAGAGTGCATTGCGGCCAGGGGCCGTGCAAGGGCCTCCATAACACGTCTCAAAAACTCATTCAACCAAGACGCGCTCCTTAATTCGCAATTAGAATTAATATTAGCAAAAAGGGAAAGGTTAAGTACAGCGTATACTGAGTATGAGCGTTTGTCGGCGCGTATAACTGCACTGAACTCTGAACCGGAAAAATCGGACAATGCAGACGAGGAAATCGAAGACAATTACTTGTATCTACTGTCGCAACTCGATGCAATCATCAACATCATGCGATCCAAGCAAGGTAATAACCGGCCGCCCGATACCAAACCGTCGACGGGTCCGGGCAAAATTAAATTACCCAGCGTAGTCATACCTACTTTCACCGGTAAGTACACAGAATATTACGAGTTCCTGAGTATGTTTACAGCAATGATTCATACTGAATCCTCCTTTTCGTCAGTGCAAAAGCTGTATTATTTAAAAGGCTTTTTGAGTGGCGAACCGCTAGCCTTAATTAATAACCTCCCTCTGCAAGATGATAGCTACCCTGAAGCACTAAGACTTCTTAAGGAACGATACGACAATAAGGTGCGAATTACACACGAGCATATTGGTGTACTACTCGACATGCCTACAATAAATCGGTCAAATGTCACTAACTTACGTGCATTTCTTTCAGTTGTCAAGCAGAACCTAGCTGCTTTAAAAAATCTAGGCGAGAAGATCGACACCTGGGACTCCATCATCATATGTATCCTGTCAAGGAAACTTGACACAATGACATATCGATCATTTCAGATGGAGCGAGACAATACAATTCCTCCCACGGTAAAAGAGTTCATTGACTTCATCGAGAAGCGTGCATTGGCCATCGAGAACACTGACTGCAATGTCCAAAAGGTGCAATCGCAACGTCTAGCCAGCTATCCTGTAGCTACACAGAGCAATCAATTCGCCGCCTGCATTTACTGTAAGTCAACTGAACATAAATTATTTAAGTGCCAGAGTTTTAAGATGGCTGCAATTAACAAACGCTTGGAGTTTGCATCAAATAACAATCTGTGCAACGTTTGTCTGTCCCAACACAAGCGCAAATGTAAACTTCACTTTCGCTGTGGAATATGCAAGCAACAACATAACACTTTGCTGCATAGTGATGACTCTTCTCATCATGCAAGCCCTTCTGTAACCTTGTCTGCTACTTCACACCAGGGCCAGGTTTTATTGCCCACAGCACGTGTAAGGCTAATAGCTCAGTCAGGGGTGGTAATATATGCTAGAGCACTGCTCGATAGTGGCTCACAAGCATCGTTTATTACACAAAGGGCAGTGGATGCAATAGGCAAATCATCACAGAAAACTAACACTACTATTATGGGCATTACTAACGCAGAGCAAATTATTGACAAATGTATAAACCTTGACGTGCATTCTGCAGTTTATCCATTCAAAGTAAATGTCAATTGCCACGTTGTAAAGACAATAACAACCAAATTGCCACAAACTCAGTTTGATATGTCACGCATGGTGTTCCCTACCAACTACAAGCTAGCGGATGAAAGCTTCAATAAACCCGGTGATGTGCATTTGTTGCTTGGGGCTGATGTGTTCTTCCAGATCCTGTTGCCGCAGCCGCAGTTTGATCGAGGCGGCGCGCCCTGTAGCCAGAGCGTCGCACCTGCTGGCCACGAGAGCACCGCAGCTTCATACACCACAAACCCTGGGAGCCCATCACTAGTACACACATCGTTTGGACTGGTCGTCGCCGGCCATACGCAGCTGCCTGCAGGAGACTTTAATCAGGTTGTGTCTTTATTTTGTAGAGAATGTGACAACACTATTTCAAATCAAATGAGTGCGTTTTGGGAAACTGAAAAAGTGCCTGAAATCTTCCCAGAAAAATTAGCAGAGCATGATTACTGTGAAAACTTCTTTAAGGAAACTACTAAGCTTGAGAACAATAAGTACCAAGTTTCAATGCCCACAAAAGTTCCTTTAGAGCAAATGAACTCTGAGTTAGGGGAGTCTTTCAACTTAGCACTAAAAAGATTTCTTAACCTAGAAAAGAGACTGCACAAAAATGTGAATCTTTTCAGCGAATACAAAAAATTCATAGATCAGTATCTTGAACTAAAACATGGTGAGTACCGCGAAATTGATCAGCTTGATTTAAATAAAGATCCCGTGTACTTTTTACCTCACCATGCTGTGATAAAAGAAGATAGCCGCACAACAAAGCTGAGGGCTGTTTTTGATGGATCTATGCGCACAAATAAAAAAGTATCATTAAATGACATGTTGCTTAATGGTCCAGTAGTACAAAGAGACCTTTTTGATATTCTCATTCTATTCAGAATAGACAAATTATTTTTCATTTGTGACATCAAAATGATGTTCCGTTGTATAGATTTAGATCCAGCTCAGAGATCATTGCAAAACATTCTCTGGAGAGAGTCTCCAGAGCAAGACATAAAGTGCATAGAGTTAAAAACAGTAACCTATGGCCTTAAGCCATCATCTTATTTGGCCACTCGCTGTCTCAGTGATCTTGCTGAAAGGCATGAGAATTCAATGACGCTGGCATCATCAGCTATAAAAAACAATACTTATGTTGATGACATTTTAGTATCTTGCAACACAGAACAAGAATTGATTCAAACACAGTCACAATTAATCCAGTTGCTCAACATGGGAAGTTTTCAGTTGCACAAATGGGCCTCAAATTGCAAAACCATTTTAGAGAATGTACCTAAAAGTAGTCACCACATAAGGGAAGTTGAGCTCCAGAAAGACAACGCGCTTGTGAGGACATTAGGTATACATTTTGATGTGAAGTCTGATGTCTTCAAGGGCACGTGTCCTGAGCCTTATATTAGCCGAAACGACTCAAAACGCGACATTCTAAGCTACATCAGCAAATTTTACGACCCACTGGGTTTAATTGGTCCAGTGTTTGTGCGCGCGAAGGTCATTATGCAAAGACTATGGTCAGCTGACGTGGGCTGGGACTCAACTCCTCCAAATGATATTCGTAGCATGTGGGCTGACTTTACAAAGGATCTTTCCAAAATGCACCCAATAGTTGTACCGCGTTGTGTCAAACCGCAACCAACCGTGGTCAATCAACTAATTGGATTTGCTGACGCGTCATCGGTGGCTTACGGCTGCTGTTTGTACTTACGCACTGTAGATGTCCTTGGCAATGTGCATACTGAGTTGCTATGCTCGAAGTCTCGCATTAATCCCTGTAAGAAAAAACTTACCATTCCGAGACTCGAGTTAAATGCAGCACTATTACTATCTAGTTTGGTAAATCGAGTACATGACACACTTACCACAAAATTAAAAATTGACGCAACTCACCTTTTCTCTGACTCACAAATAGTACTAGCGTGGCTAAAGACTAACGTCATAAAATTACATGTTTATGTCGCAAATAGAGTTCGATCAGTGAATGAGTTGTCGAAAGATTACAATTGGCATTATGTCAACACTGACCACAATCCCTCAGATTGCCTTAGCAGAGGCCTTCAGCCTCAAGAAATCAATGGTCACGCCTTATGGTGGCACGGTCCAACTTTCTTGCATGACATAGAATACAATTTCCCAGATGGGACTATACCACCCTCAGAGTTGCCTGAATGTAAGCCTGAGCAAGTAGGTACCTTGTGCCTAACAACCACAGTCAAAAATACTAGTATATTTGACACTTTGAAAGAAATTTCCACAATAGGAAAAATTACTCGTGTCCTTGCATACATTCTCAGATTTTGTAACAATGTAAAACCTAGCTCTCAAAGTGTAAAAGGTTTCCTCACTACTCTTGAACTAAATAAAGCACTCTTGCTACTAGTCAAGCAAGAACAAGCTCACTTTTACCTAGAAGACATAAAGTTGCTGCAATCTCACAAACAAGTCAAAGGTGAATTAAAACCGCTGGCTCCCTTCCTCGACAGTGAAGGTATTATGAGAGTTGGTGGTCGCCTGCAAAATGCGCCGCTTCCATATGCCGCTCAGCACCCGGCCATATTGCCGAGAAAATCAATAATTACTGACTTGATTGTGAGAAACGAGCACATAAGTTTATTACATGCAGGGCAAAGGCTGGTTTTGAGTTCCTTAAGACAACGATTCTGGATAACTGATGGTTTGCGCACTGTAAAAAAGGTAATACATAAATGTGTTATATGTTTCAGACTGAAGGCAGCTGCAACAACTCAGTTGATGGGCTCCCTCCCCGCAGCACGAGTTACAGCATGCCGCCCGTTCGAGAAGGTCGGAGTGGACTTCGCCGGGCCGTTATCAGTCAAAAACAGTCGCATAAGAAAACCAGTAATCGGTAAAGGATACATAGCCCTATTTGTATGTTTTGCCACAAAGGCGATCCATCTCGAGCTCTGCAGCGATTTGACCACCGAGTGCTTCCTCGCCTGTTTTAAACGCTTCATAGCGCGGCGTAACAGGCCCGGCGACGTCTACTCCGACAACGGGTCTACTTTTAAAGGAGCAAATAATAAATTAGAGGAGTTCTATCGCTTGCATGCCTCTCAAGTCCACCAGCACGCTGTACAGTCGTACGCATCCCAAAAGGGCATTAATTTCCACTTTATTCCTAGCTATAGCCCAATATTTGGTTCTCTCTGGGAAAGTGCTGTAAAAAATACAAAGCACCATTTGAAACGCACTATTGGGAAGGCGCTTCTCACATACGAGCAGCTAAACACCGTGCTGGTGGAGATAGAGGGTATTCTAAACTCGCGACCGCTCACAGCGGTGACTAACGACCCAAATGATCTGTCATACCTGTCCCCAGGTCATTTCCTTACCGGTGCCCCTCTCAATACCTACCCAGAACAAGATGTAAGCAATAAATCCATAAATTTACTTAAATTTTGGTCCATTACTACTAGCATGAAACAGACGTTCTGGAAGTATTGGAGCAGGCATTACCTGAATCAACTGCAAAACCGACCAAAATGGCAGTCGACTAAGCCAAACGTGTCAATTGGTAGTTTAGTCATCTTATGCAATGATAATTCACCTCCTCTCGACTGGCCCATGGCCAGGATCACTAACCTATTCCCAGGGAAAGATGGTCTAGTCCGTGCAGTTGAAGTACGAACGGCAAACGGTCATACTCATAATAGATCTATCCATAAGGTATGCGTACTACCGATAGAGGTATAATGTTTTATTTCAAGTGTAAACACATGTCTAAGTAAGTACTTACCTTATCATGAAAATGTTAATAATGTTTAATTATTCTCAAAAAACATTATTATTATTGGTGTAATGTAAATTTAGCTTACAGACAAAAGTAAACTTTAATAATCCATAGTTCAAAAATGTAAAAATATTTGTAAAATATATCTATGCAACTTGATCTGATAACAGATATCTCATATAAGAGCATTTTCTCCTACATTGTGTGCACTTCATGCTTGTGACCTGCATGCTTTGAAAAAACTTGATTATTTTGTATAATTATTTAATTTAATTTTGGTTATGCAATCATACATAACCCACAAAAAAGGTTTTGTACTTAGTATATAATAAGTATGTGAAGATGTTTAAGTTAATTTTAGCTTTAAAATTATTTATAGGGCTTTTTAATAATGTGTCGATATTTTGTATACTCATAAAGTCAATATTGTTCTTAAAAAACTTTGTCTCAAGACTGAAGTATATCTTTGATAATGGGCTTACACCCAAACTATTGTTATAACTCTTAAAGCTCTATAACGAATATGCCATGTTGCGGAGTTTGCCTATATTGTTTAATTAGTAGCTTTTTCATATTGTATTAGTTTCTTGTAGAGGCCGCAGCATGTTGCATACAAAATCGATACTTAATCGATGTTATTTTAAAACTGCAACACTAATGTAAAAGTAATACTTTTTATGTTCTGGTAACAATTCCTTTTTTCTCTTCTACAATCAATCGTGGTAACAAGGTGTGGTTTTTTGTGATCAAAGTAATAAATTCTTTTTAATATAGAATCAGTGAATTTTATTGATAATATTTAAATATTTATGAGACAACAGTCAACAAGGATACAATATGATCGAGAAAATGGCTACTGTGCTAAACGGGAACCTATCGATGTTTAGAAAATTTTATTTCCGAAGGTTTAGAATCCCGAAAACTTCATTTGTCCGAATGCATTTTTTCTGAAACTGTAAATATTTCTGGATTTATTTCAGGACCATCGTGTAGAACCCTTTAGGTTAGGTTAGGGTTGTTTTATAAAAATCCTGAAATATTTACAGCTTCAGAAAAAAATGCATTCGGATAAATGGAGCATTCGGGATTTTAAATATTCGGAAAAAAAATCTAAATTTTGATAGGTAACCAGGAGGCCTCAACTAGAATAGAAAAAATGGGTTTGAAAATTATGAGTATGGTTTACATGATTTTCAGAAAAACTGGTATCTAGGCCCGACGTAGCGGGTTTCTCATTATGTCAACGAACTGCTAATTGCCTTATTTCGTATGCAGTCTAGAATTTAACTAAGTTCTTAAAAAACATTTTAAACCACGTCAACTTTTGATAGTAGAAAAAATATTCCGCGGTGATATTGTGTAGGTATTTTTAATCAAGAAACTAACTGTAATGTAGGTAGTGCCTATTATTGTTAAGTACTACATAATAATTAAATTCTATAAATACTTAAACATTGTTTCACGACAGTGAGTTAGTAATTGCATAATTGATTGATTCAAGACCTTACTTCTCCGCTTTCAACCGGTCATTACAGAAACATCTGTGCGACACATAAAACAATACATCTACTATCAATACCACGCACAATGCTGATACGTTTCGAACTCTACAAGTTCATTAAAAAAGCTCCAAATACCCGAGCACTCATCCGTTGCCAAACAAAACGAATTTCGTAGTAATCAAAAACATTTAAAGAAATCTCATTTTAACATACAGGTTGTCCCAAACTCAGCGATACCCTGGTACCGGGTGAGAGGCCAAGTTACAACAGTTCTGGAAAAAATAAGAAAAAAAAATCCATGTAACATTGTTTCCGAAATATCTAATACCTATTATTACCTACATAATTTTACGTGACTACAATCGCTTTAAGTGACATGGATTTTTTCTTATTTTTTCCAGATCGTCCTCTAGCCTGGTACAGTCGCCATCATAAACATCGGAGCAATCAATGTGCTCGAAAATATCTGAACACGCACGTACGCGGTTGACAATACGGTCGTGTTCAGATATTTTTGACCACCTTGAACACTCTTTAGTCCTAAACTAAGCAAAGCTTGTACAGTCAGCAACAAAAATATGAATACACCCAAAGTACCAAAAATATGTATCCACGGCTCTATTACCAGGACATAAAGGCGTGTATACATATTTTTGGTACTTTAAGTGTATTCATATTTTTGTTGCTGACTGTACCTATTATAGGTACCAGACAATGGATAAACATACTTACTTATATACTTAGACACTTAAATACATATTAAGTTATTAAGGTTTTGGGCAACCTGTATGTGTTGGACGAGCTGTAGTATGTACCTAATGCGCAGTTGGTAGTCAGGAGCAAGGTAGAAATATTTATTAGTAATTGCGACTGCTTATTTTTTCAATAATTGGAAATAGTTCTTTGCTGCATGGAATATGTAACTTTTTCTGTGCATTTGCTTAAAGAAGTAAATTAGATCGAGAAAGTAATTAATTGTTCATTGGTGTGTTTGTAAATGCTAAGGTGACTGATATTTTATACATTTGTAGAAATTCACTTAATAAATCCATATTCTAATCATTTATAATCCCAGTTGTTTTATTTCACGCTTGATTGCCAAAAGAGTTGATTAATCTTCTGTCAACCGTGCTTCGTTGTGATAACTAGTGATAAGGTTAACGAATTATCAGTCAAGTTTATAAACTACTAGCGACCCGCCCCGGCTTCGCACGGGTGCAATTATGCATGTATCATACATATAAACCTTCCTCTTAAATCACTCTATCTATTAAAAAAAACCGCATCAAAATCCGTTTCGTAGTTTTAAAGATCTAAGCATACATATAGGGACAGACAGAGGGAAGCGACTTTGTTTTATAGGTACTATGTAGTGATTAATTATGAATTATTAAATAGGCTGTGGTTAAGTATGCTACGAGCTGGGATTCTTAAAACTAACAAAAAGTGAACTGGATTTTAACATTGAAAATGTTTTTTCGATCCCTTCTGTATAGCCCCCAATTTCGACCAGAGTGCGACATCGCCCTAGTGTCGTGAGTTTTAGGGCTACGTGAATGATTGAGGTCTCAAAAGATGCCTCTCGAGGATACATAATTGTGTAAAAAAAAATTTAAAAAACTTCAAAAATGTCGAAAAATGTCGCAATTTTCGGAAGTTGACAAAATCAGGAAAGTCGAATGCAGTGAGTTAATGTCAAACAAAAGAACTGTTTTGCGATGTTGTTTGTTTGTAAAAAAAAATATTATTTTTACCTTGGACGGATTTTTTACATCATCGTGCATTTGAGCTCAAAGACAATACTAAATCTATTAGGTGTAATCTATTAGATTAGGCATCGTATAAAATGAAAAGCCTGCCTAAGTGCATTTTCAATGTACCCGAAGGTCGCGTAGAGCACGAGATCTGTGATTTTTAGGGTTCCGTAGTCAACTAGGAACCCTTATAGTTTCGCCATGTCTGTCCGTCTGTTTGTCTGTCCGCGGCTATGCTCAGAGACTGTTAGTACTAGAAGACTGTAATTTGGCATGAATATATATATCAGTCACGCCGACAAAGTGGTTAAATAAAAGAAACTAAAAAAATTTTTTTTAGGGTACCTCCCATAGACGTAAAGTGGGGGTGACTTTTTTTTTCTCACCTAACCCTATAGTGTGGGGTATCATTGGATAGGTATTTGAAAATAAGTAGGGGTTTTCTAAAACCATTTTTTGATAAATTGAATATTTTCGGAGATATTCACTCCGAAAGTTCAAAATAATGTGTCCCCCCCTCTAACTTTTGAACCGCACGTCTAAAAAATATGAAAAAAATTACGTAAGTTAAACTTAATAAAAACTTTCTAGGAAAATTATTTTCAACTTAATCAGTTCAGCAGTTTTTAAGTTTTTGTAAAAAAATATTTCTAAACTAAGATTGTAATTTCACCTTCATTGCAAGCATTTTTTTTTCTTTATGTCCCTATAAGATCACGCTAACAGTATCTTCTTTCAAATAAAAAAATATATTACATCAGAAAAACAATCAACAAACATACTAGTTCTAGTAGACTGCAGTAGATTAGTTACCCAATTCGCCGATAGATGGCGCTGTACCGCCGACGTTGGGACCAAAACAACCACATTAATAAAGACAAGTATGCAAAGATTTTTTCGTACTTGCTACGGAACCCTATCTTGGGCGTGTCCGACACGCTCTTGGCCGGTTTTATTTCTTATTTTTTCCAGAACAGCTGCAACTCGACTTCTCGCACGGTATCAGGTTATCGTTGAGTTTTGGGACATACCTACTGTATTACGTCCTATTGCTGGGAATAGACTGGAATAGACGCTATCATAATGAGAGTTTGCTCTTTTAGTTCCCATGCGTGTTTCAGTGCATTGACAGCCGCATGCGAAATGGAAACTTCACCCACCCACACCATTGGAATCCATCTAGACCTACCTTCCTATTATGAATGCGAAAGTGTGTCAATCTGTCTGTCTGTTACCTCTTCACGCTTAAACCGCTGAACCGATTTAGATTAAATTTGGTATGGAGATAGTTGCGACCCTGGGAAGGATAGGTTAGGATAGTTGTTATCCCGAAAACTTGCATAAGTAATTACCGCGGGATAGCGATAACGAATTATTTGCAGACGGAGTCGCGAGCAAAAGCTAGTGCTATATAAGTAGGTCTCTGCCTTCCCTTTGATATTTGATTTATTGAAACTAAGAATACAAAATATTAAGAAAAAATAACAATGAATTTTGATTTACCTACTTAGGTATATTTTCATTTTTTATTTTGATATTTTTAATTTTTCTTCGTTATTATTTCGTACATAAATCTCACTTAAGCTTTCGCTCACTTAAGGTGGACTTGCGCGGACCTGGGTTAGCTACTTAACTCCGAGTTAACTGCTAACCCGGGGTTAAGAATTCTTAACCCAAGGTTTGCTAACCCAGGGTTAAGAATTCTTAACCCAGGGTTAACGATTTAATTTTTTAACCCTGGACTGTGCAAGTGGCCCTTAAGTAAATCTTAAAGTACCTAAATCTTCAGTTTTTTTTTAATTGTAAAAACGTGTCCTTTTAAATATTTTGATAATTGATTACAATAATTACTTACTCACCGTATATGATGAACCTGCTTAAAGTGGGCAAGTATCAAGGGTTTTTATTGACTCGGCGTGCACGCAAGCAACCCTCAAATCACCTAATTGATTCAGGCCGCGGCCCGCGGGGGTTGTTCGCGATCTAGTCACCGGCGAGCTTGTTAATTCTGTGAGCCAATGCGCTGAGGCACGCGATCCGCCATTACTCAATTAATATGATGATTGTTTTGTTTTACCGTAAGCCCGCTCGCTACACTCGCGCACGAAGTCGCTCCGCGCGGCGCGAGTGTCGAGCGGGCTCGAGTGTGGCTGCCCTTTGTTGCGGGCCAAAAACCGACACTGATCGGGGAAAGGCGCGAAGCGCGAATGCGAAGGCATGAACAACATTTACCTACACTCGTGTTTCGCGGCTTTTGCGGGCGTTCGCGCCGCGAGTGTGGAGCGGGCTTTACACTAGTACCTAAGAACGGCGAATGCGCGAATTTTCTGGCTTATCATGGTACTATTTACAGTGCGTTGCTTTCAAACTGCGTTCGCCAGAGGGCGGCAATTTAAAGCGTCGAAAGGAAAGTGCAGTCACGAATGCAAACCGTCGATGCTAGGCTAGAGGGAACGGGGTACTTCCCATTGATTCCGTGAAGTAAACTCAAAGATTGGCTTGATTTTGAATCCTGTTACTTCATGTATCTACCTATTCATAGTTCTATAGAAAAAAATGGGAATATTGGATGGGCCAATGTGTATAAGTTAGGTACCTACTACCTAGTTAGATGAATATGTGGATGTTCACGCTAAAATAGTTTCACAGTTTCTTTTGAAATTTGGCACGCAGATAGTTTATGACTTGGATTACTTTTTATCCCGGAAAATTGCGTAGTTCCCGCGGGATAGCGATAAACGAATTCTTTACAGACGGAGTCGAGCCGGGGCAACAGCTAGTTAAACTATACATACTCATGATTGACCTATAGGCGTAGACTCGTTCGGCTATTATTTAGTTCGGCTCGCTAGTATCAAGATTAGATCACGATCTGTTTGCGTAAGGAAATAAAGAATAGAACAGGAGTTCTTAAGAAGCGAGTTGGTTTTAAGCGCGCCCTGTAACCGCCATAAATCGGCCGTCCAGAATTTACGAGGGCCCTCCGCAAATCGGTTTATATTTTCGATAAATAAAATTGGCGCGGGTTTTGCGAGGTAAGCAGAGGCCGTTAGGAGCGCGTCGCCGCCGCCAGCTGCCGCGTGCACATAAACCCGACTACCCTCGCGTTTTCTTGCTGACAATTTTTTCCTGCCCCGGTCATTACACAGCTGGGCCCCGAGACAAAACGGCGAATCGTTTAAGCCCTCTCCGGAGACCGTCCAATTTTATTGTGTGTACCTAGTAGAAATTGATATGCCGCGTGAGTGTCTGTCGGCGGGGCGCGCCGTGACGGACCCGCGCCGGACCATTTGCCTCCTCGCGACTTTTACATAAAACTGACAAGTATGTAGACTGCAGGAATGGAATTTATAGCGCAAAATCATGACTTTTTACAGTTACATTAATCGTACTTTAGGCCATTTTGCATCGGTTAGAATTCAGTGGACACTATGTTTAGGATACTTCTCTTCCATTGGAGCGGAGCGCGCTATCTAGCTCCGCGTCTATGGACAGACACAGTCCGCAACTCCACTCCGCATTACGTCGCTCGGCTCCAGTGGACAGGCAGCCTTATAATTAGGAAACCAAGAGAAGTCGGCGATTCACGTACATAAACAAACAAAAAAGATTGAACCAATGGAACCTTTTTAGTAATATCAGAATTAACTATCACCATATCACCATTAAGCCTGCAGTCTGGATATGTCCACGCTTCAATCACTCAAATGTCAGTCATATGTCATATCCAAATTTCGCAAAGTATGATCACTTTCGTCGTTCAAGTTTAGGTCAGTGATGTCTAGCCCTAGCCAAACCGAGTGGGACCCAACAGCGGTCCTGGGCATGCTGGTGGCCTTTGCCTTGCCGCTGTCGCTGCTGCTGCCAAACTTCTCGGTGTGGGACGTGGTGCCGAAGGTGCGGGTCATTCGGCTGCACATCCTCAGCCAGCACTTCACCTGGCCCCAAATGAATGCCGCTGCCGTTACCGCGCTAGTGCTCCTGTTTTGTTTTTATCTCGAGTTGCGAAGGCGAAGGTGAGTTTTCGGCAAATAATTTTAAATTGTGGAGAAGAGAGTGGGTTCGGGATCCCACAGTTCAATATTCAATAAAAGTATTTGATTGCGGCAGAAATAAATATTGAGAAATTACTGGTTAAGTCTATTTTCGCTTCAGTACTGTTTTAACCAACAGTAAATAGATTAGGTATAGGTAGTACCTGTGCATATTTTTATAATAACCCTAAAAGTATTTTTAGGGTTATTATTATGTTAATTACTTGGTGCTCATTATTGTATGTAATAGGCTATGAGTTTTTTCTGCTTACCGTGTACAAGGTTTTGCCAAAACTTTTGTGAAATGCTAAGTATAAGGTATTTACAAAAACAATAAACCGTTAAGTGTTGACTTTCCATTTAATTTAATTTATATTTCAGAGTTAAAAAAATTATCACCTTTTCTCTCTAAATACCTGCCTACACAAAATCTACTTACGCCATTTGAATTAAAATAATAATCAATAAACTTGTTGCATTGTTTTAAACTTATTATTACACCCGGAACTTATCGCGACAACTTATTCCTAAAACTACCTTGACGTTTCGACCACATTCTAGCGGGCGTGGTCCACGAGTAGAGTACTTGCTAATGAATAAATTCCAGATGTAGTAGGTATAATAACAAAATCTTGTTCCATTTTCGGAAGATGAAATTAAAAAAATTCTATTTTAATTTTAAATACCTACCTATCATAATAGACATCTCTGACACTTTTTTTTGCTTTTAGGCTAGACGAATTAGTTGATAGCGTGATGACGGTTAGCCAAGCGACGGACACTGCCATGGAAATGGAGAAGGACCGTCAGAATGCGGCGCTACGCGCATGTGTGGAACTCCTCGATTCCTCCGTCACGCACTATGAGAACCTCGTGCTTCTGCGCGACGAGCTGCGCGTGCGCGACTTCATGGTCAAACAACACCCTCCTACAATCGAGATCAGTTCCTCTAATGTGCTATAGCATAGGGCATAAGAATAAAGACGAATCTACTTGCCATACTTAAATGATTCTAAGCTAGATTAGATGCGAAACTACTGTATCTATCACCGTCATTGCAACGTTGATTTGTGGTAGTTTAGACTTTACCAAACGTTTTATAGACGTTATAGTACAACCTAAAATGATGATGAGTGTGATGACCGTGTCTTTTGTAAGCCATCTGAGTTTCACTTTAAATCGTAGTTATTCTTATGCCCAGGGCCCTACTAACATCTTATCTATCACACTTTAAAGTAAATTCACAGCGCACCAAAGCATTTTATTTTAGGAATTTTTGAGAATGTATTGCATATGTATATGTATTAAAAATCAATAATACCTACCATATTGTTACCATTTCAAAACTTAAAATAAAAAATAAATTAAATTTTACCTACAACCATTGCTTTTTAACTAAAGTAATTTATCCAAAGCACCTACAAGCTTACTTAGTTAAGAGCACCATTTTTAAGTACACACCCGACTCTAGTGCTTACGATTACATCGTTAAGAGGACCGCTGTGGAGGAATTCGATTTTTATTCAACGCTCTCAGCGCTAGAAGTGTTCATTAGAGTGTACTGGGGTCCCGCGGGACGTTGTCGACGCGAAAAAACCAATCTGGAGCCGGCAATTATGGCAAATGACCTAATTAGGCGCCGGTGCGCTCCGCCACCGCAAGATTTTTCACCGCGCCGTACTTTGCGGTGTTTCACGAGAATGGCCTTTTAATAAGCGGTGAACGATAGTTGCTCGGTCAGTTTGCTTTGAATTAAGTCTCGCGAGGATGACGGTAAAAAAAGCGGTTTCAAAGTTCATGGTACTGTATTTACATACTATTTATTTATCCATGTTTATCTATGTAGGGACTACATGGAATACTCAATGTTAAATTTAGTAAATTAACATTTAATCAATAATGAAGAGTTAATAGAACTTTACCGTTTTGTTTACGATTTAGCAAGGCGGTCGTTAATTCGCGACCGAATAAAAGTTGGGTGCCGTCGCGAGTCGCAAGTTTTGTCGCGGCAAAATATTAAAGGGTTGGGATGACGTTCGAAAATACATAAGTATTTTAATTATGAACTCAATTATTTAAGAAAATAGCTATAAGACTCTCTTTCGCAATTGATACAACTCAGTTATCTGATATACTTACTCGTAACCTAGGTATATATCGTTGATAATTAGTGGAATACTCCCAACACCATAATGTTAACTTTTGGTTATTGATAATATAAAATTATGTTTCAAGAAGAGGATAAATGGGGTTTTTAGGTTTTTTTTTGGGTCCGGCTTTACTTGCAAAAATTTTCACGCCCCGCCACTGTACTCTTTGACACTATTGCAAGTTTCCCGCTTTACAGCAGATTAAAAATGAAGGCAATGCCGGTTCGTGATGTACACGTGTTGAAAAATTATTGATTAAAATAAGCAACCTTGCGGCAGAGCTAGATTAAGCTCCGTCAAGAATTGATATAAAAGACTGCTAAAATCATTACCCTTCCTTTTAGCTTTGCCGTAGTCGAGTAAATAGTTGACTGGCATGAAAAAAACAGCAGGGTTTTATGTTAAAAAAAGATGCACAGCTATAATTTTATCTAGAAAATCTTAATTATTTATTGTACACTACCAACCGATAGGGCTCTATATTTTGCTCTACCCTACGTGCTGAACGTCCAACTGACATCATTGAGAAGAAATCAATTAATCAAAAATCGATCTTTTAGATCGATGTTTTAGGCTGTATGAATCGCCATCCTTATTAACAAAGCAGTGTTAACAATCCATTTGATTTAATACGGCAATGTGTTCCAACGTTTAATTACAGCCTGACGAGTGAGCTAAGACGCATTTTATTTTAACTCTATCCTCAAACTCGTTGACGATTTTGAATTTTGGTCTTAAATATCACGTGTCCAAAACCAGCTGCCTCTTTCGCTTGAGCACATTGTTCTTTACTTTGTGTAACAGTTAGTTACTTTGTAAGCTCCGTCGATTGAGCACAGTGATGATAATATAAGGCCATAGCTAGGCACCGTTAATCAAACAGCTAACTTCGTTAATCGCTAATTAATAATCCGTTACTAAAAAAGTTAAATTCATTAAACGTTAAAGCGCTACATTCCGGAAGATTTAACGCAAGTTAACAATAATCGTTAATCGGTTAACATGTGATAAAAAAAACGTATTTTTGTATCGTTGCGTTAGTGATCTACTTATAAAAACCGGCCAAGTGCGAGGGTTCCGTACAATATTTTAGGTATCTCAAAATATACGCCGTAAACAGCCGTTACTATAATAATACAGTGTTAGCAGAGCTCTGCTTCAAAGTAAAATGTACTTTATGCAGTGTGAGATCATTTTACTTTGGTTAGTCGGAACCCCCCCATTAATGTTTAATTTAATTAAAATGTTATTATTTGTTGTTACTTATAGCGGCCACAGCAACACATAATCGGTGAGTAACTCGGCCACTATAAAGATAGTGTTAAAAACGCTGAAAAAAACCTCGTTTTAGGGTTCCGTCCGTAGTCAACTAGGAACCCTTATAGTTTCGCCATGTCTGTCTATCTGTCTGTCTGTCCGTCCGCGGCTAAGCTAAGAGATCGTTAGTACTAGAAAGCTGTAATTTGGCATGAATATACATATGAGTCACGCCAACAAAGTGGTATAAAAAATAAAAAATAATATTTTTTTAGGGTACCTCCGTACCTCCCATAGACGTAAAGGGTGGGTGATTTTTTTTCTCGACTAACCCTATAGTGTGGGGTATCGTTGGATAGGTCTTTTAAAACCATTGTGGTGTTGCTAACATGATTTTTCTATTCAGTGATCTATTTGCGAAATATTCAACTTTAAAGTGAAAATTTTCATTATAGTCGACCGTCCCCCCCCCCCTTTAAAATCTAAACTGATGGGTGGAATAATTTGAAAAAATTCAGAATGGTAGTAAATATATCAAATTTACTAGGAAAATTATAGCGGCTAAGATTGCTTGGAAATTATTTGTAGTTTAAGAGTAAAGTAGCTTAAGGTATAAAACATACCTAAACTTGGATGATTCCGTACACATACGAAATCCTTCGAAAAATATTACTTGATTTTTTCGTAATGGCTACGGAACCCTACCTTGGGCGTGTCCGATACGCTCTTGGCTGGTTTTTGTATGACGACCCCCTTGAGTTATTATTTTTAGTATTTTTTGCCAAAGTGACTACAGTATTACAATTCAAGAGATAGAGCCCTGTGACAGACAGACGGACGGACAGGCAGACAGGCGGAAAGACAGACAGACAGACAGCTAGATAGCAGAGTCTCAGTAATATGGTTCCTTTGGCACTCTTTGGGTATCGAACGAACCCTAAAAACTATTGGTTTTGGTTCGTGACACTAAACGTCATTCAGTTACTTGTGACTCTAGCCTTTGGCGTTAAATAATGAAATAATCAAACAAATCCTTAACAAATCATCAGCAAAATCATTTCAGTTATTTAGTTGGTTACATTTGGTCCTGATCACGTCTCCGTGTCATCACACTGATCACATCATCAATCTGGGACAATCTGGGTTCAGTTTTAAATGCTAACTTTAGTGTCATGCTTGACCTTGGGCCGACCAATCAGAACGTAGTAGTTGCCGCTGTCGTTTGGTGGTTTTTTTTCAAACAAACTTTAAAGTCATGGTAGCCTAGTAGTTTGACCTCTCAACCAGAGAGTCGTGGGTTCGAGCCCAGGCTCAAACGTTTTTCGGAATACATGTGTGAAATTACATTTGATTTTGCCGTGAGCTTTACGATGAAGAAAAACATTACTAGGAAAGCTGCCTCGGAAATGAACACGGGGATGTTGTGTCTGAAGTTCCCAATCCGCACTGGGTCCGCATGAAAACTACAGCCCAAACCATCTCATTCTGAGAGGAGTCGTGTGCCCTGCAGTAGGACGTATATAGGCCGAGAGATTAAAATGATGGATGACAATACACTTAGCTGAAAATTCTCCAACTCCTATCTCAACAGAGTATCACGCAACTGTTTCACGAAAACTCTATTTCATGCATTTGCAAATACAGAATCGGTCCCATCGGAAAAAGCAGTTTGTCATTTGCAATTCACGTGCGGGGCTTGGCAGACGGCACTCGGAGTCCCATCCCGTGGCTGTCGGAGACGCCTTCCTCTATTTTCATTAGACGCATCCACCGGGGGTGGATCAGTCGGAAAAATAAGTAAAACTGTTATTGAGATAAGCATCTGCGCGGCGCGGCTTTCTGCTAAGTCCCGCTGTGTCGCGCTGAGAAATGTACCGAGATATGTCCGGATTACAGGGCCGCGCCTTCCACGCGCATCCTACGGTTTTCCGCAGTTTTACGACTGAAATTGTGTTATTATAAGCTGATATTCAATTTTTTTTTGTTTTATAATGCTAATAAATGCTAAAAATCTTCAGCAGATTCATTAGATTTATTTCAATCAGGTAGTAAATCCTTCCATATCGGCATCAAAAAGTCATTTTGCTAAGGCCAATTGATTTCTTGGTTCTCTAATGTTTCACTAAAAATATATTTCCCAACTGTTATTTTCGTAATCCTTTTAACTCTTAATGTCTGTTGTTTATTGCGGTAGCAGGCACAAGGTGAACACGACTGTAAGTACTTCGGGATTTTTATAAAATTAACCTAACCTGTAGGATAGTCCTGAATTATATCCTTAAAAGTTTACAATTTCAGAAAAAAATATCGTTTCGTCTACATGAAACAGTTATTTATATATTCAGCGAAAAACTAGTATGCCGATTTTTTTGATTCAACTAAGTAAGTAGTTATGTTATACAAATGCGTGAAATGCGATAACGTTTAACCCTTTCAACGCCACGCCTCGACAAAACATAAACCTGCTTTGAATCTTACGTCATTGCGTCAAGATCACTTTGACACTGTACTTTGTGACACCTATATGTGTTGTTGGCGTTGAAAGGGTTATAGGCGAAGAAAGCTACCGCAACAACAAAAGCAAAGCAGCGTTAAACTGTTATTTACGTGACAGTAAAGTTGAAAGGATTACGGAAATCATATTTTAACCACGCAGAACAAAAAATAAGAAAGTAGGTACAGCAAGTAACTTCGTTTTAGCTTGTAAGAGCTAGAGCTTTCCGTTTTCTAAGACAATTCCTTGTTATAAAAAACGTAGGTATTAGTCGAAGACGTAGTTGTACGGATTAGTAGCACAGCATAGGCGCGGGCGCTGCGACGCGCTTGTCGCAAATTGGCCCACGGCACCTGCGTCGACGGACGGCACCTGCCCTCCCTCGGATTAATTTCTCATCATCCCGCCCGCCTTCCCGGGAAATAATGAACAGGACATCCTTGGAGAAAAATGCCACTAAGCCCAGAGACGTTCGACTTGATTAATAAACTCCTGGAAGCTCTACTTTAGCTTTTATGACGCCTATCCTTGCTGAAATTGAACAATAAGAGCGAATAAGCCCGTTGCTAGAAAACCCAAGTATGAAAATGCACTTAATAATAAAATTTATCTAACCTTAGTTACACACCAACCAGTTTTCAAATAAGACAAAGTAATTTTTGTAAGTAAGGAACCCTAATGAAAGTTTAGATCGTTGAGTGGCGCGTAGGTTACGTACGTACTTATGTACCTACTTACGCGTGCATTTGCCAGTGTTCGCGACGCAGATGGCAATTTCACGCTCCACAACCTCTTGTCTCGTATGCTTATACATTGTTTTTATTATTACAGATAAGTGTTTTGCAAAATCAGTGTTAGGCAGGTACGTGGATTAGACAGGAGTAAATTCTGTGGGCTTTTTAAAGGAGTTCAGTTATAATTATTAGTTCAACCTGTGAATTGATTTATATAACGCGAAACGTGGATAGGTGCTTTCCAAATACACGCGTCTCGATTGATAGTTTGAAAATTTAAATTCAGAGGATTTAGATCTGAAAACTATCGAATACAAGTTTTTAGAATTTATAAAAATACTAATTTACTTTTTATTCGTGGACGCGACCGCAAACACGAATACGTGGTGTAAGAATGCCCCCAACAAGGCCAACCGACGACGATCCAGAAAATGTTGCAGGAATCACTTGGGTGCAGGACCGGTTGTTCTGGAACTCATTGGAGGAGGCTTTTGTCCAGCAGTGGACGTCTTTTTGTTGTATATTTCTGTAAACTCACCGTGGGTACTGAATTGTTTTGTTATTGTATTGCAATTTTTTAAGTCACCTCTTTAATTATGATTCTATTGCCCCAAATTACATACCTTATCATCAGAATCCATTGTTAGCATTTTGCTCTCTGTATATTTGTATTACGTCTTTAAGTAAGGTATTTAACCGACGTCATATGTGAGTACGATATAATGCCTGGTATCTTTTCACTGTTCGTGGTAATTTTGGCAACTCTACTAAATTTGATTTTAAATGGAGACATTGCGACCACAAAGTCACGAAGGCGACAGCCGATACTTCGTCACCGCCGCAAGATGGCCGCGAGCATCTGTCGGTTTGTCGCTCTTTCCTTTTAATAACAGTACTTTTGATACAATTATTTGCTATGAAGTATTATTGCGGTTGAAGTTCGTTCACGTAAACACTCCTGTCGTAACCGAACTCGCCTTGAGGTATGTAAATTGGCAGTGTGTAATAACAATCGCAAAATGCCACCGACCAAAAGGTTTTTACCGATGACTTTCTCTACATAGTTGTTCGACTATTCAAGGTACTCTTCAAGCACAAATTATTCAATTTGATATTGTTACTGGTACTTAAGACAGTAGGTTCTTACAAACATAAATTTAAATTGTCTTCTAGACCTTCAGTCAGTATTATTTATGGCAGTATTTATTGTATTAACATAAATTGGACATGAGTTATTTTATTGCCCCGAATGCGTCGAGAATGCGCTATGATTGTAATTCGGATTTGTCGTAGCTCGTAAGGCATGATTGTTTATTAGTATTTATAACCATGAATTGAATATTCCTTGTATGATAAGCATGTAATGGATTGAATAGACACCATTTTATAGTATGATATCGTTTTGTTAAACTTCTTAGTACGGTACTGGTGTTAAATACGACATGATTATTAACATAGTGTGTTCGTGTATTATGCCTAGGTATATTTTCTGATAGATGTAAACAAATATAAGACGTTGGTATATTGACATGCATGTTGGTACAGACTATATTACTGTTTAATATGTTTGATCTTACCTTTTAAAGCACACAGCTACCAGTGGCGTGGAGTGAACATTTTCGTTACGTAACCCGGAGTAACAGAGCGTGAATTAGGTATGTCTTCAGGTGCAACTTCTCTAAGTTAGTGTGCACAACCTTTGTCATTTAATCAACCCGTTGGGAATCGAGTTCTTATTGCAGCACGCCACTGATAGCTGTCATTTAATATTTATTTAATGTCACATAATGAGTAAATAATATAATCCATCAATCAAACAATCGTTTGTTCGTTAACCACCGGCGCAAACTGTCATCCAACAACAACATAAACGTTAATGCTAAAATCAAAGCATCATCTGTTCACAGTACCATCCCTAAACGCCACTTCACCCTCATTGACATTTGTCGCTATCCGTTCCATCATTCTTGTCTAAACACGACCACGAAATATCACATTGATATTATCCTGGCACAAAATCTGTAGTGGTCTATTTTAGCATATTTGTGGGTGCAGAGAATGGCCTCGAGCGGCGGGGGTCCGGCGCTCAACAACGGTCCTTGTGCCTTAATTTAATAATCGCATTTTAAACATGACGCTAAACCCACATAGCTGAACAACGCGACGAGTTATCGTGACTATTTAAACGAACTTTATGGCAATCGGAATAAAGTTTCGATTCAATGCTTCGCTCGCCACGATTGGCTGTCGCGTATGACATAGGACATCGATGCGACAGTCTATTACTGCCTTGCTTGATTGTTTATCTCGTTACACAGATAATGTCAAGGATACAGAGACAAACAAAGTATTCATATTTTAAATGAACCATTGTTATGCTGTACCCTTGCTGTACCTAATTAAAAGTTCCCATTCGAATTTATTGAACAGGTACGCTGTATTTTTTCTTTCTTAAAGACGCACTTTTCTTTACGCAAATCTTAAAGCTGTGCTATTTATTTTACTCCATACTTTGCGAGGCACGTACCTACTTTATTTTTATTATTTATCTCTTAGAGGTAGGGTTTAACTAGACGTAGATAGTTAAACATAAATAGTTTCTTGCTCTGTATGTAGTTAGTTACTCTGCGGGTAATGGCGCATTGTTCGGTGGATGGCGCCACGTAGATGTGATATTGTCCAGCTAAGTGGTGTGGTGTAATATCTCAGCAACGAGACATCATCAACACTAGACGCTAGACACCGCGTTACGACCTTACACACCCACCTACGCTGCCTCTTACTGCATTCAATTACACGCTCTTTTCTTGTGAAAGTTGGAATCTTTAAAGTAATTCATTGATTTTAAAGCAGTGAAACGACACAGTTTGTAGGGTCGTTCATCGTTTGATTTGTCTATTATTAATTCTACAGATAAACGCAAGTGACGAATTAAATAAATTAAAAATGGCGTTACTTAATGCTAATACTGCACGCACACACAATAGTAGTCGCGTCAGGTTTATAGTATGGTTATACCTACCTATACCTCTTGGTAATAGAAGAAGCTTTATACTCGGACCAATTTGGTTGGTTCGAGGCTTTTTAGAACTAAAAACAGACAGATCGATCGATAACGTTACAATACTGAGCGATCTTTAAGGTGGCGATAAACATAAAAATGCTTGTTGTGTTGGACCTATGACACTGAATACCTTAAAATATGGAAATTTGATTTTATGACATCTTATAAAAATCATCTATTGTTATATCACAACATACGTTTATTTTAGAATCTTTGAAATAACTTGTTCTCGCCACCGCGCCATAAACTAAGTACTTAAGTGGACGTTAGTCATCACTAAATGTCTCTATACTGAAGTACCCCCATTTAATTTCAAACGTTAACGATTCAGCCCCGACAGTCTCCGCATCATAAGCCTTTTCATCTGTCAAGTCTTAACAGCCATGGAATTGGGCTATAATTTACGATTTTATCTCATACGGCACCCCGCATAGGGGCACTGGTCAGTGTCGTGAAAAAAAGTTGCAGCGGGTAACAAAGGGATAATGGTTAGCGGTGACCGCCCGGCATGACCACCACGCCCGCTGTTGTGACTTGCCAAAATAGAGTCGTAATAATGAGAGATGGCCCGCGTATATTGCGCGTAATTTAGAGTGATCGCCTAACGAGCGCCGCCTGTAGGCCGTGGCTCGGGGCTGTTTGTCCAGCGGTCGCCTCTCTTGTTGAGTTACTGCTCGGGGGTGATTCAGTTTCACTTTTGTTGGTCACTTTATATTTATTGTTAACACAAGCTATAAATTAACTTGTGCAGTGACATTGTTACGCCTTTAATAGACGTTGCTGGCCAGTTGTTATGATAGTTTTATTTGGATGGCTATCATAATCGACCGGTCCGCATGGATGAGCCATGCGTGCCGTGGCGAGCGTCACAGAGGTCGCGTTAAGCCAACATTCGAGATTGATGCTGCGTCGGTCGAAGTGCCTGACAAATAGTTGGTCCGGTGGAGGCGTCGCAGAGCGTCTTGCCATAAATAAGGATTACCCTCGTAACCACGCAGTCTTGCGGAGTGGACGCAGCACAGTTTCTGTGACGTTTCCCGAGCCAGCTCGAGCCGTTTTATATGTTCGTGTCAAATGTCTCTTCTGTCCGCATCGTTTATAACACATCAACTTAAGCCTACCCGACTTATGCGCATATAGAAAGCTGTAAGAGGCTGTATTAAACGATTCCAATTCACTCCAAGTCGTGAATTTGCGTTATTTCGGCGCCTAAGCTCCGAATTACAAGTTAGAAGATGGGTATTGACTCGAGTGCGGGATGCGTTAAGCCACGGCCGTTTGAAACTCGACGGCGATGTTTCAATTGCAAGTGCGCCCGCGGCTTAGAGGCTCACCCCGCGCAAAGGGAGGCATCCTATCGCGCGTCAAACTCCCATTTCATTTATCTACAAGTCTTAACTTACTGCCATATAACCATTGCCCACAACAGTGGTAAAGTAATCCGATTTACATTTTAATCGTCGCTCTATGCAGTGGCCGGCCTTACTCTTTGACTAATAGTTAACATGGGTTAAAGAGATATTTCATATAAAACAAATATAGTATAGTTAAAAGGAAGTGATAAAAAGTAAGTCGATTGTATCTATGTTTAGGTAATTACGTATAAACTCTCACGCTCGGCGGATCCAAATTCAATTGTTCTAGTCTAGGGAGAGTTTACCTATAGGTACTCTTTATGATTAATCATAGTTAATTTTTGAGACTGGAGTGAAAGTATATACTCATACACAGATACCTGTTAAGTACTAAGTAATTATTGCATCAGACACTACTTGTTACTTGCGATATTATTACATGTAGATATAAATATAGCGCAAGATATATGTAAGTGTATAAAACCTTACTGTCTATGTAAGGTGTGTCAAATAGATACTTAACCTGTGAAGACTAATTATGAAAATAAAAAACTTATAAATTTGTAATTTTTGTACAGAAAAAAAGAAAGATCTGTTTACTAAATATATTTATTAGTTTATTTATTTAGAACAGTTTACAATAATATGTATAAATTGAATACAAATAAACTTATTAAGTAATATGCACTGCATTTTTCTTGCAAGTTTTTTAATTAAATTCGCAAGCGACAACAATGTTTCTCAGAACGTATTAACATTTCGCTGACTGATGACTTTACATTGGTATTCTTAGACTAGGATATCTTACTCTGTGAACTGTAAATAGACATATGTAGGTACCATAACTTAGAGCAGCGTTATCTTGTAAAATCTCCAATAGCATACGTGTATGGGCAGTGGGCAGTAGGGAAGGGAGCCGACGGCCGATGGTAGTCTTCTCACGTCGGGGGCCAATTACAGCCGCCCGCCCCAATGACGATATTGCTTTATTATACCCCACCATGAATATGTAACATGTACATAGCTAACAGTATAACAGATTAATCTAAGACTTCATCAAAGCAACACAAGACCGCCACCTCCGTCTGTGCATAATGACGCGACATACACCGAGCACGAACCCTTTTATTAAACGACAGCGTCAAAAATTAAAAAGGGGTAATATTACACCTACATATTGTGAATTCGTTACTTTTTTAAATGCTTTAATCACGGATTTACATAATAATGTGAAACGGGACTTCCCGTCCATCTGACAAGTTGATTGATGTGCGCTCCTAGATTTATTTGCTTAAAAAGTAGCACGCTACGTCCGCGGAGCTTTTACAGAGACCTCTGTAATACCTTTGTTTTATTTTTAAATACGAGCCTTTCATAATTAGCGTAATAAATTACAAAATGATAATAATGCGAGGGCCATCTTGTGAAACGCTTAATGCCGCGCGTCGGGGGGCGCCGCCGGCGACCGCGTGTCAATCACTCTCCCGAATGTAGAACAATTCTTATTTTGAAAAAGAATAAAAAATACGTATCACATATATTTTCTGTCTTGCTCTGTCCAGTTCGCATTGCATTTGTGCGAGGGGAACGGGGTAATAAATCGGTCTTGTGGTAACATCTGTGCTTTATAATAGACGCTTACGTAGGCTTCTTTTCGGGGATTCGATGCGAGCCCGGTGGGATCGCTTTAACATGATTGATCTGTTTATTTTACATTTTAAAAGAACATTTTTACGGTTGCTTGTCAACTTAATAACAAAGTGTTTTATTTCGAGACACGTTAAGTTGATTTTTATTGATAGGTTTCTTTTAAAATTATCGTTTTATTCGTTGCATTGGGTCGACGTATTCCAAATAAGCGTATTGATCTTTACGCACACACTCGCAGCTACTTACTTGGATAATTATCTGCAATTATCATAAAATCTGATAGGCTCTTTCTTAAGTAATACTCTCGATAGGTAACCAAGGTATACAGGGTTATTTTTAATACACTAGCATCCTTTTAACCCTAAACTCTTACCACTTAAACAAATTTAATGTTTTTTGTTTTACGGCTTTTGTCATAACTTAATATTTTTGGTGTAATAACGTTTTGAAAATTTGAGATTACCTACCTCTTATTTTTACGATACTCTGTATATTTGTATGGGAAAAAAGTGCTTCATTTTAAAAAGTCGTAAAACGAAAAACATTTGTTTGAGTGATAGGAATTCAGGGTTAAGAGGATGTCAATGAATTACAAATAACCCCGTATACATAAGAAAGAAATCCACCGCTCACTGAAACAAAAATAAAAAATCTTTAGACTCAATTTTCGGAAAGATCACCTTGACGTTCCGACCACATGACATAAGCCACAGCACAGAGACGACTAAAACCCAAAAAAGTAGACGGCCTTTTGTTCAATTTATCCAATCATCCCCTTAAAAACCCTCTCAAAATAGACTGCCCTGTTTTAAAGTCAAGTGCCTCAGAATGTGCTACCGTCTGTAAGTTGATCGCGCTAAGCGCCGGCGCTCAAAGCCGGCGGCGTGTGCGCGGTGGCTTGATAACGCTATCACTGAAGCTCGCCAGACTGACAGGTGCTTATAAGTTCTGGATGATTGAGATTTCTGAACAACATATTGAAGCTTTAAGTTTTTTAAGACTCAAAGAGCATGCAAGTATAATCAAAATGAAGTAAAAAAGGCAGTCTGAAGTATTAAAGTGGCAGGGCCATTTAAGGCTATTTGTAATTAGTTCCAGTGATAACGCTTAAGAACTTTAAGCAAATATGAGTTAAGATAAAATATTAGTGTTTTCAGCCAGATGTGACAAAGCACAATATTCGTAATTTAATATCGGTAGGTGTTTTAAAATAGTATTTTATACAATCGTCACATAATAGGGCTTCTTAAAGTCGAATACCTGTCCAACCGTCCAACGTGATTAGGCCGCGATGCTAAATAAGGTAAAACATTTTAAGACCTAATAATTATGTATTAATTTGTATCCATGTATTTATTATACGAGTAATAATACTGAAATTAACAATTATCTTAAAATTATTACATGTATTATTATTATTTATTAGTATTATTAGTATCTACATTTTTTGATACAGTAGCCAGTAGGTACCATAGACAACCCAGTTTTAGTTCAGCATTACCAAAAGAGCTTTTGTGATCTTGTTTGTTAAATTATAATTTGCGGATAGAAGTACACGAGCAGAAAAGTTCTAAAAACTAATTTTATTACTTGAAGTTAGCTTTAAAGAATTACAACGATATTGTAAATAATTACAACGATATCAGAACACTCTATTCCCTCTTTTAAAGTCATAACAGTTTTTCATGAAGGTTACCTTTAACATTGTTGATACTTTTAATGGTCATTCTGGTCGTTAATAATTATAATTTATATTGCATGTCTATAAATACATGAGTTAAAGAAGTTGTTTGTATAACGCTCGTTAAACGGCCGGCGAAAAACCCGGGTGCGCCCGCGCAAGCTATCGGAAGCAATTACATGTTGCTCACTTTATTAATTTTCATAACTACCCTCGCTTCAAAGGAAGCCGCCGTCTCGTGACCTCTTTTGATTCAAGTTATACGAGGTAGCGTTTTTTACAAGTAGGTACTAGGTGTGTGTGAAGTTCCCAATCCGCACTAAGCCCGCGTGGGAACTACGGCCCATGCCCTCTTATTCTGAGAGGAGGCCTGTGCCCTGCAGTGGGACGTATAGGCTGGGATGTTGATGATGAGGTACTAACAACAAATTATTAACTGAAAACTATGAAGACACCAGAGGGCGATGGAGAGGACTATGCTCGGAGTTTCTCTACGGGATCGCATTAGAAATGAAATCCGCGCAAGAACTAAAGTCACTGACATAGCTCGAAAAATCGCCAGAAGTGATAGTGGGCAGGGCACACACATCGCTCGTAGAACTGATAGCCGGTCCTAAAAGGTTCTCGAGTGGCGTCCACGGATCGGAAGTCGCAATGAAGGTACGCCGCCAACAAAATGGAGCGACAATCTGGTTAAGGTTGCGGGAATGCGTTGGATGCGGATGGCGCAGGACCGGTATGTTTGTCGAACCTTGGAGGAGGCCTATGTTCAGCAGTGGACGTCTTTAGGCTAAGATGATGATGATGATGATCAAGACGCCTTTTTCAATTAAATTTGTCTAACCACGCTATCGCTGAACTAAAACAATTACTTTGCTCACCCGCGACCTTACAATAGTTACGTTTACGCAAGAAATGTGCGTTCATGCAGTTCCTCCACCTCCACACTGTACGAACACACACAAATCACATAAACCCAACCATCACCACCACCAAGCTACACTGACGCGTTTCGAACTCAACCAGAGCTCATCTTCAGAGTTACCACAACCGTATGCTATGCTACCAAATGTTACGCTATCGCTCCCAAGCGATCTCTTCCAGACAACGTTTTACAAAAGGTCTATCTCTAATCTTCTAATATATAAAAATCTCGTGTCACGGTGTTTGTTACCGAACTCCTCCGAAACGGCTTGGCCGATTTTTATGAAACTTTTTTCTCTACACTCGGTAGGTCTGAAAATAGGTCGTAGGCTATTTTTTATCCCCCCCCCCCATTCATCGCGGACGGAGTCGCGGGCAACAGCTAGTTTTAGTATGTTTATCTGTTATTTAGTACTCACAACACAAGCTTTGCTTACTTTGGGACTAGGTACATTGGCGTAAATTGTTCCGTGATATATTTTGCCCGCGACTCCGTCTGCAAAGAATTCGTTTATCGCTATCCCGCGGGAATCAAATAACTATCCTATGTCCTTCCCAGGTTCTCAATCTATCTCCATACCTACCTCATCTAAATCGGTTCAGCGGTTTGAGCGTGAAGAGGTGACAGACAAACAAACATACACACTTTCGCATTTATAATATTAGTATGGATTAAATTATAATTACATGTCGCTGCCGCTTATTAATCCCGGCCCAGCACAAGCGTTGCTACTGTTTACCGCACAAACCCTTGAAGATGCTTTAACAGCACTCGGCCAGGCACCTCTCTTTGATCTTTGCGCGACACTTTATTACTCCGTCTACTATTTTGTTACTTTGACATACAAATTTAGAAATAAATACATATTTAAGACAGTTAGAAAATATTGGAGGACTCTGTAAGTCTGTACCTACCTAAAATTGGTACAAGTAAATACTTAGTCTAAAGTTCTAAACCTTTAAAAATGCTCTCAGCCTTTGGAGAGATGTGATCTGTTAAGTTTTAATGAAGATAACGCTTCAAAGCTCAAGATATATTTCACTCTTATGCAAATTCATACACAAATAAACAAAGGTAAAACCGGATAACATAAATCAATACGTAGCTATTCCCAAACAAACAAAATTTACATGCATCACGAGAGGTGAACACTGGAGCACAAGAGAGACTTATCTCGCTAAAACGATTCCCACATAAATAAAGCTCATCGGATATGAAACCGTATTTACATAAGAAAAATATAAAGAGGCCTAAACGATAGGTCCATAAGGGCGGCGTATCGGAGGCGCTTGGGACGCCGCGCACGTCCGCGGGGAGCGCGCCTTTAATAACAATACGAAATATCAGTTCGTTCCTCCGATCGCAAATCTACGTCAATAACATATCCAATAGTAGCGCTCAATTCATTTCGACATAATCTAATATAGCAGGGCACGTTTCCCGCCTAAATCTACCGCCACATGTCGCCAAGATGGCCGCCCGGGCGAAACTAAACAAAAAGGAGACCACGAATCGGTAATATCTTTCAAGTCCATAAACTTAAACGTTTATTTGTAGCGATATTTTGTCCTTTTGCGGATATTGCTTTACTACGTAAGCACCGGGGTATGGGTCGGGCAGCATGCGGATAATAAGCACCTATCAAAAATTTATGATTGAGTACTCGAATCGATTGTTTACCAAGATAGGTACCCAGGAAAATGCTCGCTAATTGACGCAAGCAATTGCTTAATTTGGAACGGTTTCATACCTAGTTAAATTTACCAGGAGCTACTTTTAATTATATTATTTAAGTCTTATTTTGTTTTAACGATGCTATCTAAGTATCTGTAATACAAATAATTCCATATTTATTTACTTACATTTTGTTTTGTCTTGTCTTGAAAGAAATACTTGTGCTGAAAACTGCAAATAATAATAAATAAATAAATAATAAATAATAAATTAATTTCTCTAAAAAATTACAAGGACAGTTAAAATGTCATAGAACAGCAATAGGTTGACATGTAATTTAAAGAGCAACGAATTTCCAATCCAATCATAGCCTGTCTCGTACGAGTAGGTAACCAAATAATTTTCCTGTTACCAAGAACGATGCGAATTGCTAACAAAGTTGACCATAAGAGTCCTATACAATACCTAATTAAGAAAATAGAACAAAACGTAAGCCAAAGTGTGTCTGTCTGTCTCTCTCTGTGTGTGCGTGTGTGTGTGTGTGTGTGTGTGTGTGTGTGTGTGTGTGTGTGTATGTGTGTGTGTGTGTGTGTGTGTGTGTGTGTGTTCGTGTGTGCGCGCATGTGAATGTGCTTATGTGTGAGTGTAAATAAATGTGTACCTATGCAGTTTTATTTTCATTTGATCACTCTCAAAAGTTCCTCAAATATCAAGATACTTCTAGACACATAGGCTATTGACGTAATTATGTCGGAAGGTGTATTTGTTGGTAGCCACGTAGCTTCCTGAGCAACGATAGCTGTACTTACAATGGAAGGGGAGTAATTTGTCCGGACCCACCGTCGCGTTCGTCAGTACAAATAAACGCACGAAATTGCCTCAATTAAGCCATCCTTTCTAATGTACTGATTGATCAATCATCGGGCTCCACAATCGAAGGCGGTGTAAGTGCGGCTTTGTCTCGGGGCCGCATTGTCCGCGGACGTGCCTGCAACCCGGAGTCTCCAACGGTCCAAAGACCAAAGCAACACGGAGAAGTGACCATGTTTGGACAAATGATTTCACCAGTAATGTTGGAGCTGGGCAAGCGCTAAAAAGATGTGAAGAGCCTGGTCATGTTTGATACGAGATTTGGTACGAATACTTATGTGTACATACACTCGTAAATACTCGTAAATACCTGACCACATAAATAATAACTAACAAGAGGAATAAAACATATCTTTGCTCTTTCTTCTAGAACTGATGTTGCCAGTTTTGCGCCTCTCTCGTTATTAATAATGCGCACATGTTTTTTCATGTTTTTATAGATACCTATAACTAGTAGGTTCTCATCAAAATGTAATCCTGTTTTAAAGCACAAACTATGCTAAGTATAATCTATTTTACAAGCAATATACTCTATTGGCGGTTTGTTACAGACTGAGTGGTGGAAATAAACATCTTCTTATTTTTCAGCAGGTTAGGTTAGGTTCCTCACATTTTTAGTTCTTTACATGAAACTCACCCGTTGAGACCTATCTCACCTGATGAAACACGCAGATGAGGCCAAAGGTATATCTCACTGGTGCAGTAACTGCACATTCACACAGTGTTAAAGAGCCCTTGGTTTTGTATCTAACTGGACATTCAGACGATGGAAGCTAAGTAATTCCATTCCTTAGCAGTTCGTATCAGGAAAGATGAAGCCAACTGCTTCGTGCGGGCTAAAGGAATATTAATCACATAAGGATGAAGACGCTCCCCCCGCCTGGATGTTCGTTGGTAAAAAGGAGATGGAGATGGAGTTCTAGTTTTAGTTCGTTCGACATTTCTATATGATACTAGCTGTTGCCCGCGCCTCAAGTGCAAAGAATAGGTGTAAAAAATAGCCTACGACCTTCTCTCAGACCTAAAAAAATTTATAAAAATCGGTCAACCCGTTTCGGAGGAGTTCGATAGCAAATAGTCACGGGACACGAGATTGTTATATAGTAGATATTTTTGTGTTATTAAATTTCTTCATTAATCTCTCATTGGAACTGGATCTTGATTCTCGATACATAGAGCCAACACGCTTGATTTCTCGACTTTCTTCAGTAGGTATATCAGGTGCAGTATTTCCAGTGCAGGATCGGTTATCAGCTCTACACTACCTACTCTATGATGGCAAAGCCGACTGTTCCGATTGATTGTGCCATAGGCTTATGATTTCAGTAAGAATTATTCGATCGGACTCCCGTTTTCAGAATTAGGTGCGTGCAATTGTAATAGCTATTTCATTACGGGCTCGGTGGGTACTGCATGTTGTGTCGGTGTATACTTAAGATTTTAATAACTCGCTGTCTTGACCCTAGTCGGTTAAAAATATAATAGTAGTTTTTGTCAGAAAATTTAAAAATAAGAGGGTAGCTTCTCAGCTTCCCTCTCTCGAATGATGGCGAGGAATATATAGGTAATGTAGGTATCAAGTAGTTAAGGTTAAACTCGTTTTAAGACGTGAGTGATCCGTTTATTTTCACTATGAGTGAGTCTCACGGTAGTTTCATGTTTAAAGTAGTTAAGGGTTTCTTATTTGTTTACTAAACTAGTAAATCATTCGTTTTATTGAGGAACAATTGTGTACTCGGTGTAGCACCTATTGAGAATGAGTTCATATAAGTAGTGTCTTGTGTGGTGTTGGTAAGCGGAGGAGGCCGTGTTCTGCATGAAGACAGACATCTTATTCTCTATTTTTTTATCTGTTTATTAGGTTCTTTAGTTTGTACGATTATTGCAGTTTTTAAGACCTTTTTGTATGACGGATGCCAGCGTGGTTAATGGTCAAGTAGAGATGAGATTATAACAGAACAACAAACACTAACAGAAGACATTGGCTAGTATATTTAGTAGGCGACTTTTGAGGCTGACTGTACGTGCCAATCCTTTACCTACTAACCAATCCTTTCTGTGAAGTGGTTTAATCTGGTGGTAGAAAGAGATGGAAAATGTATACCTAAGCGTGTGTCGCCTCTGGAAATAAGACTTAATTTCGAATCGCCTTAACTACTCACTCAAACATTGAAACAGGTAAGGTAAACGTCCCTGTGCTCGACACTGACCCAATACATGACACCTTCAATCTTATTTCATAGTAAGAGAGGTTTGCGTCCATCGGTTCGCGACTCATTAAATTTTTTCCAAATTTCTTTATAAATTCAAAATTAATAGTATTTAATCGTTTCTGACCACGGGACCTTGCTCAGAGAGGGTATAATATCCGACCTGAGCCGTCGCGCGGGTCAGAAAGTATTAAAACAACAAATTTTACATTTTTCGGCCATTTTGTTTTTCGATACCAGGTTTTTAATTGTGTTTAGAATTGTCAAACTCTAAACCGGCTTTATTTAGAGTTTTGTGATAAATCGCTGTGTTATTTACCTTAGTGTTGTACCTTTCAAAGTTTCTGTTTTTTTCTATACAAGGTTTTTATTTACCCTACCCTGTCTGTACGTCGGTAATCAAATCTTACGAGTCGAATGTACAGTCGACTACAAAAAGATCGATGCAGCTAAAGTTACAAAAATATGTATACACGACCTTAATGGTAAGTTAATAAAGTCGCGTATACATATTTTTGTAACTTTGGCTGCATCGATCTTTTTGTAGTCGACTGTACTCACTTATACTAATGAACTGAAACAATTACTTTGCTCACCCGCGACCTTGCCATAGTTAGGTTTATGCAAGAAATGCGTGTTCATGCAGTTCCTCCACCTCCACACTGTACGAACACACACAAATCACACAAACCCAACCATCACCAACACCAAACTACACTTATACTGTTTCGGTTGCCTTAAAGTAAAAAGTACAGTCAGCAAGAATTTTTGAAGTAAGCGATTTTTTTGCAAACACTTATTGAAATACGTAAGCGTAGAGTCGGACTCCACGTTCCTCATGCAGGTAAATAGTAACATCTGCACCAACTATGTAGTGGCTCGAGCGGCGAGATGTAAGGGTCGTCGGTCACGTGCAGCGATGGCTATTGATTTCCATTTAATTCGACGCGTGCCGTCCGGCGAGTGGACGGCAACTCCGCTCCCATCGCCGACAAATTGCAGGTCCACCTTCAGCGCCTTCATTTCCGCTGATTGAGGCGCGATTGATTTGGTCTATTTGCTCGTTTTTGTTTTGTTGCGCGGGCTTAATAGAAAATTTAGGTAAAGCCTGCAACACATGTTGGTCGAGCTCCGGCCAACGCGAGCGTAGGTAAATGAATACGACGCAAGTGCTACTGCCTACACGTTCGGCCAACCGCGTAATGGCGCGCTGACAAACATGTGGACACTATTGGCCAAGTGCGCGCGAGCGCCTTCGATTTGTGCAAAAAAAACCGACAGCGCTCCGAAGTGCGGTAAGTGGTCGCGAGCGACCGCAAGTTGTGACAAGCTACGCGAAATGACAATGCAAATATACTGTCTGATACATTGGTATTGGCGTTCACTCGGCGACGCTCGGCCAACATGTATTGCAGGCTTAACAGTGAAAGCTCTTGAAAAACTATGCCAGTAGGTACCTAGGTGTACAAAAACTGTACCCGTGCTTACATACGCTAACAGTACATTCTGATGTCTTTAGCTGCGTACGTGTGTGTGCGTGTGTACGTGTACGTGTACAGTACGTGTACGTGTACGTGTACAGTGTACGCATACATGGCGTACGGGCATGGCGTTCCAGGACACGCAAGCCCGGGTACGCGTACCCGAGTGCGCGCAGTCCGTACGCGGCTTTTGAACATCTAGCAACATCGAGTTTATGATGGCGACTATACCTACGCGTGGCGTGGCGTCAACATTTTTGGTAGACATCCCGGAACAAAAAATAATACTTTAATGCGGTAAGTGAAGAGAGGGGAAATGAGAGATGTGAGCAAATGATGTGATGTAGTTTGATTATGTTATAAAGAAATGATTATAGATTTAGGCAGCAAAGGTGGGAATTGATTTTTTACCTGGGGCACGTCACTTACACCAATAATATTGTTAATAAGAATAAGGACATCTTTAAAAAATCGGCCAAGTGCGAGTCGGACTCGCGCACGAAGGGTTCCGTACCATTATCTATAAAAACGGCAAAAAAATCATGTTTGTTGTATGGGAGCCCCCACTTAAATATTTGCTTTATTTTAATTTAAATATTTATTCTAAGAGTGAATAGAATATATGTATAACTAAATATTCTGTGAATATTTCAAGCGTCTACCTGTTGCCGTAATCAATATCGAGCAAAAACGAGCAAAAAAATCACGTTTGTTGTATGAGAGCCCCCTTAAATATTTATTTTATTCTGTTTTTTAGTATTTATTTATTCTTATACTAGGGGCGTTCAATAAAAAGTGAGAATGAGTATGTTATAAACAACTTTTACTAAATGTCATTTTATTTTTCGACATAGTCAACTTTTAGCATAATACACTTAGTATATCTTTTTCTAAACTTAAAATTCCATTTTTAAAAAAGGTCTCATCTTGAGTACTTAAAAAATCTTGTACTGCAGCGACTACCGCGTCGTCGTCTTCAAATTTCTGGCCTCTCAGGTATTGTTTCAATCTCGGAAATAGGTAGAAATCACTGGGAGCGAGATCTGGTGAATACGGAGGATGCTTAAGGATATCGAACCCAGCATCACGAATTGCAGCCATTGCAACGGCGGACTTGTGTGCCGGGGCATTGTCCTGGTGGAACAGCACAACTTTCGAGGGTTTACTTCGGCGTTTTTCGCGGATCTCATTGCGCAATGTTGCTATTTGTTTGGCGTATAATGTGCCCGTAATAGTGGCTCCATGCTCGAGATACTCAATCATTAATACCCCTTTACCATCCTAAAAAACAGAGCCCATGACCTTACCGGCAGATGGGCTCACCTTGAATTTCTTCGGAGTTGGAGATGATGGCCTTTTTCATGTCATAGACTGCAGTTTCTGAGTCGTAATGATGGAGCCATGTTTCGTCCATTGTTATAAATCGCGCCAAAAAAAGTTCCCGGTCTTGCTGCATCAGGTTCAAAGCTTCTTGACAAATCTCTAGTCTAGTTTGTTTTTGCGTGTCAGTAAGCATTCTTGGTACCCAACGCGCAGATACATTTTTCATACCCAAGAGTTAATGTAAAATATTATGCACGTTCCCCGTTGAAATCTTTACATTTTCAGCAATAAAACGAACCGTGACACGACGATCCGCCAAAACTGAGTTTTCGACTTTTTTCATAATTTCTTCAGTTACTGCTATAGTAGGGCGTCCGGAGCGGGGGTCGTCCATTGTCGATGTTCTTCCACGTCTAAATTCGGTGCACCAACGTGCGACTGTCGAATACGAAGGAGTATTAGACCCTAAAGTGTCCCGCAAATCCAAATTGACTTGGTCCGTAGAAAAAATTTTCAAACACAAGTATTTGATAACGGCGCGCAGTTCAATTTTCTCCATTTTCGCTAACGTACTCAATAGCATTGCAAAGAAATTACCGTATATTTTTTAAACAAAAGACAGTTAGTTTTTTTTTTCATATCAATTAGCTTTACCGCCCAGTATTTAATTTCGTAATATTAAAAGAGTTTGCATCTCATTCTCACTTTATATTGAACGCCCCTCGTAGCCGCAACTAAAATTCATCATGTGTGAAAATTTCAACTGTCTAGCTATCACGGTTCGTGAGATACAGCCTGGGCCTGGTGACAGACGGACAGACGGACGGACAGACGGACAGACAGCGAAGTCTCAGTAATTGGGTCCCGTTTTTACTCTTTGGGTACACGGAACCCAAAAAACATCACTGTATTAGGTACCTACCTAAAATTGTAGATACTTCAATAGATCAAATTTAATAATGGAAAATAGTAAAAATAAATTGATACCTAACTAATAATACATTCCGTGTAGTTACCTACTCCCTAAATGCATAACATACTAATTTTGTTGGTGAGTTTCTATGTCATCGCTTTAACTCAGTCTTCAGTTATTTTATTACGCTGTTTCGTGGAAATTGGAATGCACTTTTCGTGAGGGTGTAGGGGTAAAGTGCGCGGTATCAAATAAATTGCCAAGTTTCGAACTGGACTGTTACCGGAGCTTGGACAATGTTTTAGGTATCGGAATCGATGAAGTTAGTGGAAAGCCTGGTACCTATTTATTTCTTGACGTTTTAATTCTTTAATAAAGCGTATTTTTAAAATCATAATTTTCGTTGGTCCTTCTAGCCAAGTAGCGACAATTCAATCACGAACTAATCAACGATATTATATCCAAACTGTTCAGTAGTGATTTACAGAAAGTGATTGTCGTTCGTCGTCGAAACAATAGAGCGCGTGACTCCATCTCCGCTGCTCCCGCGGCTCCTCGCAATGGGATTACCTGCTGCAGCAATCACCACTCACTGAACAATACCGACTGTAGCATTCTCTATACCTCATTGCTACTATAATTTTACTTTGAATAATAAAATTACAAACAAATTGCTTCGCTCCCACGAAACGCTCCTTGCCAGTATTCTCCAACATTTTTTATTTCGGTTAAAAGTTCGCTAATTGAATGCCGTCGTTTAGAGCGTAAAGCTTAGCTACTTGATCAATTACTTTTTAATATCTACCCTTTTTTTGGAATCGAAATTGTTTTATACAGGCCAGTAAATTTAGAGATGGCTTACACCGCCCAAAAATTAATTGATCGGATCTCGGTTCTCAGAGGAAACGGCGCGGAAGAGTTTTAATTAGTGAAAAAAAAGCACCACAAAACTTCCGACGTAAAATGCGGGAGACAAGGGTGGGCGTAGCGAGAAATAAAAATCTCCCGCTCGTAATGCGGGCAACATTTGTGTGAGGAAGACGCCTAGTAATGGAAGACAAATTTCAATATAATTTGCAATACATAAGCGTGTTACTTTAATAGCCCAGAACCACCCTTCAAATTAAACGGGGCTTAAGTTTTATTTTATTTTTTCCTCCGCTCAGTCGGATCGTGTTGCGGGCGCGTAAGCAAGCGCGGCAAGGGGCTCGCTCGCACAAGGCGCCGGAAAAATATAATCCGGCCAAATTAATTGCAGCTACTGGCACTAGTGGCGCGCGATACCGCCAAATCAAATTAAGGCCGCGCTGTAAAAACCAAATTAGTGCCCGCTTTAACCGTGAGAGGGTATTTAGTTACAAGACGTTAGTTCAAATCCCGCCATTTTCATTAACAATAAATATCCCCTCGCAGTCGCGCGGAATCCTTATTGTTTTACTTTTTACACCCTTGTGTCCCGGGCGGGATATAGCTCGGACGACGTCTTCTACTAAGGCCCGAGCTAATTTGTTCTTTTTGTTTACTTACTTACAGGGCGAAGGTAATAAAAATTTGTGTTGCGCGAATTGTATGGACGTTAAATTTTATATTGCCGGTCCAGGGCGAGTTTTGCATTTAATTGGGAAAAATTTAGGGTCGGCGACGCGCTTCTGTGCGGAATCTTAAACTGTAATTGAAAGGCCGTTACAACTTTTTTTCGTTTCAAAGGTTTGCGTACTTAAAAGTAGGGGAGGAGAGATTTAACAAAATTATGCGGTTCAACTCTAAATTGCATTATAGAGATAATAATGTTATAGCCGGGGCACTAGGGATAAGTGCGGCTTTGGGTGAAATCTTTAAAATTGCTTTCTATGAGCGACCGTTACTTGGCCGTGCGTCGCGGCCACAGATGCAGTTACCAAAAGGGTGCACTTGATGTGTTTTTTTTCGGCACATTGATCCTTAATTACAGGCGATGCACTGAATTAGAGGGCGGCGGTGATCTAAAACAATAAGCCTGCACCGTCATTAGGTGGCCGTTGCGGATTGCTGTTGCCTCTATACATAATTTGACCACATTTAGCCGTATTAGTAGCTATCTATTATTCATTATGTGTTCACAAATTAGATGACAATACCCTATCATTATGATCACGAATTGACTGCAGCGGGTTGTTTCTCGAACTTTTTTTAGACATACTCCTTGAACAACATGCGACAACGTTATACTTATAAAGTCCATGTTATTTTTATTTGCAACTAAGTATAAGGGATTTCAGAATTAACTAAAAAAAAGGCAAAGTTTCCATAAAAAATACCGTTATAGGTAAATTTATATGATACTTTTAACTGAAACAAAAACGACGACATTATGCCAGAATCCATTTCACAGCAAATAAAACACCTTTAGGGTGAGATTTATTGTGATTATTACGACTGCCATTTTGACCATCTGCGTGAATTGTGTCCTAACGTGTTGCGGTCGGTAATTAATTAGATTTTAACTTAGAATAATGCGCTTATTTCCGTAGCTAACGTGTTAGATGGATGTGTAAAGGAAATAAGGATCATAGTTAATGAACGTCATTAACATGCGGTTGCAATTACAGTTGCGAGAACGAAACTTCTCTAAATTTATATAGCAGTGATTGTAAAAAATGTCGTACAAATGATTGCGACCTACATTTTTTTGGACAACCGATGTTTTCCTATGTGCAAATGGTAATCATCCTGGCAGCTTTCAAGGTGACAGTTCACTCATAAAATACCTACTTATATTACGAAATCAACAGTCAGTGAATATCAGTTGCAATACGTTATTTAATCGTCAGGGTGTTTTGTTGTCCGTCATTACAGGCCTGAAAAGCCGACAGCCCAATATCGTAATTATAATTTATTAAAATTACCTCGATGATTGCAGGAAACGTGTTATTTAACGTGGCGGCGATACGATCTTATCGCCGCGATCCTAATTCCCGACGTGTGGATATTATCGTGCTACCTGCCGAAATCGCTCGGATACAACGGATAGAGCAGTGTGGCCTGCCTACGCCAACATGTCAGCTTTCACGGTTGCAATATAGGCACACTACAGCATGTCCCTAACATTCTCAATTTATTTACGGCGTAGAAATGTTTTGTTAGTAAGTGTCTTGGAACCATAGGTAACGCAAGTTCTCTTTTTAAATAAAACACAATCATAAATTATGCTTTAACTTAACAATTTTAGCGAGGTAAATGTCTTTGTAACTCAACTGTGTGATAAATAACAAAGAAAACCAAATACATAGCGCACAGCAATTTGTCATTGTGACGGAGTGCGGTAAACAACTGAAACGCGATACTCCGCAGCGGGACACCCTCTATAAGGCGTTATTATCGAGACAAAGCGGTCTGTTTGTCTATCACGATAATCTGTGGACTGCTCATTTCAATTCCGTGTTGTGTAAACGCCCTAATGGACGCCGGTAATGTGACACGCTTGACGATTTTACTCACAAAATTGTTGTACGAAACTCTATTACAGTCTAATGACAGCCACCGTCTAATTGCAAGGTTATTACGTTTTGTTGTGCACGCGGCTTAATGATAGTGCTGGGTAATTATTGGGCGAGGTGAAACCCTGAAGATGTGTCGAATTGAATCGTCGGGCGCGTAATGACGGCTCGCGGCCGCGAGCGCGCCGAGCGGCCGGCGGATGCGAGCCTCCATTATAGCGTACTACACATATCAATGAATGCATACAAATTAATTTAACACTGTTTTTACCAGAGGCAGTATAACATAATTACTACTTATCCTTCAAGCTTCAGATACCACACAAACCGACAATCCGTTTAGAGTCAACGCACTGGCCGTAAAGATCCCCGTAAATTAGATGTTTTCGTGAAAGCGGCGTCATTATTCTACAACAAAAAGTCAATATTGCATTGTCACGACTGTCATTAAAAGAACTTTTCCGTAAAATATGGAAACGCGTGTAATTCTCCATATCGCACGATCTCGTCAAAGATCTGGAGCGTCGAATAGTTTCGTGAATAATTTAACAGACAATGGACTGTCAACTCTTATATTCCATTATTTCGTGTTGTAGCGTTGCATGTCACGAGAAAGCATGTCGGTAAATAACTTCCATTATTTGTTTGCGCAACTATGGAGAAAATTGTTTTCGCAGTAATACCTACCTGCGATGCTATTGACAGCTGGAACCGTGATCGGTAAAACATTCTTATTTTCTTGGTAGAAAAATTACTTTATCTTAAACCTTGTTATTAAAAACAAAATATCAAACGTAACACCGATATCAAAACATTGACCAAACTTTCCTTAGGCCTCTGAAAATTGTTAATAACCAACAAGAAAAACACTTTCAGAATAATAAGGTTATTTGTAAAAAGCTTTTAATGAAGTCATTACTAAAGAAAGACTTACTTACTTACTTGACTTTACCTACAAACCATTTTTCTCAGGAAGTACTTGAAACAGGCAGCTGAGGAGCAGAGACGGCGTAGTATTTCACACGGTGGCTCTCGATCACGCCGTGCTTAGATATATTGTAACTAAACCGTGTGTGTAAGCGGATTTCAGTGGCGACTCCGTGGTACCGGGAGCATGGTACTACAGCCGGCACAATTACAGCAGGACTGTTCCCGTAGATAGCCCTATAATTGTTAAGATCAAATGCGGCGTTGTGTAGGTAACACGTGGGCGGTTGCGATCACATTCAGCATTTCTTTTTAACTTTACGCCGATTGAAAAAAGTGGTGAAACCGATTGTTTTCGAGTGCGTTGGTGAATATGGCGTCAGGTTATTCAAACACAAAAATATTGAATGGAAAATATAGACATGCAAAATTTTTTTTGACGGCAATTTTTAAGGTTGTGATAACTTACCATTAGATATACAGGGTGTTAAATCCAAATGGGTCAGTATGGCGAAATCAGAAACTACAAGAGATAGCAAAATGTGTTCTTAGGAACCATGGCTTCGATTTTAGATTGAACAAAAATGGCATTCAAACATTTTTTTTAACTCTCATACATAACCGGTAATCGGACCTGGTCAAAATTTCTGTAATAATTTATTTGTTGTCATTGTTGAAGTTAGGAATTACAAGTCCCAAGAAACACATTGTTTAATGGAATTTTGTTTAAATAATTGTAAAATAAACTAAAAAATTACAAAATAACTTTACCTATTTAATTTTTTTTATCAATATGTTAGCCATTTTCCTGGATGATACAATCGCGTTTCGTATTTTTGTGGGGTGCATATTCAGCCCAAGAAAACATTCTATTTTGATATTTGAAGTAAATTGGCACACCCTCCGAACAAATGTGTTCTAATTTCAAATAAACGCAATTTGCAGTGGATTACTATCTAAGTAAGATAATGGTAGCCTATTCAGATAAATTATTCATATTGATGAACTAATGACGATATTTTGCAAACTATTTAAATTGTGGGAATTTCTGTCTAATGTTTTACACAAGAATTCATAGCAAAAGTTGGTCGTTATATTCTAGGGATCAACTAATAACAAAACAACATGTGAATATTTAGTACAGAATTTTGAACAGGTTCGATTCCCGGTTATATATGAGAGTTAAAAAAATGTTTGAATGCCATTTTTCATAAATCTAAAATCGAAGCCATGGTTCCTAAGAACAGATTTTGCTATCTCTCATAGTTTCTGATTTCGCCATACTGACCCATTTGGATTTAACATCCTGTATATTCTTTTAAATGACATTATTTCATTTTTGTCGTATTTTTTGCTGAAACAGCCCATGATTAACCTGGTTCCGGTTTTTTTTTATCAAGTAGAGTAGATGTTTAAGTAGGTAGTGGGTTTTTGAATCGTTGAAAAATCAAGAATGCTTGCAGAAATGTAACATTGAAATATACACCGTGAAATTTTAGTGGTTGTTTTCCCGAAACGAGGTGATTTAGTTTCGAATGTACAATCAATTTATAATTACTATTTTGACTAGAGTCAAAAATCCAATTGTGAAAAACGAAAGTCGAAAATGACCGCAAACCAATAGTAACGCTTCGTTGGTACAAGTAGCGTACGATCGTACGATAGGTTAGGTACCAACGAAGCGTTACTATTGGTTTGCGGTCATTTTCGTCTTTCGTTTTTCACAATTGGATTTTTGACTCTAGTCAAAATAGTAATTATAAACCGATTGTACAATCGATACTAAATCACCTCGTTTCGGGAAAACAACCACTAAAATTTCACGGTGTATACCTACAATTACCTGATAAAAAATATTTAAATGTTTAAAATTGAACAAAAAATTTATTGATTTCAGATAACCTTAGGCCGTATTGTTTAACGCGCGGGCGGGCACATTTTGGTAAATAAATATGGCACGGAGTCCATGAGATAATTTTGAATACAGTTTGATGTTTCCTGATAAATCGACGGTCCCCAAGAACAAAGTATTAAGTGCAAAATTATAGTTTCGAGTAATTGCCGTTTAAAGTTGGGCTCAAGTTAAAATCTCAATATTTTCGTAATAAGTAATCTAACACTAAAACTACTTATAAATACCTCTTGATATGGTTAAGCTGCGTACGGACTGCGCGCACTTGGGTACGCGTACCCGGGCTTGCGTGTCCTGGAACGCCATGTCCGTACGCCATGTACCCGTACAGTATACGTGTACGTGTACAGTAAGTGTACGTGTACGTGTACAGTACGTGTACGTGTACAGTACGTGTACGTGTACGTGTACAGTGTACGCGTACATGGCGTACGGACATGGCGTTCCAGGACACGCAAGCCCGGGTACGCGTACCCGAGTGCGCGCAGTCCGTACGCAGCTTTATACTTCTAATTTATGTAATATTGTTTGTTTTATTTTTTATATTTGTAGATAAATGGCGTTTTTTATTACTTTACGACTTTGTTCCGTGGATTAAGAGGCGTCGCATATTCATAAACGACTTTGTTCAATGGAGTACTGAAATGAAATAAAAGTCTTATTTGCATATAAGACATTATTCATCGAAGCTTTGTGTAAATATCAGGTCGTATGTAAAACTAGTCATGTTTTGGCAGTACTAGATGTAATACCAATACCTTAAAATATATCACAATATATTAATTTAATAATTGCAAAGAATTCCAATTAATTTACAAGCAATCGACAAAAAATAAAGTTCACTCTTCGTACGATCTCCGCAGAACAACGGTGTAAATGACGTTGCATCGCGACGCGGCCGGTACGTCTTGTTTTAAACAAGATCATAAGCGTTCATGCCACAGTGTACGTCGAAACGTTTTTCATTTAAGACTATGTTCAATTGGATATCTCAGTAAATATAACACAAAATAAATAAATAAAAATGTAGTCATGTAGTTCGTTTGATGCTTAGTTTAAATCTGTAAAAAAAGCTATTTCGTCTTATTTTTCCATACGACTATGTTCGTGGGGACCGTCGAAATACAACCTAGGTCTCTTCAAGGTTAGAGTGAATAGGCTATTACTGAACCAGTGAGGTACACCTTTGGCCTCATCTACACTTTTCATCAGGTGAGATAGTGGTCAATCACGGGTCAGTTTTATGTAAAAAAAAATTAAAGTATCTACTGCTAGAGTGAAATGAGTGAATTTTTTTTGGTTATATCGAAAAGTTACGTTTTCGCCTACTAACCTTTTCTCCCCCTTGTAACCCCAGCGACCTTTTATTTTTGCCGCGTCGCCTGAGACGGACCGGATTGATTTACGGGACGAAGTGCGAGATACCGGGCCCGACCCAGCTTACACCTAAGTAAGCCTTGCCCGGGCTTACGCAAAACACACGGTCACACGCCGCACGTCGCCGTGACGTGGGTGGTATCGAGAATTGCCAACAGTTTGCTTTGCTATTAGTAGAAGAATTGGGTTATTTTTTTTTTTTTTCTAGCCACCCCCACATAAATGCAGGGCCTATATCCGCAACAACTATCATGCCAGTTCCATCAAATACTACATCTCGTACTTTTATGCTTCATACTTTGTCTTTCTATTATACCATCCTCATACTTTCTTTGGGCTTCCGACCCTTCAAACTAATCTAGCTAACTTATTATCTATCTATACATAATAAATTATTTTCCCACCAGTACCATTCTCGTCAATCACTTAATCTGTCCACTTTATCACACTTATCATCTTTCATTCTACTTAGGTCTATTACAGGGGAGCGGGTTAGGGTTATTTATTTGTACCTACTAATATGGTGCTTGGGCGAGTTGTTCAGCAGGATACTGGCGACTCGTTCAGGGAGACTGCTCGCGCGTTCGGGGCCTCAAGAATGCACGAGGTTTATCTGTGTAATGTAGCAACAAGAACAAAACGGTAACCGGTGTGTTCAAAATTATTTTCATTACTTTGAGCGACTTCAAAAGCAAGATTTAATTTCTTTACAAAATTTGCTGTCCTTATATTCCGTGTATTTAATTAAAGTATTCTTTTCATTTGAAAGATTGGTGCCAAGCAATTAGCCGTATTTCTTATCCAAAAACCGTTTTCATTTTGCATAAAGTATTCGGTAAAACCTTTTTCACGTTTCTGTCGCGGCACGCTCAGGTACAATCGGGCTTTAATTTGAAATTTCGCTTTTTAAGTTATTACACCTATTAAACGAAAAGTAAGAAGACACGTTCGGCCATTAAAGGAAGTCTTAAGCAAGGCGGGCTGAAGCGCTGGATATTATCGCGCCGCTTGTTGCCCGCGTAAAATAATAATGGCCGAACTTCCGGTGCCGGCGGCGCGGAAAACTTAAGCGAAAAACTCGGGAACCGCCCCCGGCCCGCACTTAACTTTGTTGACCGCTCAAATGTGACGTCACTTAATTTATAAACACCTAACTCTGCCTGGTTTTTCTGAGAGTTAATGACACTTGGTTTCTTTGTGTAAGTGCCACGAGATTTGCATACCGTGGCTGAATAAATATACTTTTCAGGTAGAAAAACGGAATTAATGCTTAGACACATAGTTATTATTCAATACCCATATGTATAAAGGCACATATTTACCTAGTTGTAGTATATTATAACGCTTCATGCATTCATCCAATTTTTATTTTATTACGTAGATAAACATTAAAATGCGACTACTTCTTTTAGCCACACCTTAAATTTGATACTTACAATTGCACAGACGAATTAAACATCAATTAAAACAAGTGTGATGTCTATCGAACAAATGAAATCTTTTGTATTAAAGACTAGGTACTAGGTAATGCCTTAGTTTGACATTGCCACTCGCGATATATCATGTCGCGCGTCGTGTCCACTTCGATAACGACAAGTGAAACTTCGACTCGGTATAAACACTGAAAATCAATAACAGAAACCGCAGGCCGCTCGAATAAATACTGCAGTCCGACTATCCAATAAAACACGTGAATCGTTTACAATTAAACCTTTAAATCGGCAATAGGTGTTGCCATAAATTGGACGAGAAAACAATCAGCGGCGCGCGTGGCTCGCAATTAGCGCTGCGCGGCTCGATAAATTTGCATTAATGCTCTCGAAAAATCCGAGTGGCAATAATTTTCACGTGCCTTCTATATCTACGGGACGCCAGCGTGTGACCCGCGCACAACAACACTCCAACATTTTTGCGATACGACAGATGTCCAACGCTGTAGGCAATACTATACTTTAAATGATTCAAAATATTGTCGACTGGAATTCGGCGGCTTCTTTCAATAACGATCATAATAAAAAAAGTGTTCTCTAACTAACCTCGCTTATTCATAAAAGTTACAAATGGTAAGTGCCAAAGTGACAGTGAAAGAAGAAGAATTGTTAATGGGTACGTATCAAAATATATAAAGTTTAAAAGTAATAATGGACTAAATACATAATGTTCATTTGATATAATGCCATTTTCTTGGAAATTCTCAACTTTACAGGATTTTCATAAAATAAACCTAACCTAACCTAAACCAATCTGTAGATTACACGATTAAAAAAGTTCGTTTGATTAATACTATATATTATGACCATTATGTATTTCGTCCATTATTCGGTTTAAACTTTATATATTTTGATGCATTCCCGTTAAATACACATAAACTTTACAAGCGTTTAAGGGTAAAAATTAATCGTCAAAATACGTTGCTGAAAATTATCCCACAAAATGCTGAATTTAATTTTAAGGAAGCATAGTCAAAGCCTCGTAAATAAAAACGTTTAAAATTGTCTACAGAGCGTATTAGCTTTTATAACTATTTCCATGAATTTCTTGATTTATAGTTAACAGCGAATTCAAACGCAAAGTCCGATAGCGTATAGGTAAGCAGTAAGTATTTCAGCGCTGTCGATTTACGCGGAGCGGGACGTGATTTACGAAACGCCCCCCGCCTCGCTGCACTTTACACTTTTGCAGCTCCGCGCGCACCAACGCCTATTAATTGATATTCGCTACGACACACTCACGCTCTGATATTTTACCTGCACCAATAAAATCACACCATTTCACGCTTTTAAAACGCTAAAAAACGCGACTCTTTATTTGCCGGGATTGTCAGCTCGACCATTTAGGCGCTAGCGTAAACTTTAATCGTCGTTGTTATGTGGAAACTATTGTTGTTTCATTTTGATGTGATGATTTTGAAGATACGTAAAAAAAAAAATATTCCGTAACATAATTCTTTCTGTCGGGCTTGTAGGAAATATATTGCCAACTTTTTGTATCTTTTCTACGACCAAATGCTGGTAATCTATACAAGACCCTACTAATTTTATAAACCTGAATTAAGTTTGTGTGGATACGGATGGATGGATATGTGGATGTTGTTACTTTTTTATGCTAAAACATAAACTATGGGTTTTGTCTGAAAATAAAATGTTGATATGTTTGTTACTTTTTCTATCTACTAACATAAACTATAGATATTGTCTGAAAATTAAATATTATTATTATTATTAAAACAGTTTCTATAATATGAAAATAAATATCTAAATATATGAAATTTGGCACACAGATAGTTTACAATCTGGATTAACATATATAGAATACTGATTAGTATTATAGAATACTGTTTACGAGGGGCGTTCAATATAAAGTGAGAATGAGATGCAAACTCTTTTAATATTACGAAATTAAATACTGGCCGGTAAAGCTAATCTATCTAGCTGATTGCTATGAAAAAAAAAAACTAACTGTCTTTTGTTTAAAAAAATATACGGTAATTTCTTTGCAATGCTATTGAGTACGTTAGCGAAAATGGAGAAAATTGAACTGCGCGCCGTTATCAAATACTTGTGTTTGAAAATTTTTTCCACGGACCAAGTCAATTTGGATTTGCGGGACACTTTAGGGTCTAATGCTCCTCCGTATTCGACAGTCGCACGTTGGTGCGCCGAATTTAGACGTGGAAGAACATCGACAATGGACGACCCCCGCTCCGGACGCCCTACTACAGCAGTAACTGAAGAAATTGTGAAGAAAGTCGAAAACTCAGTTTTGGCGGATCGTCGTGTCACGGTTCGTTTTATTGCTGAAAATGTAAAGATTTCAACGGGGAGCGTGCATAATATTTTACATGAACGCTTGGGTATGAAAAAGGTATCTGCGCGTTGGGTACCAAGAATGCTTACTGACACGCAAAAACAAACTAGACTAGAGATTTGTCAAGAAGCTTTGAACCTGATGCAGCAAGACCGGGAACTTTTTTTGGCGCGATTTATAACAATGGACGAAACATGGCTCCATCATTACGACCCTGAAACGAAACTGCAGTCTATGACATGGAAAAGGCCATCATCTCCAACTCCGAAGAAATTCAAGGTGAGCCCATCTGCCGGTAAGGTCATGGGCTCTGTTTTTTGGGATGGTAAAGAGGTATTAATGATTGAGTATCTCGAGCATGGAGCCACTATTACGGGCACATTATACGCCAAACAAATAGCAACATTGCGCAATGAGATCCGCGAAAAACGGCGAGGTAAACTCTCGAAAGTTGTGCTGTTCCACCAGGACAATGCCCCGGCACACAAGTCCGCCGTTGCTATGGCTGCAATTCGTGATGCTGGGTTCGATATCCTTAAGCATCCTCCATATTCACCAGATCTCGCTCCCAGTGATTTCTACCTATTTCCGAGATTGAAACAATACCTGAGAGGCCAGAAATTTGAAGACGACGAAGCGGTAGTCACTGCAGTACAAGATTTTTTAAGCACTCAAGATGAGACCTTTTTTAAAAATGGAATTTTTAAGTTTAGAAAAAAGATATACTAAGGGGCTGTTTCACCACCCATTGATTAATTTTAACTGACGGGTAAATGTGATGCCGTCTCCGTCTATTCGAACTAAACAAACAGAGACGGCATCACATTTATCCGTCAAATAAATTTGATCAATGGATGGTGAAACAGGGGGTAAGTGTATTATGCTAAAAGGTGACTATGTCGAAAAATAAAATGACATTTAGTAAAAGTTGTTTATAACATACTCATTCTCACTTTTTATTGAACGCCCCTAGTATACCGGTAAAATTGCGTAGTTTCAGCATTCCGCTGGAAACTAGCGAGAAACAATTTCTTTGCAGATGGAGTCGCAGGCAACAGCCAGTATACAACGGCTCGCATTTATACAAAATAAATTAAGTAACGGTATTGACTATGTATATAACTACATTACACTGATAGTATGATGAAGTTTAATGATCTTTTCATTAGTATATTAATTCTCTACTTAGATGAACTTTTAAAACGTTACGTGCCGGGCGTAGGTGCTACGAGTGCTACGCCGTAGAACCTTTACTAGATTGTGATTTAGCCTAGGATCCGATTCGAGTGCTTATACAACGACCTTGCCCGATCTGGTTAATGGATGAAAAGTATTTTATATTAAATTAAATATGTTAATATTGACTAAAAAAATTCAGTCCAGTATATATATTTTTTTTCATTTTAACGTTTCGCTTAGTATACAAATGAAATACCTACCAATCAAAAGTATGAAACCTATAGAATATGCAAACGTTAGGTTGACTATTTTTTTCCGGTCATCGATCGATAATTGCACTAGTCTGGTGTCAACCTAACGTTTGCATATTTTTATTCTATAGGTTTTATACTTTTGATTGGTAAGTCATTTGTCTATTAACCGGAACGGTAAAATGTAAAAAAAAAATCATATTCTGGACTGAATTTTTTTAGTCAACCCACTTGCAATATATTTATTAACATATTTAATCTATACCTAGTACCGTGACTGACTGACTGATTGGTGACTTTTTTTCTACGGTATAGGGGGCAAACGAGCAGACGGATCGCCTGATGGTAAACGATCACCGTCGCCCATGGACACCTGCGACACCAGAAGAGTCACAAGTGCGTTGCCGGCCTTTTAGGTAGGAGTACGACTGACTGACAGACAACGCACAACCTAAACTACTGAGGCTAGAGACTTGAAATTTGGCACACATGTACCTTGAGTATTGCAGAGGTGCACTAAGGAAGGATTTTTCGAAATTCCCACGGGATAGGGAAATATCTAAGCTTTCTTTGTTTATTTGTTTATAGCGGAATCTCTGAAACTATTGAGCCGATATTAAAAATTCTTTCAGACTTAGAAAGCTACACTATCCTTGATTGACATAGGTTAATTTTCTACGGGAAAATGCAAATTTCCCGCGGGATCGAAATAAGTAAATTCAACTTTGGGGCTGAATTTAAAAAAATATTTTACCACTTGAAGGCTACATTATCCCTCATTGACATACTACTTTTTCTCCAGAAAAATGCAAAAATAGAAATAAGTGAATTGAACTTGGAGGCTGATTTTTAAAATTATTTCACTAATAATTGCTACACTGTCTCTGATTTTCAAAATAGGTCAAAACAGTTATTTCTATCCCGCGGTGTGCAGTACTTTGCACTTTCCTGGGTAAAAATGTTGTTGTTTCAATCTGGCCTCCTCCCAGAACGAGAACACTTGGGCCGTAGTTCCCACTTGGGCCCGGTACGATTTGTACAGTGCGGGTGTGTACCATTGAATTTCTTCTCAGGTGTGTGCAGCTTTTCTCGCGACGTTTTCCTTCACTGCAAAGCTCATGGTAAACTTCAAACGTAATTTAGCACACGAATTCGGAATAACTCAAAGGACCAAGCCCGGGCTCCAACCCATGACCCTCTGCTTAAGAGACCATAGGTCAAACCACTAGGCCACCGCGGCTTACCGACTTTAGAATTCACTTATTCAAATTCCGCGGGAACTTTGCATTTTCCTGGCATTATCCTATGTGTTAATCCACGTAATAAGCTACCTGTGTGCCAAATTCCATGCAAACAACTACAACGTTATTGTCTTCGCGTACGAAGTTGCGGGCAAAAGCTAGTTTAATATAAAATACTTTTCATCCATTAACCAGATCGGTGAAGGTCGTTGTATTACTCGGATCCTAGGCTATTATCAAAAGTGTTTCGGTTGTAATCGTCACAAAGGGCTTCAAACAATATTATTCCCAACATCTTAATCACACTGAACATGTTTGTGGTTCATAATTAAGATTGTACAAAGAAAAAGCAGAACGAGCAGAATTTGAAAAATACAGAATTAAACACACCACTATCCCACAATAAAATTAATATCAGCGCAAACCATAGCACATAAAATAAACAGCTGATTACTTTTGCATTTTAAATACACGCATTATTCAAATATTTAGTTAGAACATTTCACCATAGGCTGAGAAAACGATGCCACATGCCGATAGAGCCTCCAAGCACATTTTTAATGTAGGCGGTGAATATAATTTGGCATACCAACTATGCACCCCCTGGCGAGCAGTGTTTTAAGCTTCTACAAACCACATCCGGGGAAGTCATAAACGAACACAACCGGGGCTCCTAATCGACATAGTTTAAGTTCTATTTTAGCGAGATTTTTATCTCACTCTTACATATTAAAAAATTCGCTGTTAGGTATGAGAGCAAGAGCGATATCACTTAGCCCGGTTTGAATAGACGCTCAGTCGCGTCTCTAACTACGCCTCCAACCGATAAATAGTCAATCAAAGTTATGCGAATTTTAAAAAACATAAAAATCTACGCTTTAAACACTTCGGAAAGTTCTTTATTGCTTTTTAATGGTGTAATTATTTAAAACAGTATTTTTTATAGAATTGTTTCAATTTGAAATCCAAATAGAGTCACCGAGAGACTATGGCGTGTCACGCTGGGCGTCAAGTGTGATATGTTTTCTTCTTTATGTCTCAGCTCCGTGTTTATGTGGGCTGATTGGTTTGGCAATGAATAAACAAACGGCTCATTTGCGTACCTAAGAGGGACGTTAAACGGAACAATTACTTTGCATACGTTATGCTAACGGGTATCGGTAATTGATATTATCGGGATACTGATATTTATTTTAAAAGTTGCTTTACTTAATAATGAATGATATGTTCATGTGTTAAGTATTTAAAAATTATTCCGAAGGTATCTGTGACGTGACATCGATTTAGAATACCGATATTCTAAATCGATGATCTGCGAGGACATACTATATCAAGCGACTTTTTAAGTAATTACAAAACAAATTTCGGTTTGACATTCAGTATGGTTAATAGAACACATTTTTTTTAAAATTTTGAGTTATTCTATAATTTCACTTTGTTTTTATTAAGGAATTTGACTCCTAATTAATTACAATTTGCATCTGTCTATAGAACAATGATGGTCAGGAAAGTTACACAATTACCGAAAAATATCAAAATACCATTTAGGAAAATATGATAGGCTCAGGCAATGAAACCAAATGTATTAAAATATTTGTGGTTATGTTGACGACGAAATTAAATAACATCTCTATTTCTTATAAAGAGCGCCATAAAATTGTATGTTTGTAGGGTAGGATAGACAGCGGACGGACGTCAAGTGTGCGGAAGACGCATAGACGCTGCAGGGGTAAGCGTATTAGGTAATATATGGGAAATATTCAATTTTATAACATTCCGGAGCGATAACATCTTCGCTGTCGATGCGAGGTGTTCGGTGGTGGGTAATATAATATCGAATGGAGGCCGGAGCCCGCTGCGCGCCTGCGGACATCGTAACTTAACACTTAATCATTTACACGGACACTTTATAGTGTCGTACGACTCGGAGGACCAAAGCGATGCCCAACGTAAGAGCTGTTAGGGACTCCGGATTCGAACGTGGCGTTAAGTAAAAAAGCAATATTTAATTGAATAAATTATTAAACGGGTTTTTATAACTGATATTCTTTGAGACCATTTAACACAGGGAGACCGGAGGTATGAAAATAAATTATTCGACGTCGAAGGAAAAAGAGTCTCATCAAATTGTAGACTAGTCTCGGCAATATTGTATTACAGCTGATAGACTTCCAATCAAATGTACAAAAAGAACACGATGACGTTTATACGTTTTCTCAGTAGGTAAGTCAGTATGGTAATTGCTGTGAATAAATAGCAAGAGCATATTCACGCACTCATTCCATTCATCTGATCACCTATATACATATTTGCATTGATATGATTTTCTTTGATATAGCGAAAAAGTACGGATAACTCACATCTATGATAGAGTTTAGCTAAACTTGATCATAGACGTGAGTTATCCATACTTTTCGCAATGAGTGAGTCTCACGGTAGTTTTATGTTCAAAGTTTCATTGATGTACAGTCAAGTGTAAAAATATGGATGCACGCAACTTGCTCATAAATAAATATAAATAGATCTTATGTCGTCGAATTAAGGTATTGGTACATAATTATAAGAGGATGAAATCGATACTTATTTTTGCACTTGACCCTACTGTCGATAACAAGGAGCTACGTACCTACGTGCCTTATTGCAACTGTTTTAGTTAGGTCTACCGCAATTTAAAGCGGTCGATAATTTGCTTTGCTTCTTTGACTGTAACTTTGTGTTAATGGTAACTAACGTAAGTCTTGGCTGCAAGTAAACAATAGTCCCACAAAGGGCACCGAGCGAGCCATAAGTCAGCCCCGCAGGTAGTAAATCCAACTACACTGCTTCTCGTATTGCGTGTCACCTTGCTCGCGTGGGCGGCGAGAAATCTAGACGGCGGTGCGTAAAACACAGTCATAACAGCCTTTTTTCACAAAGCAATTGATAAAATACTTTGGCAAAAACTTTTTAAGACTTTATTTTATGGGCTACTGATCGTAACCCAAAACGTTTCAAATGTGTGAAAAATACGTTCTAAATTACATATGTAATATTCCTTGTTTTATACGTTTATAGGTTTTTGACAAATAATACGAAGACCACTAGCTGCGAAGGATTGTAAAGGTAGTGCTATAAAGCCTTCTTCAAGATTTTTAAAGTATAAAAATAATGTCACATTAAAATATTTACTACTCGTTTTAGTACCTACAAACGAGATCCACAGGTTTTCTAAATTTCGACTGCAGCCAACAAATTATGCAAACAGGTTACTATACCTAAATTTAAAATTCACATTTCATTGATTAAGATATGTTATAACTTTTGTTTATTTTTGGTTAAGATTTTTGTATTTAACAGTAGACTTATGAAATATATACATAAGTATAAGAATGCTAATCGAGACACACACATGTCAAGTGCGAAAGCCCGCATAATCTGCGCGTTGAACTCTGCGCACACGCCGACCACCGGCGCTCCGGTAAATACTAACTTACGAGTCCAGTAACAAAAAGATTGTTAGTTAACGCTGTCTTGCAGCTACCACGTCGGCCCATAACACAGTTCATTATTTATATTAACAGTTTAGCAGTCAGTGGCCAGCGCGCCTGATCCCAACTTATAGCCGCGTGAATATGCGTGGGCATTATTTGTACCCTTGTTAAGCGCTGAGGATATTATAAAAATGATTCCTTTATCCGTACTGTGACACTCGCTGGAAATTGGTCGTCTAATTTATGGTTACCATAAAAAAGGATTCGAGCTCGGGTTGGAATTTCATTCATAAGAAGACCGAGGCGTCGGGTCTTTATGGATGGATGTTTTCATTAATTTAACGCGGAACCGGGCGATGCCACCGCGGTGTCGGGTGTCGCGGACGTCGGACAGCAGATCCCAGATAGCTCGTGCTGTGACTACTGTTCGCCGCTGCCGGCCATTTGTCACTTAGGATTAAGTGACGTCATTGCGACAAATGTCACCTTGCGCGGAAAATGCGAAACGTCTCGGCTTAAAGTATACCCATCGAATCGCCTTGATATATCTGACGTGAATAACTGCAAGTCGTGATCGAAGCATGTATTAAAATATTAAATGTAACGTCATTCCTTAGGAGTCAAGTGCGTGACTTAATTTATTGCCACGACCGATGAAGAATAATTGTTAGATATTTCAGAAGACGAATCATTAGTCATGACGATGCAGACGGTGGCGATGTATAGGGTTGGCGCGGCGGGCGCCCGCGCCGACAGCGGGCTCGAAGCCTCGTGGCAGTCATCAGATAAGCGACAAGTCGCGCTCCACATAATCTCGGCGGCGCATTAGTCACCGCGGTGACGGTGACCGACCGCCGCGGACCGACACGGATCCTTCGTTTAATCCACTCAAAATATTCGGAGACGAATTTGTCGGCCCGCTTCAGGGATCGAGTGATCGATAGCGCGACTCGCCACAAAACGATAGATAAAGGCCGATAAGTCACAAGAAATATGACGCGAACAAAATCGGAAGATGTACGTAATAAGATAAAAGTCAAACAATGATTCGACCGCGGATTCGCCGCGGCATAATTTATGTGACAACGCGTGATGGACGAGCGGCGACTTTCGGTAAACTATTTACATACGGTGGCGGCGGCCACGCTGTCGGATTGGGTTCTGTTGTGACAGAGGGTGGGGCTTAGTACCGAAAACAAATGTCACTGTTATTTATTAGGTTACGGTGCTATTAAGCCTAAGACGGGAATTATGGTCCTTGGGAAGCTGCGCGGCTCGAATTGGTATCCGATAAGCCTTTTTTTGGCAGAGAAAGAAGTTTACTGATCCATTCCTCTGTGGTGTATAGATACCATCTCCAATAATTAGGCTAAGTGACTCCTTATATGTAGACATGTTAATCATCAATACGCGCACATTATAATGCAGCTATCTTATGAATATTTAATACAGATCTAGACGTGTAACAGTAAAGGTGTGTTTTATTAAATACTCCCTCAACAACTACCCATCACCAATGTAGTAAGACACAGTTATTATAATACATGGCGACCTTGCCGAAGCTATTAAAGTGAAAAATGTGCCAAACAGACAGTAAAACGTTGATACAATTTGAGGAAATATACTTTCCTGTGGCTGTATATGGTACTTTAATCGTAATCCTACTATTGGCCATAATTTTGGTGGCGTACGCAATTTGCAAAAAAAAGACTAAATTTGATTTGGTGTAAAGTCATTGAGTGCGGAAAACCAAATACAAAATGGGAAAAACAATTTCGAGAGAAGAAAGAGAGGAAATTATTATTGCCCAGAATGGACAAAATAACAAAGCCAATGCATCTCAAGACATCGCTGATGGTGGACACGTATCATATTTCACCATTGCTACTGGAATAATGATCACCGTTATTTTCTTTTACCTTGTTTGGAAAAAACTCCACAAATGCCTAACAAAGAAAATCGAGAGACAGGCTACCGCTGCCGTGATGCGCCGCCGTGCATCGGTATAAAGTGCAAAAGTAGTGACCAAAGTGAAAGTGAAAGTGCGAGGGACAACGACGACTAACGAAAAACTATGTAAGTGTAATATAGTGCCTTTAATGTAATTATAATGGTTATTATGTTTTAGTTGTACTTGTGAAATATTTGCCTTTTCGAATAATGAGCATTATAAATAATTATGAATATTTGCTTGTATAACATTAACTAATGTCAGAAATTAAGGAACTATCACAAAAGATAAGTTACCTTAAAGATTATTTAATCAAACTTGGACCTTTGCGAAGAAAAGAAAAATTAGGCCAAGAAAAATATTTACAAGCGAAATTGATGTACATAAAGTATGAAACATATGTACAAAACTATAGTTGTAAAGTAGAGAAGGCGGAAATTTCACTCGAAGATAGCATATTAATACAGGAATATATTATTAAGATAGAGCACGATTATTCCAAAATAATACAGTTGTTAGAGGAATCACAGGATTCCGCGGACTCAAAAATGGGTACCAAGCCAAATTTTGATTTGAAGACAGCAGTCTCTTTGTTACCCGTCATGGATGACTCAGAGAAGGTCACGTTACAGCTAATTGACGCTATAGAGCTATACGCGACTATGATAGCAGATACTGATATGCAAATATTAATAAACTTTGTTTTGAAGACGCGTTTATCTCATAGCGCAAAGTTACGCATGTCAAATACTTATCTTAATATAAAAACCATGGTTGATGAAATGAAAAAGCATTTGTTGACACGGAAATCCGATACTACGCTACAAAAACGCATGCAAATGACTCGTCAAGGTGGCAAAAGCATAGAACAGTTTGGTAGAGAGTTAGAAGATCTTTTCGTGAATCTAACCATTTCACAGGCCAATGGCAACTCAGAAGTATATGGTATTTTGAAACCATTAAATGAAAAACAAGCAATTCATAATTTTGCCAGTGGTTTGCGAAATGATAGGCTGAGCACTGTTATATCAGCACGTAATTATGCGTCACTTAAAGACGCCATACAGGGTGCAAAAGATGAGGAGATAAATATGACTCCTTCGTCTTCTGAACAAATGTTTACAGCGCGTGGTAGGAGACCATATAAGTTTCAGTATCCAAGAACCAGAGGTAATGGTTACCAACATCTACAAAAAAAGTCCAAATATGACCACCACCTACCATCAAACCTATTACAGAGGAAGAGGTGGTTCTCGAGGTAATTTTAGAGGTGGATTTAGAGGTACTCGTGGACAAAATAGTCATCAAAATTACACATTTAACAGGTTACGTAAACAACACCATGTAAATGTGGCTAATGAGTCAAGCGACACAAGCGACATAAATGTAACATCAACAAGTCAGCAGTTTTTTCGTGACTAACAGCTGGCCATATATATTATCTTACAATAATATGAACTCAGTCCAATTTTACGTACAAGGAAAGGTGCTTACATGGCTCGTAGATACAGGTGCATCATTGAGTGCAATAAAACATGATGCGATATTGTCATTAGAACAGTTCATTCAACCATTAACTACAAACATAAATGGAATCGGTGGCACAATTACATCTATTGGGTATGTGTATCTCAATTTATCTAACAAAACCAATGACTCATTTGCACATTACTTTCATGTTTTTCAGACTTTACCAGTTCAAGTTGATGGTATATTAGGACAAGACTTCTTGTCAAAATATAAATGTCTTTTAAATTTTGAGAACAACACATTAACCTTAAATAATAATAACCTATTACATGTCGTGCCTTTAGATATCTACTCTACTAGTAGTAGTAGTACGCAGTCGTGTATCAAGTTACCGGCAAGAAGTGAGTCGATAGTTAGCGTTCCGACAAATATTATAGGAGATTTTGTAGTAGTTTCCAACGAAATATGCGAAGGAATATTTATAGCAAATTCGATATCTAGAAGTGAGAATGGACAGATGGCTGTTAAGGTGATGAATACGAGGGAAGAACAAGTGATTTTAAATTGTCTTACTCCAGAAATTAAACGACTTGAGGATTTCAACTGTTATACTTTTGATAAGTGTCAAACCAATGCTGAGAGGGTGAAAACACTGTTCTCACTCTTAAATTTAAACTATTTAAACAAAGAAGAGGAGACAAGTATTGCAAATATTTGTGCTAAATTTGCCGATATATTTCATTTACCAGGGGATAAATTAAATACAATGAATCTTTATGAACAAAACATACATATAAAATCAAATACAGCTCCTGTGTATTGTAAACCCTACCGATTGCCACACTCTCAAAAAACCGAAATTGACAAACAAATAAAAGACATGTTAGCAAACGACATTATAGAAGAATCACATTCAGAATGGTCTAGTCCGTTGTTACTTGTACCAAAAAAAACAGATTCAAGTGGAAATAAAAAATGGAGAGTAGTTATTGATTATAGGAAAGTTAACGAACGCATAGAGAACGACAAGTTCCCTCTACCCAACATTAATGAAATACTTGATTCCCTATCCGGTGCGATGTACTTTAGTACTTTAGACCTTAATCAGGGGTACTACCAAATAAAGCTCGACGCTGAGAGTAGGAAGTGCACCGCATTTATAGCTGATAAACACTATCAGATGAAACGATTGCCAATGGGTCTTAAAATAAGTCCTAGTGCTTTTAGTAGGGCAATGACTATAGCTATGTCTGGACTTAATTATTTGAAGTGTATTGTCTACCTTGATGACATCATCATCATGGGTCGAAATTTGCAACAGCATAATAAAAATCTTATAGACATTTTTACGAGGTTGAGAAAAGTCAATTTTAAACTTAATCCACTAAAATGTATCTTTTTAAAGAAAGAAATTTTGTATCTAGGTCACGTGGTAACTCCAGAAGGAATTAAACCAGATCCTAGTAAAATTGTAGCAATCAAAAATTACCCTATTCCAAAAAGTGAAGATGAGGTCCGAAGATTCGTCGCTTTTGCAAATTACTATAGGAAATTTATACCTAAATTCTCAGAAATTACCCAGCCTTTGAACCAATTATCAAAAAAGAACGTTAAATTTGAATGGACTAAGGAGTGCTCAAAAGCTTTCGAAAATCTAAAAAAAGCAATGAGCAACCCACCTTTATTACAATATCCAAATTTTTCAACTGAAAACGAATTTCAATTACATACAGATGCCTCAGGGATAGCTATAGGTTGTGTTTTATCGAATTCAGATGGTTTACCAGTGGCTTACGCCAGCAGAACTCTAAATAAAGCCGAAAAAAATTATGCAACAATTGAAAAAGAATTATTGGCAATCGTTTGGGCCGTCAAGTATTTCAGACCATATTTATACGGCCGTAAATTTAGAATTATTACAGATCATAGACCATTAGTCTATTTATTTAACATGAACAACCCTTCCAGTCGTTTAACAAAATTTAGAATATGCTTGGAGGAATATGATTTCACAGTTGAGTATTTAAAAGGTGAAAAAAATGTAGTAGCAGATGCACTATCGAGAGTGGAAATAACGAGTGAACAGCTAAAACGTATGAATGAAAATGTCATGTTAGTAATGACTAGAGGAAAAAAGAGACGAATGGAAGAGAGAGAATGTCAGAAAGATTTGGTCGATAAGGACTCTAACAACGATTGGACTGATCAACCAAGAGTTTTGGAAATCCTTAAAAAACCAAATCATTCTATTGAGTTGAGTTTCGAAGAAATCGATTACAATAAATGTAAAAAAATGGTAGATTGCGTACGAAGCAGCAATAATATATTAATTTATACACCTTCAATGTCCTTAATATGTGTTGAACCAGCTTCTCGATCATGTATGAAACGAGATTTCTTCGTGAGAGAGTTGGATACGTTTTGCAACACTTTAAATGTAAAAGAATTATGCATAATAAGAAAGAGTAATAATCAAAGTATTATAAAAGAGTTAACTCAAAGTATAAAAAATATAAATGGATGGTCCGGACCACGTATTTGTATTATAAAAGGTGTACATAAAGTTGATAATAAGGACGACAGACGCGTTATACTTAACGATTTTCACATACTGCCTACCAGTGGCCACGCAGGCATGCAAAGAATGGCAAATAACATAAAACGTTATTTTTATTGGCCCGGTATGGATAATGACATACAACAATTTGTAAAAAGGTGCGAAACATGTCAAAAGCAAAAGTTCCGTAACAATATTAAAGAACCCATGTGCATAACAACTACGGCTACAACAGCATTTGAGAAAGTTTATTTAGACTTGGTAGGACCTTTGAGTAAGGATAGCCAGGGATACTGCTATATTCTGACACTTCAGTGCGAGCTCACGAAGTATGTTGAAGCGTATCCACTTCTTAATAAGGAGGCTGAGTCAGTCGCACGTGCATTTGTAGATAATTTTATTTTACGGTACGGAATACCTCGCGAAATAGCAACAGACCGAGGTAGCGAGTTCATTTCAACAACCATGCAAAATACATGTAAATTGTTAAAAATAAAGCAGGTGCAATCTACTGCATATCACCACGAGAGTCTCGGTTCTTTGGAAAACTCCCACAAGGCCTTGGGAGCCTTTCTAAGAATCCAGACTGATAACCAGGCTCACAAATGGAGTGATTGGTTACAATACTGGTGTTTTGCATATAACACCACAGTGCACTCTTCAACTAAATATACACCATTTGAGTTGGTGTTCGGGAAACTTTGTAATATCCCTAGTAATATTATAAATAATTTAGATCCAATGTATAACTATAATGATTATCCAATAGAATTAAAATATAGACTACAAAAGTCTCAAAAAGACGCAAGAAGTAATTTAATTAAGTCAAAACAACGTAGGAAATTAAGTTATGATCAAGGTTGCAATCCCATTAATTACAAAGTAGGAGAAAAATTGTTATTAAAAAAGGAAGGAAGAGAAAAGTTGGACCCAGTGTATTTGGGGCCATACATAGTGCTTGAAGATATGGGCGTAAATGTAAAAATCGCCATAGCAAATAAAGAAAATGTTGTTCATAAAAATAGAACAATTCCATATTTTTGTAACCCATAGTAATATTGTCTAGCTATTAAGTACATTCAAACCAATGTGCCTTAGGTACTGTGATTCAGCATGCAGTTCATTAATGTAAACACATAACTATATTCGGATAGTCTTATTTAGATTAAGTACTTGTCATGACTGATGAGTGAATGAACTTTGATGTTTTGTGTACTGTTTAGAATAAGTATGTATATGAACTTGGTACCAAGTCAAGTCGACATAAGTAATTAAAATAATATTGTAATTTTTTTAAATAAGGGGGGTGGTGTGGTGTATAGATACCATCTCCAATAATTAGGCTAAGTGACTCCTTATATGTAGACATGTTAATCATCAATACGCGCACATTATAATGCAGCTATCTTATGAATATTTAATACAGATCTAGACGTGTAACAGTAAAGGTGTGTTTTATTAAATACTCCCTCAACAACTACCCATCACCAATGTAGTAAGACACAGTTATTATAATACACCTCTTAGATACATTTGTTTTACTAAACTATACCTTTTGCATGTAGATGAAGGGAAGCAGTATCGTCAGACAAGCGTGTCTGCGGGCATGACTGAGATGCGCTCCCGCGGCGATGTGCGGTGGAAATTGAATCCAGACGCAACGGCCTCGCGCTGGGCCGGCAATTCCCTCCGCGCACCGACTTAGATTGCTTCCTCGAGATTGTCTCCTGCTAACTGTTTGTACGCATATGAATCTCATATTCTGTGTAAGGGATTGAACATTTTGGTTATTTCTTGTATAACAATTAACATTAGTTTGTAAGGCGAAAATGTTACTAACTACTACAGAAATGTTTCTGAAAATAAAAATTATTATTATTATTATTTAAACGGGACTAGTTGTTATTACTATTAAGCATTCAGTTCCTCAAAAAATTTTTCCTTTCCTTGAATCTGCTATTTAAGAAACGAAGATCCGGAAAATTTGATATGCAGGTAGGTAGCATTTCTTGGCATTAAGCAACGTGCGACGAGTGACGATTGGATTTAAATTTTGTGATTAATTAAAAGACTTCAAGACGAGGAGGGTTTCAATTCGGTTGTATCTTTAAATTATTCGATTTTTTAGCTATTTTCGTGGTTTTTCAGAAACGGTTAAATTTTTTATTTATATAATTTTCTTGTGGATGTTGTTGCTGATTCGGCTACAAGTGTGTTGCTGTGAAGACAGCGTGTAGCACTCGAAGCCGTTAGCCGCGCGACAATCCCGCGGAGGCCGCGCGCGTCGTTTTTATCTGCGCTCTTCGCCGCGCGCGCTTGCTCGACCGTGTAATTGGATGAGAACGACGCGATCCCAATAGCGCGCCCTTATCTGTTCGCGGCAAATCCACCCCCCGCCCGCCGGCCCGGCACACCCCCGCGACGCCCGCCGATGCTCCGGCAATAAGTTTTTAGTGAGTAATTCAAGATAACCCCTTGATGTTGTTCATTTTCACACTTCCTTTCGCGAGAACAGCTCTTTATTGCGTAATATGTAACTGTCTCCTCGCCGACGGGCGTCCCGGGGGCGCAGACAAACTTCGCCCCTTCTATGATGTTAATGCGATCGCCCCCGACCCTCCTATCTAGATAATGATAATTGCTTTTTCAAAAATTATTGTTTGATGTTGTCGTTTAATGTGATTTCTGGAAGTTCCGTAAATTGCCGTCTGACTTTGTGACTTTAACAGTTAATAGATTACGATGATATCCTTACAAATATCTCTCACATCAGAGGGATGTAATGGCGATTATTATTTAGACATTAACTTTCTTAATGAAGTTTATCTAATATCTAACGGCTGATAATGAGGGTGTAAGCTATCCTACGAAGGAACATCATAATTTATATTCAAATTTGTTTTTATCACCTTTGTATTTGGGATCGTGAGTGAACATTTTAGATTGCATAACGTTTTCTCTATGAAAAAAGAAAAGCGAAACCTAACTCGTGCTCCGTCATTTTCAAAGCATCCAGTTCTTCTTAAAAATTAAATAAGACAGTCAAGAGAAAAATATATTATGGTAGAGAATGGCGAGCACTGCAGGAGATATTTAGTATAGTTGGGGCGCTGCGAATTGTCGTCGTATTAGCCGGTATCAGATGGGCGCCCGCGCCGCCGGCCACGGAGGCTAAGCCTGCTTTACAACAAGCATCCGAGACAGCATGGCTATCTGCCTCAATTTTCTACTTGTCAGGCATATTTCTAGTTAAAAGTAGAAATCTGTGCCTGGATCTTCAGGGTGTATCTAAGTTTTGTTGGAATAAAGAATAAGTTTTTAAACTTGCAGCTTCAATCAAACCAAAGCAATGATAAGAACGCACTCATTTACCTATTTTTTACAACATGATTCGAGTGATCGATTTTGACCTAAATTGAATTGGGGAATAGAGAGACAGAGTGAAACTGAGACACAAAATCCACAACCAAGACTTAATAGATTGGGGGATTGGAAGGTGCTGGTTGCAAAATGGCTCACCTGAAACAAATAACGATTGCAAGAATCTTCAAAGTTCAATACGATATCATAACTTTTTGTCTCCTATTTAAGCAGATACCGATACGATACCATTGTCTCCAAGATTCGAACGTATGAAAATGCAAATATTCTGGCGGGCGGGAGTCTCCGCTTATCGCAGGCTCGTTGAGCGGGGCCTGCGAACTGTCGTCGTATTCCAGCGCTATCGGATGGGCCGCGCTATCTCTGGACTCACACGCGCTGCATCTAGGTAGTTTGTTTGTTTTGTTAAACTAAGGTTGTTTCATAGAGGTCTGTGTCTAAATGACCGATAGGCAGGGTCGACAAATGTACTGATGGTACTTACCACGATGACGGCAGTTGACCATGTTATTTCTTACTCTCTTTCAAACTCCCGCTCACCTACTTAAATGTCTTCCGCTGATTGATTCGTAATGCGATAAAAATAACGACCAAAGCCGGTAGATATAGTTCGTCGTTTATTCAATTCGTTGAATAGAAAATCGCTGATGACAAAAGAAATAAGGTTTTGATACGTTTCATATTACTTTGGCAATAAATGAGAAAGCAATTTGAGGTTCGTAGAACAATTTGGCGAGATCAATGAGAACACGGGCTCATCTCCGGAGGATCAATACGGGGCCAGGACAACCGTGCCTTTCTCGGGGGCTGGACACACTACCCTTTCGTGTACAGGATTTCTTTTTTAGTACCACTAAATAGAAATTATATACGAAAATCTTTTTTGCAGCGTTTGGTTTAACTTCGCGTTTAATAAATTTAATTAGGTTTTTATTTATTCCATTTAAATTTATTGATTACGTCTTATAGTAATTAATTACAAACAGTAAATATGAATAGGTACTATTTTTTTTACTGTCGGACATGAATGATCTTTATGGTACTAAATACCTAATTAATTATGGACTAGCTAAATACTGAACTAAAACTACTGTTGAAATAAAACATTATTTTATTACTTGTAACTTATAACTATAACCTTAAAATGAGCAAGAAAACTTGAAATAAACTTAACAAAAAACATAAAAACATAAACTTATCAAAAAACATAAACATTTTCATAATGTCGCTGTAGAAAAGTGCTCATAAGGCTAACCCGTGTTGAACATACTTAGCTCAATTTTAAATAAATAAATATAAATAAATATTAGGGGACAATCTTACACAAATCGACCTAGTCCCAAACTAAGCAAAGCTTGTACTATGGGTACTAGACGACGATAAACATACTTATATAGATAAATAAATACTTAAATACATAGAAAACATCCATAACTCAGGAACAAATATTCGTGCTCATCACACAAATAAATGCCCTTACCGGGATTCGAACCCAGGACCTCTAGGCTAAAGCTAAAGCGGTCGTTTTAAAATAGGTATTGAAGTAATGTACAAACATGCTCGTGGAACCGACGGCCGAAGAAGGCCGCAGAAGGTTCTAGAGTGGTGACCGCGAGCCAGATGACGTGGCGTAGGAACACCTCCATCTAACAACATGTACCTACGATCTGGTAAAGGTCGCAGGACAAATCTTTATGGAACTCTTTGGGGGAGACTTTTGTCTAGCAGTGGACGTCTTTTAGCTGATATGACGATGATGATGATAAACATATTATGCTTTGGTCATATTTTAAGCTTAACTTGTCTAGAAATCTTCCAAGCCCAACTTCAGCTAGTCCTAGTAATTGGTTAGATTTAAAATTTGGCACGGATGACGGTTTAGGATGACAATGCAAGTAGGTATGGTCAACAGGGAACTTGTATTAAAAAGGATTTATAAAAATAAAAGCTTATTTTAAAGTAACGTTTACAGCAGCGTTTCCATTTTGCTGACACAACTCGATAATGTATCCAGATCCCGAAGGACCTGCCGAAGACGTCTTTTTTTATTGTGTTCATTATTTTGAGTGAAATTGCGAGAGCATTAAGTTGAGTATAGGGTGGAGGCGACGGGCCTTATTACGCGCTTGCCTTGTAATCTGCTGGCCGCCGACATTCAGAACATACCTATATTGATTTGTTAGCCGCATTGAAACCACTGAGGTGACAAATAGGTAATAAAGTAGATAATCTTTGATTAGTTGCCGTTGTTTCACTTTGGCATAGGGTAATGCAACCGTTTAAAAAATATTTAGATGTAGTATTGCATGTCGGTTTCACTGTTTGTTTTTACAATATCTTAAATAATTTATCTGATGGCTGACACATTGGCGGCAGAGAACCTAAGTTTAATATGGGAAAGATACATAATGCGAGGCCCTATGACGACGCATCACACATTAGATTGTGGATGTTTAAATGAGCAAAAAAGAACGAGAAACTTTCGAGGCGGAAGGCCCCTTATACCGCGAGGCCGTAGGCGGTAGACCACGTCGCCTACGCCTAGCACCGCCTCAGTGATGCCCTGATGATTCCAACGAAAACCAGACATTTAGCTGTTTTGGGACCATTTTGTGACTAGTCATACGTATTCAAGTTTGGTATGAAGTATATTTTTGAAAAAATTCGTGCCTATATCCCGACCAGCTGCGGTGTAGGGGTAAAAGCACGCAGCACGGTATGCTGAGGACCCGAGTTCGATTCCCGGAGCTGGTCTTTTTCTGTATTTTTTCTGTGCATGTTCGTATTTAGTATGAAATATAGTCATACGTACTTTTTTCATGTTTTCTTTATCAAAACATAATGATAGCAATAAATGTTTCCTTTCTTTCTTTTTTCTTTAATTCTTAGTGCGAAGTGCGGTGCACCGGCAGCGCAAGCGCGGCCCGTTAGCCGCCTAAACGTGCCATCGGCGCACCAGCCCTGTAATTTTCTCCCTAATTTGCTCATTTTAAAACGGAGTTTCAAATTTGAATTTGCATAAATATGTTGATGAGTGTTAACGCAATATTCGACGGGTCAAAAGAGCAGTATAATGTGAAAGTAAATGACACGTTTTTGTATAGGCAGAGTAACGTCGTCTTCGAAGAAATAGTTTATCTATCACTATCCCACTGAAACTATGTGGGTTTTTAGCATACAAAGTCTAATTTATAAATATAAACTATATTATGTGCTTTATTGAATCAGGCGTTACTTTGCGGAGGTCCATATTAATGAACTAAAACAATTACTTTGCTCACCCGCGACCTTACAATAGTTACGTTTATGCAAGAAATGTGCGTTCATGCAGTTCCTCCACCTCCACACTGTACGAACACACACAAATCACATAAACCCAACCATCACCACCACCAAGCTACACTGACGCGTTTCGAACTCAACCAGAGCTCATCTTCAGAGTTACCACAACCGTATGCTATGCTAGCATGCATACGGTTGTGGTAACTCTGAAGATGAGCTCTGGTTGAGTTCGAAACGCGTCAGTGTAGCTTGGTGGTGGTGATGGTTGGGTTTATGTGATTTGTGTGTGTTCGTACAGTGTGGAGGTGGAGGAACTGCATGAACGCACATTTCTTGCATAAACGTAACTATTGTAAGGTCGCGGGTGAGCAAAGTAATTGTTTTAGTTAATTATATTATGTGCGCCAAATTTCCCCTAGGTAAATCCTTTAAAGACCACTTTTGCGTGGCAGAGTAACAAACATTCAAACATCCCAACTTCCACACTTATAATATTGCTTGCCCTCACGGCTTCGCTCGCGTAACCATTACATCTGGCATTTGAATTGTTATTACGGGATTTCGCAAATATTCCTACGGGATTCCCCAAAAATTACATCTAGGTCTTCGCTAAACTTGCATAAAAATCAAATTAACTCAGCGATTCCGTGTAAATATAAGGACAAACCAGGTTGCGGGATCGCGTTGGATGCGGATGGCACGGGACCGATCTGTTTCGCGAGCCTTGGGGAGGCCTATGTTCAGCAGTGGACGTCTTTCGGCTGAAATGATGATAAGGACAAAAAGTTACCTATATCATTTTAAATTTTGGCATGAAAGAGTAACAAACATAAAAACGCACTCACGCACACAAGAACTTATTATAGTGCCCTTACAAACCAGGACTCGGAGTACAAAAAATAATATTCACAGTTCCCGCCATATAGCAATATCCGAATTCTACACGGACGGAGTCACGGGTGTAACAACTGTAAGTCAGCACTTAAAAGCCTTTACTTTAAGGTGCTTTTCCACCAGAGAAGTACTTTGCTTCGTTGCTATGGATGCGTTAGATATCCACAAATCATATTTATTGGCCCTATTAAATAGCATGCTGGTAGAGACGGGTTCAACTAATCTATGTTTTTTATATTTCCTCGAGTGGAGTACATAGCTTAGCATTAGTGGAATCGGTCACATATGTCCGTAGCGTAGCTTTCACACTCTCGCAGCATAGCTGCATAGCACATCTCTGATGGAAAAGGACCTTTAAGCATTTAAGTATTTATAATATAATAAACACTATCATCACCAGGTCAATTAGCAACTTGGACCAAAAGCCAAAAAGTAAAGGAGCGTTTAATTAACAGATGTTGGGTGGCTTGTGCGGCAGTGAGTCTGTTCTCTAACACTTTATTGTAGTCAAAATAATGATTGGCTATAATATAAGCGAGAGCTGGTGGGCCTGGCGTGTCCCCGAGCCTGTAATCTCGGCCCGGCCACCAATCATGCATTTCTCACCCGGCCGCGTTGAAAAAATAATGCCTCCTCGGTTCGCCTATAATTTGCTTTGCCGCCGGTCGAATCGTAACCGATATGTAACAGCTGAATCATTTCTATTACCTTACTATTTTTATTTAGTCAGTAGCTTTCTAATACACACTCTGTAATTTTCTGTAAGTCGATACGGACTATTAAGTAGCTTTTTGTAACTGCGATAGTAGGGAAACTTCACTCATGTTGATACCTACAATGAAGTTTGAAGGGTTTTCATATACAATGGATTTACAGCCCACTCAAAACCCTAATCGTTTAAGTGTCTCATTTGTGTGGAAAATCCATCTAATACCACACTTTTGCTTACCATCAGGCGTGATTGCGATCAAACTTAAGCCTATTTTCAACCGACGAAAACAAAAGGAGGAGGTTCTCAAGTCGACGTGTATATATATATATATATATATATATATATATATTTTTTTTAATGTATGATCACGCATAACTTTTTACACAGTAATCTGATTTTGATGATTCTTTTTTATTGGAAAGAGTATACCCCGAGGGTGGTCCCATTTAAATTTGGAAATAATATTCCTACCCTAAGGGTAGGAAAACAGGGGATGATTGATTGTTCAGTTACTGATTGTACTATATGACCACGCATAACTTATTACAGAGTAGTCGGACTTTGATGATTCTTTTTTATTGGAAAGCGTATACCCCAAGGGTGGTCCCATGTAAATTTCAGATTGTTCAGTTACTGATTTTACTATATAAATAAATAAATAATAAATAATAAATAAATAAATATCATGGGACAATTCACACCAATTGACCTAGTCCCAAAGTAAGCTTAGCAAAGCTTGTGTTATGGGTACTAAGCAACGGATAAACATAGTTATATAGATAAATAAATACTTAAATACATAGAAAACATCCATAACTCAGGAAGGAAGGAGGAAGGAGGATTCGTGCTCATCACACAAATAAATGCCTTTACCGGGATTTGAACCCAGGACCTCTTGCTTCGTAGGCAGGGTCACTACCAACTAGGCTAAAGCGGTCGTATATGACCACGCATATATTGGATAGGGTATACCTTGAAGTTGGAATTATAGAAATTTGAAAAAAAAAATTACCCCAAGGATGGGAAAAAAGTATAAAATAAAAACTTTTTAACAAAAAAATTAAACCGCCGAAAAAACTGAAAAGCAAAAAATAATACCTTTTTTGTTTGACCTTAATCTAGGTACCAGTTTGAAGTCGGTGCCTCATCACGAGCCAGGAGGAGTGATAGAAGCCAATCAGGTAGAAGATTATAGGTCCACTCCTCCTGGCTAGTGCTGAGGCACCGACTTCAAACTGGTACCTAGATTAAGGTCAAAAAAAAAAGGTATTATTTTTTGCTTTTCAGTTTTTTCGGCGGTTTAATTTTTTTGTTAAAAAGTTTACGTATGAAGAAATAATTAGGCATATATTAACTTACGTCTGTGTGTGTTGTTAGTTTACTGATGTTACGATAGTAAAGTCAGTCTCAACACTACCGTAGCCGTAGCGGGACGCTTAAATAGCTACTTTGTCATAGTAACCATCAACTCTGACTGTGTAAGTATACTTTGAGATGTGTCAAATTAGAAAAGCTACAAGGTAATAAAGAGCTTTTGAGTCTGGCCTTATACATACATTTTTTTATCATAAAATCAACTTTTTCACAGAATTGTATGTGGTAAATATTTTACCTATTCATCTATTGTGATCGCATCAAAAAATTCCGATGTTACGGAAAATTAACCGCGTAATTCATACACGCGAGTGATATTTTGACATTTGAGTGACAGTTACTTTCAATGACGTATTATGCGGAACCAAATACTGACAGAAAGTCGCCGTTAAATTGTTACTCTTCCCTTTATTCATGTTACAATAACATCAAAGTTCACAACCATCAAGAAGTTTCGGTGTTTGGTATCTATGAATAGAATAATAGATATCTGTCATGTTCAACGCCGTAAAATAAACTACTTTGAAGACAATGGCAACAATAACTCACTAATGACTTGTAAAAATACTTCTGCGCATGCTGAAATAAGCATTAATGTTTAATTGACCTTGACGTGTGTACATATTATATTAGTACCCTTGACCGTACCTAAATTTCATCATCATCATCATCATCATTTCAACCGCAAGACGTCCACTCCACTACTATGCCTGCTTCAAGGTTTCCCAATCAGACTGGTCCTGCACCATCCGCATCCAACGCGTTCTCGCACCCTTAACCAGGTAGTCGCTCCATCTTGTTGGAGGCCTACCTGCGTTTACATTAATTTATTAATTTCAAACATTTCAACAATTATCATTAGTATCATTACAGGCATTGCCTAATGCGACAATGTAGCCAAAAAATACAATTTAAATTAAACTTAATTACAGTAAGATATCTTCATAGGTACATATATAGGTATTCATGTGCGAAATTATACATTTGAAATTTACCATGAGCTTTACGGTGCAGGAAAACATCGTGAGGAAACCTGCAGGTACCTGAGAAGAAATTCAATGGTATGTGTGAAGTTCCCAATCCGCACTGGGCCCGCGTGGGAACTACGGCCCAAATCCTCTCATTCTGAGAGGAGGCCCGTGCCCTGCAGTGGGAAGTATATAGGCTGGGATGATGTTGATGATGATCTCAATCAGATGAACTCAATCAGAGCAAGAAAAAATAAATTTCATTTACCTTGTTTACAACCTATAAAGTATCAATGCATAAAAATGCGATGCAGTTTATCATAATGACGACAAAATGCCAGAATATAATGCAAAGGAGACTGATCAGACTGCTGTAAAAATAATTAAAAAAAAATATTTATGCAAGACGAGACCTACCTCTGTATCCCGGTCGCGGCTGCTACTCATTCGAGCAAACAGCTCGTGCTGTCAAAGCACATGAAGGATTGCCTTTGTCTGCCACCGTTCGCCGACTGTGTCCATTCTTATAAGAAGAAATCGTGTTACGATGTCAGAAAATCGATGTTAATCTTTTTGTAATGGGAAATCGTTTTAGGCGACGCATTTTTTAATATTAATTTTTAACTTTTATAAGAAACTGCAGGTGGGTAGTTCTACGAGTGAGTCTTTCAATTCAATAGCCATCAGACACTATTGTACCTACTATTCGAAGTTTTTTATTTGTATCTCTTGCAGCCAGATAGATGTTTTTCCTGTCTTTCAAATATGTGTTTAAACAAATCTCTCTCTCTCTCTCTCTCTCTCTCTCTCTCTCTCTCTCTCTCTCTCTCTCTCTCTCTCAGTTTCCTGTCGCAGTATTGAAGAAATGAGGTACAGTTTGCATGAAACTTTAATAAATTTAAATTGTATTACAAGCAACTATCGTTTTATAAAAAGCTTCCGTTCGGTGTGGCTCATTTCTTCAATAAGTACCAGTGCTATAGCGGTTGAAATGCTAGTAGAACTACCCAGGTATGGATGACGTTGATGGACGAACGATACTGAAATTGGATCGACAAACTGCGTGTTGAGAAAAGTTGTAAAATGACTCGCACGACGTGTGCTCGATGCTCGAGTCAAAAAGCGGCAACCCGTTCTTGGTTCTGGTTATCGACATATTGATATCCCGAATATATTTGTCAGATACTTGGAACAAAATGTTGTTAAGTAGTATCACAGTAGTATCCTTAAGTTTCCCTCATAAATACTTTCCTGTCTCGTCTCTGTACTTTAATGATTTCGCAAAGTTGAAGTTACAAAGAAGTGCGGATAACTAAACTCGTAGCTAAAAATAGTTTGAAAGTGCGGCTCGAATATCAATTTAGCATTCTCTCCACTCGTAAATTAGTTGGTACACATGTTACAGTCATGTTAAAAAGGATTGGTTGTAATATTTGTAATGATCCCTGAATGGGAATGGTGGTGTTCTGATGGGATGCCTTGGTGGCCGCGGGCGGGGACCAGGGTATAATGTCCCATTGTGCTTGTGTCGAGCGCGCATGTCACACCGCTTACTGACGGATTACCGAGTTTTTAGCCGCTTATTGGTACGTACCTCTATTGTGGGAAAAGCTTTGGGCAACGCCGACCCAGACACTCATAACGCGTTACCAATATAAAAAAAATGTATGACAACAATGACGCACTAGCGCATCATTTGACTTTGCGCTGTAATTTTCACTAATTGAAAAAGCCGTGGACTTAAGTTAAAATAAAAACCAGTCATGTGCGAGTCCTATGGCCTCTCAAGCAGAGGGTCGTGGGTTAAAATCCCGGCTCGCACCTCTGAGTTTTCGGAATTTATGTGCGAAATTACATTTGAAATTTACAATGAGTTTTACGGTGAAGGAAAACATCGTGAGGAAACCTGCATACATCTGCGAAGAAATTCAATGGTGTGTGAGAGGTTCCCAATCCGCACTGGGCCCGCGTGGGAACTACCCCTCTCGTCCTGAGAGGATGCCTGTACCCGCTTACGCAGGTATTTATATATATATATATATATATAGGCTGGGATGATGATGATGATGAAAAGTGGTGGTGGTGTTCCCTATGGCCTCCTAAGTAGGGTATCGTGGGTTCGAGCACGGGCTCACACCTCGTGAGTTTGTTGGAATTTATGTACGAAGTTAAATTTGAAAACCATGAGCTTTACGGTAAAGAAAAACATCGCACACACCTGAAAAGAAATTCCATTCAAGCATTTTTAACTTAGGCATGTTCCTGAGAAAAGGGGCTTAGCAGATACACTGACTGGCAGCAAAGTGACCTTAAATGGATAACATCTGAGTTAGGGATACTCAAAAATGATTTAAACTCGCGATTTAGGTAGGTATATCTATTTGAAATTAACTCACGTATCATCAAAGCGTAGATTAAGGGTGTGTGTAGAGCATATTCGAATGACCCTTGCGATTAGTAGGTAGTAGGGATCGCCGGTCTCAGCAGCATCGGAACGCAAAGCCGACGGTAATTGCGGCTTCGACGCTGGCCCTGGTAATCCCTCATTTAGCCCCAGGATGTTTGTTAGTGATACCCCTCTTAAGGAAAAAGAGACGAGTAGTAAGTTACTAAATTGCTTCATTCATTTAGCGTTTTAAAAATGAAAGTACGTGGAAGAAAATTATTGTCCTATTCTACTAATAATATTGCATGCGGTGTTTACTTGTAAGTGATTGTGACACTTCAGCTCAACATGTTTTATACAACCAGCAACTTCTGATGAACCTAGTGTTAACAATTAAAATATAAAATAAATATAAGGGGGGGACAATCTTACACAAATCGACCTAGTCCCAAACTAAGCAAAGCTTGTACTATGGGTACTAGACGACGATAAACATACTTATATAGATAAATAAATACTTAAATACATAGAAAACATCCATAACTCAGGAACAAATATTCGTGCTCATCACACAAATAAATGCCCTTACCGGGATTTGAACCCAGGACCTCTTGCTTCGTAGGCAGGGTCACTACCAACCAACTAGGCTAAAGCGGTCGTTAAGCGATCGTCGGTCGTTAATTGTTGGTAAACCTTAAATAAAACCTATTTAAAAATATTCAAAAAGATCGGCACTTTGCTGATTTGGGACCATTTCGTGATATCCGCGATATTTCGTTTTTTATTCTTGTCTTATTTTGATATCACGAATAAATGTATTCTTTTTAATGTATTCTTTCTTTCTTTATTTCTAAAATAAAATATATAAACGTACGCCGTGAGTTTCAAATGTGAACGAAGCTTTATGATAAGTAACGATTTCAACTGATCGAAATCATTGTTTTTTTCTCAAATCAGAAAGACTAATAGTCATCACCAACGTCCCACATAGGTACCTATTACGCAGCGGAAAGACAATATGCTTGGTCATAGTCAGGGGATCAACAACGATAGAAAACAATGCTTCCTGATAATTTACCGCGCACTAACTAGCAGCATGTTGCGCATCTTTCACCAGTGCCGCCAGTCATGCGTGCGCGCAGGCGGCTCCAAATTACAGCACAAAGCTAGAAGCGACCTAATCTGACATTGCATCGGATCCGATCATCGCTGATCATGATTTACCGACGTTGTAATGCTACAGATAACTTATTCACCGATGTAACACTCCGATCATCGAACCGACATTATTTTTATGAATTGGAAAGCAATCAACGCCGCCCAATGACATCATACAATTTAAGTTTAGCTTTAGCCTAATTGGTAGTGACCCTGCCTACGAAGCAAGAGGTTCTGGGTTCAAATCCCGGTAAGGGCATTTATTTGTGTGATGAGCACGAATATTTGTTCCTGAGTTATGGATGTTTTCTATGTATTTAAGTATTTATTTATCTATATAAGTATGTTTATCGTCGTCTAGTACCCATAGTACAAGCTTTGCTTAGTTTGGGACTAGTTCGATTTGTGTAAGATTGTCCCCTAATATTTATTATTTATTATTATTATTTATAAGTTGAATTAATTTGCGCTATTTGAGAAAAGAGTAGATTCGCTTTTTGAAGATGCCTAAGTTGCATCAGGTGGGAAATATTGGCGCTACAAGCTGATTCCAAATTAAATTTAATAAATTAATAGTACTTAAGTATTTTTTCTCCGAAGCCTCCTTGGCATTAGTTATTGTTTCCTAATTATTACTTAGGTACGTCAAGAAGATATAACTTTGTGTTAGTGACTGTTCATTTGTCAGTTGCAAAACAAAAAAGATTAACTGTTAATTTTTATAACTCATAATAGAAAGTATCTAATATTAATTAGTATTTAATCTTGCCTTAAATATAAGTCGGAAAATTGAATTAATAATTCTAAGCTGTGTGCAGGTCGGTGATAGGTGATCTGACTTTTAACAATTGGTTCTCGATTGTTGAACTTGCTCTAGCACTCCATCCATCTTAGTCCGCCATATTTTGGTGGTCTGAAACCAACTGCCTGCCAATTTGAATAAGCATTCTAAGAAACAAATGCCGACCTATCTCTTGACTCACAGACTAAACATTTGAAAAACATAATAGGTATATCTGTACCAACATAACAGAAGTTCTTAGTTGAATAGATAGCGCTACTAGAGACCATTGACTAATGTTTTACATTCATGTGCAGTTTATTACTGAAAGTGTATTGTGCAATAGGTCGACTATTGAGATTATAATAAAGGCCTCTTTGATGAATGATGATTGATGAGTTCAGATCATTGCAAAACGTATTGTTCGCGGTTTAAAATTGGGTACCTAAACAAGGACAGCGTGATTACATTACGACGATAAAATAGAAGCGTGTGTTTCGGTTTGGAGTTTACGGGTTGTTTGACTGACTAGTTGTCTAGCAGAAATGAAGTAGAAAGATGTAAGAGGTATTATCGATCGATCATCCACAACACGGTCTCGGCTCGAAGTCGGGGTCTGGCAGCGAGCGGCGGCGGCGGCGGGCGATCGCGCGTCAGCCACCTGTCCGGACTCCATCACCTCATTGTGAGGCGCGGGTCACTGCCGGCATACCACAAATTGAAATCTGTTTCGTTATGCCCCTACCCTGTCAAAGTATCTAGCTGACATATAAAAATGCCGCCGCGTTAGAAGCCGATTAAAATGCAATCCAACCGATATGTCCAGCCATAAGAGGCCACGAATTGTTGCGTGTTACATTTTAAAATCAATCAACATGATAGTCACTCAACAATATCAAATTTCCATTAACGTGCAATATCGAAACAATCGGCGGCTTAATTGATTAAAAAAACATGGTTAGGGAGCTCCGCTATCATTCTCGAGCATGCGAGTGTTTACTACTCGATACTGTTGCATATATTAGTCTAAATTAAAAGTAGCGACGGATACCAAATGCCGAGCATTTAGCCGGACGGCCCTAGAGACTCCATTAGGGGCAATAAAATGCCTATTATTATCGAGGACCGAAAAGCCAATGCACGCGATGCAATTACTTGATTGGCGGTGTTCTGGCTGGCTCTGGCTGAGCCGTGATTGATGGTGTACGTAATTAGAAAATACTTCAGCATGTGTCTTCATCGGCGCAATCTTAATTGCGGGCAGCACTTACCTCGCTGAGTCAACCAGCACGCGCCGCGGCCGGCCGCTCTGCCCGCCAGTCTCGACGCACTCGAAAAATATTCACGTCAGATGTGGTTATTATTAAATAAGCGCCGCAAGCTTGGACCTGAAAGGGCAATCGTATGTGGTTTCTGATGAATCGAGTAGTGTTCGCATCGGATTATGATGTCTCAATTGTATTAGTCACGATATTATGGTATAATATCGATTTGCTTTACATAGCTCTGCAATATTCACAACTAAGTTCCATTGTGATGCGTTCATATGACACAAAATTCCCTGGCTTACTATACAGCTAGCAGTGGCTGCTTAAAATGTTTCATAAGCTGCTTTGCAAATGATAGAAACCATCAGGCAGAGAGTGAGCGGCCGATAGCAGCCGACACCTCGCAGATTTATGGCCGTAACGCAGATATCGCGGATATTTCCAGACAAATTGATATTTTCAGCTCGCTCCATCATGTGGCTATGGACTCACAACACTCTCAAGTAGGTACTTTATGCTGAATCGAAAACCAATTATTGTTTTATACAGAGTGTATCAGAAAAAGTTTGAATAAAATATATCTTTTCTAATTTTATTAAGTAAGTACCTACGTATTTTTCTATGGCTTTAGTAGTGTTATGTTAGCATCTTGGGGTAATCTCAGGGAATATCCGGCGAGTCTGCGAGGTGGCGCGGGTCGTCCGGCGCGACGTCGCGACGCTGCAGCCGCTAGCCGCCCGCAAGTAATCAACCTATTAATAAGAGGCTCAGCTCTAATGCGGCCAATTAAAACAGCGACTTCCGTCTTGAGACGCTCGCAGTTTTTGGGCACGCTCCAGCCGGATTAGGGACGCTTCGGCGCGTGATGTGCAATTAAACTAAGACTGCTGCATTTATGCGCATTGATAATTTTCCTTAAAAATTATGCAAATATTCAATTTAATTTGGTAACGCTCATCGCTCATAATTTTGGCCTGAGGTGAGCATTTAGTTGGGGCCGTGACTGCGTTGACAGGGCTCGGAGCGGCGTCTTTGTCGGCGTCGTCGGCTTTGATCGCTGCGCGGGCGCCGGTAGCGATGGCTTCGAGTGCCAGTTTACGACAACCGACGCGTTTTATTACCCGTCTGCCAGCTTCAATCAATAAGAGGAGATGGCCATTAGCCAACCAACGCGACGGTGCTGCTTCGGCCAAATTTCGCGCGGCTGGTTCCGCTTCCTTTGACTTGACTTGACAGTTAGTCGAAAAGAACTATTTTGATAGAAAATGCCATAATTTTTTTGTTTTCAAAATTCATATTATGCATCTACTTAGAGAGTTAACAATATGATTTGAGTCACAGCTAATCCGTAATTAATTTTACACCTAGGTAGGTAGGTACTTACCTATTTTCAAAAGATAATGACGACTTTGTCTTTGACAGTTGAAACTGAATGGACTCGACGTTGCATTGTCAGCAAGCACCTTTAATCTTCTATTATAATGTGCTAGTTTATAATAAAAAGTATACCTGCTCGTACTACGTATGGAATAACCTTTCTTATACTATTCGATGTTTTTTTTTCTATCTTTTCCTCCCAAATGTATTTTTTTTCTGTGTAAATCTCTCTCTCTCTCTCTCTCTCATAACTATAGCCATAAGAAAAGTTAGAATAAATGCTATAATCATAACCTTACGAGCTTTGCTTCCTAAAATATGAGCTGCATCTAAATATATGATTGTTTTTTTTCACGCCTTTTGATCACGCCTGATGGCAAGCGAACATGAGGCCTACGATGGAGCACGGACCCTAGACTTGGTTTAGGGAACATAGTCGCAGGTAGAGAATTCCACTCCTTAGCTGCACGGTTGATGAAGGAAGAGCGAAAACGCTTTGTGCGGATTTTGGGAATACTGACAACGTAAAGCTGCGTTCGGACTGCGCGCACATTACGCGTACCCTACGCGAGCCCGGGTACGGCGTGTGTACGCGTACATAGCGTACGGACATGGCGTTCCAGGACATGCGTACCCGGGCTCGCGTAGGGTACGCGTAATGTGCGCGCAGTCCGTACGCAGCTTTAGGATCCGCATACTTCTGGTCGACCTGTGAAGAAACGAACAGGTGGAATAAGGTCGTGCAGTGCCGAAGCACATTCACCGAATAGTAGCCTGAAAAATACCTATGGTATAAATCTTTTGTTCTTTAATCTGTAACTGGGTGAATTTATTTTAATAGCATCAGTACTGTTTGTAGTGTTCATAAAAGTTTAATCCTGACCATCATCTCATTTAAAAATATCCAACTCTCAACCCGCTCCTAACCCGCCCCCAAACCACTCCCAACCCGCCCCCAACTCGCTCTCAACCCACCCCCAACCCGCTCCTAACCCGCCCCCAACCCGCTCCCAACTCGCCCCAAACCCGCTCCCAACCCGCTCCTAACCCGCCTCAACCCACTCCCAACCCGCCCCCAACCCACTACCAACCCACTACCAACCCGCCCCAAACCCGCTCCCTACTCGCCCCCCCACCCGCTCCCAACCCGCCCCCAACCCGCTCTCAAGCCGCCCCCAACCCGCTCTCAACCCGCCCCCCCAACCGCTCCCAACCCGCCCTATCTAACTGGGCTATCTAACACTGAAAGAATTTTCCAAATCGGAGCAGTAGTTCCCGAGATATAGACGTTTTACTTCCAAAACCCCCGATTTGGAAACATTCTTCCGCTCCGCTCCGCTCCTATTGGTGTTAGCGTGATGATATATAGCCTATAGCCTTCCTCGATAAATGTGCTATCTAACACTGAAAGAGTAGTAACTGAGTAGTTCCTGAGATTAGCGCGTTCAAACAAAAAACCTGTTCGATAAATTCTTAAAATAGACGTATCTTTCTTATTTGTGAACCGATTCAAATGAAACAAACACTAAATGTTAATCCAAGAAAATACCAACATATCAGTGAAAACCGCATCCTTCTAGGTTAAGCCGTTTCTGAGATTAGCGCGCACAAACGCACAGACAAACAGACAATAATTCTAAAAATCATTGTTTTGGGTTCTATTGCGCTAATAAATAGCCCTAGTGACAGTTTTTCTCAAATATCTTCAATGTACAGACACCGACTTGTTACAGATTTATTATACGAGGGGCGTTCAATATAAAGTGAGAATGAGATGCAAACTCTTTTAATATTACGAAATTAAATACTGGCCGGTAAAGCTAATCTATCTAGCTGATTGCTATGAAAAAAAAAACTAACTGTCTTTTGTTTAAAAAAATATACGGTAATTTCTTTGCAATGCTATTGAGTACGTTAGCGAAAATGGAGAAAATTGAACTGCGCGCCGTTATCAAATACTTGTATTTGAAAAATTTTTCTACGGACCAAGTCAATTTGGATTTGCGGGACACTTTAAGGTCTAATGCTCCTCCGTATTCGACAGTCGCACGTTGGTGCGCCGAATTTAGACGTGGAAGAACATCGACAATGGACGACCCCCGCTCCGGACGCCCTACTACAGCAGTAACTGAAGAAATGGTTGACGTTGGGCTGTCAAAGGCGGCGGTTGCCAAATTTTCATCTATTCGTTTTAATTAAATAAATTTTCATTTAGGGAGCGTTTTGCGTTAAATATGAGTGAAACGAGTATAGGGTCTTGTGACCCGGGTGAAGGAGTCAGTGCGTCGTCTTCAATGTTTGAGTGTGGGCAGCGAACCAAGTCGACGTCGTTGGACAGCTTGAATGTGCTGGGGTTGGCGCCGGTGACTCCAATGGATGCCTTGTGCGGTGAAGATGCCATGTCAGAAGTGCGCGCGGCGTCAGAGAAGAGATTTGGTGGCCCGAGTGATGATAGTTGGGCCTCTGATGCCAGTTTCATTACCGTAGGAAGGAGACCCAAGCGTTTACGGGGTACAGCGGCTACAACTTCAGTACCATATGATGAGATTTTTGAAGTATACCTAATTTCGACGACGGATCTGCCAAAACAGATAGGTTTGGCCAAGTTACTTCAAGCCAAGGGTATACAAGGCATTTTAAGAATTAAGTTCTCGGGCCCCTGTAAGGTGCGCATACAATTCAACACGAAGGAAGAGGCAGAGAAGCTTTTATCGGCGGTAGAATTTAACAATGATGACAAACGTGTGTACTGGGCAAATCAATTGAATTACATTTATGGCATCATAAAGAATGTGGAGTTAGATGTTAATGAGGAAGAGTTTTTAAAGAATATTGATAGCTCGGAAGAAATCATGTCGGTAAAAAGGTTGAATCGTTTGAGTAGTGATGGTCAATGGGTGAAGTCAGAAGCTATACGTCTGTGCTTCAAAGGCTCCTGTTTGCCCCCCTATGTTTATGCCTATGGCTGTCGATTTAAGGTAAACCCGTATAGTTCTCCGGTTACCCAGTGTTCAAAATGTTGGAAGTTTGGGCACCTTATCAGGTTTTGTCCATCAGGTAAAATAATATGCCCGAAGTGTGGAGGAACACATGCCAATTGTGAGACAACTAATTTTAAATGCCTTAATTGCAAAGGGCCTCACATGGCTCTAAATAAAGCTTGTCCGGCATTTCTCAGAGAAAAGAAGATAAGAGGAATCATGTCGAATGAAGGCTGTGCTTATAAAAGAGCTCTGTCGCTATATATGCAGGAGAGTAGAGATCAGCAGGGTGCGCCATCATCATCGCATCGGCCAATGAAGGACGGATTAGATATTGGCAATGCTGGAAAGGAGAGAGCTGGCAAGTCATATAGGGATGCCATTCTGACCAAGCTCGTGAACGGAAACGCGTCGGAGCGGGTCAGCAGTCAGAAGCCTATAGTTCAGAAGCCTAGAAGCCAAGGTTGTACAGAGGTTGAAAGTCATCAAGAGGTCAGAAAGAGAAAGAAGCCAAAGAGAGTCCCCGTAGTGAATGAAGATGAAGATCCTACTTATGAGCAGCCCCAAAACATTTTCACTGAGGATCGAGATCAGAGAAGGAAAAGAAGGAAACGTAGCTGTTTTGAGCGGTTTATTGAGAAAGTAAAGGATATTTTATTATCAAACGAGAGTTGGCAGGAGAAGTTTAAGTGTGTTTGTAAGTTTATTGTGGAAGAATGCTTGGAAATGTGTAAGAAGTATTTTAAGGATTTTGAGTTATTTCAGTTTTTTTTTAGTAATGTAAATAATGGCTAGACATAATTTAGATTCCTATTTGAATATAATTCAGTGGAACTCTCAAAGTATGAGGCCTAAGATAACTGAGCTTGAACTTTTTTTAAACAGAGAAAAAGTTCACATTGCGATAATTAATGAGACATGGTTAGATAACAGTAACGTTCTTCGTATAAGCTCTTATAATGTATTCAGAAAAGATAGATTAGATTCGTATGGAGGAGTGGCTATTATTGTCCATGATTCTGTAAAAGCTCAGGTATCTCATATTGCTTTAAATAATTCTGGTATTGAAGTTCTTTGTGTTAAAATTTTAAATTGTGCCTCGTTAAAGTATATTGTGTCTCTATATTGTCCATCTTCAGTACGGACGTCGCAATATGATTGGGATTCAATTTTCTCTTTATTTTCTGAGAAAGCCTTAGTCGCGGGCGACTTTAATGCTCATCATACAAATTGGTCTTATAAGTGTGACTCAAGAGGTGGTCAGTTGTTTGATTCGGCGCTCGAGCATGATTTTGTATCTCTTAATAATGGGAAGCCTACAAGGGTTAAATTTGTGGATGGCATTCTGCGAGAAAGCTCTCCTGATGTTAGCTTTTGCACTTCAGACATTGCTGTGGATTTTACTTGGGATGTGTCCAATGAGCATTTGGGTAGTGATCATCTTATTATCAAATTAAGTTTAAATTACAGGGATTTTCGTAATTTTATACAAAAATTTAATTTCAAATATGCAGACTGGCCAGGTTATCGAGACTCTTTGAGAGATTTTTTTATGGATAATTCCTCTTTTGTGCAAAATGATGTTCATCTATTATATAATATTTTTGAAGCCAGTGTTAAGGAGGCTTTAACCAAGAATGTCCCTATAACTAAAACTTGTACAGATCCTACGCGCATTTTTAAGCCCAAGAGTTACTGGAGTCCCCTACTCTCCAGGGTTGTTGCGGAGAGGCGGCTTGCGTTGCGTCATTTCAGGCGCAATCCGACTCCAGATAATTTGAGTTTTATGCAGAAAAAGGTTGCGGAGGCACAGCGGCTTATTCGAAACGCCAAATCTCGCAGTTGGCAGAAGTTTTGTCAAAGTATTGATCACACTACGACTGCGTCGGATATGTGGAATCGTATGAGATGGATGAAGGGTTATTCTCGATCTAGAATTATTTCGTCTAAGGAAAGCAGACTAGAGTTATTGTGTTCTCTTACGCCTGACTATGTGCAATCCGAAATACCTGCGTTTAGCTCGGCCAATCCTTTTCTCGAGGGTGAATTTTCGTTAGAAGAATTTAATAGTTGTTTGCATAAGAAAAATTCTGCGCCAGGTGTCGATGGGATAACGTATGAAGTGATTTTTAACTTGCCACTTGTTGCTAAATTGTTTCTGCTCAAGATATACAACTTGATCTTTGCGTCCGGTGTTGTGCCTAAGCAGTGGCGGATGATTCAGGTCGTTCCTATTCCGAAGTCAACTCATGTACAGGATCAGTTAGTGAAGTTGAGACCCATTTCTTTAATCTCTTGTGTGTGCAAAATTTTCCATGTGATGTTGATGAAACGTTTAGAGTGGTTTATAGAGAAAAATGAAGTTTTTTCACGTGATACAATAGGCTTCAGAAGAGGTCAATCTTGTATGGATTGTTTAGCTCGCCTTGTGTCTTATATACAAGCGGGCTTTTCGAAGAATATGTCTACCTTGGCATGTTTTTTGGACATTGAAGGAGCATATAACAATGTGTCGGTTGGAAAAGTTGTTAATATTTTAGATTGTTTAGGTGTTGGTGCAAAATTTTGTAAATATTTATGGGCTTTCTTGAGTGAGAGGCATCTCATTTTACGAGATCATAATGATGATTCTTCTGTTATTCGATGGACTGATAGAGGTTTGGCTCAAGGAGATCCACTTTCCCCTCTTTTGTTTAATATTGCTACATATCAGATTTGTCATGAGATAGACAAAGTTCATATTGCACAGTATGCCGATGATTTTGTGTTGTATATTAGGTCCAAGTCTTTGCAAGATGGTGCTAGTAGTATGCAAGATTCTTTAAGTATAATGATAGATGTGCTAGATAGTTTAGGGCTAGATATTTCTGCCAGTAAGTCAAAATTCTGTGTATTTAGCAAGGGTCATAAGGTTCAGCATGTCAGTCTTAATATTTGTGGTATACAATTGAGCTCTGACATTACAGCCAAGTATTTAGGGATGTGGTTAGATCGATCGTTGCGTTGGGGAAAGCATATTGGTTATGTTGTTGAAAAAACTCAAAGATTTCTTGGTATCTTAAAAACTTTAGCTGGTTCTTCTTGGGGTGTTCATCCTAAGCATCTTCGTAGATTATACATTTCATTGATTCGTAGTAGGATGGACTACGCATGTTTTTTGTATAATAACAGTGCCAAGACGCATGTGTATAAGCTTGAAAAAATCCAAAATCAGGCTCTAAGGGTGATTGGAGGTTTCATTAGGTCAACGCCTATTCATGTCATGGAGAGTGAACTCTGTATAGTTCCTTTACATGTCAGAAGACGATATTTAGCGATTAGGTTTAGTTTAAAAGCTTTGACTTATTCAAATAATGTTACTGTTGACATGATTCGTGAGTTAGGCAATGTATGCCAAAGTGGTTATTGGAATGGCAAGAGGAAGCCGTTGCTAGCTGATGTAATTGTGGAGGTTTCTGATGAGCATATCTCCTCGTCGTGTCCATTGCCTATGTTTAAATTAGATGCCTGGGTGTCAAAATTGCATTTAGGTGATGTTTTGTTCGGTAGTCGGGATTGTATTCGTGGGGCTAAACGTGAATACAACGGGCACGTTCTTCGTCTTGAGGTAATCTTAGAGTTGGAGAAAAAGTATTCCAGTTATCATAAAATATTTACTGATGGTTCCAAGTGTGGCGATAAGTTAGGGGCAGCATTTTACGACCCTGTTAATAATGAAAAGGCACAATTTAAAATTTTGGGCGGCCTATCGATTATGTCTGCGGAACTTTATGCAATTGCTGAGGCTTTATCATACGTCCATGTGTTAGATTATAGTGATATTGTGATATTAACTGACAGCAAAAGTTCTGTTCAGCACATAGCTCGGTGTTATAGCTTACAGAATTTTGGAACTGATTTCTTTATTCCAACATTCAGGCAGACGTATAAAAATACAGTGGATTCCGTCACACATTGGCTTACTGGGCAATGAGGAGGCTGACCGGCTAGCCGCGTCATCTGTGACTGAGGGAACCGAGGCCGTTATTGCTCCTGAGTTCTCAGAGGTAATTTTGCGGTATAAGAGCAAATGTTATGATCTTTGGAAAGAACATTTTAGTGATCGGTCTCAGTTAAAGGGCATTTGGTACAGAACTATGCAGGCTGAGCCTCCTCATGTGCCTTGGTTTGACTCTGCTAGGCTCTCCAGAGCAAAACTGGTTTGTGCGCATAGGCTTCGGTCTGGCCATGTTCCTCTAAATAAGTTTGCGCATTTAATGAAGAAGACGGAGTCGCCAAATTGTGATGAGTGTGGTATGGTTGAGGATGTGCATCACTTATTGATGGAGTGTGCAAGTACTCGAGTCAAGAGGGATACGTTCTGTAGAGTCTGGGACCTTACCCTCTTAAATATTGGTGTTTTCCAAGCTATACTGTCGGAGCCCTTGTCGCAGGCTGCTAGATTTGTATACGGATTTTTAGAAAGTAAGTAAATGGACTGTGTTGCGTTTATTTAACAGAGAATCCGTGTACGGGTTTGGTGGTCTGTGTCAGGGGCTTCGGCGTTGTGATTTGGGGGTCGTGTCGTATCCCCTCTTGGCTTGAGCCATGTGTTTTAATTGTAAGGTTGGTAGTTTTTTTATCTAGTTAAGGCCTATTGGAACTGACATGTTCAATCCACTTGATCAAAGTTCCTTAAAATAAAGATTAAAAAAAAAAAAAAAAAACTGAAGAAATTGTGAAAAAAGTCGAAAACTCAGTTTTGGCGGATCGTCGTGTCACAGTTCGTTTTATTGCTGAAAATGTAAAAATTTCAACGGGAAGCGTGCATAATATTTTACATGAACGCTTGGGTATGAAAAAGGTATCTGCGCGTTGGGTACCAAGAATGCTTACTGACACGCAAAAACAAACTAGAGTAGAGATTTGTCAAGAAGCTTTGAACCTGATGCAGCAAGACCGGGAACTTTTTTTGGCGCGATTTATAACAATGGACGAAACATGGCTCCATCATTACGACCCTGAAACGAAACTGCAGTCTATGACATGGAAAAGGCCATCATCTCCAACTCCGAAGAAATTCAAGGTGAGCCCATCTGCCGGTAAGGTCATTTGTCGGTAAGGCTTTGTTTTTTGGGATGGTAAAGGGGTATTAATGATTGAGTATCTCGAGCATGGAGCCACTATTACGGGCACTTTATACGCCAAACAAATAGCAACATTGCGCAATGAGATCCGCGAAAAACGGCGAGGTAAACTCTCGAAAGTTGTGCTGTTCCACCAGGACAATGCCCCGGCACACAAGTCCGCCGTTGCAATGGCTGCAATTCGTGATGCTGGGTTCGATATCCTTAAGCATCCTCCGTATTCACCAGATCTCGCTCCCAGTGATTTCTACCTATTTCCGAGATTGAAACAATACCTGAGAGGCCAGAAATTTGAAGACGACGACGCGGTAGTCGCTGCAGTACAAGATTTTTTAAGTACTCAAGATGAGACCTTTTTTAAAAATGGAATTTTAAGTTTAGAAAAAAGATATACTAAGTGTATTATGCTAAAAGGTGACTATGTCGAAAAATAAAATGACATTTAGTAAAAGTTGTTTATAACATACTCATTCTCACTTTTTATTGAACGCCCCTAGTATGTATAGAATATAGATAGATATAGATAGATTTGAAAATGCCGTAACAACGCTGAATATTCAATTCACCCATCTACTAAAAACATATAACGCACTGTACTTAGCTAATTGCTGTACCTACGGCAAGCTCGACAGAAGGTGTCGCCGTGTTCGCGTCCTAGTAATTGACTCCTTGAACGTTTAAAACAATTAAGGCCCAGCTCGTAAGGTTGGTAGCGGTGCCGGTGTTTCGAGCCAGTTCTCGCGGCCAATATATTTAGCGTCATTAAGGGCGTACGTTTATGCGCTATAACGCGACTACCGCGAATCTCTGCAAAAACGTTGTTTCATCAACACCAGCCTGGCGGACGAGGTAATTAGGTAGCTTCGATAGGGATGGGACGGCTTTACGCAAGATAGGAGCACGCATTTTTGGCTGCTGTGTCAATTTATTCTACCCAAATAGACAAAACGAGTGCTTTGTCATCTTACTAATCTATTAGATTCCTACATTTCTCGTACCATTAAAAAGGAGACGTTCTTGATTACCTACAGAACGATACAAGATTGAATTGCGGCGTGATTTTAAACGCTAAATTTAAATTCACGCTGCACTGTTTTTTATCCATTTTATCGTCATCATCCCAGCCTAAATATGTTTAATTGTAAGGCACAGGTATTCTCTCAGAATGAGAGGCCTTGGGCCGTACTCGCCGTAGTTCCCGCGCGGGCCTAACGCACGACATGACGGCGTGATTATGTTTTTCCACTTACCTTAATAATAATAGTTATATATGTAACTAGCTGTTACCCGCGATTCCGTCTGCGAAGAATAGGGGTATGAAAAATAGCCTACGACCTATTCTCAGACCTACCAAATATGGAGATTTTTTTTATATAAATGGGTCAATCCGTCTCGGAAGAGTTCGATAACAAACACCGTAACACGAGATTTTTATATATTAGAGATAAGATAATAATTAGTGAGAATATTATTAAAATATTCGCGATGAATTTAGAAAAAGAGTAAGAGACAGATCCGAATATATTAATATTAAATCATCTTGGTGCCTTTTTACATGATCATCCTCGGGCAATAAAATGATATCGTTACACAGCTTAAGGTCCGCAGCTCCGCAGTAATAGGCGCGACGGATCGACGGCCAAATTTGCAAAAACGCGTCTCAGCACACCGGCCCTCATACTAAGAAATTTGATTTTCGAACTTCGTATTGTGCCGTTCCGTTCACACTAATATTATCAAACAGAAGAGTAATTAAAAAAACTAAAAAACACGCTTTAAAAAATAAAAAATAAATTTTAATAAATTTCAATTCACTATTCTTATAGTGCAGTAAAAAATCTTAATAAGCAATTATTATATTGTTATATCCAGATCAAAATTTGTAAGCAATTCTAAATATTGATAAAATAAATAATAATAGTTTAAAATATTTTATTGTAAAAAAAGCGTGGGGTGCATGGTGTCAATTGTCAAGGATTATCATTTTGATAACATCTTAAAAAGCACCCCACGCTTTTTTTATAATATAATATTTTAAACTATTATTATTTATTTTATCAATATTTAGAATTGCTTACAAATTTTGATCTGGATATAACAATATAATAATTGCTTATTAAGATTTTTTACTGCACTATAAGAATAGTGAATTGAAATTTATTAAAATTTATTTTTTATTTTTTAAAGCGTGTTTTTTAGTTTTTTTAAACTATTGTTTATTTTCTATTTATTAGTTGCATTTTTTTTCTTTCTAACTTTACCCCCCTCACCTACAACCCCCAAACCCCCTAAACCCAACCCCCCAACATCCCCCACCCCATTTCCCCAAACCCCCCCAAACCCCACACCCTTACCCCCAATCTCCTAAACCCCCCTTACCCCCTCCTCATTTTACAAACCCCCGAACCACCTAAACCCAACCCCCATAACACCGAACCCCCCAAACCCCCGGAACCCCCCCCCTACCCCCCTCCCCTTCCTCCCAACCCCTCCCACACCCCACCCCGCCACCTACCGCCCCCCCCTTCCAGTTCCATCATCAAACCCTTGTTACCATCTAGGCCTCTTACCCCCTCCCCATTTCCCACAACCCCCCAAAATCACTTACCCCCGAACCCCCCAACACCCCCACCCTATTTCCCGTAAACCCCCCCCCTATCCCCTAACCTCAACCGCCACACCCTAACCCCCAACCCTCTAAACCCCCGACCCCCTTAACCCATACCCCATTCCCCCCCCACCCCGCCACCTACCCCCCTTCCAGCTCCATCATCAGACCCTTGTTACCATCTAGGACCAAAGTACTCGTCAAAACGAATCAAACGAGCCCAAACTCGATGGGGTTGTTTCGTTTTATTGTGGAGTGCCTTTGGCCATCTTCCAGCTCCATCATCAGACCCTGGTTACCATATGGGACCAAAGTGCTCGTCAAGACGAATCAAACGAGCCCAAACTCGATGGGGTTGTGTCGTTTTATTGTGGAGTGCCTTTGGCCATCTTCCAGCTCCATCATCAGACCCTGGTTACCATATGGGATCAAAGTGCTCGTCAAGACGAATCAAACGAGGCTAAACTCGATGGGGTTGTGTTGTTTTATTACATAGTTCCTATGGCCACCATCCAGCACCATCATCAGATCAGCTCCATGTTACAATAATATTGCATTGTCATCCAATTTACACATATGTGCAAAATTTCAGCTCAATCTGAAACCGGGAAGTGGGTCAAAATCGCGCCCTAAGGAGTCGGTTACAAACAAACATACAAACATACAAACATACATACAAATATACAGGTGAAGCTAATATAAAGCGTGTAAAAAAGACGGGACGATACGAACTTCGCATTTCGAATTTCGTAGTAGCCCCCCAGTAACTGGTAGTAATATGGTCAGAAACACAACGCCGGAGTCAACCGACCGGAAAACTAAAATAACTGACCATCGCTTATGATGTAGGTACTTAACGCTTAAGAATTCGTTAATTTAGGAAATTCATTATTTAAATATCCGTATTCTTGGTGAAGAACTCCGTTCAATAAGCAACTTATCCCGGTGAGATAGCATAGGAACAATGTATCAAAATTACTTGATGTAGACTGCGTCTTTTTTGCAAACTGTAACGTGAGAGCGGTTTGTACAAAGAAGCGATATAGGTAGGTGGTACAGTGCTTAAATCGCTATCAAACATAATCGAGACGAGCTGACCGCTGCTCGGTTTTCCACCTCGCGTAATCAACCACCGCTTTAAAACGTTAACTCACATCATATGTTTATTATACAGATTTTGTATTGAACTATAAAAAAATTTAGTCAAAAAGTATTTAAAATTTTAAATAATTTTTGACTAAAATTCAAATTGTTAGTTTTTCACCCAATTTATATGCCGACAATGAGACTCCAATTTAATTATGTTTTTTATACAGTAATTATAAAAATTAAAACTAAAATTAAAAACTAGATTTAAAAATAAAGACTTAAATATTTTTATTGTATGGTGACACAGATATTTAGTGTGTGAAATTGAAGAATTTTTTATTAATTTTGTACGAAAACTGACATTGCAACGACTTTTTTGTATTGAGGATTTTTTTTTGTATTCTATACTGAAAATAAGACTTCAACACAGTCATGTTTTTTGTTTTTTTTTTTTTCGTACAATATGAAATGAAATGAAATAGGTAATTCATTTTGCTTTAGACATGGTAACAATCGATTTTCATAATTAGTATAAGTGCTGAAAGAACACTCTGTTTTTTTCAAACTCAAGACTTTATGAATGCACTTTGTGTAGGTATTTGAAAATATCTATACCTACAACTCTGTCACTAAGGTAAGGTTGGTGTTTACATAATAGGTACGTATTTGAAGCTATGGCTGTATAGATATTTAACCTTTCGACTGTACTGATGGAATTTTAATTCCATAAGCTTGTGAGGCAAAACGGAACAAATATTGCTCTGTCTTCAGCGGGTGTAACTTCAAAGTATTAACACAAAGCTCGCCCCAGTAACACTTACAGTTTAAAAAGCCGACAAATCCGAGTATCGGATAACTGGCGCCAGGTCTCTTAGTCAGGAGCAAGAAAGTGTTCCTGGACATTATCTTTATCTGTTTCAGAAGCCGCCGAATCCATAACCCTTGATGAAACAAAAATAGATACCTTACCGTTCATGCTCTTAGAAAAAATGCACCATGCGCTTTGGTTCATAAACGTGTGAGTGAAGCTACATTGAGTGGATTTAAAAAAAACCGGCCAAGAGCGTGTCGGACACGCCCAAGATAGGGTTCCGTAGCCATTACGAAAAAATCAAGTAATATTTTTAAAAGGATTTCGTATGTGTACGGAATCTTCCAAGTTTAGGTATGTTTTATACCTTAGCCACTCAGTTGCTCGCGTGAAAAAAAAACCGGCCATGAATTACTCTCGCCTTGCGTTGAAAACAGTGACGCGGTGTCGAATTACGTTTAAAAATCGATTTTTTTAATATTTCTCAAATATGAGTTACATAAATTATTACACAATAAAGCCAAAGAAACAGAGAATATGTTTCTAGTAGTAGTTTGGTGGGCTATTGTATTGAAATAATTAATAAAAATGCACAAAAAGCAAAACAATGCTTACGTACCTACGAAAATACTGTTATTGTTTTATTATTATTTTTTTTTCTCTCTCTTTTTGCTACAATATTATAAATAACTGTTTACTAATTGTGCATGATGTGTCTACTGTTTTAGGATATACATGAACTGCATGAGGATTGTAGGGAACGTGAATTGTATATTATGATGTACTATCCAGTTTGTAGACCAAATAAAAAAAAAAAATTCGGGGCACTTTTTCAAGTCGATTTCAAACACTACAAACCACTTATAAACACTTGAACTTATAAAAACAAACACTACAATCCTTGCCAATAACAACCGTATGCGTAACATTGTATTTTCTAAACACGATATAATTTATTTCATCACAAATCTAAACAGCTGATCCGTGCCCGTTACGACTCGAACTTTACTTGTGTCGTCGGAATATTTTTTTTCCTTCGAATTTTGTACCATAGACCTTCGGTTTTTTTTGTAATGTTGCTAGTTTATCTCTCTGTATGAATGATACTATTAAGGTCTCAATACACTTTGACCAACATAAGGACAAGACATAAACTGTGAGATCGGTGTCTGGCAACTGTGGTTGCCAGAAGCATTTTGCTAAAATATATTTGGCAACCGTAGTTGCTCAAAGCACGTGAGTGGTTAGGCTACTATTTACTCTTAAACTACAAATAATTCCCAAGCAATTTTAGCCGCTATAATTTTCCTTGTAAATATAATATACTTACTACCATTCTGAATTTTTTAAAATTTTTCCACCCTACAGTTTAGATTTTAGAGGGGGGGGGGGACGGTCGATTTTAATGAAAATTTTCACATTAAAGTTGAATATTTCGCAAACAGATCACTGAATAGAAAAATCATGTTAGCAACCCCGCAATGGTTTTAAAAGACCTACGATACCCCACACTATAGGGTTAGCCGAGAAAAAAAAATCACCCCCACTTTACGTCTATGGGAGGTACCCTAAAAAAAATTTTTTTTAGTTTTTTTATTCAATCACTTAGTCGGCGTGACTGATATATATATTCATGCCAAATTACAGCTTTCTAGTACTAACAGTCTCTGAGCTTAGACGCGGACGGACAGACAGACAGACAAACAGACAGACAAACAGACAGACAGACAGACAGACTGACAGACAGACAGACGGACAGACATGGCGAAACTATAAGGGTTCCTGTTGACTACGGAACCCTAAAAAAACCGTGGTGGCTTAGTGGTTTGACCTGAGCTGGCCTCTCAAGGAGAGGATCGTTGGGTTTGAACCCGGGCTCGCACCTCTGAGTTTATGCGAAATTACATTGGAAAATTACCATGATCTCTACGATGAAGGAAAACACCGTGAAGAAACCAGCACACTTTAAACATCAAACTACCGTGAGACTCACTCATAGTGAAAATAAACGGATCACGCACGTCTTAAAACGAGTTTAACTCGCAACTGCGTGCGCGTCTGGGTGCGCGTTTGGCAGCCGCCGTGACGTATGACTGACTCCGAGAGGAAGGACTACGCATTAGCCCGAAACATATCGAGTTAAACTCGTTTTGAGACGTGAGTGATCCGTTTATTTACACTATAAACCAGCAAACACCTGCGATAAAATCAATGGCGTGAGTGAAGTTCCCAATGTGCACTGGGCCCGCGAGGGAACTGTGGCCCAAGCCCTCTCTTCTGAGAGGAGGTCTGTGTCCTGCAGTGGGACGTACATAGGCAGAGTAGAATTCGGTGGATAGCGTAGAAAATTCCATCAATTTCGAATGATCTCGCAAAAACCGCACAACCCATTTATAAAAAAACTGTGATCACAAAGAAGTAGCCACATTATTAACACATCTGCTAAGGTACGAGGAAACATCTCTCTTCACCCGGGCGGTTCGTGATCACGATTGTCACCAATTATCAATGTGGGGGCGTGCAAAAAAACTGGACCACCATAGTGGCAAACACCTTGGCTAATGTGCCAGTTGACAAACCAAGGCGATTGGCAAAAAGCACCAAACCGCGGGGGTGCGGACCCTAATATAGGGTGAAGTGTCCAAACATGGACCTACGGCGACCACGTGGCGCTCCAAATATAATCGATGTTTTTTTTAAAACACGTGCGTTGATTTCTTTGTATTTAAGCATCAGTCCCAGAAGTTATATTTGGTTTGGTTAGGTTGGTGGTTTAGGTTTGATGTTTTTTTCGATTTTTAATGCTTTTTAATGTAATTTTAGGGTTCCGCAACTCGAAAGGAAAAAGCGGAACCTTTATAGGATCACTTTGTTGTCCGTCCGTCCGTCCGTCTGTCTGTCAAGACACTTTTTCTCAGGAACTCGTGGAGGTATCAAGCTGAAATTTATATCAAATACTCAAGTCTACGGTCCCTTGGAGCTGTGAAAAAATCAAACTTCTAAGCCAACGCAATCAAAAGATACAGCCGTTTATGCCGCTAATTTCCGCAAATTTTCTAAACTCACAAGGGAATCAAAACCTACAGGGTACTTCCCGTGAACTCAGAATCTTGAAATTTGGTACGAAGCAACGTATTATAGCACAGATAAAGGAAAAATTGCGAAAAGCATAAATTGTTAACGCAATCAAAAGATAAAGCCTTTTATGCCGGAAATTTCCGCAAATTATCGACACTCGCAAGGTAATCAAAACCTACAGGGTACTTCCCGTGAACTCAGAATCTTGAAATTTGGTACAAAGCAAGGTCTTATAGCACAGATAAAGGAAAAATTGCGAAAAGTATAAATTTTTTTGTCTGTCTGTCTATATCAGTATCCAATCTACAACGATCCCACCCTGCGCACATTTTGCTTAGGAGCGGGGGTCTGCTAAGACTGGATTTCATAGATACTTATTAATTTGTACGGAACCCTCGGTGCGCGAGTCCGACTCGCACTTGGCCGGTTTTTTCATTCAAATTTTCTTATAAACGTTACTAAAAACTTTATTTTTTTTGATGAAAACTAGGAACGAGGTTGTTTAGCAATGGCAATTAGCAAACGTTAATTTAAGTAAATAATTTTAATTAATAACAAACAGGGGGGTGGGGGCAATAAATTAAATAAGTAAACACTTCTAATCTTCTAATGTATAAAAATCTCGTGTCACGGTGTTTGTTATTGAACTCCTCCGAAACGGCTCGACCGATATTTACGATTTTTTTTGTCTATATTTGGTAGGCCTGAGAATAGGTCGTAGGCTATTTTTATACCCCAATTCTCCGCAGACGGGGTCACGGGAAACAGCTAGTATTTATATAAAACAAAGGTAAGAAAAAACCAGGTTGATTTTTTGACACCAAAATTATAATACACCAGACCACGCCACATGATACCGTAATGCGAACCACCTTAAACATAATACTCTCAATGGCACAAAAGACCCCACTGAAAATGTCTTAATAATGTAAACTACTTGATTCATGCGCTTACGCAGTGGGAGCCAGCTGATGCCAGACACTTTTAGTATTAAAAAATGTGCAAGAAACTTAATTGTTGTTAGATGTCCATAAATCCGTCACTGGAATGAGAGATAATTTGATTAAATATTTTAGTACAAGGTATAAAATTATAAGTGGAATGTTGAATTCTCTGGACCAAAGCAAAATAATTGTTAATGTGAAGCAAATAACGACTTTTATAGGGCCTTCTTTGCGATTGTCAACTATACCTACTTAAATCTTCCGGAGCAATCCTTAGACAAATGTTTCTTTTTTTTGGAACATATTTATTTAATGCGCTAGCTTTAAACAAAGTTAAAGTACCTATGTGACACCATATTATGAGAGATGAATGACAACTGACAAGTTTGACAAGTCAACCAAGATGGCCGCTAATTTAGTTCTTTACCAAACAACCAGAGATCCTTATGAGAGTGTGACATGTGTGGTAAGAAGGATCTCAAAATCAATCACTTTTACATTATGGTGAGATTGTCACAATATTAAGGGTACGCCCTTCATCGAACAATGTAGCGACGTCTTCAATGGAGCGATAAATATGGAGAGCTAGTATACTGACAAAGGTAAACAATGGGCCCTAAGAATTTGCCTTGAGGTAGGTAACATCTGGTTAGAAGAATAGCAGTGTGGTTCAAAACAACGTCAAAAAACTCATAAGTAGAAATGTAAAGGTAAGGTAGGTAAGGTATTATGTTAATTGTAAAAGAATTATGTTCTGATTATCTAAATGTTTTTAATCGCTTTTGCTCCCACTATATTTTTGATTTAAAACTATAATGCTTATGCTTTACAAAAACTAAAAACGAAAGTTTGAGTAAATGTATTCAGTGTATACAATAATCAATTAGAGGCTTATACAACTATGTTAAGTAGTACCTAATGAATTATTCGAGAATAAATGGGAGTAATACCATGAGCCTAGGACATCATCATCTCCAATAGCCAACAAGAACTAAATCTAATCTTACTAGGACTGGAATCCTCTAATTATAACAGAGATTCCCACTAGGCACTCAGTTAACGAAAACAATAATGCAACGTCTCTACCTACTTTAGCCGCTTATTAAAAACCGACGCGCGTGCTCGAACGGGATAGCTAAATTTATAACCACACTAGACTATTAGAAAGCTTGATAACGGATAGATAGAACCAATCATTATGTTATTTATAATATAATAGAAATGTCACTTTTATACAACTATACACTTGAAGTATAACCGTTTTAATTAAGTAATAAAAGTCTGGTATTTAATTAAGCTTTAACTCTGTACTATCAATTACAACTTATACAATAATATGAATCGGAGATTTAGGAATTTATCGTTATGTTAACGTAGTTAGATACGTCTGTGAACAGGATGTACCTACGTTACATTTGTTAAGTAAACAACACTTTAACTATTCGACTTTGTATTAATGACAAAGGTATTAAGCTAAGTTGGAATGTGCGTCGTGTGGAGTGAAGGCAGCGCTGGCCGAGATAGATATGTCTTCGTCAAAATTTACATAAATGATCTATGCGATCCGCCTAATGCTGACTGTTGGTCATTTATTAAGCGGTAAGTGAGGGACAGCACCGCATAGCGCGCGTGCCGCTGCGCCGACAGCGCCGGACCACACTGAAACACCTCGCCAGCCTCCTCAGCTGAAACCTGTTGACGTTCGTATGCCAACGTTATCTTAAAGATCATCACGAACTACGGCCACGATTTATGACTAACACTAGTTTTTGTGATCCATACTCCAAGTCACAATGATACAGATGATAATGATAAAATCACTCATCCAGTTATTGCAAACATCACAAAAACAATGGTCAAAGTATGTCGCGTCCACGTGTGATGCGTACACGCCCTCGGGCCGGTGGCGAGCGCGGGTGGTCTGCACGCGCGCCGCCCGCAGGAGGCGTCAGCTTCACACGTCTACACACCACACATTTCTACTACCACTCATACCGCACTCCTATAGGTCGTATAACTACATACAGAAGGCACGGATTCCATTACTCCAAAGCTATCAAAACACAATCTTCCCGAAATATCAAGTCGATATAAGCAACTCATTACACATGATAGTAGGTCTACCGAATGGAAAGATTTGGACGTAATAACAGATGGGTGTTAATTGCTATCATGAGGCGTCAATAATTGTTTTTTTAGCCACTAATGGCAATGGAAGTTCCGGGTTATGAAAGTTTTTGTAGGGTATAATCAAGTCGTAATCAGTGGGTCGGCCGCTAGAGCGTGTGAGCTACTCTCTGCGGACTCACTTCACCGCGAGGAAATTATTAGTTTGGTGAATTTACTCCGACACTAGTTTCGTGTTGAAGCGTTTGTGAGTGTATCGTATGAAGACATTAGAGGGATCTTTATGATCCGTTGCGTGTGGTTCCTCTGTAATTCATGGCGCAATCACATATCTCGTGTCCCGGCAATTTATGACTTTGAACATCGGGTAGTAACGCTATGAAATCGTGGATAAATTAGCTTTTTGTTACGCACCATTATGGGACAACCGGCCAGAAATGCACATTTATATGTGATTTTATTCACGTGGAATAGCCCTAATACACATCGTTAACCACCAGAGTAGTAATTTATGTATTCGAACGCATCTAAGTTTCAAAAAACAATTTGTAGTATTTTACGATGGTTAATAAATCATACGTGGGTTTCTCGGAGGATCTCAGAAAAAAGTGCATTGCTGAAATATTTGGAATCGCATCTGTCATCTCTCGAGCGGTTTTTGTGGGGCAGTTTTTATGTGACGGAAGGTGGTGTGAGTGCTAATGAGACGAGTTCGGGAAAGGAAACCGAGTTTGGATAGAAAAAGTGAGTTGATGCAAATATAGCAAATTAATGAGTGGTTTGTAACGAGGCGTGAATACAACGTAAATAATATCGCGATGTTCGTGGTGTGGGTGAGTTCGTGACCCTAGGGCCACCCACGCGGCTGCCGGCACCTCGGCCACGCCGCCGCGTCACTCGCCGTCGCTCTTCATCTGACACCAACATTAATAACACCGCGCCGCACTGCAAAGGAAACATTTTCAACACAAAATCGCCATGTATTATTGAACATTGTTTACACTAAAATTTAAGATCTAACTTGCGCCTTGAGCCTTCGTGCTTCGTGAATTGCGAAATTAGTATACAGGTAGGTACATTTGAAATGTATCATGAGCTTTTTAGTGAAGGAAAACATCGTGACGAAACTTGTGTGCGCCTGCGAAGCAGTTCAATGATGTCTGTGAATTTCGCAATCCGCACTTGAATCGAGCTGGAAATAAAGCCTAACCTCCCCTTTCTGAAAGGTGGACTGTGTTGACCACTGGAATGTATAACTTATGCGGGTTAAACCATACACCTATTTGCCTGTATAATGCCTAAAATGTACATAAGTAAATCAGAAGAACATTGAGTCTGCTGTTAGTGAGATGGGTGGTTGGTTTTTCTTAATAAGAGCTGGATGGCCAGTGAGTTACAAGTTATAAAATTAATAAGCTTTTTAAAAACTTATATTTATTAGAATGTAGGCGTAGTCTCTCCACTCCAAATTGTCTTCTCGTAAAGCCATCACGATAAGCACGATTGCGGCTCCAACAGAAACTTTACGACAACAATGACAAACAGGAAAACGATCTCACAAATAAATGGAGGCATATAACTACTTACAGTAAGCACGACTGATCATATCGCAAATCCCACTATTCTCCATCAGCGTCAGCCATATTTTTGTCAATTTTTCCTCTGACATATCCCATTTCCTATTCAGAAAAACACGGAGCAGACGTGAAGTTGGAAAACAAGGGAATGGAAAAAAGAGCTTCTCGGTCGAAACGACAGATAATCGTGTTAGCCGGCCGCACCGGCGAATAACTGATGCGGCCGCCCGCTGCACCGAACCCAATGAGATTGCGGTGTTTTTTCCGCCGACGCTCCGCGGAGACAAACAAGGGATGCAAATTCGTGTTGACACCGCGATCCATCTTGTTCGCCTCTCCGGAGACCAGTTCCTGAGCAAATAGTGCCGTGATTGAAACGTCTACGAGGTTTATTTGTACAGGGTTTCTCGTGTTTTTGCGCACCACCTGGCCAACTCGGTTCATGAATCAATCCATAGCTTGTTATGAGACTTGTGACATTGAAATGCTTATTGTTTTTTATGAGCGCAGATAAAATGATTTTAATAAGATGGAGCTGGCATCTGTTGGCAGAATACTTTTAGTTATTCTAGGTAACAAAGTTGGCGTTGTGTTGTAATTTGCAAAACAAGAGCAGAACAACTGGAGCGGCGGACAGGGTAAACTGTGACCTTTCTCGTATGATGAACGGTCTGCGCTTGGCTGCATCGCGGCATCTGCCTCTAGCTACTAGAATTTTGTTAAATTTTCATTTTAATATTCATTTTTTTTTAGTATCCCACATGACATTAAAAATGTTTCAATGATTATTTTCTTTGAGTTGATTTACTTCTAGGTAAATACATAAAAAAAATCTTAATATGCTCTGAAACTATGCCAAGCCTTGAAGTATGTTCAAAGGTTTTTAATTTAATTTTACTTTTTGTCATGAGATGAGACAAACGACCAAGCGGGTCAACTGATGGGAAATGACCACCGCCTATGAATATCAACAACTCAATTAAAGTCACTGATCTGTTGCCGGCTTTAAAGGAAGTAAAAACCCTTTTTTTGATAGACCTGTTATCATAATTGAGTAAGTATCCCTTGAAGTGTTTTTCTTTAGTACTACCTACCGAAAATAATAGTGCAACAAGATAGTTGCATGGAGTAGATCTTCCGCCGAATCGGGCGGCGCCGCGCTCCACTGTCCAATAAATATATTGTTTCGCGCAGAGCCAGCGGAGATAAAGCAAGCTCGCGCCTCGTTCCACCTCGCTGCTTCTGGGTGGACACAGTGCCAGCGGGCTCTGAAGACCTGTTTTTAAATAAAGAAATATCTAGCAACTAAATAAAATAGCCAAAGATAAGGATATGTAAACTAAGACGAAGATGCCAAATAGATCTCGTGAAGATTATTCCGGGCTTGTCATCGCGTTTTCCTGTTGGCTGTATCTGTATCCACTTTGCTTCTTGAGGTAGTTACCTAGGTATTGATATTAATCATCGTACTTAATCGTTTTAACATTTCAGCGGAAAGACGTCCACTACTGAAAATAGGCCTCCACTAAGCTTCGCCAAACAGACCGATCCTGGGCTATCCGCTTTCAACGCGTTCCCGCCTTAATCAGGTCGTCGCTCCATTTTTTTGGAGGCCTACCTACACTGTATCATCCGGTCCGTGGACGCTATTCGATTAACAGCTATAATAATGTGATTTTCTCTGTCTAAACAGGTGTGATACAATTGCCTAATGAACCAAAGGCCTGCCACCGAAGAATAAGATTTCGGTTCTACCCAATCGATTATTAAAATTTGTTTCATAGAAAATAGTTGCAAAAAATTTCCTTTTACCGACAATATCGCGCCTGCAGTGGCCGCACTACGCCTGGAACTGTGTCAGCCAAACGCGGAGAGCCTGGCGTTTGCACATTATGACTGTGGACGGTGTGTTATTACCTATTTATCGTTCTGAATGTTTCTCATACCAAGATTCAGCAACTTTAAACCATAAGTGTAAAATGTCACACATAAGATTGCGTTGTCACAGATATTTTTAATGTGATTGTACCTCGTTCCTCATGCATAGATGAGAGTTGGTTGTAATGGTTTCTTCAAGATCTTTGACGTACCTACCTAAACCAGGAAATTAAATATGGCAAAAGAAGACAAGCAGTCTATTTTTTATTGATGACTGAAGTTACAGATGCTATTTCTGATGGGTTTATAAATTAGATTTTTTTTAATGATTAAAATCAAGATTCCCATATTTTAGGTTTTTTGCAACATACCTACCAAGTCACTTGACCCCGCGCGACAAAATATACCCTACCTACAAGTTTGGGAGTCGTGATTTATGCCTTTAATTCTGGCGGGAATCCAATCCATGACCATTGGCAATGTACATATGGACACAACAATCCTTCTACATTCCTTCTGATTTTTGAGCGATAACGAGTTCCAGGTCAAATATCTTGCTCTATAGTAAGCCGTTCTACGGAATATAGCGCATTCATTCAGCTTATTCAAATTAAAATAACGAATCCAATTACGGAGATTTTTTAGTTTTTCTGTGGGCCTTTCAATAAAAATCACACGACGTATTCATTAATAACCTCATTATCTCTATTATACAAAGTAGCTAAGTTTAAAAAGATCACGGATGCCTTTTGGCAATGGAAAGCACCTAAATAAACATAATATGTGAATCCAATACGATTTAGAGGGTCCCTCGAGACAGTCCCGCGTTCCGCTTGTCCGACGTTGCGAGGAGCGTATTGTCACCCTACACGACGAGATGTGGGTAAACACATGCTATACGTAGAAAGATCGTGAGTAATCTTTACTGTATTTGCAGGTACCTAGGTACTACATGAACATTTTCCATTCAAACCACTCCATACAGCTTTATAGGCTCTAAAAATTGGTAATTTTTACAGTCAAGTGTAAATACAACTTGCACATAAATATGTCCCAAATCTATCTATACATATAATAAATCTGTAACAAGTCGGTGTCTGTACATTGAAGATATTTGAGAAAAACTGTCACTAGGGCTATTTATTAGCGCAATAGAACCCAAAACAATGATTTTTAGAATTATTGTCTGTTTGTTTGTTTGTCTGTGCGTTTGTGCGCGCTAATCTCAGAAACGGCTTAACCTAGAAGGATGCGGTTTTCACTGATATGTTGGTATTTTTTTGGATTAACATTTAGTCATTGTTTCATTTAAATCGGTTCACAAATAAGAATGATACGTCTATTTTAAGAATTTATCGAACAGGTTTTTTTGATTGAACACGCTAATCTCAGGAAGTACTGCTCCGATCTAAAAAATTCTTTCAGTGTTAGATGGCACATTTATCGAGAAAGGCTATAGGCTATATAATCATCACGCTCACACCAATAGCAGCGGGAGCGGAAGAATGTTTCAAAATCGGGGGTTTTTGAAGTAAAACTTCTATAGGCAAGCTTGACTTGGGAGTACGGTGTTGAATATGAACGCGGGTGTGCGGGGGGGGGGGGGTTGGTGGGGGGTCGGGTTGGGAGGGGGGTGCGGGGGGAGGGAGAGCCGTAATTGATGAAAAAGCAACTTGGATAAAAAAATAAGCTGCCCAAATTACTAATTCTACGCGGACGGAGTCGCGGGCAAAAGCTAGTCTCTTACTATGTCGTCGAATTAAGGTTTCAGTAGGTAGGTACATATGAGTAACAAATTATGAGAGGATAAAATCGATACATATTTTTGCACTTGACCGTACCTAAAGAATTTGTAGATCTGTTTACAAAACGTACCCAATTTCAACAAAATTATCAACGTCTATTAGGGATTTTTAATGCTAAATTTTTTCATGCTCTCAATCACACTCAAATTAAGTCTAACTGTACCTATTGTAGTTTTTCAAATAAAACCTTTTTCGATTAACAGTTCATTAGCAAACGGTCAGTGCCAAACAGACGGCAGAAAGGTTCTTAATCACGATAAAAGTAGTAGCCGTATGTGTCGGCCATTAATTAAGACGGGACCGTCCTAATTTATTCAGGTGACGGGGGCCGCGACGTCTGCGGCGCAGGAGACACAGTTGCCATTTTCTAGATGCCACTGACTGCACCTGACTATTGGCGTTGTTAAAAACAAACGGAGTGCGACGAATTAAATCGCCGCAGCTTGTGCTAGCCCTATAATGGAGCCAGGACGTCTTAAGCTAACGCTAGCGCAATCTATTATTATTTTACACGCTTATTTTAGCTCCAATTTTGATTTACGAAAAACCTTGTGAGTATTTTTTCCGCGCAAGAACTAAAGTCACCGATATAGCTCGATGAATCGCCAGACTCAAGTGGCAGTGGGCAGGGCACATCGCTCGTAGAACCTGATGGCCGATGGGCATCGATACAGAACATCGGTATTCTATATCGATGCCGATGGGACAAAAAGGTTCTCGAGTGGCTACCACGGACCAAAAGTCGCAGTGTGGGTAGGCCTCCAACAAGATGGAGCAACGACCTGGTTAAGGTTGCGGGATCGCGTTGGATGCGGATGGCACGGGACCGATCTGTTTGGCGAGCCTTGGGGGAGGCCTAAGTCACGTTGACAAACATAAGGAGAACATAAAAACTGTGAGACAGTTGTTTTTGCTAAAATATATTTGGCAACCGTGTTGCTCAAAGCACGTGAATGGTTAAACTACCGCCTGCGGGGTATGTATTGTTATACCGATGTACCAAAGGCCGAATTCACCTATTAAAATATCGAATGCATCAAAATACCGAAAAGTTTTTTTTTCGGAAACAGTAGGTAAACTTCTCAGGATTTATTAAAATGACATCGTATAGAACCCATTAGGTTAGGTTAGTTGTATAACAATCATAAAAATAATAATAATCATAATAGGAATGAGCATCCAGATAGATCGAATTTTGCAAAACATTTGTTGGAATCAAATCATTCATTGTTAGATTCAGATTCTTATGAAGTGTTACATTATTGCGGCAAGGGGTTGCGTCTGGATGCTCTGGAATGCATGGAAATAATTAGGTACAACACTATGGGGTCTATTATTAATGAACAGGTAAATTTAGTATCTTCTCCTTTACTGCGGCTTGGGTCGAATTTGAACAGTTAGTATTAATTAAATATGCCTTATAAATAAATAAACAAAAAATTCAAGGTAGTTTTATAATATGTCAATAAAAGTTAATTTTTGTGGGGTAGTTTGAGAATAAGAAAAATAAAGTGGGTACTTGAGAAGTTACAGTGACAAGTTAAAACATTTGTTTTGGTTTGTTAGTTTAACAGTTGGTAGCATAGCATACGGTTGTGGTAACTCTGAAGATGAGCTCTGGTTGAGTTCGAAACGCGTCAGTGTAGCTTGGTGGTGGTGATGGTTGGGTTTATGTGATTTGTGTGTATTCGTACAGTGTGGAGGTGGAGGAACTGCATGAACGCACATTTCTTGCATAAACGTAACTATTGTAAGGTCGCGGGTGAGCAAAGTAATTGTTTTAGTTCATTAATATGGACCTCCGCAAAGTAACGCCTGATTCAATAAATTAATCATAAAAAGTTAACATTTATTTTCGGTATTTTGATCCATTCGCTATTTTAATAAGTACCTACATACATTCGGCCTTTCGTACAGTAAGATTATTTCCACTTTAACACTCGGCAATTCTCGACATAGGTACTTCGAAGGCAAGGGTACTCAAGGCTGAGGTTTTGTGATTAATTACTTTAAATAGGTTTGGATATTTTATGTTATTAAATTCTAGGATTTTATATATGTAAGTATAGGTACTCTATGAGAAAACACGTCTCAGTGTCAAAGCTCAAAGTGGAAATAATCTTACTGTACCTACTTCGGTATTATAATACCTACCCCCTGAAGATCATGTAGATGTTCTATTATCTATAGGTAGTTGCCAAGAAACACGTGGCACCAAATAAGCACGCCACCGTTATCCACATTTGCCCGGTGGCCCGGTGCGGCGGTTGCCAAGGGCTAGCAAGCTAGATTCTACCACGGACATAAAGCAAATGTCCCTTTCTAACCAACCGTGTGCAATAGGGATGGGTCTATAGCGATAAATGCTATGTGTAGGAAACAAAAAGGAAATAGGAAGATGGATCGCTGCTCGCGCCGAGGTTGTGGTCACACGTCACGTGTACGGCTGGGGCCGCACTGGTAAGGCGACCGGCAACGCGACGCGACGGCGACTAAATCAAACATAGTTGATTTAGTCGCCGTCGCTGCTGCGGCCGCTGCGGCCGCTCACATAACTCAAACTATGTTGGATTTAGTCGCCGTCGCGTCGCGTCGCTGGTCGCCTTACCAGTGCGGCCCCGGCCTACCTTTTGCCTCGCACGTGTGGATTGTGAGTAATACCTATTTGTAATGGCGGATGGATTTATAAAAAGCAGTGATAGCCTACTGGTTGGTACTTTGGGCTCTAATGCAGCGGATCGTGGGTTCGAAGCCCGGACTTGCACCTTTAAATTTTACAAAATTTAACTTTACGCGAAATTACATTTTCAATTGTACCTAACCATGTTTACCATGAGCTTTTCATGAGGTATAGTCCAGTTAATAAAAAATGAAAAAAATACGGAATGTTCAAGCCGACTAAACATCAATCACTTTGTAAAAAATAGTTACGTGAGTGTTCTTTAGAGCCTGTACCTATTCGATAAAATATAATACGTACAAATTGTATCTCAAGTCTCCGTACTATCTCTGTACTCAGCCAACTACAAGGACCGCCTGACAACTTATCCAAACTCGTTATCTAGTAGGTATGCACTAGGGTTGTAACGAAGGTCTTCTTAGCGGGGGCGGAGGCAGATGTGAAGGTGAATAGCCTCGCCTCCGCGGATACGGAGGATAACGGAGGCCAAGGTGAAAATAAAAGTGAAAAAAATATAAATTCATGATTTATTAAAGAAATAGAAAGTCAAAATTGTTTATTTCAAATAAGTAGGTAGGTACTCAAAACTCGTAGTATTACCTAATCGATACAAGTGTAGGTACCTAACACTTTTTTACTAGAACTTATTATCAAAATTACATTAAAAAGGAGAAAATGATATTCCGCTAACAGCAGTTTTGCGGTTAAGTCCCCCAGCGTCGCTTGACGCGTGTTGTGTGACAACGTACAACCTACCTAAAAAGATCTCTATCACAACTACTCCGTATAAATTTTACAAAGGTGGATTTGCAGAGGTGGAGATATGATTTCGTTCCGCAGTTACGGAGGCGGATGCGAAGTTGCCTTACAACCCTAGTAGGTATACTTAGGTAATGCTCTTTCAACCAAATTCAGATTAGGTAAAAGAATCAAAAGAGCTGTTGTGCTGCCTGCTTTACCAGAAAGAGCAGTGGCTATACCTCTCCAAACTCCAACCCCGTGCAGTGCAACTCACCTGATTAGATATCTGTCTTGAGTCTAGACGACTGATCGCAGATCCAAAATATGAGGAGTAAAAATGTATCTATCTAATGTTCTGCTTCGTATGGTATGGAGGCAACTGAAGCGGAATGCATACCCACAACTTGAACGTGTTTTTTGATTTAGTTATTCCAATAACGTTTACCCAGTAAAATTTTATCACGCACCGAATCAGTGCCTTTTCTGATTCCATATAACCCCAGATATTGCATTCACTTTCAGGCTAATAACGTAAAAAAAATAAAAAAAGTCAATATGTCCTTATTGCTTACCTAGACAAACATTAAGAACGTGTCCAACAAAAAATATTTTAGAAAGACTTGTAGTAAAATACAATTATTTTACTAACTTTTCGAGAGTTGTCCAGACAGCTTCCTAATATGGTATTAACCTGTGACGCCCTTAATTAAATACTTTTACCATATTTATAATATTTATTCATTTTATTAGATACCAATTCATCAAAACCAGAAGCAAAAGCTCAGCCATCACATTTAAAAGCGAAATTGAAAATAAGTTTAAACACTTTATACGGATCCAAACGAGCAGTAAGAAACAACATAAAAACACGTACATAATTGATTTGCAACAAAAAACTCGCGAATGTGTCGCGAAGCGGCGATTCTATAATCAAAAGCGAAAGAATCCCGATCACGAGCGAGCTTCGAAAGCTACTTAGCGGCGAATTGCCCTCGCACCCATACCAGCGAACCTGCATTAAATGCATCCAAACTATCAATCGAAACATCTACCTTACCACTACTAAATACAGTATACAATGGTTTAAGTGACAGATGTCCCGCCTACAAGGGGCGGTCCCCCCCCCCCTCCTGGCAGAGAACGTTCACACGACTCGCTTTAAATTTTTAATGAGAAACAATTGCAGTTGATTTTGACAAAAGTGAAATGGCCAGTGTCATTGGTTTGTAGGCACGGGGACATTTAGTATGATTTGTAAATTTTAATTGATTGGTAGTCGAGAAGATTGTTGGAATTTTACTATAAGTAGGTACTTACAGTAAATCATATCATAAGTTTAATGATTGCGTAAAGAGGTTAAACATTGTTTTTTTTTTGGCATTTCAGGTGAATTAACAATGGCTTTTGTCACTATATTATCGTAGAAGTAAAGTTATACTTACTGCTTGTATTTTTCTTTTGTGTAAATCATTTTATGGTACTACTGCTATGGAGTAATTTAGAACCGATCTTTTTAATACCTACTAAGTATTTCCGGCTATAATTTGATTAGCTATAAACGACGATACGATACTACAAGAAAGTTTTAGAAGTAGTAGGTACCTAGGTATGTGTGTTGTGTAAAATACTTATAACCACAAAGTGTTATTTACCTACCTGAGTTAGTGTTCTTAAAAACTATTGTTAAAATTTTCATTTAGGCTCATCTCCGTCAACTATACGTACCTACTTACTAGGTACCTACCTACCTACCTGCCGTATGCTTACTCTTTACCAATCCTTTTCTTACGACCAATGCTTTGCTTAATAAAAATACACAAATACGTTGATAAGAATGGTAAATAAATTTCCCACACTAATTTATAATGGCATAGTATATTAGTATATTCACCTAGTTACCTAGTAATAGTACCTACCTACATTATACTGCTTTAATATAATTAGTACCTAGAGTTTGAACCAGGCTGGACCAGATAAACTTGTATTCTCTTAAGAGGACATGCCTTTACCTTGTTAATTAACTAAATCACTTTTTCTTGCAGGTTTATTGAAGTGTGAAATTTTTCGAAAATAATGGATAAGGCTATAAACATCTGTTAATTTACGTATAGGTAGGTACTCTACATAGGTGTACAGTAAATTTTGTTGAAAAATGTATTTTTGGCTGAACCAAATTCGAAATCAATCCAACCTATGGAAGTAGGTAGGTACTTTGCGATTCAATAAACATTAGGATTGGATTTGTCGACAGCATCACTCCTATCTGTCAATTTAAGAATCCCTGGCGCAGCGTAGACAGATAAGAGTAGGTAGGTACCTAAGGTATTTTCTGAATTACGATTTTTGTAAAGGAAATCACAAGAAGGAATTTCTTATTTCGTCTAGACATTATATGTATTATTCCAATATACAACATTGACGTACCTATTTGTAAAGCAAAAAATAAATACTTAGAGCTAAAATTTCAGCGACCTCACCTTATTCTCTGAAATTGAGGTAAAGTCCATGTTGTGTTTACGATATTAATTTCCGCTTCAAACAACTTCAATGGATGGAAGTTACAAAAATGTTACAAAATGCCAAGATTTACCTCTAGTCTGCCAGCGACTGAAGCGACACCTTAGGTACCTACTATTTGTCTAGGTGTCTACCGTAAGTATTTTTATTTTAGAAAATTACACATTTTCACAGCTGTGCTGATAAAAAAAGATACATACAGTTGAACATATAACTTCCTCCTTTTTTGAAGTCGGTTAAAAATAGACAGATAGTGAGGAAAGTTGTGAGAAGTTGTCAGCAAATTCAATCCTAATGTTCATTGAATCGCATACTGTACTTCTCGAATCTGAGGTTGGTTTGACTTTAAATTTAATTCGTATATACGAATTGGAAAACTATACAAATAAAGTAAAAAACATTCAAATTTTCAAAAAAATATTGAATAAGTAAACAATTACACTCAAGGTTTGAAAATAAACATACAAAGACTAAGATAATTGTTTTATGATTTGACGACATGAAGATATTATGTGTATAATGTGAAGATACCTAGGTCTAGGTACCTACCGCGATCATGATCAATGCCATGGGGTGTGCACTCTAGAACACGTTCTAACTACCCGCGGTAGATTAAATTCCCATATAAAAGACCTAGTAGGAATTCAATGAAGACGAACTGACTTATGCCAACAGAAAATATTTAGTTCCTGTTTCATCCGTTTTTTAGGGTTCCGTAGTCAACTAGGAACCCTTATAGTTTCGCCATGTCTGTCCGTCTGTCTGTCTGTCTGTCTGTCCGCGGCTAAGCTCAGAGATCGTTAGTACTAGAAAGCTGTAATTTGGCATGAATATACATATCAGTCACGTCAACAAAGTGGTAAAATAAAAAATAAAAAAATAATTTTTTTTAGGGTACCTCCCATAGACGTAAAGGGGGGGTGATTTTTTTTTCTCGACTAATCTTATAGTGTGGGGTATCGTTGGATAGGTCTTTTAAAACCATTGCGGGGTTGCTAACATGATTTTTCTATTCAGTGATCTGTTTGCGAAATATTCAACTTTAAAGTGAAAATTTTCATTAAAATCGAGCGTCCCCCCCCTCTAAAATCTAAACTGTTAGGTGGAAAAATTTGAAAAAATTCAGAATGGTAGTAAATATATCAAATTTACTAGGAAAATTATAGCGGCTAAGATTGCTTGGAAATTATTTGTAGTTTAAGAGTAAATAGTAGCCTAAGGTATAAAACATACCTAAACTTGGATGATTCCGTACACATACGAAATCCTTAGAAAAATATTACTTGATTTTTTTGTAATGGCTACGGAACCCTACCTTGTGCGTGTCCGACACGCTCTTAGCCGGATTTTTACTTTTTAATCTGGATTCTAATAAAATTTTAATCGTTAAAGTGCCTAAATAGTATGCAGCTCTTATTTAGTGTCATCTTGGTGGCGCACTAACGCGCACTTTACCTAACTTATGGTGCTGCAAAATCCCTAAGGAAGCAATAAGCGACTAAAACGTGTGTAAGTAAATTAGATGTTATTGCTATATTTTAAACATATTTATCCTGATTAATTGTCATTTACACGCAATTTAGTGGTTTGGAGTCCCAGCTTAGTTTATAAAAGAGTACGCAGTAAAGTGTGGGAACATAGTCTATGTTATTCGCTGTTAACATAACTTTCTATAGGGGCAGGATTTTTTTTATTGGTTAGGGAATTTTTCAGTTTATCCATTACAAAAAAACACTTCTATCTACATATAGTCTTAGTTTCGACAAATTAATAGGAAGAATGGTTGTCAAACTTTATATAATTAATTTATTGAATCAGGCGTTACTTTGCGGAGGTCCATATTAATGAACTAAAACAATTACTTTGCTCACCCGCGACCTTACAATAGTTACGTTTATGCAAGAAATGTGCGTTCATGCAGTTCCTCCACCTCCACACTGTACGAACACACACAAATCACATAAACCCAACCATCACCACCACCAAGCTACACTGACGCGTTTCGAACTCAACCAGAGCTCATCTTCAGAGTTACCACAACCGTATGCTATGCTACCAAACGTTAAACTAACAAACCAAAACAAATGTTTTAACTTGTCACTGTAACTTCTCAAGTACCCACTTTATTTTCCTTATTCTCAAACTACCCCACAAAAATTAACTTTTATTGACATATTTAAACACATATAACATATTTTGTTTTATTTTTTATTTGTTTTATTATAAACGTAACTATTGTAAGGTCGCGGGTGAGCAAAGTAATTGTTTTAGTTCTTTAGTTCTTTATATAATTTCCAAAATCACAAAACTGGTATTTCTCAGTTTGGTTTAAAGCACTATATCTGTCTAAAATTTCAAGATTAGGTTGAAAATTTAGTGAAATAACAGCTGACATGGTGGTCACTGCATCTAAACATCTTAAAAAATGCCTGAATTTAAAAGGGAAATCTGTGTTTGGTCATTCATGAAAAAATAGAAAAATATACTTATACGGTATGTGAATCTTCAAGTCGGCAATTATATTTTGTGTGAATGAAAAGTTACAAATTAATTATTTATATTAGTACCTAATGGGTACAATAGTAAATTATTATGGTGCCGTTTTATTCCACTACTTTCCTACTCATAAAATAATAATAAATAAATAAATTCTTAAAAAAAAAAGATTTATTTTTTATTTTTTTATTTTTTTATAAATATTAAATATCACAAGACAATTCACACCAATTGATCTAGTTCCAAAGGGGTCTATATTGGAATCCATAATATCTTTTGACCTAAAGTCAAAATCCATACTAAAAACTTTTGTCATAATAATCTTTTGCCATAATAACGTTTGCCATAATATTGAATATCCTAATGCTTATTTGCACTTATATCGTAATTACTAATAATCATATGTCCTAATAGTCACATATCGTAATATTGGTTGACATAATCAATTTTTTACTATAATTGTTTGTCATAAATGTCATAATATGTGCATATTTGTCATAATCATTTTATACTCATCATCAGAATGAGAGGACTTGGACCGTAGTTCTCACTCGGGCCCAGTGCGGATATATTGATGTTAATCATCATCATCATCATCTCAGCCTATATACATCCTTCTGCAGGGCAGAAGCCTCCTATCAGAATAATAATACACTAAAAAAATGGGCACTTTATATGAAATTTAAAAATTTTATTTGACATTTGGGGGCGGCAGGCGTAAGCTTGCCTTTGGAATCCAAAAGTTTAATGGTTACTTGACCTGAAATGTGTGTTAACAGATTCATTTTTAATTATTGTGACATTGGAAGACTAGGTATCTCCAATATTATTATTTTTTATTTTGTTTATTTTTATTTTTTTTCTTTTTTGACGGTGGAAGCATTCTACACTTCCACTGAACATAGATATAGTTAGTTAAGGTATAGTTTTAGTTTTTTTTTTTTACTAAGGGACCCAATACATCCCTGTATTGTTTTTTGTATATAATTATTATTATTTTTTATTTCATTCTATATTTGTATGGTTTTTTAGTTTGTGATTTATTATATTTTAATTTGAAAAGATGACTTTCTGCCAAGTTTCTTGCGGCGCATTCTTCTTGGCAATGATGGTCCTTACGAAAGCGCTGGTAGTTTAAAAAAAGTGACATGTAAAAGAGCCCTTTGCGGCCTATTTGCAGAATAAACGTTTTGATTTTGATTGATTTTGAAAAATTCTATACAAAATACTTTTCTGACTGCTATTCGTTTTTGTAAGGGTCGCAATTCTATCCTAACCTACTTTTCTTCTAGCAGGGGTTAGTTTCTATTGGGGTCACAGTTCTAACCTAACCTAACCTACTTTTCTGGCTACGGTTCGTTTCTGTAGGGGTCGCAGTTCTAACTTAACCTAACTTACTTTAATAACCTAACTTAATCTACTTTTCTGGCTCGCAAGCCGCTGTTTGCCAACAAGTGCACTGTTATGACATTTAATATTATGGATTTTAATATTATGACTCGTAAGTTTTATGTCTTACTATATTAATACAAAACATATTAGGGATTTAGAGTATTAGGACATGTGATAATATCGGCTTATGATCATTAGGATATAAAATCATTATGGCAAAAGTATGATATGTCAAAAGTGTTCATGGCAAAAGTGATATGGCATTTGAATTTAGGACAAACGATATTATGGATTACGAAGAAGACCCGTTCGTACACACAGGATCCCAGGGAGCTATTTTCGCCTTAAATTGTAAATAAGCAGCAACAAACTTGCATGTAGATGTAAATCGTGCAACAGGTTGTTAACACCAATTTGATATTGCATAGCTGTTGTAGATTATGCAGAATTTTAAATCAATATAGAATACTTAATCTCGGTAAAATTATATGATGTAGGTAGGTAACATAAACGATTCAATGAAATGCTTGCGATATTTAGATCTCACAGAAACTTTTTTAAAACTGGTAGAGCAAGTTACTTGGCCGACCCTACCTAACTATTTTTTTTTAATTAAAAAAACACATAGTGAAATAATATAGGTACCTACCTACTTATTTAACACAGATTTACGTGACAGAACGTACAACCATTCTATCTGAAACGGTCTTAGCAATAGTAGAACGAAATCCAGGATTCTGAAAAGCTTAAATATCTTTCTTAAATTGGCTTAAATATCGGAACAAGACTCTATCTTGGGCTGTGATTTACTTGATGGTTGTAAAAATCAACAATCACACCACGTGCCTGCACACGTCGATTAGCTCACATGCAGTTAGTTTGGTATCAGTAAAATAATTATTCCGATTCGTCACAATTCGCCATCGGCGGCCATTTGAGCCGCCATTACCGACTTACGGCCGATAAGGTTTACTGCGATCCGGCATGGTTAGTTTGAGCTCCTCGCACGTAATAAATTATTTTATACAAAAGTAGGAGAAAGTCTGTAAGTGCAATTTTCCGCAAATTTGATCCCACGCCATAAAGCGAACGTCCGCCAATCGCGAGGTCGCGACGCGTTGATTGCACCCACTTGTTTATTCTGCCGCAGCTGAACTAATCAACTTTATAAACTCCTTCTAATTAAATGCTTTTAAACGCGTTGACGTAGGCGGGTAATGTTGGACTGCGTACCGGAGTAGCGCTCAATACTGTCGTTTGATTGTGAGTTAATTTGCAATAGTATTTTATTGGGTAAATATCAGTTACTTTTAAACCAGCACCTGATTAGGTATGAAAAAATAAAACAGTTTTAACTATTTTTACACTTAGTGAAAAAAATATCATTGGTCAATTTGACACCAATTGTCTCCCAAACTATTGGTCGGCTAATAAACTGTAGTTTATACTTATGTTAATTTTACCGAATAGGTACATATGCATTATTTTTATTAATTACAAGTACAAGTTCACATCAAGGCCCGTACCTACATCATGTCGAATTCTAGTATATTGCTTTCGATCATAGTTAATCACAACTTATTAATGTTATGTTGGAACCGTAATAGCCTATCCGCTCGGGGCCATTTGCTTCATGTAATAAACCAAGAGGTTATTTATTTATTCATAATAATATGAGCGTAAATATTCTCATCGAAGTAATCGGCGGCCGAGCAGGCGCGGCGCATAAATAGCGATGCGAGGCGTCGGCGCAGCGAATAAATACCGCGATAGGATCGCCTCACCGTTTAACGAGAGCCTTTTCCGCGCCGCGGTGAGCCATTTAGCGAATTTCAATAGTTATCGCGCCGAGAAAAACTCGCCGATCGGCGAAGACGAGTGCGAGGAGCGCGCTCGCCTGAGCGGGACGGACGTTATAAGAAAGAAGTAATAAAAAAATCAGTAGTGTGTGCGTGGTCGGAGCGTGGTGGCATAGGGCGGCGATGCAGGCCCCTCCCTACGGCCCGCCGCCGGGCGCCGCCGCCGCCTCAGTCGAGTCCCCATCGCGCCGCGCCGCACCGGTCCGCACTAACCGTCGCTACACCGCGCGCGTAAAAAGTTTCCTCGCACACTGAAACTTCAGATCGCGGCGACGACACGCCTGAACATATGACAGCCGTTGTTTACCTTGCTCCACTGAGAGGACCCAAATTATAGACAGTTTGTGTTCTCTTATTAATAATCCAGTCTGTGTTTTAAAAGTTTTAGGAAGAAACGTCAAACATAACAAAAATAACAAATTGTATTGTCCTCACTTATTAGGTGACAACTGAACCATTAATTAAATTCGAGCTGAACGTCATCAGCCGAAACTTTATCGTATAAAGACTATGTTCTGCGCTATCGATGGGATGCGCGGACGGTGACGTCGTGTTGAGCTGCGCGGGAGGGGCAGGCAGACGCACGCTGGGCCCAGCCAACTTGATGCTGCTGCAGAGCGAGGGTCGGGGGAGCGCCATGGAGGAGGACTGCTCCGCGCGGCCCTGCGCCACGGACTTCTCCATCGCCGCCATCATGGCCCGCGACCGGCAGGAGCGGCGCGAGCGCCGGAGGCACCGGGACCCCAGGGAAGACACTTTGACACCACTAGGTTCGTATACAAATCACTAAGTATTAAGCCCAGTTTTGCAGTCGTGAAAAGTTTTTATTCCAGAACTTATTTAGTCTGCAACTCTCCGGCTTTAAAATAATGCATACTCGTCAAAATAAGAACCGAAAAAAAAATCCAAGTGCAAGTTGGACTTGCACTTGAAGGATTCCATACCAGCGTATTGCCATTAGGTACTATGATCGAGCAACAAATAAACGCCGAAAACAACCTTGTTCTTAGTATGAGGACTATCTTACTTTCTAATTACTTTTATTAAGTCTTTGTTGTTAAACTGGCTAAAGCACTTAAAAACACACTCCGTGAAATTTACCGCTATACCTTTACCTACGGCTAGAATCTTGACAGATAGACATACAGACGGATGAGTGAAAGAATGAAAGCAGTAGCGCTACGCTTGGATCCAGGTACGGAATCCTGAAAAGAAGCCCTATAATATGGAGAAAAAAGTTTCATAAAAATCGGTCAAGCCGTTTCGGAGGAGTTCGATAATAAACACCGTGACACGAGATTTTTATTTTAGACGACCAGGTGGCCTAGTGATTAGAGACCCTGACTATGAAGCTTGAGGTCCCGGGTTCGATTCCCGTGTCGGGCAGATATTTGTATGAAAAATACGAATGCTTGTTCTCGGGTCTTGGGTGTTTAATATGTATTTAAGTATGTATCTATCTATATAAGTATGTTTAGCCGTTGTCTAGTACCCATAACACAAGCTTTGCTTAGCTTACTTTGGGACTAGGTCAATTGGTGTGAATTGTCACGTGATATTTTTATTTATTTATTTATATGTATATTAGAATATATTTTGGTCTGAAGAAACATCATTCGATAGCATACTGTATTTAGTTAGCCCAGGGATTCAATTCCTCATGAATTTGTCAAATATTAAAGAAAAATACATATTTCTCATACCTAGCTGCTTATTAGAAGTTAAGTAAAACAATTATTTTCCATAAAAGTCAATCAATTAACTTATAACAACATTTTTAAAGTATGAAGCTTACTGAGAAAAGCAAATTAGTTTAATTTTAGTTTGCTTAACCATATGTAAACAAGACTTAAACAAAAGTGGCCTTAAACCACGACTTCGTTCGCATCACCCATTAGATCTGGCAGTCTATTTGAAATTACGGGATTTTACTCAATTCCAATGGGAATTCCTGAAAATAACAGGTGTTCATTTACGTCGTATGATGAACACCCATGCAAAATTTCATGTCTATAGAGTTAGCAGTTAAGATTTTAGGAATTTAACCGGATCCCGCAGGAATACATCTAGAGACTCACTCATAGTAAAAATATACGGATCACTCACGTCTTAAAACGAGTTTAACTTGACATGTTTCGGGCTAATCCGTAGCCCTTCTTCCGGAGCCACACGTCAAGGTGACTGGCGGCGGGTGCGTGCCTATGAAAAAAGTAGCCACTTTGTTACTCCAGACGTCCAGCTGTCTGTCTACATAAGCGGGTAAAGGCTATTAAGTAAACTATAATTTTTATTTTATTTTATTTCCACACTTACAACGACTTATTTTTACACGATCTTAGCCTAAAACAATAGGGTAACTGAATCTACAATTTAAGTAAATTAGATTAAACCATTTGAATAATCAATTATTATTAGCTTAATTGTTTCATCATAAGTAATAACTATAAATTAAAAATTTTAAAAACCCCCAACGCAATTATGTCACTGTCAATGCCAGTTATGCGTCTAATATCTCTTCCGCAGCTAACAAAAGAGCTGATGACTTTGAAACGGCTGCACCGATTTTGATGAAACATATCTAAGAACCATCGCCAAGAAACCTGCTTTCTATTAAAAAAAAACCGCATCCAAATCGGTGCATCCGCTTAAGAGCTATGATGCCACAGACAGACAGACAGACACACACATAGCGGTCAAACTTATAACACCCCTCTTTTTGTGTCGGGGGTTAAAAAAATGAAAAGCTACAGACCTATAGTTTAATTATGTGTTCTGTGTCTTGCAACGGTAAATGTAAAATGATAGACAAAGACAAATATTAACATGAGATTAACAAAAGATAAGTCTTTGACGTAAATGACCTAGCGAGCCTGTAATTTGTAAGTTTGTAAGAACAGGCATACAATGTTATCTTGCGTGACGATAATTAGTTTATTAGTACCTATAAGTAACTTGGAAAACCATAACGAGAAAATTAATCTTGTTTGAGGTATGTGCTAAGGGTTAAGTATAACAATGGGAAAATTTTATTTTTCGGTTTCTTGTTAAAAAACATAGTCAATTGGATATTTTATTTTTAAAAAAATCCTACATTCTTATTACTGAAGAAATAAGAATATATACCTAAATACTAAATAAAAATAAAAAGAAGATCTGACTTTTTTGCAAAAAACTTAAATTTCAATTATCTCAAAAATGGTTCACATTTGCATTACTCTAAATAAGTTTTTGTTAAAAATTTAATATTCAATGCAAGTTTTTTCGCAGACTGTACTTTTTGTTAATTGTACTTGCATTATCATCCAACCTACATAAGTATACCAAATTTCAAGTAAATCTGACCACTGGAAGTGGGTCAATTTCAACTTCCCAGATTTGACCCACGGGCGAATTCGCGCGTTAAGCAGACGGACTAAAAAAGTGGCGACATCGATGCTGAAAGTAACGCACACGACATCATTTCTATTCCTCTTTTTAATTGTTCTGTAGTTTAAACAGTGTTGATGGCAACAAAAATGATTATTTAATGAATTAAACTTAAAACAAAACCTGTGGGGTCCCCTGGAGCTTTACGCCGGTCCACAAAATGATAATTAAGAACCATTTGTGAATAAATACTGCTCCGTTTTTTTGCTTGGAAAAAAACAAAATATAGCTCTCATAATCATCATGACACGCCGTGACCACGGCAGTTGCAATGTGCCCTTAAAAGGTCAAGATTAGTTGATATAAAAAAGCCTGTTCATTTCAATTCTTTTAAAATCCCCGTGCAGTCATTCATTTATGTCAAAATATAGGTCTTCCTTGGAACATTTATATAGCTTGTCTAAACTATTTAAATTAATATTTTAGGGAAACATTTTATTATGAGTTTGTTTGTAATCGAACCTAGTTACTGAAAAAAAGAAACTTTCACCTATAGAAAGCTATAGGTGCCTAAGTATTATGAGCGACAACATAGTATAACTAACATAAGCAACATATTATATCGTGTAAAGTTCCAACAGGACGCAGTCATAAAAAGTAGGTATACCTACTTACGTCTTAAGTTACTTTTTATTACGTACATAAAAATATATCTATTAACGGTGCAGGAAACCTGCACACACCTGCAAAGAAGTTCAATGGTGAGTAGGAAGTTCCCAATCTGCACTGGGCCCGCGTGGGAACTATGCCCCAAGCCCTCTCACTCTGAGAGGAGGTCTGTGTCCTGCAGTGGGACCTATGCAGGCTGGGATGATGATGACAATAATGATAAAAAATATTTCTTCAAACTTTCAAGAACTACTCGTAATAAACAAATATCAACTTATGTAGATGAGTGCGCATAAAGTAATACATACCTGATTAATTCTTTGAAATGATTTATAATAAGTACCTACTTACCTACATACACCTTTGTTTGAATCTAATTAGATGTAAACGGTTTTGACAGCCATGTCGAGTGTTTTTTTTCTGTACTTTTACTACAAATTAGGTTTATTGATTGACTCTCAACAACAAAAGGTAAAGTCAATATTGGCTTGGGCTATTATTTATTAAAAATCTTAAATACTATTTATCACTAGCTGTTACCCGCGACTCCGTCTGCGAAGAATACGTTCATCGCTATCCCGCGGGAACTAGGCAGTTTCCCGGGACAAAAACTATCCTGTCCTTTCCCGGGACTCGAACTAACTTTAAGTATACCAAATTTCATCTAAATCGGTTCAGCGGTTTAAGCGTGAAGAGGTAACAGACAGACGGACAGGAGAGACTAACACACTTTCGCATTTACTTATAATATTAGTATGGATTTAAACTCGTGTAAATGGTTTATCTATCAACGACTTGGACTATTTACTGAGTTTGAGAAATTTGAAGTTTGGCTGTGATAGGCGACCATCGTCGGTCAACTGAAATAATAATTGAATTAATTTGCACATATTATATTATACTAGCTGACCCCGCAAACGTTCGTTGTTTTGTCATATTACCTAGGGATATAAAAAATAGCCTACGACCTATTCTCAGACCTACCGAATATAGAGAAAAAGTTTCATAAAAATCGGCCAAGCCGTTTCGGAGGAGTTCGGTAACAAACACCGTGACACGAGATTTTTATATATTAGATTATTGTTATATTATAGATCGCCATTATCCAGCAGCCTCAAAAACTAACATTTATCAGACCATAAACAGAAACGTAGAAAAATTTATTCCAGGAGTAACTAATAAACGCACAGTAGGTATGTGCTAAGCTAAGAATTTCATTCAGTTTTGCCGTTATATCAGTATTTTTGTGAATGTTTTTTGCGAATAATGATTGGGGTAGGTACGTAAGATCACACAGAGTTTGCAAAAATTGTAGTCATTTGATATATATCTACTAGCTGTTGGCCGCGACTCCGTCCGCGAAGAAAAGTAGCCTACGACCTATTCTCATGAGATCTATAATCGGTAGGTCTGCAGACCTATCGATTATAAAAGTATTATAAAAATCGGTCAAGCCGTTTCGGAGGAGTTCGATTACAAACACCGTGACACGAGATTTTCATAGATTAGATAGATTAGATTAGATTAGGTGCTAGCGAATTAGCTACTAAATTTTTTAGGGATGATACTACCTACTTAGGTACTTTTGTTAGGTATTACACTGGCCACTTCACAATATCTTAAAAAAAACCGACGATGTGACATTTGTGACAAACAACGATGTTGACTTGACAGAAAATGTTAAACATCTTGCCAGTTTGTCAGTTTAAATAAAAACAACAACAAAAAACAGTATGATTATAGTATAAATCTTCCCAGGTGAATTTTTCGCTTCGAGCCATTACATTAAATTTGAACCTTAATACTATGACGATACCGTTTGTTTTGAAAGATAAGGGCTCGAAGCGAAAAATTCACCTGGGAAGATTTATACTATACTTAATTTCAACTTAAAGTTAATTGTTTTGATGTAAAATCTCTCAAAATATTGTTTAGCAACTTATAAAAATACTTTTTATACTAATAGTACCTAAGTCAAATGAACAGCCGGATAACTTTATGTATTTTGGCACGGTGCTCCCTAATATTTGTTTATAGTTAGAATAATAACCATTATTTGTACGAAATATCATTTATGAAAACATAGTTAAGTATTAAACTTTTCTTAAATATTACCTAAACAGCAGACATCTCCATTTTGACACGTCAAAGAAAATTGATTTTGAATAAGTACCTACCTAGTAATTTTTTTAAATGATTTATTGAAGTAAGTACCTAATTATAAAATAATCGCTCACATTTGCAAATGTTTCGCAAAATATTGTTTGGCCACTTTGATGATGCCAAAGTGTACTTAGGTGATCATCGAGAATCAAAATTTAGAATGATCACTTCAAACTTTTTTTTGTTCACTGTACTTGTATACCAAATTTCAAGTCAATCCGACCACTAAGAGTGGGTTAAATTTGACTTCCAATCCAAGATTTGGCGCAAACTAACACGGCAAGTAAATGAGAGCTAAGTATATCACACTTTGGAAACGTATTAGAAACGGAGCAGCGAACGCGCGGCGTGTTCACAGCGAGCGCGCAAAGAATTCGCCGCGAACGCTCAACGTATACGCCGCGAACACGCAGCAGGTTCGTCGCGTCTATATATAGAGTTGGAACGCCAGAGCGGGACCATCGCGTTGTATAACACTGAATCATATAGGTACGCTGCGCCGCACTGCCGCTGTGTGTCACCGTATATATGATTCAGTGTTATACAACGCGCTGGGTCCGCCCCGTCGGCGCCCCGCGCTTCGGTTTGTGCTGGCCTTTAGGGCACCGTACCCGAAAAAGAACGCGACACTCTAAGGCTCCACTATCTACGTGCTTATAAATCGACACTTGAAATTTTTATACAGGGTGTATTGCTATTGGCAGCTTTAACATCAAATTAAGAGGGTTTATACCTGCTGAGCTGGCAACGTTGCATTTTTGTTAGTTTTTCTCGATTATTCCATAAAAATTGAATGAAAATTAAAAATGTTTTGTATACAAATTGTTCTAATATATAAGTTAATGTGTCAACTGCAATAATAATTCGTGATAGACTTTTATTTTCTATAAAAACGAACAAATTATTAACTAACGGTTTTTAAAGAAAGTAAAAGTCTTATCACGAATTATTATTGCAGTAGACACATTAACTTATATATTACAACAATTTGTACACAAAACATTTTTAATTTTCGTTCAATTTTTATGGAATAATCGAGAAAAACTAACAAAAATGCAACGTTGCCAGCTCAGCAGGTATAAACCCTCTTAATTCTTGCTAGTTATAAAGATACTAAATATTTTTGGACGTCTTTAATAAATTTTTCACTTCTCATGCTCTTAAAATGTTACTTTAGTCTCTGCATATCGGGACTAAAGTTCTTTTTTGATCTCTAGGGATTAAAGTATTTTTTTTTTAATTTACTTTGGAAACCCCTAAACTGCCAATCACGGTGTTTGTGAATGGAGGATTATCGCCATTTTCAGTGACTCCATAGCGCTCCGTAGCGCCCTGCGCTTCGGTCTGTGGAAGCCTTTAGGGCCTAACCTCAAAATGACAACTGTATAAAAAATAATAATTTCGTGAAACACGATGAATAATTAAATTACGATTTTAATTATCTATTTAATTATATTAAACATGAATTCATTTTATTCTGCATGTAAAGAAAGATTTCCTTTAGCTTAGGTGTTTTATTAATTTGTTTTTTTAAAAGCGCTGTCGGTAAAGCAGTTGCCTGCTCTGTCGATAAAATAGCAATCCGCACTGTCAGCAAAGCAGTGCTGGAGTGTACGGTAGATAGAGCAGTTACGTTTGAAAATTAATATGGCGTGACTTCAAAATGATGCGATGTCAGTTGTTGCATTTAATAGTAAATAGAAAGTATAATTAATTAGATATAATTTAACAAAGAATTGTCATATAGAAAATAAACTTAAAATTTCGTTTCTTTATTCACATGTAAGTGTTTCAGTTAACAATATATTTTGTGTGTGAACTTAGTTAGTTCAATTAGTTTAATTTATTTGCCGATTCTAATGAATGAACAATTATCATTCTTATATGCATAGTCTAATTAGTTTTAACATAGTTTTTAAGTTTGTATCTGTTGGTTAATTATGCAAGCATTTAAAGCGGCACTTTACAAAAAAATATAAAAGAAAAGAAAAGACCGCGGAATTTTTTTTTGCTATTTGAATTTTGAACAGCTGATGTCCATTGCTCGTATGGAGCATACGTTGTAAAATAGTACATTACTGCAGCGGCCGCGAAATAGGGGATTGCCGGCCGAGTAGTAATAGATGGCCGAGTGTTAACGAGGCCATCTAGAGATACGAGGCCGGCAATCCCTGTTCGTGGCCAAGGCTTGTATAGTGCTTTTCTCAAATAAATCCAAGGAAATGATACGAATGTTCAACTTATATATTCATATTTAATTCAAATTGTTTTTTTTTATTCCCGCCAAAATATTTTTTTTTAATGTTTTTGACGCAAAATCTTGAGATGATTTATATTTATTAAAAAATTACGACCTTATTAATTGGTTATTTTAATAATTTGTAACAATAAACGCCAATCCTTATTTATTTTATTGAATACCTGATTAAATCTAGCCAAGTAAGATATTAAAAAGTAAATTCACAAACTATATTTTTCTTAATTGGCAGTATGTCATTGATAGTCAATAAGAGAAAATACGACCCACTAAAACAAAAGACAATCTCTTTGCTGGCCTTGGCCAGCAATGTTTGTATGAAATTCCATTATTGTCGTCTAATTTGAAATTAGAACGAATCTTCCTCAACTGCTATACAATGACATACTTCGTGTTCTATTGTCACGACTATAAGGACCACATTTCCTTGGATTTTTGAGAAAAAGTAGTTTTGTACGTCGTTTTTTTCCTCGCATTCAAAGTGAAAAGTAGAGTGTTTAACGCGAGACTAAACTACCATAATGACAACTCGAATTAAAATAAAATAAATAAATAAATATCATGGGACAATTCACACCAATTGACCTAGTCCCAAAGTAAGCTTAGCAAAGCTTGTGTTATGGGTACTAAGCAACGGATAAACATACTTATATAGATAGATACATACTTAAATACATATTAAACACCCAAGACCCGAGAACAAACATTCGTATTTTTCATACAAATATCTGCCCCGACACGGGAATCGAACCCGGGACCTCAAGCTTCGTAGTCAGGTTCTTTAACCACTAGGCCATCTGGTCGTCGAATTATAGCCACCCTCGCTCTCGCGGCTAAATATCTCGTGTCATTATGGCTTGTTTTAGTCCCTTGTTGAACAATCTACTATTACTCGTCAATTTTCAATATTATGGATGCTTCGTTTGCGCCCCAGTCGCATTTAGCTGGTTTTTGGGTATCGAGCAAAAACTTTTTGTAGAAATGTTCTAAAGTAATTAAGTAATCTTTGTAGTGCCCTTGAAACCATGCATCAAGATAAGTAATATATTTAAGCAATAAATTATTAACCGTTGTAGAGCACAAGTATTCACCGGTGGAGCCTTGGTAGAGCAATTCCTTGCTTACTGATGTCAAAAAAACTTTCGAATTCGTATTAAATAATGAATTAAGTAGTTCATTTTCACGTTGTAAGTACAGTCAGCTGCAAAAATAAACAGGTCAATACTGGATAAGTGTTTAAAACCAACCCTAACTAACTCAGTTTATTATAGGCTAGCGTTTCGTAGCAGCAATTAATGATATTAATGTTACTTTTAATTTTTTCACAGTACGAGATGTAGGTTAGCAATACTCCATTGATGTCTATTAAAAACAATATTGTGAATTTTTCACGTAAATGCGGTGGCAAACGACATGTATATTTACTGATGTGTGTAAGGTTGATCCTGATCATATCTCCAGAATCAGCCAGGTCATACAGGTATGTACCTATAGGTAATATACTTAAGTAAATGAACTGTTGTATGTAGTAGTGCGCAGAATGTATAGTGAATGGGGGTAAGATGAAAAACAGTGTAAGATGAAAAACTACTCTTAGCACTTGGGTGCTACGAGTAGTTTTTCATCTTACCTTCATCTTACCCCCACTCACCCTATATATAGAGCTTTTTCTAATTTGGAACGTCAATTTGTTTATACGGACACGTTCATACTACATACAACAGGTCATTTACTTAAGTTGTTCACCTATACATCTACGTCTGACCGCTCAAATCAAAATCAAAATGTTCTGCATAAATAACCCATAATGAGCCATAATTTATAATATAATATAATAATTTTGTTTTATTCCATCAGTGTTTTCTGTAAAACCAATACTGTTCAGAATGCGCCACAAGAATCATGGCAGAGAGGATTTTTTCAACCAATAAAGAATAGATAATCACAAACCAAACCAATCTAACAATATGAAAAAAAACTGAACAGTTGAACATTACATTTTTTGTAATAGCATTACTTAGTAGTATTCAAAATCAAAGCTAACAAAGGAAAAATTTAATACAATAAGTAAAATTTTCGTTTTTAAATACATTTTAGTACATTAGATTATATTTTATAGTGATGTTGACTAAATCAATATCAAACTAAAGATGTATAGTATCTACGGGTCAATGAAATTATAAAAATAATCTACGTTCATCAGACGTAAGTAGGTAGGTACTATTTAGGTGAGTACCTCCCTACCTTTTAGTTATTAGCAGAGTAATATCCAAATCTAAAGAATGTAGTAGGTACAACAAACTGTATTGGAAATAGATGCATTGTCTAATACGGATTAAGTACCTACCCTTTTATTAAAATTGCAGTATTTATTTGATTTCTTGTGTCTTTGAGTTATAGTTGTTAATATTATTATTTTCTTCATTTTTGTTTAAGTATTAGTTAAGTAAGTTTAATCTTGCAAGTCACTCACTTCCAGAGTTTGGATTGACTCGAACGAAATTTCTATGTCTTAATATTATAAGGTTAACAACACAAGTATAATTAACAATAAGTGCCTATCAATAAATATTTGTATTTGTATTTTATGTATTTCAAACTAAATACAAACTGAAATATAGATGCACAGAAAAAACCCCAGAAAAAAGACCAATGCTGGGAATCGAACCCAGGTCCTCAGCGTTCCGTGCTGCGTGCTTACCCCTACACCACCACTGGTCTAGAAGTTAGCGACGAATTTTTCCCATACATCGTACACTTTAGTCTGTTATAATCACATTAGGCAGTGATAAAGCGCGAATCTATGTTATGCCCTCAACCGAGAGACTTCAACACTCCTTCGGAGCTACCCGCTCACCTGGACCAAGAGATGGCGCTACTAGTTGAAGAAAATAAAAAATAAATAGAAAAAGATACTTCATACTTAACTTGTATTTTATGCTTACTAACAGTCATCAATAAAAGGTTATACATATATTAATTGAATCAAATTTTTTTATTTTAAAATGCACAAACATATTTAGTGAGCATTTATAAATATGTACCTACGGAGCATTGTTCTGTTTACATAAAAAGTTCAAAGTAATAGACAGGACGATTATTTTTTCATTAGTTGAAAATTACTTTTCCAGCGTATACTTTACAAGTAACTTCAGAGACCAGCGGCTACGTCGTTATTTTCACATGCGGCCGTAAATATTTTAGCCGTCAATATGTTCCAGTACTGGAAAACTCATGTCTAACTGTCTACATATTATGCTTAAATTGTTGCCGCTGGTAATCCCATTAATATTAAAAACCGGCCAAGAGCGTGTCGGACACGCCCAGGATAGGGTTCCGTAGCAGGTACGAAAAAATCTTTGCATACTTTATTAATGTGGTTGTTTTGGTCAACTCCCACCGCGGGCAGAATTTGAACGTCGGCGGTACAGCGCCATCTATCTGCAGTCTACTAGAACTAGTATGTATGTTGATGGTTTTTCAGATGTAATTCTTTATTATATGAACCGATTTCAATTTTGTTTTTTTTTTATTTGAAAGAAGATAATGTTAGCGTGATCTTATAGTTACTTAAAGAAAAAATAATGCTTGCAATGGCGGTTAAATTACAATCTTAGTTTAGAAATATTTTTTTACAAAAACTTAAAAACTGCTCAACTGATTAAGTTGAAAATAATTTTCCTAGATAGGTTTTATTAAGTTTAACTTACGTGATTTTTTTCATATTTTTTAGACTTGCTGTTTAAAAGTTAGAGGGGGGGGACACATTATTTTGAACTTTCGGAGTAAATATCTCCGAAAATATTCACTTTATCAAAAAATGGTTTTCGCAAACCCATATTGATTTTAAAATACCTATTCAACGATACCCCACACTAATAGGATTAGTCGAGAAAAAAAAATCACCCCCACTATACGTCTATGGGAGATACCCTAAAAAAAATTATTTTAGTTGTTTTTATTTAATCACTTTGTCGGCGTAACTGATATATATATTCATGCCAAATTACAGCTTTCTAGTACTAACAGTCTCTGAGATTAGCCGCGGACGGACAGACGGACAGACATGGCGAAACTATAAGTGTTCCTAGTTGACTACGGAACCCTAAAAATGTAAAAGTTTGTATGGTATGGACGGATAGATGTGTGGATATTTGTTACTCTTTCACGCTAAAATGGTTTGACGGATGAGGATGAAATTTTGCACACAGATAGTTTATACATGAGTATGTTTTTCGGTTTTTTCTTATTATGAGAGGGAGGCAAAAGTGCAAGCGGGTCATCTGATGGAAAATGATCACCACCGCCCATAAATATCAACAACTCAAAGAGAGTCACTGATCTGTTGCTGGCCTTTAAAAAGGAGAGGGAATAGGGGAGAGGGAGGGGAGAGGTATTGGGCCCCCTGCGCTCTCACTAATCGTACGTGGATGCCCGGTTTTTTTCTATTACTTGTATATGACGAAGCTTACTACGTATCACTTACAAAGTGATTATTTTGAAAATATATTTTAGTACAATAATTTTCTTTTATTTCCAGAAAAATTCGTAGACGCGACGGCGTCAGGGTCTGGGTCGCCTTCACCTCCGCTCGCCGAATACGAGCGGGACTCACCAGTGGATGTGTCGTCAACATCGGAGGCAGGTTCGGCGAGCGGTGCGGCGAGCGGCTCGCGCGCGCTGTCGCCGCCGCCGCGCAACCCGCAACTAGCAGAACGCTGGTCCAGCGAAGAGATGCGGCATATACAATGCAATCTGGAGACCAAGGAGCTTTGGGACAAATTCAACGACTTGGGCACCGAGATGATCATCACAAAGACTGGCAGGTGAGAATACTTCGAGTTAAAAGACTATCTAATAATTATACCTAGATATTTTCCTAGCACGAACAACTTGTGATTAGTTTTTCATATAATAATAACATAGATTTGATTTGGTATTATTGTTTTATATTTTCAAACGTGTCTCATTGATATAATGCCACTTATTAGACATCGATAAACTAAATATTAGAAGAAAAATTTTCCGTTCGTGCTAGGAAAATATCTAGGTAGGTATACTAATAATACTTAGATATCAAAAGGATATGTGCTGACAATTAGTGGTTTATTTGATAACAAACAACAAACAATGCATTGTGGGGGAGTTCCCTCTGTCTTTGTTAATTAAAAACAAAAACAACCATAGCAACTGGAAAACAGGTTCTAGGTTGCTGTTAATTAATTATAAGAAAAAAAGCAGCGTCATTACAACGAAAGCAACTTTTACAACAATAAAAGCTAATGGTTCACGTGACTTAGTTTAGAGCACAATAGAACCTACCGCACACTGCGCACAAATAGTCAGCCGAGAAATTAAAAACTCGGTGGTGGGTAATCGAAACGATTGTTGGTTAACGAGATCAAGGCGAAATCTCGAAGTCAAAGGCGATAAGGTAGGTGGCGCAGTGGCGGTCGAGCGAAGCGTGGCCGTCGCGCCGCGAGCCCGCACAATGGGCAATCGACCACACCCGCGACCACGGTGGCCGACAGAAGCCTATAATCTCGAATTTGGTCATCAATTGATTTGAGACAGACTGTATTAGTTGCGGTTGTATCAATAATAGGCAACGATTTGACGCTGAGAGCGAAGACGTCGGTAAAATTAGAACTTGATGGTGATGGTGTTTTTAATACTTTCAGTTTTGATTGGATAAAAATGAAAAAGGCTAGAAACTTGTGAAAATTATCGTCCAATTTAATTTAAAACAAAAGCTAAATAAACAGCGATAGGTTATCTAGTGTTTAATGTTTGCTGAAAAAAATAATCATTAATGTATTTAATCATTTTAATCGTTTTCTCGAATTCCACGATAGCTAATACGAGTGTAGAATTTTTTTTTGTAAATATTCACACCATTTACTGAACTAAATACCTGCTCGTGTTATCAAATTGAAACGGTGTGTTGTGGCGGCATTATCGGGCGGGTGTAAATCAGTGCGACAGGCCGCCGATCGTGACAAATTCGCCGACCTAATCTATCGATAACGACGACTTCCACCGCACTCACTTTCCTTAGGTACGGTAATTTTTTACCTAACGTTAATGGTTAATCGATATTCTGATAACTGCGAGTGAAAGACGCCACTAATTAAGGTGCCGTACCTCTACCATGAGTTTACACTAGTTTACGTGACCGTACTCGCTAGCGACGGCGTAAATTATTTGTATGGAGAATTGTACAGTGCCTCTAGCGGTCACTTACGGAAGTACAATTCTCCATACAAATCATTTACGCCGTCGCTAGCGAGTAAGGTCACTGTAAACTAGTGTAAACTCATGGTAGAGGTACTGGTTACGGAATGTAATGTAGTTGACGCTGAATTCTAAGTACTTAGGTACACAAATTTAAGTACGTCTATCCTATAGCTGCATACTAAATATCTTTATTTTTGTAGTGAATAGTAAATACCACAGTGCAGGGTGCAGGAGAACTGATTACTTAGCCAGTGTTAATATGAACAGTATGCAGCACTCCAAAAATGTTTAATGCTAAATAAGTCAGTTGCAACCAAATATAAACGGGAACAAAGGCCGAGTGTAGAAGCACTAAACAATGAAGACTCTTTCACGGGCTATAAAGCAGTATTAATACCTCACTTATTTATTCCTTATAATGTTCTCGAGTTAACGACGCCTCGGGCATTCAGTTTTTTCTACCACGCACCATAAAATACGACATCTGGAAACGTATCCAGCCACACGTATTTATTTCCGAACTTAGTAGCCCAGAACAATTCTCGTGTATGTTTGATACTGTGTCGATTAATTATGACTCTTTCGCAAAATATAACTGTCAAATTACACATGCCTCCAATCTCGTCTCCTTTTCTTATGCTAATACAGGAGTGCGATGTATCATCAGAATTCGCCCACGTTATCTCTTTTTCTGCATTAGCGATATTTTCGTTACGGTCATGTGAGTTAATAAAAGATTGAATGCGATAGCGAATGCTACAAAGGGCTTTGGGAAGTCGCAATGGGAGACAATTTGCCACACACCGTCACGGGAGCTTATCTGAGTCGGCCCCGTCGATTAGCATAAATCTCGCCAACTAACCGTCACGAATGTGTGTCGGACGCGGCACGGGCGCGGGCGCGGGAGCGGGCGGGCAGGACGCGAGGCGACGCGACGCGACGCTCGCATGTCGCGGCGATGAAGCGCGACGAATCACGACCGTCGCCCGGCCGCATAAATCAGCATTATCTCGCGAGATAGCCGCGCGGACCCACCCCGCCATATCACGCGGCCCCGTGTCGTTCGAAAAAATTAATGACTCGGAAAAACGATTCGCTTATGAGGGATCTTTCACTGTAATTGAATTGCCCCGCAGAGATCTGCCCAGTTGTCGGGTCATATCGAGGACGTAATGCTGAATCAGGTGCTGTTTTTAGTTAACCAGATGTGTGGAAATAATAAATTGTATACCTACCTATAACGTGTTGTCATATTCGGAACCTTTAATTAATGTATTTATTTTTCAATGGTTTTCTCCAAGCTCCAGGGAATACAAATCATAAAAATGTTGAGCAAACTAAATTAAACAATACCACAGGCTGTTATTTATAACAAGTGCGTCACCAATTGAATGGAAGGGCTTAATCCGCGCACATTAGCTCGATTCACCCCGCACAGATTATCATAACAGCCGTAATAGCATAATGTAAATATCGTACAGTAGTTGGTATGCTAATCGCGTTCCGAGCTAACGCGGTAAGCTGCGTTTAAAAACCTGTCTCATTGTGTAGCTCTTTCGAAGTTTATTTAACAGGGAGCCATTTTTCATTCGTTTGTGCAAATATTTTGATGTTTGTCAGCTTCCCGATTACGCATCGTTCAACTGATGTCATGGGGTTTTATCAAAACTAATAAATTTTGTTTTCACTTAATATAAAATATTGACTTAGAAAAGAATCAAAAAGTACCTAAGTATTTATGGTTTAGTTCTTAGTCAGTCTGCTAAGTAACTAGTTCATTTGTGCGTTGGTTGGAAAGAACCGAACTAGCCATGCCCCATCATTACGTTCATTTGTCAAATCCTGTCTTACTACAAATACGCTGTCTTTATCTAAGAGTGAACAGTGCGAATGGGAAAACAATAGTGGGATTGGTCCGGTGAAGATGTTCCGCTGCCAACGCTTTAATCGCCGCGGCGCGCACTTGGCACACAACACATTCTTTGATTTACTTCTCAACACCATTCTGTTAATACAGATATACATTTATTCGCGTAATAAAATGAATAGCTTTTCGCCGCGTCTGATGTTACCGCGATATTTCCGTGTAAAAACTATTTAATTCAAAACGTTTTTCTAAAATAAAACATTTTAGCAGTGAGTAATAGACGGCTGAAATATTGTTGTTCTTAAATCTTCTTTTCTGTAAACTGAGATTTTATATTGTAGACATTTGTTACGTATTTTATCACGTCGCGTTTGAAGATAGTCTTGATTAAAACACTAATCACTAATAATTCTCTTCCTGTCACAATGAAATACTCGCTCAAACAATATTTAACAGCAGTAGGTATAAAACGATACAATACAAAGGATCCAGTCATCTACTTTTTTTCTTTGATCAGTTTTATACGAAAACTTCGATATCTGTGGTAGCTCAAATTGCAAATAACGTTTACCAAAGTATGTTAAAAACGTTAGGTGTCAATATCAATAGAATTTTTAACAAATTATACGAGTACACATAGCGGATATAAAATATTTGTCGTAGGTGTTCCTATTTACGAGTACGTCGTAGTACGTATGTAATAGTAGCGTGTTCGATCTGCGGAACTGGCTGGACAATTTATAAAGCGATACCGTGCGACTCCCACGTGCCACAAGTCGTACGTACAGCGGAACGCGACTTGGAAAGCCACCGTTTGTCGTACAAGATAAGTCAAAGACATATACCCTAACGGCCAGGCACAGTTAGTGTTCCATCATGGCTACATAAAACCTTGTCTTAGGTTGCAGTTAACTATCTGCTCAATTGTAGTTGAATGTCAAAACGGGGATGTCAAAAACTAGAGAGACGTTGATGAAGCTATTTGATGTAGGTACGTATTTTTTTTACATAAAACTGACCCGTGATTGACCACTATCTCACCTGATGAAAAGTGCAGATGAGGCCAAAGGTGTATCTCACTGGTTCAGTAAAAGCCTATTCACCCTAGCCTGGAAGAACCCTAGGTTGTATTAAAGGTGTATCTCACTGGTTCAGTAAAAGCCTATTCACCCTAGCCTGGAAGAACCCTAGGTTGTATTAAACTGGAAATACAGACGACGGGAGGGAATGTATACTTAATGCGTGTTTTAGATTTTAAGATAATAGGAACAAACGAGAATTGTAATTTCATGAATACTATCACTAGAGACCACGATACGTTTTGTCGCTTAGTACTTACATGGTTTCTTGCGTAGTCACCTGACTCAAACTATTTGAAAGTAGGTAAAGGTATTAGTGAACTATAAAAAGGCGCTAAAAAACTTGTAGTGTCGTCTTTAACTTCGCCACTGGTACCTAAGGAAATGGTAAGAAGAGTAGCTGGAAACTGTTATTCGAAGATGCTTTCAAAGGGAGGTCCATGCTATTGCGGTGTGATCTTGTTGAGGTGTGCGTGGGCCGCGGCCGCGCCGCACAGGTGCCGGCGCGCTCGCCATTTGTCGCGCTCGCACGATAATTGTTGATATACGATCGCGACCCGACACCGTAATTGTCAACGCTTAATCTTCTAATTGGATCGCATTTAACATGCCAGCGTGTCGCCTCCATATCGATTTGCCAATAGTTCTCATGCGAAAAATTCATCTCCGATTTCAGTTACATTCGTAAAACACTTTCACGATGCGATCTCGCTTTATAAAAGCTGGCCTCGAACGGGCGAAGTCGAAAAGCAATTCGCAACGCCAATTTCAAGAACAGTAAAAAGTGCGATTCACAAGTGCAACTTGAAACGGCGTTTAAGAGCGAACCGAGGGCGGCGCCCACCGGGGGCGAGAAAACAATTTGGAATTTTATCGGCGGTGCCTTGCCTGCGCGGGGCGGGAGGGGGGCACGTTACCTCTGATTTATGCCCGGACATTAGGCGCGAGGTGGGCGAACGCGCGAACTGCACACAAGCCACCACGACCATTGCCACTTATTCCATGTCTCACCACTCATACACACTCTCGCCGCAATCACACACCTCTACACCCAAAAGAGGAATTTTCTCATCTCTTTACTGAAATCCACCACAACAATCCGTTCGAGCGTCATTTTGAATAAATAGCCGGATTAATATCGTCTCCTTAAATTTCAAGTAAAACGCCATGGATATTCCGAAGTCATTTGAATTCAAAAGCTAATTTCACTAAAACCTACTAAAACCTTTAGATGAATCGAGTTGGCCGCAACTCGCGCATTATTTAACTTGTTCCAAGTTTAAATTGAAAACGCCACCGAACTCTTTGCGGGGCCGAAGTCAAATTTTGAACTTTGCTGCTGAATCGGAAATTTCTTTATAAATATCTAATTAGCTTAAATTCAGTTGGTGTCACGCTGCCGACACTAATTTTATTCGTGAAAGACGGCGTCGGGGAGAGCACTCGCGTCGGTCGGGGGTGGCTCGTCGGTGAAAATATATGCAAACGGGAACGCGATATTTGACGGAACCGAGAACGACAAAAGAATTAAGGAGGATGCGCTGCCACGCTGACGCGGCGCCGACGCGGCGTCACGCGCCCTACCCGCCACAGCGCGAATTCACTTTGCTTTGCGTCTTATTAAGAGATTAGCTGTCACTCGAGCGACGGTGATCCTTCGAGCCCTTTCATTTAATAAAAAGCTTTCTCCATAATGACGCATTCTTTATTTATAATGGAATTGTGAGGGAAGCGTTATTAAGGTTTAGTCAATTAATGATTTACATGACTACTTAAATTAAATACATACCTTCTTACATACAATGCACGATTATGTAGACATAATGATAGCGCAAAGTAAAAATAATACAGGTAAAAAGTCGTTTTAGGATGGTCTTACTTTTTATTTTTAACCATCCGGTACATCAATATCAATAATTAAAGCTTTCAACCCTATCTAGGTTATGTGAAGAGAACACATGCGGGGTATTTGAATACACGGTGTAGTAGATGTGTGATTCATGTAAATGCACCCTTAGCATGTATATCGGGTAATCTCGCCCTCCGCATATGCCGCGAGCGAGGCTCGGGCGCGGGGTGGGGGGTGTCTCGAAGAAAACGTGTAAACTAATTATGTACATTTTCGTAGCCACTTATTTACATAACCACGGGCTGAACCCCGCTTTCACCGTGAATATTTCATTTGTAATCTTTACTTTGACGGTTTAATATGACAGCTGTTGGTTTGTTTGGTGGAAACTTTTAATTTTCGTCGTTTTCTTCCGGTACCACCGCCCTTTGTGTACGCGTCGGTTGACGCCTCGCGCAAGTAATGATAGGTGATTATCGAATAACTTTTTTCGGATAAACGTTCGGGAAAGTTTGTAAGGTGTAATTTGGAATTTTCGCTGAGATACCGGGCCCGTTGTTGTCTGACAAACGGAAGGTGCTTATTATATTGATGACTGTTTTGTCCTCCGCGGAATACGTTTACGAAGGTGTCTATTAGGCTTTGCGACCGATATCGATTGTCAATGGGGGTAAAAAGGATTGCGTGGTGTTAAACTATTGTGTTCGTTTTGGAAGTAATAATTTGGGCCGGGAGCCGCGCGCGTTGTTTTGGAGCGCGCAGGAAGCCGATAAATAAAACTATTAGTGTACCTAAGTAATGAGCGAGTGAACTGTGGCGTTTCGCGGGTATTAATACCGTGCCTTCACGGGAACTAATTTATGGAAGTAAGTACGCGGAAAATGTTTATGTGTAGGGACTTGAGCCCTTTCGCGGTTGGTTGTTGACATCCGGTAGCCTCCCTATGTACAGGCTCATGTTTAATGACCTAATTGGACAGAATTACCTATGTGACCATATTACAATTTGTTAATGGTGGCCATGTTTTCGTTTGCGGTTTCTATTTTAATGTAAATAATGAGGGGATTCATATTGAAGCCTTATGTAAATTATTTTGAATTGATAGCTGATAGTTTTGATGTTCAAAACTAAATACATCCCGTTGGAATTGTTTCCAAGCTAATAGATTTCACGACTTTTGTAAAACCCCGCTATGTCAATCTTAAGACATTAAATAATTTTAGATGTATAGAAATAACGGCATATTCACGAAACATCAATACAAACATACAATCTGTATATTGTTCCTTGGTCATAAAGCAACGTTCTAGATAGCGCCTGAGTCATCATTCAATATAACTGCAGCAGCCCGTTTGATCTCGTATCGCAAGAGTTGAGTGTGGATGGACGCGCTGCACTAACTGACGCGCCGGTGTGGGCCGCTGTCGTCGCCAAACTCCTGTCTGATGTCAATTTGTTAGACCACCGAGCGCTAAAGACATTACTCATTATCCCACTGAGCTTTCAAATTATTGTAATGCTATGAATATTTAGTAATTCATAGTTGATTCGATTAATTTTGACAGCAGATTTTTAAAGTTTCGCGTTAGTTTTCCAACTACCTTTGATCGAGCAATGTCTAAGTATGCAAATAATCGCGCAGTAGTTTGGCCCGACCCCAATAATCTAGCGTAGAGGTCACGACATTATCAACGGACCTCCATCGCTGCGATTACAGCCGGGAGACGCAGCTCCGCCCGCACCCCGTTGACATGTAGCGTTTTAACAGTCAGTACGTGCCTCCCCGGCCGCGCCCGCCACCCCCGCCGCCCGGAACTGACGACATTAGCAGCCGCAGACATAGGGCACGTCTCCAGCCAGACGTTGACATAGGTAGCTATAGCTAAGATTCTTGAGAGATGGCAGAAGCTTTATACTACGTCGTCTACAGAAGATTTGCGTCGTATCTCGGTTTTAACTTGTCAGGCGAACGTAAGCTCGCAGTCATCAATCTCACATGTCTTTGCGTATGTTTTCTTTATTACGTATGAATTATTCATAGATTTTTCTTGACAATGAAATGTCAGAAATTTTCAAAACGTACAAATGAACATTTGCATAATGGCTATTATCCACGGGTTTACACTGTCTCAATAGGTGCTGTTAACGCCTACTTTTCTCAATGAGCAGTTACTGTGCGTTCAGCAGGGTCATCTTACCGGCTGTACGGGGACAATCCAAATACGCCTTAAATAATTCAAATCAGGTAGCATAAACAGTTTTTTAGCCCCGGTGGCATTGTTCACCGAGTCCGTTCCACGCGAGAGGTGTTCGCTGTAGCACAGCCTCACGTGCTCGCCGCAAATGCCACCATCTTTATGGAAATGAAACAACCTTACCGTTGTAGGTACGTGTATTCAGAAAGTAATAGCATAAATGTAGGTACCAAATACGTTCAGCATTGTTATAAATTGTTAATTATAAAAAAATTAGCAAACACAATGCATGAAATAGTCGGACACAGTAATACGAAATAATAGGCTAACAATTTAACGTGTCTTACGGATGCTAAAATAAATAACGTGATATTACATAAGATTATTTCAATCCCATGCAATTTCATTATAATATGTACATGTTCTAACGTTATCGACAATAGAAAGCGTTTTGTCAAGCTTCGTTCAGCAAAAAAAAAAAACAAAAAAAATTATGATCATGCATGATGCATGCCCCTGCGTCGAAATATCAGGAGCATTTGGGAGCTCATCATATTAATTATATACTCGTAATTGCGATAAATAACCATGTAGAAAATATGTCTAAAAAGTACTAATGTTAGTGACGGTTGAAAATATGACAATTATTTTCGTTCCTCATTTAATAATTCAAAACATAATGACATCAATGACTTTCAAAATTGAAAGACTTTAGATAGTAGGTATGTGTAGGTACTCTACAAGTACAATATACAAAATAAAGATTGTGTTCAGTTATAAATGCTGAGCAGTGGGAATAATCAAAGGGAAAGGTGGTACGAGTGCTAAATTAGGTAGCGTAGGGGGGTGCAGGCGACAGTTTTCGCAATATTGTCGCCAAAGTTCCCAATTTCGGTGTCGACTTGCGAAACTCCTCGCTGAGGCTCGTGAACAGAAACTCGCAGGTGTGACTATAGAGTATAATATGGAGAAGACACAACTAAAACAAATTATTCGTAGGTAGATAGGGCACATACGTATTAAAGATATGCTTTGTTTTCATTTCAATTCTTTGTGATTCTGTTTATGATTCAACACCTAGGTTCAATGTTTTGCGTACCTATTATTTTGTTGCAAAATTCATAGTCGTGTTACAAACTATCACTTCAGCTCTAATAATAAAAATGCTCAATAAGCACGTATAAAATATAAAAGATTGAAACGTAAAGTATTTCGTGCAAATAATTATCAATTAGCGCTGATATTCTTTTAATAAGGGTGACTGTCCTTTTTGGCAGTTCATTTGTATGATTTTTGACCATACATTATTATTAAAACATATCAGTGCACTAACGACACACATGCATGTGGTACACGCATGTGGTAGCGACTAACGGTTCATCTTCGTATTTCATATCATAGGATATTGTAAAATGCAACAATTTTTTCCTTATTGTTAGCCTATTAAAGTGTCCCATTTCTGGACAAAGACTTAACCTATTGAAAAAAATTGTTATTTTTCGGCCTGGTTTTATTCAATAGCTATCCCACGGAACTCAGTGGATAGGGATCGATATGACCATTCCGTCCTATTTAAGCTTGTTGATTAGCACCCACATTCACAACAAGGGCTTTAGAGTGCAATAGGCCAAATCTTTAAGGAACCAAGTCAATAATTTCATTTAAAAATTAAAACAAAACACTAAGAGCAAAACTTAAACTAAGTTCATTTAGAGGCTCGACTTATTACTGTTTAGCTTAATGATCTGTCACTTCTCAACAACCACTGTTGGGTTAAATTTCATTAGCGAAAACAAGTCATCCGACAACACCGCAACACCTCCTCATAAAATTTACAAGCGACCGAAATACATCGGCAACAAGAAAAGTGTGAGTTGGACGTCGCTATGCAATGTGACACCATTAACGTAGCAAACCGGGACAATAGGAGCAAAGAGAGGTGGAATTTCGCGGCCGTCGGCTTGATGCCGCACCGCCCCTGGCACGCGGTGTTCTACGAAAATAAGAACGCTTTCGGTGTTATTATCAGTTTTATTTATGGAATTTTTGTAATAACATCTCATATAATGTGTACATTGATCCGCATAACACTGGACTTGTCGAACGTAAGTTCGCATACTGAATAATCTTTTGGTGTCGACAATATAGCAACTATTCAGAAAAGTTGACTCTTAACCCTAATTTACCCTTTTTTCCTTAATACAGCTAAAATTAACTACTCAAATGGCATTTGTTCTTTTTCTGCTTAAGCTGGAGAACGGAACATGCGGGAAACATATTCAATTAACTGATAGGCAAAAGTATAGGTGCTCCTTTTAAAGTGTTGGGTGAATAAATTTATTTATTTTTGTCGCAGCCCTAAATGACTACTGGCACCTGTTTAGCATCTAGATACGGTTCAAGCCTAAAAAACCGAATTTTCAGACATACATTATTCAAAAGAGAAATACCATTTGCAACGGGGCTTTCGAAATCTTCGGCCTAAAGTCCAGTAAATTTAAAATGGGATAGGGGATTAGTATTTACAGCACCTACAAATATTCATAATTAATATCCATCTAAGATACGAGTTTGTTTAAATAGATAACTTAATTAAGAGTATTTTGTAGGCACTACCTACTTCTGATTTCTTTATTTTTCAAAATTATGTGCGAAATTGCTAATAATAATAATAATCCATTTATTTCAAGTAACTAAGACTCATAATATGAGACTAAAAATTCACCACAAGCTTTTCGATGAAGGAAAATATCATGAAAAAATCTGTATATTCCTGCGATGCAATTCAATGGCGTAGGTCTCTGAACTTCCCATTTCGCATAGATCTGCCTTGGAACTGCAGCCTAAGAAGCCTGAATTCAGTTCTCAATCTGACGGGAGGCCGCTCAGTAGTAAGTAGGTATACATGTAACGATGTATAAAAATTAGCACATTAGTTTAATTACTTACTTTAAAATTACTACTTTATCGATTATGTTAAAAGTGGCTTGTACTTAGTTTGTCATTCCTACCGCTATTGAGACATTCCTCGCTGGATGCCCGCCCCGGCGGCGGTCCGCCTCCTCCGTTCCTACCATTTATTCATAGTCAGGGAATGTTAAAGAGTTGAGGCCCATTCGGCCACTGGAAACGACAAGAGTTTCCGGTTTTTTGAGTCATGTAATGTCATGTCGGAATTGAATTAGGTACGTTTTTAGTAGCTATTTTGTTGCTACATGACTTTTTACCGAACACTCCTTGTGTGATCATTGACATAGGTATTTATGTGTACCTAATAACTGCATATTTACAATTAAAATTAATTACGGTGAAAAAGCCGATCAAATGCGAGTTGGACTCACGCATTAACATTTGGAATTAATAACA